>JAHLGP010020637.1:2467588-3110811 GCA_020141445.1 Bruguiera sexangula
TCATTCTTTCAAGATAAGTGAGGTTTCCAGGATATAATGGAGACTCAAGCGAGTCCCTAAAAATAAGTTTTAAGCTAAATCCAGTTGGTTTGGAGGATACGGTGAAATAAAATTGGGATAGTGTTGCAAGGGAAAAACACAGGGTCGCTAACAGCAGAGATTGCATCCTGACCATTTCTAAAATAATGAACAATGTCACTGTAATTCGTTACAAGTTTACATGCATATATAGAGCTTGATCAAAGTATTATTTCTTGTGTGCTGATTCTCTATTATGTTTTGATTCCAATCAAATGCAATGTCCTAATCATGTAAGGAAACATCATTTGTACATTAGCCTATTAGTGAAAAATCAAAATGCACAAATCATCATTTTTCCACAAAACTATTTCTCCTTAGGTCATCAAATTCAAGTGATTCCTTTTACCCTTTCCTTCCTCTTAGAGATGTATCGCTTTATTGCATTCTCATCCAAATCAAATGCATTGTCCTAAGTATTACAGGAAGAGAAGAAATCGAGGATCTGTTTAGTACATTATTAGTTAATAGTTAATAATTGGATTGAAATGCAAGGCCGAGTGTATCATCGGGCATATGATCAGTATGTTGAAAAAGAAATGAAGAATTTTCCAACTATTAAAAAAAAAATGAAGATAGGATTTGGTGTGTAGAAAGAAAGAAAAAGGAAAATTTCATTGAAGAAGAAAGAAATCATTGCTTTGAATTTTATTACATTATAAGTAATATCTAAAATCGATTGAATAGTATTTGATAAGATTGAGTAGTCATAGAAAGTTACTATATAAAACAAAAGTGTTATATTTACAAACGGAAAATTCCACTGAAAAAGAAAAAAATTCATTACTTTCAATTTTATTCCATTATAAGTAATAATTAATATTGGTTTAATAATATTTGATGAGATTGTGTAATTATAAAAAGTTACTAGACAAACAAAAGATGTTACATTGTAAATGGAAAATTCCACTAAAGAAGAAAGAAATTATTGCTTTTAAATTTATTTTATTGAAAATAATATGTAACATTACTTTAATATTATTTGATAAAATTGAGTAATTATTGAAATTTACAATATAAACAAAAAGTGATATATTTTAAACATTTTCCTTTCCATTCTCTACATTCAATTTTTATCCATTTGCCTTTTTCTTCCTCTTGTGGATATAATATCCTTCATTACATTCGATCCACATTTTTCTTTGTGAGCAATGCAACATAGATAATTGTCTTTCTTATACATGTATAAATATTATGTGTGTTAATATGTCTGCATTACAACTATAAGGTGTTGCCCAAAGGTGCAAAAATATATTTTTTTCTACAACATTTGAGTTTGTTCTAAGATTTACCATTAAATCCAAGAGGAAAAAATTTTTTTAAGATTTATTGAGATTGTTGTCATCTATGGGGACATTATTAAGATTAGTGCAATCATGAGTTATCTTTTATTATTTTATATTTTGATGTGTCCTATGATAGTTTGATATGATTACTTGTTAGGTAAGTTGTGTTTTTATTTGGATAGTCATTTTCATAATTCATGCTTACTATGGAAAGTTCTTTCAATTTCAAATTTGATTTAAACTAATAATGGTACAAAGATTTTCTTCAATGTTAAATCTCTATTTATAAAAAGATATTAGCTAAGATTTTGAGTGATCTTGATAAAAAAAAATGGAAAGAATTGTTAAAAATTCAAAGTTTGAAGAACTTTCAGATTGGTCAACATATGGTATCAACTAATTAGTTAGTCAATCAGAGAAGTAAAGTGAAAAAAAAAATAAAGAATTTTAGTTGGTTGACTAGACTTATAATTTCAATAGACTAGATACCAAAGAAGTTACACAGAGAATTTGGGTCAACTAATTAGACTTATGGTTACGGTCAATTGGATATAAAAGTTGTAAAAAGAAAAGAAATAAAGAATTTGGGTTGATTAACTAAACCAATACCTATGATTGACCTAACACCAAAGAAGCTGAGAAGAGAAGTCACAAAGATTTTAGGTAAATTGACCTAATCAGCAATTGTAGTCAACCGATGGGATTGCACAATTTTAAAGGACAGAAGCTAAAGAAACTTACTAAAACATTGAGTCGATCTACCCGTCCCAATGCTACTATTGATTGATACTTCAAAGACAAAATTTCTTGTTTAGGAAAATGATTTTCATTATGGGTAGAAATCAATCTACAATGGTTAGTTTATTGGGTTGTAGAACTCTTTTATGAAGTGAGCTAGAGGCTAAGAAGAGTTATTTATTATATACATCTAGTGAAAAGAGAAAAGACATCATAAGAGAGAGATTAGGCGTTTTAAAGTGAAAAGTTGAGATTATGATAGATTAAAAGTGATTACATTATGATTGTGAAAAGAGATGATAAAACATAGTCTCAAAGTCTTAAAGAAATGTTAGTTATTATGAAAGTTTGTTAAATGTTTTGTTTTATAGTGAAAAGTCTTGAAAAGTGATATTTAGGTCAAGGTGACGTAGTGTAAAGAGTTATTTTCACCCTACAAAAGAATAAAATATTAGGGAAGTTAAACTCTCAAAGGATAGACCTTAAGGAATCGACATAGGTTCTCAGTTTAAGCCAAATCACTATCAATCGCTATCTCATTTACTTTCAATTACTTACATTACTTGCTTTATTATTTTCATTATTAGTTATTTTGTTATTATTCTTTTGAGTTGGGATTGAGTGTAGGTTAAGCAATCAAACCAAATAAAATCAATTTATACCCTTTTTTAATTACTTTAGGGACTAACAAATGGCATCAAAGTTGGTCTCTATTTCATATCACTAATGTCCTAGAGTTGAACCATAACATCTCTTATACCCATGTATTATATTGGAAGTTGAAACATGCTTAGTGATGTGTGGAATTATTTTACACATTTTTTATTATAAATTGAGTTGTTTTTTTCTAGTTCTTAGGTTAATTAGTATTGATATTTTGTGTTTTAATTGCATTTACTTAGTTTTTTGTATTATCTCATTTTTTAGGTTTAAATGATGAATTCAGCCTTAAATGAGCTTAAGAGATAAAGGAGTTAGACTAGGAAACCTCTTATATTTCAATAAGAATTCCTATTCTGATAGTTTTAACACTATTTAGGTTTTAGGTCATAATTGGAGCTATGGACCTTAGATTAGGGTGTTTTTTAGCTTTCTATAAAGATAAGACATTGGGCCCAATGCTATAAATTTGGACAAAAATCTGAATTAGATTAAGAATCCAAAAAGATAAGGATTAGAGCTAATTTTATGAGGCATATATGTTGGCCAAAATTAGGTTTTGAGAAAGATATATACTAAAGGGAAAATATCACAATGAAAATGAGGGTTCTAAGCAGTGGAAAAGTAGGATAAAATTGCAAGTAAAGGATTCATAAGTGGTGAAGACAAAAGACGAATGTGTAAGAGTCAAAGACGACTAGTCGACCTTCCTTCTCTTGTCTCTTCTTCCCCACTATTCACTAATTTGTTTTAAGATGTTCTTTTAAATGTTTAATTGTTTACTTGTTTGTTTTGGTGAATATGAGTGGCGAAAAATTTTATTCTAGGGTAAAGATGTAGTCATTGAATTTTATTAAAACTTGATATTCCAAGTGTTTTGAATGATCTTAGTTAATTTAATTTGATGCTTCGGATTTTCATTTGTGTAAGTAATAGACTGTTATTTTCATGTTTAAGGTATTAAATGATGCAGAGAAAGTGGAAGTTTAATACTAGTTCGTAAAAGCATTAAACTTAAATTATGTAGTTTAGAAATAAATACACATCCTTATAATTACTATAGGATTAATATAAGTATAGTTGTTGAATTTTGTAAAAGATCATCATATACCTTATGGAATTCGGTCATTGACGCTAACAAGATTAATTCTAATAGTGGGATGTTAAGTTATTAGAATTTAGTTAATAAAATCTAAGTTATATAACTCTTGTTTATTGATTTTAAAATTAATTTTTAGTTTCATAGTTGAATCAATCCCTTTTGATTTAGTTTATCTAGATCATATAGAAAAGTTTCATAATTTGGTACTTAAGTGTCCTCCTTACAAGATTGATACTTGGACTCATATCCACTTTATAACTTGAATGTCTTATATACTTGTGTTGGATTTTAGGGTAATCAAATTTATGGCATCATTGTTAAAGAGAAGAGTTTTTAATATTAAAATAATGAATTTCCTCTATTAATTTAGATTTTATTTTAGTTTTTGTTTTGATTTTTATTTATTGTTTTATTATATTTTTATTTCTTCCAATTATTTATTTACCCCTAATAAAGGTTGGATTAGGTTTAGTTGATATTATCATCTTTTATTTTTTTTGTTGACAAAGTTTTATTGTGATTGGCGTTTTTTAGCCAAAATGGAGGGACGCATTGATAAAAATCAAAAGTGACTATTGAATTAGGAGTTGTGCTTACACTTGTTTGAAGGAAACGATGTTTTGTTCAAGACTAGTCCTACCTTATCTTAGCAAAAAAAACATTTATTTGCTAAGGATTTCAGCTAATTTTGTGTTTTGTTTTTCTCACTGTCTGAATTATTTTTCTTAGGGTTTTATTTGTATTTATTATTTTTAATGATTTTTGGTTCAATATTATTAAAATATTTGTTCCTAACATTGTAGGGTTGTTTAGTGTATGCCACATACACATGCATAAAATATCTTATTTGATCCTGAAATAAAATTACTTTGCATACACTAAAGAAAGAGGGATGATTAAAGCAAGAACAAACAATAATGGAAGATGAGTTGATTAATCAAATTCAAAACCATAATCAAAATCCTAGAGCATTATGTGATTATGTCAAGCAAAGTGTCAATGGTGCCTAACCCAATATTGCAAGGCCAATAATGAATGCCAATAATTTTGAGAGCACACCTTATCTTTAATTATGTGTAGGTTGAATAAGAACAATTTGTGTCAAATTTTAATAAGCAACAACAAAATAATCCTTATTCCTAAACTTATAATTCATATTGGAGAAATCACCCTAATTTATCCTAAAGAGATAAAAGACATCAAGACAGGAACTTAAGTCCTTCCAATCCTCTTGATTTTCAATTGAGTCCCAAAGGAAAGATGCAACAATAAGAGAGCAAGCCAACATTAAAGAAAGGTTTAAGTGACTAGAGTCTAAAATTGATCAATTGGTTACTTATAACCAAAATTTAAAAGTTCAAATAGGTTGGGTAACAAATGCAATCTAACCTTGTGGTCAAAGGAACCTATCTAGTAAAACAAAGGTCAATCTAAAGGAGTAATGTAAGGTAGTGACCTTAAGAAGGGGTAAGCAACTTAATTGGGTAAGTATCAAGGTTATAGTAAATAATGGTGTTAATGTGAACCATAAAGAGGTAATTCAGAAAGAAGTTGAACTTACTAAGACACCATCCATACCATTCACACCTCCACCAGAAATCAAACCTTATGTTCTCACCATTCCTTTTTCTGAGAGACTTAAGTAAAATAAGATAGATAAATAATCTAAGAAATTACATGAAGTGTTTAAGGAACTACACATTAACATTCCTTTGTAGATGCTTTAGCTTAGAATTTTACTTATGTGAAGTTCCCTAAATAAATTATGTCAAATATGATGAAATTAGAGGAACGTGAGACTATTGCTTTGATTGAAAACTATAGTGCAATTATCCAAAATAAGCTTCCACCAAAACTTACGGATTTAGGGAGTTTTTTTATCCCTTCCACTAAAATAAATAATATTTATTTATTAAACAAGATTACAACATGGGCTTTGGTTAGGACAACTCATAACTTTAAGGGTCAATATATTACATAATATCGTTGAGGCAATTTTCTGGAGCAAATTAGAGTCCATCAATGTTGAGATCATAGATGATGCACATGTTTTGCTGATGCCACCCACCAAGTACTGATTTTCCATTTACAGGTAATATTGGGATGTAAAAATATTCCTAGTATAAGTGGTCAAGAAAGTGAGCATATTGGCCATCGACATGAAAGTCAGCATCTCCAAAATGATATGCAATTGTGGCAAAATTGTTAAAACCAGGACAATGCTTGTAGCATAGCTCCATTCTCTCTGCCCCATATGGTTCTCTTTTAAAATTTCTAGAGTCATGGTATTGTTGAAACAATACCATTACCTCAGCGTATGCGTTGTGCCATCCAAATAGTCTTTGGTCATTTTCAAAAAAGGTAGTTCCACTATCTATAATGCAGCCACCACTACCATCTCACCTAACTTGGAATTAGCTAAGAGTGAATCCTATATAGAATCATTGTTGTTATAAGGAATAGCCCTCTACACTTGAGGGATATCCCAAAAAAATACACTAATGTGACCTGGACTCTAGTTTGTACTTGATATAGGATCGTAGGTTCAAGTATACAATATAGCCAAAAATTCAAAGACACTCAATAGGTGGTATAATAGAAAAGAATACTTCCCAAGGGCTATACTGTTGCAGAATTGGAGTAGGCAGTAGGTTGATAATATGAAATGCACTCTTAAAAGTAAAATCCCAAAAGTGAGAGGCAATAGATGCATGGTGCATCATTGTCAAACCCATTTCAACCACATGTTTAGGTTTATACTTGAGCAAACCATTTTGAAGGGTCAAATGAAGACAAGATATTCATTTATAAATGTTATGCTCTTATAACAATGTATTAAAAGATGTAGAAAGAAATTCTTCAATATAATCACTTTGAATAACTTTGACTTATGTATTGAGTTGGTTTTCAATAAAATTTAGAAAGACTACGAAAATATGTAAAAATTGATCATGCAAATTAAACACATAAATTCAAGAAAATTTGAAATAATCATCAATAAAACAAATATAATATTTATCAACTCTCAAATGTCAAAATGAATTAATTTTAAGGGAACCATAAACTTATGAAAATTGCGATGATGAGGATGATGATGACTCTTGCTAGATGCATATGTCGAGCAAGTTAATTGTATACCTAATGACATGTTGAATATGCGAGAAATAGTTGAATGTGTAGTATAGCCTAAACAGTGGTGCCAGCAAACAAGAGAGTTAAACTAAGACAGGTAATAAGTTAGAAGAGAAAACTCAAACTAACCCAATAGTTGATAAAGTCCTTGATTAAGATTTTCTTAGAAGAGAATTTTATTCATACAACGACACTTTGCAAAAAGTTAATTTGGGTGAGAAAATGAAATCATAATTTTTTTTCCTGTGAAAATTGATGAACTAAAAATAATTTTTTTTCTTTATAGAGGGAACAAGTAAGACATTAGAGAGACAAATTTTGAAAAATAAGAGTACCTATATAGGTTATCAAGAGGTTAGACCAATTACTTATATTAATATATTAGTTAGCTGTGTAGGGCTAAAGAGAGGAAAATTAAGATAAATTGTTTGTGACATGGTATATAGCACTAGAATCTAAATACTACGGGTTCAAAAATACTGATGGTGGTAATAGAATTTTAACAATGTGAAATTGTGATACTGAGCCTAAAGATTGTAATGGAAATTTACGATCATGATACACATTGGCTCGATAATCAAAATGATTGCAGAGTTAACATTGAACATTATTGGTCATTTTATTTCTATAGTTGCTTACATTTAGTGAATAATTTAGGGCTGAATTTTGTAGGACAAAGTGTTGCCTACTTTGTAGAATTTGTTGCCCAAGCCATAATAACCTATTCATGCGAGAAAGAAACTGTTGTAATGATTTATCCGCTTGGTGTTGTCTACGTCATGAATACTATTGGAGTGGAAGATAAAATAGTGGGTGAATCTAATTGGTTTGACATTTATACTTTTACAAGAGATGACTCTAATACCAAGTAAAACAATAAATTAAAGAGATAAAATTAAGTGGTAATTATTAATAAGTATTTTGTATTGTATTAATAGAATTTTGTATATACTTTGGCCATATATCAATGATGCAATGTGGTATCTTTTTATAGTGCAAATTAGGATTACGTCATTAATATAGGATTAAATAATGATCATTTCTATTTAGACAGAATTGATTTTAATTAATGAGTAATCAGTAAAAAGATTATATCTGATATAAATTGAATAATTGATGTAGAGATTATAACTTATAGAAATTAAGCAATTAGTAATGAGATTGTAACTGACAAAAACTAAGTAATTGACAGCAAAATTATCATTAAATTAAAATAGTTATTGTTTCCTTTGACACCTTTAACTTCCCACTACTTGTTGTAAATCCAATCGGCTCAACTATTGTAAATGTCTGTGAATCAAAAGTTAATCAACTGATACATCACTTAATAGCTAGAAAGCTTAAATTGTTTACATGTACATCTTCCATCTAAACGTCCTAATGTATCATTCCCTGATCAATCTATCTCGGTGCTTTTGTTTTTCTACAAAGAAAGAAAATCTATGTGTTTGTATATTTTGTCATCATATGATGCATATCTCTCAGTAGATGAAAAAACACAAGCAAAAGTATGTAGGGCATGTTTTTTGGCTAGCCAAATGTAAGCGTGTGCATCAACCATCTAGTAGCCACCTCAATGCTTTGACTAAAGGGAGACGCTGGAGGTATCAATATCTAATTTTCTCAAAAAAAATCCACGCATCAAAAACTGTGTTATGTGCATTGATGAGAGAGGAAGCATATGAGGCAATATTTTTCTGGCAATTGTGCTTGTGCATTGCTTACATGCTTGCATGTGTGTGTATCTAATAAAATCACTTATTTTTTCATTAGAGGCACCTCATATATTATAGGTTGGACAAATGGACATATCTCCTTCACATAAAGCCTCTAATTGTATTAGGTATTAGTAGGATTTGAATCCAAGTTTCTGAAGATCATGGCAACTAGCTTTAAAAGCTAGCCTAATTGAGAAGATCATCATGAATGCTTATCGAGCTTAATACTACAAGATCATAAATACATATATCTCTGCATCTATATCTAGTCATGCAAGTGTTAAAATTTACTATATGACTACTTTAAGGCTTAACATACATAATGCGTATTGAACTTTACACCTAATAATTATATAGAAAAGAAAACTAATGGCTTGCCCACAATTGAGTTGTGGACAATAATTCAACTTATTTTTCTTTGATGTTTGAATGCACTTGTTATGCGGATTAAAGTATCTCTCAGTAGTCAGGCACGAAAATATCAATTCCAATTGTGATTAAACAACATCACATAACTTTTATAGTATTTGTTTGGTTTAAATTTTGCTTATTTATGTTAATAGTTGTTATTGTTGATTATTGATTATTATTACTATTTATTGATTTTGATAAAAATAAAATAAAATTATATCATTTCGTTAGATTGATGATGGAAGCCATATTGTACCAACTCAAATCAACAAGGGAGTTGATACTTTGCAAAACCTTAGAGGACCAATGACAAAGGCAAGGTTAAAGAAAATAAAGGAAGCTCCGAACAACTTGTTGTGCGACATTTACTATCAGGAAGTTGTTAAGTACAAGTTAAGGATGATGGAGGTTTCACTAGGGCTTGAGAATGTGTCATTTATGGAAGAATTTGAGAACTGTGACTTTGGGAAGAAAGTTAGATTTGGGAGCTCATGTTTGTGCATTTAAATGGGTTATTTTCATGGGATTTTTATTATTATTTAGTGAGTTGGACAAATTTCCTTAATAAGCCCATTTTATTAGCTAGGATTTTGGGGGTTAGCATATAAAAAGGGGTGGCTGGTAGATTAGATGAATTTCCTTAATAAACCCATTTTATTAGTTAGGGTTTTAAGGGGGATAGCATATAAAAAGGGTGGTTAGAAGGGAGGATGGCAGATGATGAGTGTATAAGCTATTTTCCCTAGTTCTTTGAGAACTAATGCTGAACTTTCATACTTAAATGTGTTGATTCAATAGACTTATCTTCTTCAACATTTTTGTTATTGGGAGTGGCATATGAATCTTATAGTTCTGATTCTCGGTTGTTTATAATCATTGGGTCAAAACTCCAAAAATACCTTAACCTTTATTAGAACAATCCTATACCAACATTGGTGTTAGGTTCCATTTACAAATAATCGAAGTTCATATCATTTGGTATCAGAGCCATATTTCTGACTCAGGTTAGTTATACTTTTGTTATCATCTCTTTCATGTATCCTTCATTATTGGTTGAATAACCAACGAGAAAAAAAGAAAAAAATCATGTATTTCTTGGGTTACCTTTCTACTATTCATTCCTTATATACAAATACCCATTAGTTAACCAAAAAAAAAAAAAAAATGGTTCCATTGTTTAATTGGTCATTCTGTTTGCTTTATTACTCATGTTCTTGATCGTGTCACTTCTTTGAAAAAGTAGGTCTAGGATTGATAAAGTCAAGTTTTGTTTGTTCCAAATTTAGTTTGCTTGGAACTATTGAAAAAGCTCTTAGAGTCTTACAATTCATTATGTGAAACATGAGAGTTGAGGACTCTTATAGTTGAGTGGAGAGCAAACACAGAAAGGAATGAATTTTATAAGGTATATTCTTTATTTACTAACAATCTTGCATATATAATGTTTAATACTAAAGAAGGCAATTTCTTACATGGAGAGGAGGAAGTAGTTGCTACAGATTTCAAATTGCTTATGAAATCCTTAGAGCAGAAGTTTGATAAGATTGACCAAATGTTTTGGGAAGTTTGAGACAAGATGGATAAAATAAATGGGGAATCGAGTGTCAATCCTAAAAGGCCAGTCGGGAGGGTCATAAAGGAGCAATTTGAACATGACTTTGGTGAAGATGGTGATAATTATTATGATGACGATGATAATGCTAGTAGAAACTTCAGAGGTGGTTTTAGAGGAGGACGTGATAATCAGAATGGTAGGGGAGTAAGAGTCAATGGAAATGTTTATGATAGGTATAAGAGAGGTTGGGATAACAAAAATAGAGTGGAGGAAGGAGTAGACAAAAATCTTAGTAGTATTAAAATGAAAATACCTTCTTTCTAAGGGAAAGCTAGCCATGATGTCTATTTGGATTGGGAACAAAGGGTAGAATTAATATATGAGTGCCATAACTTCTCTAAGGAGAAAAAAGTGAAGTTAGTTGTGGCAGAGTTCACTGATTATACTGTCATATGATGGGACCAGTAAGTTGCCACTAAGAGAAGAAATTTTAAGAGAATCGTAGAAACTTGGAATGAGTTGAAGACTATAATAAGAAGGAGATTTGTTCCTAGCTCTTATTATTGGAATTTGTATAACAAGTTACAGAGCCTTACACAAGGTTCCAAGAGTGTGGAAGAGTATCATAAGGATATGGAAACTGTTATAATTAAGGCAAATGTAATGAAGAATAGGGAAGCAACTATGGTTAGGTTCCTCCAAGAGCTAAATAGAAATATAGCTGATGTGGTAAAACTGCAATACTATGTAGAGTTTAAAGACATGGTACATATTGCCATGAAAGTTGAAATGCAACTTAAGGAAAGGAGCACTTCTAGATATAATCAAAACTTAAGTTTATCTTTTTGGAAGTCGAACTGAGGGAAGAAGGAAGAGAAGATGACTTCTAAGCTTAAAACCAATTCATATAAACCCCAGACTAGTGGGGGCAGCCTGGAAAGGGGCAAATTTGAAGAAAAACTTGAGGGCGCCCAAGAAAAAACTAGAGACATCAAATGCTTTAAATGTCTAGGTAGGGGTCATGTGGATTCACAATGTCCCAATAAGAGAACCATATACCTTAGGGAGAATGGTGACTATTTGTCTGGCAATGATGCTAGTGATGAAGACCAAATGCCGCCACTAAAGGATAATAGTGATGTTGATGAAGGGATAGAGTATCCAGAGCATGGTGGAAGGCTTTTAGTAGCAAGGACATCCCTTAGTGTGCAAGTTAAGGAGGAAGATGATGTTGAGATACAATGGGAAAATATTTTTCATACTCGATATTTAGTTCAAGATAGACTCTGTTACTTGATCATCGATGGCAGTAGTTGCACTAATGTAGCAAGTACATAATTGGTGAAAATTTTGAACTTGCCTATAACCAAACATCCTAGATCATATAATTTACAATGGTTGAATGTTAGTGGAGTGGTGAAAGTGACTAAACAAGTTATGGCTCTATTTTCCATTGGTAAATATAAGGACGAGTTGTTTTGTGATGTTGTACCCATACAAGTCAGGCATTTATTATTAGGTTATCCTTGGAAATTTGATAGAAAAGTTTTGCATGATGGTTACAAGAACCATTATTCTTTCACCATTGATGGAAAATCATTTACACTTGTTCTATTGACTCCAAAATAGGTGTATGAAGACCGAGTGAGACTTTAAGGTAAACGCAAGTGAGAGTACTAACTACAAGGGTGGTCAGGTTCACTAACTACAATAGTGGTCAGGTTCACTAACTATAATGGTGGTCAGGTTCATAAGAGTGTAGATGAAAGAAAACAAGTAAGTGTGTTTGCAAAAGGAGTAAATGTTAAGGTTGCCTTCCAAATGAGGCAACAAATAATCTTAATCCTTTATAAGGATTCTTATTTCTCTAACACTGACCTTGATTCATCTTTGCCTAGTGTTATTTCATCTTTGTTGCAAGATTATAATGATGTATTTCCTAAGGAGATCCCGAATGATTTACCACTAAGGAGAGGGATTGAACAACATATTGATCTTATTCCTGGGGCTCCCATTCCCAATAAGTCAGCGTATAAAAGTAATCCTTAGGAGACAAAAGAGCTTCAGAGGCAAGTTAATGAGTTAATGAAGAAGGGACATATAAGAGAGAGCATGAGTCTATGTGCAGTGCTAGTGTTACTTGTGTCAAAGAAAGATAGATCTTGGAGGATGTGTGTCAATTGTAGAGTTATCAAGAAAATAACAATTAAGTATCGACATCCTATACCCAGGCTTGATGATATGCTAGATGAATTACATGGTGCGTGTTACTTCTCTAAAATTGACCTTAAGAGTGGGTATCATCAAATTAGAATGAGGGAAAAAGATGAATGGAAAACTGTATTCAAGACTAAGTATGGTTTGTATAAATGGTTAGTTATGCCCTTTGGTTTGACTAATGCACCTAGTACTTTTATGAGATTAATGAATCATAGTTTGAGACCTTTCTTAGGAAAGTTTATTGTGGCTTATTTTGATGACATATTAGTATACAATAGGAATTTAGAAGAGTATGTTGAACATTTGCATTGCATGCTTGATGTTTTGAGGAAAGAGAAATTGTATACCAATGTGAAGAAATGCAATTTTTGCAAGGATTATGTTATTTTCTTGGGTTATGTTATGTCTACTTATGGCATAGAGGCTAATAAAAAGAAGATTAAGGCAATTCAAGAATGGCCTACACCTAAGAATGTGAGTGATGTGAGGCATTTTTATGGTTTGGCTAGCTTTTATAGGAGGTTTATTAAGGATTTTAGTACCATAGTTACATCATTGAGTGAGGTGATTAAAAATAGTGTGGCCTTTAAGTAAAGTAAGTGATGCGGAAAACCGCAAAAAGACGTGGCTTAAGGACCCAATACACACAATGAATCAAAGAACAACCAGGAAAGCTAAATCAGAATTTAATAACACAAACCCTAAACCCAATATTTGAAGGAACACGAACTTAGGGTATTTAAGATGGATATGGACGTCACACTCCAGAAAAAAAAGAAATTGGGAGTGATAAGTCAATTTGAACGCCACAAGAAGAATTACCTCTTAATAAGTTCTTTAGTTTTTAAAAGAACCGAGGGAGAAAAACCCTTACTTTCTATTTCACTCAAAGTTGTCTGATTTCCAAAGCTTACAAGAGGTGTTTATTTATAGGATAAGATGGCAATCCTAAAGAGGCAAAATTCCTAATTAGGAGAAATTCTTATTTTGGAGTAATTTCGGACAAATTCCAACACATATAATGAACTCCTATTTAGGAGTGATGTTATTGCTTACTCTAACCTATTAAGTATTCCAATTATATTAATTAGGCTCAGACTCTCTTTAAAACTTGAATTTGCACCATTTGAAACTTGGTTGGCCTAAATGTCCTGAATTAGCCCATTTAGTGCTTCTTTAATCTTTTTGGCTCTAGCTCGTGTTATTGGGCCTTCTGGAATGTGCAATGGACCTCTTGCATCCATTGAAACTTTAGCTCGTGTAATTGGGTCTTCTGGAATGTGCAATGGACCTTTTGAATCTATTGAAACCTTCTACTCATCATCTCCATAGTTCTCATCAATAAAGAACAACAAGATGCCTTTGATTTGCTTAAGACTAAGTTATGTAATGCACCACTTCTTACTTTACCTAATTTTTCTAAGATCTTTGAAATTGAATGTGATACATCAAGCATTAAGATTAGGGGAGTTCTCATGCAAGAGAAATGACCCATTACATTCTTTAGTGAGAAGTTGAGTGGGGCAACATTGAATTATCCAACTTATGATAAAGAAATGTATGCACTTGTTAGGACTTTAGAAATGTGGTAGCATTACCTTTGGCCCAAGAAGTTTGTAATTCATACTGATCATAAGTCTTTAAAATACTTAAAGGGGTAAGGTAAGTTAAACAGGAGACATGCAAAATGGGTTGAATTTATTGAAACTTTTCCTTATGTAATTCAAGACAAATCAAATAAGGAAAATATTGTTGCTGACGCATTATCATGTAAGTACACATTGATTAACACTTTAAGTGTTAAGTTGATGGGATTTGAGCATATTATTGATTTGTATACTAATAATGCTAACTTTAGTAACGTATATACTGTATATGAGAAAGTTGCCATTGGTAAGTTCTATAAACTTGAGGGGTATTTGTCTAAAGTAAATAAACTTTGTATTCCTCAAGGGTCTATGAGAGCATTACTTGTGAAAGCAGCTCATTGGGGTGATTTAATGGGACACTTTGGCATTCAAAAGACTTTTGATGTTTTAAATGAACATTTCTTTTGACCACATATGAAAAGGGATGTTGAAAGAGTCTATGCCAAGTGTATTACCTGTAGAAAAACTAAGTTTAGGGTTTTGCCCTATGGTAAATATATGCCCTTAGAAATTCCTTGTGAACGTTGGACCAAAATCTTTATGGATTTTATTCTTAGGTTACTTAGGTCCAAGAAAGGTTGAGATTGTATTATTGTTGTAGTTAATAGGTTTTCAAAGATGGTGCATTTCATTGCTTGCACCAAAGCAGATGATGCCACACACGTTGCAGACTTATTTTTTAGAGAAATTTTCGCCTACATGGAGTGCCAAAGAGTATTGTGTCAGATCATAATACAAAATTTTTAAGCCATTTTTGGAAAACATTGTGGGGTAAGCTTGGAACAAAGTTGTTGTTTTCTATAACTTGTCATCCTCAAACCGATGGACAAACTGAGGTAGTAAATCGAACTATTGGTACATTGTTGCGTGTTATTATTGGCAAGAACTCTAGAACCTAAGAAGAATGTTTGCCTTTTGTGGAGTTTGCCTATAATTGTGTTGTTCATAGTGTCACAGGTTATTCTCCTTTTGAACTTGTTTATGATTTTAATTCATTATCTCTTTTGGATTTAATGTCATTGCCTATACAGAAGAAGGTTAATTTAGATGGAAAAAAGAAGGCTGAAGTGGTTAGGCAACTTCATGAGAAAGCTAGGCTTAACATTGAGAGAAAAACCAAATAATATGAAACACAAGCCAACAAAGGTCGTAGGCATATCACCTTTGAACCTGGTGATTGGGTTCAAGTACATTTGCAGAAGGATAGATTTCCTAAGCAAAGGAAATCAAAGTTGCAACCAAAGGGAGATGGTCCTTTTCAAGTGGTGGCAAGAGTCAATGATAATGCATATAAACTTAACTTGCCAGATGAGTATAATGTGAGTGTAATATTTAATGTTTTTACCTTTCTCCTTTTCTCTTTGATGATGTAGGTGCTAATTTGAAGACAAATCATTTTGAGAAGAGCAGGAATGATGGAAGCTATATTGTACCAGCTCAAATCAACAAGGAAGTTGATATTTTGCAAAACCTTAGAAGACCAATGATAAGGGCAAGGTCAAAGAAAATAAAGGAAACTCTCAACAACTTGTTGTGCGACATTTACTATCCAGAAGTTACTAGGTACGAGTTAAGGATGATGAAGACTTCACCAGAGCTTGTGAATGTGTCATCTATGAAGGAATTTGAGAACCGTGACCTTGGGAAGGAAGTTGGATTTGGGAGCCCATGTTTGTGCATTTAAATGAGTTATTTTCATGGGTTTTTTATTATTATTTAGTGGGTTGGACGAATTTTCTTAATAAGATCACCTATTAGTTAGGATTTTAGGGGTTAGCATATAAAAAGGGGTGGCTGACAAATTGAATGAATTTCCTTAATAAGTTCATCTTATTAGTTAGGGTTTTAGGGGGGTTAGCATATAAAAAGGGTGACTGGAGGGGAGGATGATAGATGATGAGTGTATGAGTTATTTTCTCTGGTTTATTGAGAACTAATTCTAAATTTTCATACTTGAGTGTGTTGGTTTAATAGACTTATCTTCTTCAACATTTTTGTTGTTGGGAGTAACGTTTGAATCTTATAGTTCTATTTTTTTGTTGTTTATAATCATTGGTTAAGAACTCCAAAAAATCCCTTAATATTTGTTAGAACGATCATATACCAATATTACCAATATTGGTGTTAGTTCTATTTACAAATAATCGGAATTCATATCAATTGATATTGCCCATTATTATTAAATATCAAAGTGATTATTTAGGATATCTTGTTTATGTTTCAAATATAATGTAAACTATCTTTAAAAATAAGATTTATAGCCACAATAAAGTTGTTTCCTTTTCTTGATCCCTTTGAATTAGAGTACTCCTAGAAAGAGAAAGAAAAATATCTCTTGTACTTAACATAGACTTTATTTGCTTGGAAGGATTTAGATAATTGACAAAATTGTAAAATTCCTTCTAGGACGAGAGATATTTAAGTAAATAGGAAATTGCTTTTAAAGGTATTTTGATCATACATGAATTATCTGTTATATCTAAACAGTAATTTAGAGTTCTTTTTTTTATTAGAAGTTTATCAGCAAATAAAAAACTTTAAAAAAATTTACCAAATGCGCAATACTTTTTTTTCTTCAACCGAATACCAAAAGCACCCACTAAATAGCAAAAATAGACAACTCTTTAGATTGAATGTGGTTTTGCAACGGGATAATGTGAAAACGCAATAGTTTTGGAAGTTTAAGAAATTATTCAAATATTAACAAAGAAAATAACTCAATTGAAAGAAAACAGAAAAGTACGTTTTCTTAGATTATTAGAATTTCCAAGTATTTAGTTTTTTTTTTCTTTTTTGGTTTTTAATGAAACGTCCACCAGGATGTATTTATCAATAAAATCAACATGAACAAAAAAACACAGAATAAGAGATTTCGAAAATTCAAAGAAGAAACAAAAAAAAAATTGAGCTGATTTTTGCCCAAATATATTATTTACCAATATAAATTTTAAACTGGCGCAGAAAATGAAAACTTGACCTCTACAAGGGAGCTCGGTGGCCCAAATATACAGCAATGAATTATTATTTTGATCAATTATATATATAACGATTCAATTTCTCTACTTTTCACGATTATCGTACGGAAAATTAATTTTAAAGAGAAAGACCTTGGAGATTAAGTCATAGAGGGAACTTTACGTGACTTTTAAGATTTGAATCCTAATAAACATCTTTGTCCTAATAGTTCACACCTCCGAAGAAGATTTCGATTGACTGATAATACAAGGAAGAACGTGTTGCCACCACATTTGGAAGGCGAGCGGATGCTCATGATCATGGATTGGGACGATAGTATCTCATGCTGAAAAGATATTCCTTAATTATCTGAAAAGATTTTCACATTGAAAACACCAAATTAAACCAACAAAACCATAGTGTAGCTTTAGAGGTTGTAAGAACTAATGTAGTCTAAACAAAAAATATCAGTCCACCATACAGGGCTCAAACAGTCGTTATATGAATAAAAATGTGAATGACTCATGACCGAATTATCTGAGTCTAACACTCAAAAATAAACAAGACTTTGATTGGGTTAAAACCTAATTAACTTGGGACCTAAATTAATCCAAACCCAAATCCATGAGAACTCAACCCTATAAGCCTTGAAATATGGAGTAACCATTTATTTGTTTCTTTCTCTTATTTTCATAATTAAATACTCTTTTGATTTCAGTTTTCATATATTGTTATTTATTTTAATTCCATTTATTGAATTGCATTTCCATATTCAATAACAATCAATTTATTTTACTCATGGAGCACATTATTTTGTAAATGTTTCTATTATACATTTGCCCTTATTGTTCTATCTTAAATATGGAGAGCATTTCTTCGCTTGTAAAGTTTGCAGCGAAAATGTATCAGCAATGTAAACTTGTGTTAAACATGGTATTGTATCACTAATATGTTGATTGTGCATGTGAAAGAAATACTACTTCTACATTTTCAAAACTCAATGGCAAACTTGGAAGACTATTAGAAATAAAACAATTGTTTCTCCACACCCTCCAATGGAAGAATATAAGTTTAATTTTGTTAATAAAGAAGTTATAGTTTCTCCTTTTGAAATATCTGAAGTTGATCCAAATTCTACAGTAATTACATATTAAAAATATATAGAATCAAAATAATTATACTAATAAGATGTTAAATACCGTAGCTAATCAAATGCAAGTTATAGAAAACAATAACCTAGAAACATCAGAAACATCAACTCATAAAACAAACTATAGTTGAAAGAAATCACAAAAAGTACTTAACTTCTCAAATATTATTAAAGATCTATATATATATATATAATGATTTCAAGTGGTGTCTATGTCTATTTATAAAATTTCTCTAAAGTCATGATATATGTGCATGACAAACTATTAAGCACATCTTAGTAAAAGGTGTGACAAAAAAGTATAATCAAACATTAATTAACATAGTTAAGAGTATAACAAGTAATTGTTCCATACCTAAATTTTTATAGATGTATGCATTATTTGTTAAATTAGGTTTTTAATAAGGTAGTTCAAAGTACTCTTATTGAATTGTGATTATGAAAAAACAAAAAAAATAAAAAAATAAATACACTCAATTTAAAGCACCTAAATGTTTGAAGTTGGTTAATAGAATTAAGAATCTACATGAAAAGAAATTAAAGTTTCAAGCATTTAATGGTTACATTATTAGTTACTTAAAGATTTCTAAACGTAATAACCATAGTTCAAAATTATAGAAACTAGTAATGCAAGATTTATTAAAAGTAGTGAAATTAGTGGGACTAATAAATGTCAAAATATAAATATAAAAGAAATTAGAACAAATATTTCTTTACCTATAATAGTTCTTTCATCCATTATAACACCAAATGTTGTTTTAGAAATTGAAAAACATTTAGATGAAGAAACACTTTTTGAAAAAATAACTCATAACTAAATAATGTAAATAAATCACAAGGGATAGTATTAAGAAGATCTCAAAGTAAAAAAGAAATTAACTATTTCAAATAATTATATATTTTATTTGTATGAGTTAGATTTTTATATTAGAATCAATAAAAATTCAATTTCATTTTCATAGTTATAAAAGTATTGAATTTGATTATAATATTTGTGACTCAATATGACTTAAGGTTGTACCAAATAAATGTGAAAATCACTTCTTTTAATGCAAATCTTGATGAGAAAGTTTACATAGATGAACCAAAAGGTTCTTTCATTAAAGGTAAAGATTAAATGGTGTGTAAACTAAAGGATAAATATGGACTAAAAGAACTTCCTCTACAATGATATATTAAGTTTTATAATATCATGATATCTTTTGGATTTAAGAAAGAATATCGTTAATTAGTATTATATAGAGAATAGATCAATAGAAATAAATTTATTTTCTAATCCTATATGTTACTTCCCACTAATATTTCAAATATATTGCATGAGATTAAAGAAGTTTTTCAAATAATTTTATGATGAAAGATATGAGAGAAATATTATTTATAGTAGAAATAGAAATATTCAATAACAGATTATAATAAATAATGATTTTCTCATAATAGTCATATCCAAAAAAAGAAAAACAATTAAGAAATTCTATATAATTAAGTATTTACTAGGTTATTTCCATACAAAAAGATGATAAATATAATCTCATATAATGTTCTAATAATGATATGAATATAAGAAAACATAATCAATTTTATATACTTTTGTTATTAGTATTTTAATTTATATGCTAACATATACTAGATCATATATCAATTTTGTGGTTGAAATATTAAGTAAGTATAAAAATAATCCTATAATAGATTATTAGAAAATTACAAAGAAAGTACTAAGGTATTTTAAGAAACTAATAATTCCTTTTATATATAAAAAATTCAACTACTTAGATGTTATTAGATATTCGAATTCAAATTATACTAAATGCATTAATAATATAAATTCACTTTTAATTATCTATTCCTATTAAGAGAATGAGCAATTTTGAGTAATAATGAAAATTTGTCCATCATTACTTTATTCATTGTAAAAATAGAGTTTGTAGTATGATTTAAAAGTTATCATTCATACAAAATAATTATTAAACTTCATTTTAGGACTTGATGTTGTTGACACTGTTATCAAATTGCTAAAATTTATGTGATAATTCCACAACATTATTCTTCTCTAAAACAACAAACACTTAAAGGGTACCAAATTTATAAGAATTAAAGTATTTTGTAATTAAAGAGAAAGTTCAGAAACAAAAAATATCTATAAAGTACTAATTGATCTTATAATAGTAGATCAATATAAGAATTTATAACTAATATTATGTAAAAAACATATTCTTAAAATAGGTCTTTGTTATATTGATGATAATTAATAATGTATAATATAATGACACTTTAAACTCACTAATGTTTCTTTTATGCACATTATGTATTTCCTATTATATTATATTTGTGTATATATTACTATTTCTAATAAAAATGTTTCTATAAGATATTAGTAATGAAATTCTTTTGAATCTAGATTTTGTTGATCTCAGAATATATGTGGATTGCATTAAGTGTAAGTAAATTAAATATAATATGAAAGAAATCACAAGAAGTACTCAACTTCTTAAAATTATACACACTAATATTTATAAATTTGTCAATGTTGTAACTTTTAATAAAGAATTGTATTTCATTACCTTTATATATATATATATATATTTCACACTATAATTATATTTATTTACTTCATGAAAACTCAATCATTAAATACTCTTAAGGTATATATATTAAAGAGGTTAGAAGTAATTAGACATAAGGTGAAAATCGTAAGATTTTATAACGATGATGAATATTATTAAATATACATATAATGATTTAAAGTGGTGTCTATGTCTAGTAATAAAATTTCTCTAAAGTCATGATATATATGTGTAAGGCAAACTATCAAACACATCTTCATAAAAGATGTGACAAAAAAGTATAATCAAACATTAAAGAATATGGCTAGGAGTATAACAAATATTTTCTCCATACCTAAATTTTTATTGATGTATGCATTATTTGTTAAATTAGGTTTTTAATAAGGCAATTCAAAGTACTCTTATTAAACTATGAATATGAAAAAAAAAAAAAACTCAGTTTAAAGCACATAAATGTTTGAAGTTGCTCAACAAAATTAGGAATGTACATGAAAAGAAATTAAACTTTCAAATGATTAATGATTACATTATTAATTACTTAGAGACATTTAAAAGTTATAACTATAGTTCAAAATTATAGAAACTAGTAATGGAAAATTAATTAAAAATGGTGAAATTAGTGAGAATAATAAATGTCAAAATATAAATATAAAAGAAATTAAAGTTTTTTTTTTTTTTACCTATAACAGTTCTTTCATCCATTATAACACCAAATGTTGTTTTAGAAATTGAAAAACATTTAGATGGAGAAACACTTTATAAAAAAACAATAACTCATAACTAAATAATGTAAATAAATCACAAGGGATAGTATTAAAAGATTATTAAAAAAAATAAGAGAGACTAACCATTTTGAATAATTATATATTTTATTTGTAGGAGTTAGATTTTAATATTAGAATCAATAAAAATTTAGTTTTGTTTTCATAATTATAAAAGTATTGAATTTGATTATGATATTTTTGACTCAATATGACTTAAAATTATACAAAATAGATGTGAAAATCACTTTTTCTAATGGAAGTCCTAAAGAGAAAGTTTACATAGATGAATTAGAAGGTTCTTTCATTGAAGGTAAAGATCAAATTGTGTGTAAATTAAAAGATAAATATGAACTAAAAGAACTACCTTTATAATGATATATTAAGTTTAATAATATCATGATATCTTTTCAATTTAAGAAACAATAGAGTTAGTCAGTATTATATATAGAATAAATCAGTAGGAGTAGATTTATTTTCTAATCCTATATGTTTCTTCCTATTAATATTTTAAATATATTGCATGAGATTAAAGAATTTTTTAAAATAATTTTACAATGAAAGATATAAGAGAAATATTATTTGTGATAGAAAAAGAAATATCCAATAACAAATCATAATAAATGATGATTATTTCAAAATAATCATATCAAAAAAGAAAATCCAAAGAAATTCTATATGATTAAGTGTTTACTAGGTTATTCCCATATAGAAAGGTGATTAATACAATCTCATACAATGTTTTAATAATAATATGAATATAAGAAAATAGAATCAATTTTATATGCTTTTATTATAAATATTTTAATTTATTTGCTAGTGTATATTAGATCATATATCAAATTTATGGTCAAAATGTTCAATATATATATAAATAATCCTATAATAAATTATTAAAAAATTACAAACAAAGTACTAAGGTACTTTAAGAAACAAATAATTACTTATTTATATATAAAAATTCAACTACTTAGATGTTATTAGATATTCAAATTCAAATTATATTAGATGCATTAATAGTAAAAATTCACTTTTAATTATTTATTCCTATTAAGAGAATGAGTAATTTTGTGTAATAATAAAAATTTGTCTATCATTACTTTATTCATTGTAAAAATAGAGTTTGTAATATGATTTAAAAGTTACAATTCATGCATAATGATTGTCGAACTTCATTTTAAAACTTGACGTTGTCAACATCGTTATCAAATCACTAAAATTTATGTGATAATTCCACAATATTATTCTTCTCCAAAACAACAAATACTTAAAAGGTACCAAATTTACAATAATTGAAGTATTTTGTAATTAAAAAGAAGGTTTAGAAACAAAGGGTATTTATAAAATACTAATTAATCTCATAATAGAAGATTAATATAAAAGTTTATAACTAATATTATGTAGAAAATATATTCTCAAAATAGGACTTAGTTGTACTGATGATAATTAAAAATATATGATATAATGACACTTTAAACTCACTAATTTGTCTTTTATATACATTATGTATTTCCTGTTATATTATACTTGTGTATACAAAACTATTTCTAATAAAAATGTTTCTATAAGATATTATTGTGAATGATTATGAAATAATATATATTTTATAACCTTTATATTATAAATTATAAATATTGTAGTATATAGAAAGGAGTGTTCAAAATAAATAATATATGACCACCATATCTTAAACTGAATAATTTATCATATTATGACATTATGATGGGATCACAAGATATTGTTATCATCATCTGTGCATAATGATTAATATAATAAATTCAAATTGATCAAGTAAAAGAATGTTAGAGTATTTCAAATTAATAATGTAGTAATATTTTTTAACAATATTTTTATTGAAAAATTAATCATAATATTGTTCAATTAATAAATAATAATCCTATATATTATTGTATTATTAAAGATAATAATCTCAAATATTATTCAAGTATTAATGAAAATATTTAATTTAACATATATAATTGTATGTGTATATATATATTTATAATTAATTCTTTCTCTTCTTAATATAGATGAAAATATTATCTAAAAATATATGATTAAAAAATTAAAATTTATAATAATAGATTTATTAAAGAAATTTAACACTTTATACCTCAATTTTCTAGGTTAATTTATTATCAAATTCTAGATTAGGACAAGAACAAGAAGGTTTATATCCAATCCGTAGGGCTTTAAACATAGATAATACTTTTGCATACAAATGGCCTCGATCAAATATCCCGCCATACTGTATATGCCCTCTATTGATATTATGGCATCTATTTTGAGCTCCATAAAATATACTTTTTTGACCTTGGACTAATCAGATTTTCACAAAAAGTGACTGGTCCTTTATCCACTAGCAGCCTCACTTAAGCAAAATGGACCTTCAATCTGTGGTTAAGAATAAGTTTTGTGGAGTTTCTACTTCAAATAAGTTTTATTTGTTTTTCTCTTTTTTTTTTTAGGGGGGGGGGCACGCAGCAGCCTCCCTTTGATTCTTTTATCCGCTTAATGGCATTTATGACATAAAATGTGGTTTAATGTTCGTGTAAGCTGATTGCAATCGAAGTTCATTTGATCATATCTTTCTAAGAGCTCAATCAAATTCTCCTTTAGCACTAAGAGTGGCGTTAAATCTTTACTACTAGTACTTTTAAGCAGAGGACAATGAACAATGGCACCATAACTGATGAGATTTGTGTGACATACTTCTGGTATTGCAGCAACTCGAGACGTACGAATTGATTTGGAGGATATTTTAGGTTATCCAAATTCCTTGCAAATATAGAGTCCGAAAGATGCTTCGCGTCTGTTTTATGATGTTCATGGTCTTGCACCTAAATACCTTGGAGCATGCACAAAGCTAACTCAAGTCAAACAATAACTTTTCATGATGCCACAAAGACCTGTGGCTCTAAGATAACATCCAGTGAAGATGCTAAATTTTGGCAATGTGTTCTGCTTCATTTCGACAAAATTCTTCTAGCCTTGGATTGTTATTGGATTCTGCTACCATTGAGTAGAAGTGGAAACCAGATGAGAATCGGCCATAAATTGAAGTTAACCAATTTTCTAATTTGCTTCCTGAATATTCTGATTAGGCTATTCTATGAGGAGGTTGATACTTATATATATAGACCATAACTGTTTTATACTTCTTTAATGGTAAGATCTTTAATGTAATGTTAACAAGACAGAAAGATATGAAGTTCAGTGGATTGCTGTAGAGGTACGTATCATGGAATTAGTGACTTCTTTTTTCAGTCACAAGCAAACAAGAACACTGACTAATTTAAGATAAAAGGTAAGGTGTCCATTAGGACCATGTATGATCAAATCAAGCATTATAGGGGACCAGCTGAATGTTTTTTATTCTCCCACTGCAATGTCGAAGTTTTTAGCCTCGTGTATAAAGTTAGTAGGTCTAGAAAAGCCAAGCCTTTCTTATTGGTCAGAAGGCCGAGGTGAAGAATTGCAATGTGAAGCTGAAACTAAAACCAAGCTTCTTGCAATGGTCGGTCTAGACAATTTTTTAATAGGTTCTTATTTTACATGTCACATAGTCCTCCGTATCATGCAGGTCAGTAGGTGAACCATGACATCGATCATCTCCTCCAGCCACGACTCATTCATGGGTGTTTAGTCTCTTGCCCAAGCAAGCCAAGTACTTTTAAGCCATGTCGAAATTCTCAAGGATATCAAGGATTCATCTTATGAAAGACAACCAGCCACTCTTAGTTTCATTTTCGGTACTTGGGGTTGTGACCCAAATTGCCTCCAGCTCCGCAGAAGGAAATTAAGAATGAAATGCAGTTGATCTGAAATTAAGGCTTGAAGTCATCAACCGTTGGGTAAGACAGTTTGACTGTCTGGATTGAATAGAGGCTTATCATGACAATTATAAGCTAGACGAAAGATTTTACATTGAAAAGGAGGTGAGAGCTAGTGGAGAGAAAGGATAAATTCACCAAACTCTGAAGTAATGGTGATACACTTTTCTGTGGCTTGTCCCACTGGTAGTTTCTCTAATATGAGATTAGCAAAGATTAGTATAGCACTGACCAAGTTGTACATGCAGCAGAATACCTAAAAAAAGAAACAAAGAAAGAAAGAAAGGAGTGCTAAGTGAATCCAGAAGAAAATGACTAGCAAAGCCCAACACAATTCTCCTTTCTGAGCCACGTGCACCACACAATCCCAAAGGAAAGGCAATGCTTAAGTTTTGTTCATCAGCATACCATCCAAAAATATTTATCAGGAGAGGTTGGGTACAATGGTTTGCCTTTCCCCACTTTTCATTCCGAAGAGTTACTTTTATGCTGATAGCGATCTGCATCTTCTACGGTATGTATCAGAAAGTTCTTCAAAGTATAAACAATTGAAAAGGGTTTGCAGCTTTTCTTCTAGTTAATGCAACTGAAGGACCTTTATGTTTTATCACCATCATCCTAACAAGGATGGCGTAGCTAATAACCATAATAAAATCTGGCACAAGCTGCCTTGTAATTTCCTGCCGTTAGTCTCATATCTCGGCATCAATTACCTTATTTAATTTCAAATGGTATTCATTTGGTGAACAGGATTACACACTTCTAGACTATGTAGTGCATTAGCACTCTTGTAGAGATTAGCGAAGCAGTGAGCACAATAGACTGCTCAAAGTGCAGCACATGTGAACGAAGATATATTGATGTTTCTTTCATTGTAGTAGTGAAGTCAGAAGAATGGAGTACAGCATACATGTTTTAGCCTCTAGTAAGCCATTCCCCTCTGTGAACATATATCAGCACTTAACATCAGGCAAAGTTGAGTGGTGCAGAACAATGAGGGGTAAGAGGGAAGGAAAAAGTTCCAAGGTACACCGTTTGTACGCATCAGTGTTAATTTATAAGGCAAAAGGTCGAGAATTATGTCTTATTCTTTATGATGTGGGAAGTCACCCTTTTTTCTTGCTGTCCCATTATCCTCAAAGAGGACAAAGAGCAGCTAAAAAGCCTAAAGCATATCCCACTTAATGTGCCACAATCACTCTAATGTAACAATCACAACTTTTAGACACCTCCCCACAGTTAGATGCTCCTCACCAATTTTAACATTGGCCCTCTTTGCTATAACTTTGATCCTCAGATCCAATAATACATATCGACTATTACAAAATACTTGCGTGAAACTTATTGGTACTGTATATCGGTACAGAATATCGGTATTGCATCAAGCATGCATGAAATCTCTTCACTATCCATTTGTTTTGTGATGTCGTGGATCAGGTCCTCCAGGACATAATGGCCAGGGTCCATTCTCACCTGCACTTTTGCTTTCATTCCTCAGACTGGCATTGTAAACTCCACTCTTATTGTGTGCTTGAATCGATATAATCTTGTTCCGCCTTACTGTGGATGAATCCAGGTGGCGGGTTGCGGACTCTGAAAATGAAAGCAAGATCAGTATTAAGCATAGCCAAAATCTCAAACTAGCCATTTTCTTCTTAAGCATTCAGAAAATGCAATGCTTAATCTGTGAAGAATCAGACAGTAGATGTCCTATATATATGGATCACCAGTCTTGTTTTCTTCTTAGTTTTGATATTGTGGACAGAACAAACATCCAAGTCTATGCTGTAAAGTTTGTTTTGATTTTATGTAATCCGGACATTCATGGCCACTATCTGCTGATCAATAAAAAACAGGTTTCAACCATTAAGGATTGCAGTGAGTGGCAGTGGCCATAAAAAAATTCATCTCCACAAAGAAACCTTGCACTTTTGTTTTGTTGCAGGAACCAAGAGCAGCCAATTGCTTTCTTCAACTCCTCTGCAATAAATGATATTCTGTAGGCTGTTGCTAACCTGTGTATCATTTGATAATTAAGAAAGCAAAAGGACCAAAGGGAGCACAGAGAAATGAAAGGAGTCCCTCCACTAATGCCCTCGTGCTCCCACTGGCATAAACCAGTCAGCTATCTTGGCCTCTTATAAATCCTAGCCCAGCTGATATATGCTACATACTACAAATTCACTTACTCTTGTCAGTATCTCTTCTTTATATAGCTTCAAACATTCTCAATCAATAATTTTTCCAAGGTGTGTTCTAGTTACCATGCTCTATGTGGATTTAGAATGAATCTCTACAACCAAATTAGCAGGCCAACAATGCCATCTTGCTGAATTACTTAAATTCTATTTCATTGAACTTACTAATGACAAGGCAGCCTTTTGTGACTTTGTCCTAGTTGCAGCATAAGTTTTAACTAGAAAAAGTAATAATGGTTATAGTACATAAACTCCATGCAGAATACATAGAAAGGACAAGGTAACGCTGCAAGGAAAGCGTGAAACAAGATAATTAAAAATTAACACCCGATTGAAGATCTATTTATGCTAGTTTATAATCCTAAAAAAGAAAGGCGAGTCTTGGTGCACCAGTAAAGTACTCAAATGTGATCTAGAGATATAAGTTCTAGTTAGAGAAACAACTTCTATGCAAAAATATAATAAGATTGCATATATATCTGACCCATTCTAATCTTAGCAAAAACTCCTAAAGTCAATCTCCTAATAATATTTCAGCTAAAACAACTAAATATTTGTGTCTTGTCCTACATCAAAAGGAGAACCAAACATTATTCTCTATCAAAGGCATACATGCCAAATGATATTCAAAAGATGCGCTCTGCTTACAGATCAAAACATTACTGCTCTAATTAGGAACCTAGTCTGCTTTATCACATAAAGTATTCTTGCAGGTGACTTTCTAGCACGTTTGGTCTTTCCCAGTGGTTCTAAGTGCAAACATATTATTCAGAATGAATCAGCACAAAAATGAAAGAAAATATACGATTCTTGGCTTAAGGAGAATCATGACCACCATCCTTTTATACACAACTTAGAAGCTAAACCTTCGAGTTCCTGGATGTTTAAGTCTGGCTATTCTTTAGACAATTCAGAGTGTTATAATCTTGATTGCAGTGGAGTAGAATCCAGGTATAGCTGACACCCATCTAGCCAGTATATAAGAGTGATTATTGTGCAGTAATTACAGGCAATAAGATTGTTGTTCTAATAACATATATTTGCAATGGATGGCACGACCGAATTAAAAACAGGCATGAATAAAGAGTCACATAAGCTTAATTTACATTCATTAAACGTTAAAACTCGTAGATTATGATGAAACTACTAGTGCTCAACCCAAATGCACGCCATGTTGTTATCCCATTTTAAA
The DNA here is from genome assembly GCA_020141445.1 of Bruguiera sexangula. Classification (NCBI taxonomy): domain Eukaryota; kingdom Viridiplantae; phylum Streptophyta; class Magnoliopsida; order Malpighiales; family Rhizophoraceae; genus Bruguiera; species Bruguiera sexangula. The sequence continues at coordinate 2,496,788 of JAHLGP010020637.1, forward strand.
AAATTCAGCATCTTCATCAAGTCAAATGATGATACAGATATGTGATCCATCTCTACTTTGGCGGGCATAAAGGTTGCTATTGAGTCCACAGATGGTCAGAAATGATTCCCAGGTTCACCCAGAGCAAATTGAATTGATTATTTGATTGATACATAATCAGCATCAAATCAAGCTCCAGTAGTGTCAATAGCCTACATGTGTTCAGTTGTTTACTTTACGGGCATTCATCTGTCCACTGAGTATATACTTTGCTACACAATTGCATTCAAAATGAACTCAACAGGAAGTGAAAATCGGTGTCATCCATCAACTGATAATTTGCTGGGTTAGACGACTTTGATACTTAGATTTGGACTTTTAAGCCATAACAAGTTTGGACTAAAGGCACCACCTTCTCCAAGCGCAATTAACAACTGGGGGAAAGACAAAGACAAGTAAATGGAAACCCTTTGGGGATTTAGAACATTATTAAGAAAAGAAAGCAATGCAAAGTCTTGAGAGAAACCTCCTTAGACTGCCTAGTATTTGGATTGCGAGTATTGCATTGAATGTGGGTGTCTACCCGTCGAATTCTGAGTTGACAAACAAATCCCAGGAGGAAAAGAAAAAAAACTACAAAAAGAAAAAAAAAGCTAGAGAACTTTGTTGGGATTGGAGGCCGAGCTATCTGAAGCTTTTGCTTGAATGTACCAAATGGGTCTTCTTGAAGGTTGTTGAGTAAGCACCAACGGGGCTTCTACTCTCGACGACGCATTTTGGGGGAGAGGGAAAGACTGGGATTATCCAATTGTCCCGAGCAGAAACTATATGGAGTGGTTCGTCAAAGAGGTTGGTTATATCCTCAAGAGGCCTCCTGGCTCTTGCTCCTTTACGGGTAGTGGAAAGGGGAGATGTTGGGACTACTGTGGCGGCCTGTTTTGCTGAGAAAGGCGGTGCATTTTCTTTGTTTTCATTTTCACCCAGGAAAAGAACGGCCATTGCCTTTTGCCGCATATATATATATATATATATATATAGCGAGAGAGAGAGAGAGAGAGAGAGAGAGAGAGATGAGCAGATTGTGAACTGAAATGTGGTGGGAGGCAGTAAGACATTGGTGGTGGTATAAAAGGTGGTGTTTTGGAGGGGGGGGAGAAAGCAAAGGTTCAATTTTTTTTCGAATTTGGTTTCCTTCTATTTCTATTTGCTAGTTTGGTTTCGGCATTTTTGGAGTGGCGGGTTGGAATTGGGGGTGGGGGGGGGGCTGGGATTTTGGTTCTGGTGTGCCACGTCATGGATTGGAGTAGGGAGTGGGTCTTTGAATTTCTTTTTTTGTTGGAAAACTTTGGCGCTGGCCACCCCGTCTGCCCGAAAACAAGAGATTTGTATTAAATTAAAATTGGGAAGGCTCGGGAGGGAGGATTCCGAATTTTCAGGCCGGACTTTCGCACAAAATTCCAAATTTTGTTTTGAAATTTTGAAATTTTCGGGCCTGATCCATATGGGCTAGGCCACATCCACAGAAATCTCTGCACAGTACATACAAGGCAACGGAGCATGTATGTCTTGTATTATGGGGATTGAGCATGTATGTATTGAACCCAGTTTCGGCCCAGACACGTTCTCCACCCCCTATGTCAAATGACTGAATCCGTTTTGTGAAGACCAACTCAAGAATTAAGCCAGGCCCCTGATGGGTTTTTACGCCACCAGTGCCATCTAGGAGATTCTATGGTAGTTTTCAGTTTATGGAGCTATTTACCTACTCTATGCAAATTTCTCAACAAAATGCCGCCAAATAGTTTTTTTCCCACCTAAAAACACACAATGCATATTTCTATTCTAATGCGAAGTACCATTCTTGCAGAAACCGAAAAACCCCCCGTGGAGCTTAACAATAACGAATTAGAGGCAAAGACATCGTTTAGATAGCCCCGTGATTGTTTTGTTTGTTAGAGTTAGAATGTGTGTTAAGCACCATAGACCCCCGAATCTCTTGGAAAAGTCCTTTCGAGGACTCGGATTCTCTTGTTTGGCGTGACCGTTGAATTGACCTCAAAGTGTTTGTAGATGACTATGCTTTTATAGAAAGGACCGCGAGTTTAATTACCTAGGAGATTAAGAAGTCCTCCTTCTGTGCTTTTTTCTTAATAGTATAATTTTTTGATTAAATAAAATAAAATGTTTTTCTTAATCATTTGTGTCTATATATATATGGGAAATGACAAAAAAGAACAAAAAAAAATTCAAGCTTTTCAATGGAATTACCACACTTGGCCTATTTTCCGATGAGATGATCCAACTTCCTTCCTTTCAGCTTAGGTCTTTAGGTTGGCTCCATTCAGCTTCATTTCAATGGAATTTCCTTGAAAGAGGAACGAGCTTAGTTCCTTTAGGTGTTAGGTTAACAGTTAAACTATACTGTAAAATGGCTACTCAGTTCATTGGAAGGATGCTTTTCCGTATAGAGTTCCAAACTTGCATTTAAAACACATACAACGCAAGAGCAGATACAAACAGCAGCAGCTCGCGTTGCCTAGCTCAACTGCCTGGAAAGCAAATTCCCACGGTCCAAACAGCAGCCAAAAAAGAAAAAAAAAAACATATACAGCTGTCCTAAATCCAGGTAGAGTAGTAAAGTCTCATCTTAAAATTGAAATTTTAGACATACATCCGGGAGAGGGAAAGATACTTTTGTTGGTCCTGACTCAAGCTGAAGCTAATTGGACGTTGTCAGTGCAGCAAATTTCTGGACCAGGCGAATGTAATCATTGGTTAAGGAATATGAAATATTCAACACAAGGTGAATGCAAAAACAACAGATTAAAGAAAAAGGGTAACAGCAAAAGTGACTGGAAGGATATCTTCTCGTCAAAAATGGGATGGTTAAGCATCAATAAGCTGTTGTTGTTCACAACAGCTCGAACCAATAGTTGTTTGGCTTCTTCATGTTTCTTCTTCAGCATGTTACAAATCTGCAAGAAAAATTATCAAATAAATAGTTTATGATTAAGGTGGAGACACTACTTCAGATCAAAAACATAGTGCACTAGGGAAAGAAAGACTTGTAAGCATTAAGAGACAACTGAGAGCCACTCAAATGTTCCAAAAACAAAAAAAAAAAAAGAAAAACTCCATTTAAATCCAGAGTAAACAAAACCAGACTTGCGAAACATTGGAAGTTATGAAACTGCTGCTGATAGTCAAGTTTGAGTTTCCAATAGAGACCTCTCAACAGCAAGCCACAGTATTAAATTTATCTTCCCTCCCTCCATCCCCCAGCACTCCAAAACACTAAAAGAAAGAAAGTCATTTTGCATATTTTAAAGGTACCGAGTCTGAGGCCTGCAGCAATGTAATCCATATGACTGCACATTGACTTGTGACCAAACACATAGCTTAATAGTGACACAAAGAGAGAAAAGCAAATATCTTCTTAATAAACTTCATGCATCTAAAATGTCAAACATAAGTGATTAACACAAGTTATTGTTGAGCTGCAAGTTAAGAGAAATTTGAGTCCATGCTTTTTGGGTATCAGGTATGCTTCTGAAGCAAATTGACTGTTTCAATTGATGGAGTTTCATCAGTCTTCTTCCATTATGCCTTATAATTTCCCAGTCATATTACAGGTTTCTACCTACAGTCCAAGAGATTGAAAGCTTTATGGAATGACACATGGAGTAATTATTTGATGGCAAATGATGAAAGTTATAGTTCACTTACACCCTCAAGCTCTCTTGCACATGCTTCAGCTTTGTCAACATTCCCATCATTTTCCAGATCCAAAACAGCATCCAGTTCTTTCACATTTATCTCCTCCACCATTTCAATTACAGAGGGTGGATGATCATAGCAAAGATTCTTCATCTTATACTCTGCTTGATTATCATGATTGCACACCTTGTGAAGATGTTAAGAAAATTAAATTAGATTCCAATTGACATTAAATGCCACATTAGTCTTAGCCATCACCAATCATAGACAAACAATGAGCTTTGCTAAAACTTAAGTACCTGTTCTTCAACAACATTTCCCAGACATTCTTTGAATTTTCTGCACAAAAATGGTGTTAAAGTACATGTGTGGTTGCAGACCAGTAACGTGAGTTACAGCATATGTAAGGAACATGAAACGTGTTACCTTCTTTCACTAGGTGAGTGAGAGGAGCGTTTTTGGGGATTCAGGTGCACCAAATCTTCATTTGATGCCTGCAAAATGCATCTTGTAGTATAGCAGTGCACACCTCCAAAATGTTCATTATAATTTCAAACAAAAGATTTACCTTTGCTTCAAAGCCACCTATAGTTAAAAAATTCTATGCATTTAGCATAGTAATTCTATTTTTTGCAAGAAAAAGGAAAGGAACAAAAGGATACCTTGGGTGCTTTTCTCTTTAGAAATGAAATCATTGGCATTTTTCTCTCAGCATTGGAAATGGAATAGTCAGTCCTGCATGTTTTATTTCCTTGTATTTCCCTGTTTTTCTTCAAGTTCTCTGAGGAATAGATTTTGCTCATAGCATCTGGTTGATCTTTGCTTGCTCCAATCATCCTATGTTGAGAGACATTTTACTAACAAAGCCAAGTGACAGTGAGGAACACAAGGTATAATTTGTCATCATACCTTGAAGCCTTCAAGCTAGGATTGGAGGTTTTCCTTACAGCTTTAATCACTTTAACAGGATTGATCTTGAATTCCTGAATTTTTCCCTCACTAGAATCCCTAATGGGAGGATTTACACTCATCTGAGGACCAGACTTTGTTGTCTTGTCAATCACAATGGAAGGACCAACTTCCCAACTGCACTTGCAGCAGGCACCCAAAGTTATATCATCAATATGATCTTTTCAGAAGTCACATCGAAACATGCAAGTGAGTTCATAGACCAAAAAAATTATTATATCTCAAATGTTAGAACAGATGCAATAAATTGATGTGTAAAATGCAGAAGATGAACATCCAGGTAAAGAGAGTCATTGCATAATAGTCAATGTAATTCTGTTCTTCTCTTTTTCTTCTTTCCCTTTTTGTTTTGATTAAATGCTAACCTGAATAATAGTAATAAAAACTCAAACCAAAACAGAATTCTGAGGGGCTGCCCCTTGGTCAATGTCACAACAGACAACCTATGTCTAACACTTCTAAACTTGGATGATCCAATTTAGTTACTGGAGCAAACAGATCTTTCACCTCACTGTTTAATGTCAAAACTTGAAACACATGCCTCAAACCAGATTCTTTAAGATCCTTAATGCTCTTTTCACATCCACAGGTAACGGAGCCCCTCTTAGCTTCTTTATCTGGTGGCATTTTACTAGCAACCATTTTGCAGCCATTTTGCCCCACATCCGCATTGGAACCCTTCCTGTAGGAGATTAGGAGAAAATTTGCCATTTAGAATTGGATTGTGAGCTTCCATCTAACACAATTTCTTGACATAATCTTGCTCCTAGACATTAAAAATTTTAAACCTGGTGCCAAAGGAAAAAAAGACATGGATTATTAATTGAAAACTGCAGCTATTGGAGTCTCACCTGATATTGCATAGACTTTTAACTGTCTTTTCGCCTCCAAGCAAAGCTGGTCTGCCTTCTGTTGGTTCCATGGATAGCATCTTTAAATTGCCAACTAATTTTCTACCAATTTGTGCATCCTTATTATTAGCTTCCTCTCTGCTGGCCGGAAAAGGAAAGGCATAAAATTAGTACACTAGTTATCAAACTCTAACAGAAAGCAAAGCTCACCTTTTCCCACTTGCATGTCGATTTATATGCAAGTCAGCAATTCCTTTGCCTTCAAATGATAAAGCCTCCGTGCTACTGGATGATCGGCAAAGCAAGTTAGCTTCAGTCTGCTCAGATCCCCCAAAATACTTTGAATGGTTGACTCCTGATTCTTTATGCCCTGTTGGTGTCACTTCATCTTCTGTAGGTTCACTGCAAGACATAAACAAAGAACAAATTGTTATACCATCTCAAACACACAAATCATGCCCTGTACCAGAATTCAAAGCCAATGTGGATCAACAAATATCCTCTTTGTTCATTGAAATTATATCACCTTAAAATTGATATAAACACAATTCTTATGAGCTCATAAATCAGAGAACCCTCTCATATTCTAGAATAACAAGTATTCTCTGCAGCTTCAGATATAGATGCATCTGGAAACTTTCTTCTATCTTTTCTTCACAAGATCTTGCCATCTTACTGAAAAATATTTAAAAGCCAGTTTGTGCCAACCCAAACCAATGATAAACTCTAAAGAAATTTTTTGTAGATCTTTTAACCTCCACAATGGGACTGAAAGTTCTGAAGGTGAATTATCTATATCCTTATTGGGCCTGCTGCAATGTGGCATTGTTCCAGAATGACTTGTGGTGTAAGTAGCTTCATTAACTGGAAAATCTACAATTGGATCATTCTCTGTCAATTCTCCAGATGAAGTTTCACCATCTTTCCTTTCTTTTTTGTCTCTAGGGCTCTCTGACTCAGTAGCACAGAGTGGAGCCAGTTCCTTTGACTTTGATCCTTCACAAATGAACCCACTGCCCACACTCTTTCTTTTATTAAGATTCTGCTCTGGTCCCAAGTTAGCATTAACCATTACACATGGAGGATCAACCTCCATGCTCTCATGCGACAAAGTACCTTGAGCTGAATCATCCTCAGAAAAGGATTGGGAGGGTAAAATTTCTGTGGCCTGCTGAACATATGTTTCTGTGGGCAATGGCTTTGCTTTCTCCAAGAAGTTACTTTTTCCATCCACTTCTTTAACAACATCACTACTTGCTGTTTCCACCTGCAAAGGTTTCACACCATGTGATGCAATCAAGTCTCCAGAAATTGCAGATCTGTCATTTGAAGACTTTGCAGTCCCTACATCACTGACAGGGGTCTTTATACCATCTACAACATGTGACATAACTAAATCTCCAGAGTTAGAAGATCCCGAAGGAATATTAGCATTCAGAGAATTTCCAGTTGCTGCACCATCTACATGGACCTTCACCATTGAATTCTTCGTGTTGTCATGTGCTTCAAGCATTTCATTTTGGCTATCATCAAATACATCAGCACGTACAGCAAGATCAGTTTTAGAAACATGAGATTCATTCCTATTTGAAACAACCCCTTTGCTATCCAGGTTCTTCAGAGAATTCTTCTCTTTTTCTGTTGAGTCTGCACTCAGATTGAAGTTCTCCAACCTGCATTGCATTGATTGAAGCACCAGATAAGCAACTGTAAAGATTGTGTGCAGTGCAATCAGAAGTTCCAGTCATGCTTAAAAAGATTTAGGCAACTTACTCATTAAAGTCAAAAGAGAAGGTAAAACGGTCATGTTTCCTTTGATTATTTGCATCTGCAGATTCTCTGTCAAAACTCTCCTTGGATTTTGCAGCCTTTCTTGCTGGGCTAGAGAAATCAAGGTCTGGCATGTCTACTTTGAACGATGATAGCTTATCAAAATTACCTTCTAGGCTAAAATCCATGTCCCTGAAAAGGCTATTGCATCATGGAACTAGCTCACCAATGCACACTTGTGCACATAGTAGACATACACACAAGGCTACTTGCAGCACATATTTGTTTCTAAGCAGTCATCTTTTGTGGAGTAAATTTGATTTTCAGAGATAACACATGTTTACTGAAGAACATCATAATGTGAAAATTTTTACTCAATAGAGCAAGAGACATTGATCAAAAAAAATATGAATTATACTTTAGGCATTATGCATTCTCAGAATCATGGTAGGAATTTGCCAGAAATCAGCATGTCCGAGTTAGACATCAGCATCAGTTAAGTGGTAAAATGTAACTTTTCAGCACTTACAATTTCTCAAAGTTAAATGTCTTTTTCTTGCCAGTGGAGCCTGTATCAAAACTAAAATCCATTGTGTCATCTTCCATCACTGCCATTGACTTCCATGAGCTTAGAAATCCCAATCCAATTTCATCATCTGCTAAAGGTAAATTAAGATCTCACTCCACTGTTAATCAATAAGTGAATACGAAACAGAAAGTGCAACCTAGTTGCAGGATCTGAAAGCTGCAACTGCAGCCTAAAAAATGTAGTCTGTAGGTCTCATAGAAACTAGAAGTTTTAATTGCTCAAGTAATTAGAGCTCCATGTGATAAAATGTAGAATTTCAAGAGAGAATGCACGCAACTCGATTATGTATGTCCATGTTGCATGTAGGCATACATATCTGAATAATAATATACATACACACAAATACAGTGAGTTCAGAGCTATAGGTCCTGACAGCAAAATTTCAGTTATTCTGCTAAAATCCACTGGCAGAAATTTTTTCTAAGTTTGACTAGCAATTTGTAAACTGTCACTTAAACCACAGTGTGGCAAACATTGAGAAGTACTTTGAAAAACAAAACCAGACCATTCAAAGCAAAAAAGGAAGATATGCAGGGTATCTGCACTTTTCATTCCTATAGCTGCACATCTGTAGCGTTCAACTGAAAAATCATTAACTTGGCATTTTTAGTGCATGAATGAAGCATAGTGAAAAGACTACCTAACAGCGATTTTTTCTCCTTGGGATCAGCAGCTATATTAGTTCCCTTCTGTGAATCTGCCATCTGCAAATTAACTCACTCTTGCAGTTAGCCACTTCAAACATCGGAATTTTGAGATGACAATTCAGTTAAAATTGGAAATAACAAGGCATGCAACTGTTAAAAGAACATGGTTAAGTGGTCAATGCAAAAATGGCAGAACATCAATCAAAGAGCTGTTAGGGCTTAGAAGAATCACAACGTCAAGTACTACTTCCAGGTCATTGGATCAATACACAATTTCAAAATGCAAAACGTGCCATAAATATGTGCATAATACTCACGCATCGTTGAAAAATCAAAGATGGCTTTTTTGCACCAGAGAACCTTCATTCCACGATGACTAGGCCATCTTTGCCTCATACGTCCAATAACATAAACTTGAGAGATAAAGCTAGACGCAGTTCTTACATTAAATTGAGGTTAGACTTTCTAAGGAACGAAGATCAATGAGAAACTTACTTCATAGTGGAATCGGATGACGAAAAGAAGTAAAATCTATAACAAGTTCAACAAAATATAGAGCCAGAATAAACATAGAAATTAGCTACGGAGCTGAAATACATAATGGATAGGCGATCCGAGAGACTGAAGCACAACCTGAACTGTGGAGGAGAGGGCGATTTGACGAGAGACAGGCGAAATCAATCAAAATTACGTGTCCTAATTTCAGCCCTGGCGAAATCAAAGGGTTCCAATCACGAGAATCGAAAGCCATATAAGAATTCAACTAAACTTGCTTTGAAACCAATGGATGCATAAAACAGAAAATTGCATGATGCATAGAGTGTATAGATCGATGACAAAATTATCTCCGCCAATTTAATCATGAAAAAGAGAAGACACTGTATCACGGATTCTGAACTCAATTGAACGCTTCATCCAGGAAGAGAGAGACCTGCCTTGGATTGGTTTTTAGGAGGTTTCTCGCGCGAGAGCAGTTGTTGTTTGGTTGGAGAGAAAATTTGTATGGCCCGTAGCTGGAGAGGGAAAATACAATGGAGTTCTGTCGCAGACGCTTTGAAATTGAATGTTACCCAAAATATATTATTTTCGAACTTTGGAAGGGGCGGGAAGGAATGTTATATATATATATATATATATATATTTTTTTTTTTTCTTTTCTTTTTTCTTTTTTGAAAACTCACTGTTTGGTAGGCAAAGTAAATTATAACACGTGAAATAGTTTTTCACAACTTAATTAATAATATTTGATACGATATATGTAAAATTTATGTGATAATAAAAATTATTTATACAATACTAAATATTATTTTAGATAATTGTATTTATAATTTTAAAATTAAAATTAGTTTAACAATTAAATTAGTTCACTAATAATTTAAAATTTAAAATAATCTAATTCTCTTATCTAACTTACAAAGAGAGTAACTCGAAAAAAATGGTTCAACTCAATTGACCTAAATTATCAAGCTAGTACTTACTTTTTTCAAAAATTTTATATAATTATATTATATAATATTATATATATTATATATCTTACTTTTTTCAAAATATATATATTATTTTAATAATATTTTATTTATTTTTATATAATATAAAAATATTAATCATATTTTTAAAAATAAAAATTAATCTAATAATTCAATCGTCTGCTAAATTAAACTTTAAACTAAGTTAGAGAATAATTTGATATTAAAAGTTATAATTGTATCTATTAAAATAGTGTATTTATGTAATTAATGCTAATTTGTTTAACCAATATAATAAAATATAAATAGAAATAACCAAAGTTCTACTTTTCATAATTAAAAAATAATTTGAAATCTAAAATAGTAATTCATCCTATATTTAGAGAATCTTTTTGTGGATTTATTATTTTATTAAAAAATTATATATTTCAATATTTTTTTCACCTTATTTTCCCTTATGTTTATTTTTTAAAAATTATATATATTTTTTTCCAATTTTGCTAAATTCTTTCCTCTCTTTTTATATATGTGATTAAGTAATTTCTTTTCTCTCAAAAGTTAATATGAAATAATTTTTCATCTAAATTTTAAGATAACTTTTTGTAATACTATTAATTTGTTTCAAGTTTGCAAGTTCATTTTCAATATATAAGCTAGTCATGTAAGATTGAAAACAACTATCAAGTATTATAATATTAACTCAAAATAATAAAAATTAATAAAATTAAGTAATATAAATTAACATATACATATCAAAAATAAAAGAAAAAAAATGTTTGAATTAGATTTATACATAATACCAAAAAAAAAAAGGTGTAAATGGCACTAGCATGCATTATATTTTTTTCTTATGAAAAAAGCAAATGATCTCATATACTTAAGCAGGGAAATATTTAAATAAATTTATAAGTGTTTACTAGTTAAATAAATTTATTAAATTAAATTATTATGAGTATTTTTAAATAAAATATTATTTGTATATATAAGAAATTTATAAAATCAAATATATGATATTTAAACATATAAAAATTAATGTGTAATTTATTAAAAATTAATATAAATTTATCTAATAGTATTTTAAATTCAAAATTTTTATAAATATCTCATTATATGGTCAACCACTTTATGTCTAACACATTAAGTTACTCACATGCCTCTTCCCTTTTTACTTAAAAGAGTTTTAAGTTGTGAAAGTTGTTTCCTCTTTGTCTATGTGAATTACTGTTAGACATAGGATACTTGGATAGTAATACTTTACAACAACTTATTGATAATAATTTTATCTTTTAAATTAAGTTATACTTATATTTAATAAGAACTTGATTTGTTCTTAAAAATCAAAATTTTAGATCTTTATATTTACTACATATTTATATGTTAAATATCTCTATAATATCAATTGTCAACTACGCTTAGGGATAGCTATACTAATTATGTCTACCTAAAGCAAAGCACCCAATACGTGATAACTACTTTATTTGCAACTCCCAAATTAGCCCAAAAAATCAGTGAAATAATTGGCATCTCTTAATATGTCGAAGTCAACAATTCTAATGTTGTTTTGAAGGATGGGAACATTTAACAACTAAGGATTGGTACAAATCAAATTCTCGGTTATCTTTTGTAATTTTGTCAAGTGCAAGTGTATAATTCAACTCGAAAATATTTTTTTGATGAGCCCTTTCCTATATGCTCTAGAGTGCCACACAGATGATCCTTAGTTCTACACCGATGGCTATGAAAATATTGCTAAATCTAGAAAAGCCATTAATCCACCTTCCACGATTAACTCTAGCTAATCCATTAAATTTTGCCAACCTTGATGTCCCTTTTGCACAACCATCCATATTTATCTTTAGAAAACTTTCCTTAGGTGGTTGCTAGCTAATTAAATCCATATGTGGCTTAGTAATGAGTCCCAACTAAATACACTCTAAATTGAAATTAGCAAAGACATCATAAATTTCAGTAGCCCATTTTCAAATTGATTACACCATTACTATAAAAGGAATTTTAGAACATAAGAGGATGATCTTATTACACTATTTAAAAAGAGCAACCCCAAGAAGTCATAACATTTTTCCCATAATAACCAATTTTGTTGTACTCCTTGAAAGATGACTTAGGATAACGATTGAAGGACAACTTATGGAAAAAGTAAATCCAGACTTGCTTGGTATTACTGCATGCATAAAAAATACGTTATGTTCTCCCACTTCACACGACATCAACCCCACATACCATTATTAGTTAGCTGGTGAACAAACCTGTGTTCATTTGTGAGAAGCCTTCCTTTCCAAAGCAACCACAAGAAAGTTTTCATCTATTGGAAAGCTTAAATATTCCGCAACTAAAAACCATCATCTACTAATTCCTACTTCACAGTAATCCAAAGACCTTTTAATATAACAAACCAAGTTAGAGAAGAACCAAAATGTCGTTGTACATAAAGAATAATTCCCTAAGTTTTTTGCACCCATTAAATAATTCCCAGCCAAGTTTGAATAGAAGAGATATATTCATATCACTAGCCTTTTTCAATCCCAAATCCCCAACCCATTTAAGCTTACACACAGCCTCCCAAGCAACCAAACTTTCTTTTTCATGCTCTTTAGTTTCTCCCTAAAGAAACCATCGATTTCATCTATCAAGTTGATCGTAGATTAAACATGATAAGAGGATGATACGCATTAGATAATACAGGTTGGTTTGAGAAACAAATTGAACTAAGGTAGCCTATCTTGCAAGTGACTAGTCTTCCATCATTTAATCTTAACTGAACTTTTAAGACAATATCCTCAAATAATTTGCTTCACTCATCATGAATCAAAGGCACTCCTAGATACTTCCCTAAATCTTACACAAAAAAAAAAAAAAACCAATGAGTGGTTGATGGAAGATGTTAGGGACTAATGCACTTTGGGAGAAATAAACAGCTTGGGTTTGTCCTTATTCAATCCCTTAAAAAGAGATCAAAAATTGGCAGTCCCTATTGAGAAAGCTTTAAGGCCCTTTATTTCTTTTTTTTTTTTTTTTTTTTTCCAATAGCTTGTACAATTAGATGAGAGAGTCGATCCACACGAAGCAAAAATAAATACCAAGATATTAGGTCACCTTCGCGTAAATCACATAAAAGTCAAAACTTTTCAGAGTGTTCTCTGTTCCACAGAACCAACTTTTCCACAAATGTTACTCATTCCATTATAAGGGCTACAAGTTGTGGTGAGAGATTGAGTAAAATGAGCACTTCATGCAAAGAAGACCAATTTACCTAATTACCTTATTATAGGCCTTTTCAAATTCAATCTTCAATGATATATAACCCAATCATCCAAGCTTTTTTTTTTTTTTAATCTGATTAATTGTTTCTTGAGCCACAATAGTATTATTATGCATTGATTGCAAAGGAATAAAACTAGCTCATATAGGGTTAATCAAATAATTCATAAGGGATCAAAGTCATCCTATAGTTATCTTGGCAATAAGCTTGCAGATACCATTACATCTGCCATATTTTTTAGACCCTTCCACATAATATCACAAACTAAGTCATTAGGAGAGGTATAGATGTAAGAAAGCAGCCAAGAGGGTTAATGCTTCTCTAATACCGCTGTAGGTATAGCTTTCGAGAATATGTGATAGATGAGCCCATCGGCTATATACTGAACCAAGAAATCAACAACTAAGGGCATCAACTGAACTCTAGAAAGGACCTTGAAGATGATGTCAAACGTGACACTGTTGTGGTGATATCAGTGTTGATGTCCAGTATAGTCAGAGAATTTGAGGTAATTAAAGGCATTGTTCTTGATGTTGTCGTAGGAAGGCACCTCCTAAACGAACTTCTTCAATGATCGGATGCCCAACTAGAATGGATGTGCCTCCTCTCCCTGGCAGTTGCCTTTGCTCAGGACTTCTATATGCTTTTTCTTGGCAGAGGAAAGGATTGATGTCGTCAACTGCTGGAACTAGATCCCTTCTCTCTGCTCCTTAAGCATGCTCTCCTGGTGCTCTCTTTTGTGGACCTCTACCTCATTACCTCCTGCCTTTAGAGTGGAGCCTAGATGCTGCCCACCTTAGGAGTGAGCCAAGAATGCCTCTAAAAAATTTCACAGTGGGCTCTTTTGCCATAGGAATAGTGACTAGTCTTGTCACAGAAGGCCAATCATGCTGCTCTCTCCAACTTCTATGGTGGAGGAGGAGCCTAAAGGAAGTAACCCATAGCCACTGGCCATGATAGTGTCTCCGTTATCAGGCTTTTGTCTCCAGGCACTGTAAGAGCCTTGTTCAGTTCCATGATTTCGCTGCAACCAATAGCTTTGCCCAATTCCGATTTCAGACCTTCATTGGGAGAATTAATCACAATCTTAGGAGTAGTGACTATGAAGGAAGTCTCCGTGACAGCACCATCATCTGACACCTCCAGGTTATGGTGTTGATGCAATAATTCGAAGATTTGCTTGAAGGAAGCTCGGATTTCTTCTTGAAAGCTGCACCAAAACTGGTCTATTTGCATATTATCTGCCGTTAGAGGTTTTTTTTTTTTTTTTTCTTTTTCAAAGGCAATTAACAGAGAGGGCTTGAAAGAGAGAAGCAAAAGGCAGTCGAGGATGACCACTCTAATACCAGTTGTTAGGGACCAAACCCAAAATTATAGGAAGAGCAGGAGAAAAGAACTAGTAGAGGAAGAAGAAGAAAGAAGCAGAGCTTATTGACAAAGAAAAGAGAGATTTTACAGATAGGATAATAGATATCAATTTCCATAATTGACTTGTATCATGCTCCCCGCATTCATTATATCCTAACCATGGGAAGCATCTAGTAGGGCTATACTGCAATTACAAGGAACTTGGGGAATAAAACGAATTAGAAAAAACCAAAAGTTGTAACTTCTATACTACTGCACCCTTGGGTCCTAACAATCACTCTTCCTCACAAAGTCCTTGTTCTCAAGAATTTGTGAAATAAAATGCATAGTAACTATTGAATTTGCATGACTAATGTTCCAAGCCCAATAGAGAATGCCTTATAAGATTACTCTTTTCAATGACATCCTCATTAGTAATTGGCTTCCCTTTCTCACCACAATTAACAATCACCAAGCAAAATTTTCCACTTTTCGCTGAAGCTTCAATCCCAACAATGAAATTTATGAATCACCATAGGAGGACTGAAAGAGAGAATGAAATATCCTTAAGTCAGCTTTGACAATTTCTTGTCCAACAATACCACCTAATTCTGTAGCATTGTTTCTTAATGTGATGGCAAGAAATTCTTGTCCCCAAGAACATGGCTAATAACCCATGTATGGCTTCAGAGGCCTTAGGTTATTCTCCAAGGAGTTTGATGCCAAAGGAGTAGATTTTGCTAAATAGGCTTTGGATTTTTTTACCAGTAAATGGACCATGGGTGTCTCCTCTAAACTTAGCCCCTTTAGGTTCACAGTACCAATCAAAGGTGCAGAAATATTTGTAATAAGAAAATGAGAGTTTTGTTCCAATCCTTCATGTCTTTCTTGCATGCCCATATGATAAGCAAATTCAGCCAAAAGGGACAATATGCCATCAATGTTCATCTTATTTCTGCTAGCAGCACCATCCTCCAATTCCTGATTCTCCTTTGGCAATTAATCATAAAACATGTCAATATCAGAATAAAAAGATATCCTCAGCATGGTTAAACCCCTAATAGTTGCCTAATGCTCAATAACTGGCTGTCCTTCATCAAAGTGTTAGTAACTAGTGTTATTATCAAAGCTAATTATATTGTTTGGTGTATTGGAACAATGTGAACCATGCAAATGGTGGTGCATTTCTGGTTTTGAGGCTAAAGGCCCACGTGGTCTTTCAAGATGATAATGAGATGGATCTTGTGAATTAGCAGTCATATCATTATTAGTATCATAATGCTCATTCCCATGGATATTTCCGTCTTCCTGATTATAGCCAGTCATAGAATCAGTGAGGCACATAGGCCAATTATGTATAAAACTTTTATGATAGTCGATAAGGCCCCTACAACCTCCAAAATTGGACTTAATTTCAGATAAGGATAGGCTTCTCCTTGGAACAACACCTCTGACCCATGGAAAGTTGTTATTCATGTCTACTAGACTATAATGCAATGTTTTGCTATCTTGATAGGTTTGAAGCAAGGCAGATGGATCACCAGTATAGGCATGATCATTATTTAACATGACCAATTCTTCTAAGAGAAGACAATACTGCAAGTATAAATGCACCAACTAATGCTAGGGAAGAAAAAGGCTTATGGCAAGACCTGCCAACTATTTAGATTGAGGTCCCATAAATAATTTTGTAAAAGAAATGATCCAAAAGTAAGTTTGAATCACACCCCTTTTGATAGTATCATAGCTCCAATAGTTATAATCCTAACATGCAATGAATTCTCCAAATATTCAGTCACTTGCCTAAAATGGGCATAGCAGAAAATGAACACCTCATTCCCATCACTCATAGATAGCATCTCCTCAGTTCCCTTGTTTCCTCCATTCTATCCAAAGGAGCATCCGATGGAGACAACAGTCATAGGCATAAGATCAATCCCAGAGAGATTTACCCAATCCCCATAGTAATGGACCATTAAGGCTTGGCCATCAACCTTAACACGAGATTTACCCACTTCCCACAGTAATGGACCATTAAGGCTTGGCTATCAACCTTAAAACGCTTTAGCTCACCTTGAGTCTTCCATTCACTCAAACCCCAACCATCAACACTAGTCTGCTTAATCCCCTCAATTACAAGTAGAAAGTCGAACAAGTCCACTTTGGCATCAGTTGTGGTATTCATATTCTCCAAATGAGTTTTCACCTCTGTCGAGCAACGAACCTTTCCAATCTGAAGAATTATGACCATAATATTCAATATTCACACTAACATATATTTTCACTCCAAACTGACCACCACTCCTACATATACAACCATCTATCATTCTTTAAACTTCGGAGAGCACAATTGAGTTCCCATCCCTGTGGAAACCCCTAGCCAGAATCTGATAAGAGATGGCATCCATAGTCTTGCAGCAACCTTACTTATCCAAGGCACTGAAAAAGACATAACAACCCCAAAAATTCCAATTAGGGCTGAAGAACTCTAATGTCGCTGCCCTTGCAACCTCTACACAACGTTGCTCAAGCAAGATAATAAGCAGGACATGACAACTCCAAGGACCCAATTCAAGACCCTAAAAACACGTACTATCAAGCAGGTGGGAGGAAAACAGGGGCTTGCACGCCAAGTCACATCTAATCACAAGAATTGAATCAAGAGTGAATTCGTGATAAATGAACCTATCGGCTATATACTGACCCAGGAAATCAACAACGAAGGGTATCAACTGAGCTCTAGAAAGATGATGCCGACTGTGACACCATTGTGGCGACACCAGTGTTGATGTCCAGTACAGTCGAAGAACTCGAGGAAACAGAGGGCATTGTTCATGGTGTTGTCGTAGGAAGGCGCCTCCTGAACGAACTTCTTCGATGATCGGATGCCCAACTGGAATGGATGTGCCTCCTCCTCCTAGTAGTTGCCCTCGCTAAGGATTTCTATATTCCTTTTCATGGCAGTGGAAGGGATTGATGTCGTCGACTGTTGGAGCTGAATCCCTTCTCTCTGCTTCTTAGGCACGCTCTCATGGTGTTTTCTCTGGTGGATCTTTGCCTCGTCGCCTCCCACCCTTGGAGTGGAGCCCAGAACGCCACCCACCTTGGGAGTGGAGCCAAGAAGGCTCACTCCCATTGCTCTCTCCAACTTCTATGGTGGAGGAGGAGCGCAGAGGAAGCAAAACTAAAAGCCATTGGCCATGAGCGGTGTTTCAGGCTTTTGTCTCCGGGCGCTGTAACAGCCTTGTCCAGTTCCACGATGTCGCTGCAACTGAAAATATAATATTTTAGTGTAAAAAATATATATATAATAAACATTTATTATAATTTAATAATTTTTATTATTATGTAAAATAATTATAATTTAATTACATTTAAAAAATAATTTTTTATAATTATTTCTTATTTTATTAGAAATTTTTAATTTTTTTTAAATGCTACAAACAGTTAATTACTTGTCAATTCGCTAACTATAATAACAAAGCTTTGGCTGCAATCTCAAAAAAACCCCTTGCAGAGGGTCCCTCGGAATCCATTTCACTCGAGTTTACTGTCATTGGGAATTCTGTTTAAGGTTTTTTAGACGATTGTTAAAAATAGATGTCCGTGTTTTTTAACTTTTCCCAACTCACTTTCTCCTCCATTTTCATGATACTGCCACTCTCATATAGCTTCTTTTTTTTTTCTTCTTTTTTGTCAATGTGATTTTGCTAAACACTCAGCACAGAGAGACGGTAACCCCCCAATTTTACTGAGGAGGACAGTGTACCAAATTGAATGAGAATATGCAGTGCAAAGTAGCTTGAGTGGTTGATCAATTGTTCATCTTTTCTTTCCGGACTTGCATACATGTGTCACGGCCCTAATGAAATTTTATAAGTGTATTTTCCTTTTGATCGGATAAATTATAATTGTTAGATTTTTTCTTAATTTAATAATAAATATCACATTTCTTTGATTTCTATTTATTTATATATATTTTTTATATTTATTACATACACGTATTTCAACATATTAGCTCTCTTGAAAACCTTTTAGAATATATGACCCTTTTAAAATACACAAAAAAAATCCTAAAAGTAAAAGACCATAACACTTGCACGGTGGAGTTGCCGTAATAGACTTGTAGCTTTTTCATCTCTCTTAGGAAGGGTTGACGCTTCTCACGTAATTCTGCTACTAGAGTTAAATCTTAGAAGCTACCAAGTGGGGCTCTTTTAACTTTTGAGATCTCCTTCAGCCCTTGTTCAGCTCTTTATTGTTAACAATTTTGGAGTTCATTTGGCGAAAGGAAGCATACATTGGCCAATCAAACAACAGCTTTACAACAACCATCACTGGCAGGCAAATTGTGATGTTGTTGGAAGTGGTGTAAGACACACCACTGATTATCCAACAAAACTTAACCTCAACAATGAACGAATGGTGTCATTTTCTTGTGCTCCAAAGAGGGAGTTGTCGAAATGACCCCCATAAGAAGTTGATGTCATAGATATCAGTATTGGAATCTTTAACAAATATAGGCAGGATTCTGAGTCCGTTGCAAAACATGCTGTTTGAACACAAAAGCAGGGACTGCCTAGTTCAGTGCGGAAGAATCTCTTTAAATGTTCATGTGCCCATCAAAAGTTAGCTTGGTTAACAAGGACAAAAGCCTCGGAGATGGGATCGATTCGTGCAAATGCTAGGCTGAGATGGGATCAATGGTACGCAAAGCAAACATTGATATTGCAAATATGGTAAGAGGCACTGATCATTTATTCTCCACTATGAAGATGCTGAGACTTTGCCACATCCGTGGGCTTAGAGTGAATTAATCCCATCAAACTAACAGCTCTTCCAGTAGTATCAATAGCTATTGTGAACAAATCAAATATGTCCAGTGCTCATTGGTTATGGAGACATTTTTGGTAGAAATTCAATTATTTGTACGTGCCAGCAATATTTCTGCCAACTCTTCAACGAATCACAGTATCCTTAGTTATGTCTTCAGGAAACTTGAACTTCGGATTCTGTTCAAGAAAAGCTGGAGGCCGCTGGTAGACTACCGATGCAGCTCTAATCAGAATCCCAGCAGTCAAGCCCCATATCAAATACTTACTACTGCCAGCATCATAATCGAAGAAATGGAGCAAGTATTTATCTCCCATCCACTCTCCTTCCTCCGCCCTTCGGTTTTCATCCTGAGCCAAATAATTCAGTAATATTTTGTTAACAAGGAAAACCAACTACCAAATCAATTGAAGGGAAAGAGAACAACCTTAATGAACATTTCCAAGGGAGCATCAAATACTGCTTCAACTTCAGTAGGATTTGGAGTGGGTTTGAATGCCTTGCGATCACTTAGAAGGCCTATAACAGGAACTACTCTCAGGAGGTGCTGCAAAGTGGACAAGAAATTGCTAAAGCCAAAATGGTAACAAGTAGTGGTGTCTAGCAATAGCAAACACATCCATCAAATTCTTCAAATGTTTAGCCACATGCAACTGTATTTGAACAAAGCAGTTTATGAGTCACGGTTGCCTGCACAGGTGTTATATAGATGACTATTGACACTAAGGATCACTGTGTTGTTGTTGAGGTGCTGATCAGGAACATGACTGCTGGAAGCTTTATAGGTCTATGCTTTGGGACCTCACCAGTAAGGCAAAACTACAGGGATGAAATGTAAACAAAGGAGTAACAGAAGATTAGGCTCCAACGACCTTACCACAATGGATTGAGGCCAGGTACCAGAGAAACAGTGCAGCAAGAAGAGTTGAGTAGAGAGATGATGCACATGGAAAAGATGAGCATTTTTTTTTTCCCTTCAGCAATAGGAGAGAAACCTTTTTCTCATAGAATGAAAGCATCCTTTCTTAGCAATTCATTTCATTGCTTATATACTTGCAAATAGCTAAAGAACTAAGAGATGACCTTTGAAGCTGTACTTGTGTATAAATCTTTTACTCCCACTATACTAGAATTCTTATTATTTCAAAAGCACTGAGGAAAAAATGGTTTAATTCCATATATTTAGAGCAAACCAAATTCCAAATAAACTCATGATAGACAAAGATGATCATTCAGATAACAGAGCAAAGTTAATATTGTTATCGAAACAAGTGACTGTGTTGTTGTAATGTTTTCATGATAGATGGCAGGGACGACAACTACTTCCACATATAGCTTCAGACAGGAACCATCAATTTCCATTTACAAAGGTTTTCCACATTATAAAGCATAAGTCATCTTTCCCTCGTAAGATCCAACAGTAAGAAAATAAAGATGGTAGGAAAGATCATTCACATTTAGTGAAGGGATAATCTAAAGTTTCACTAAGATTCTAGAGTCTGCTTTACATCATACTTGGTATTAATAGCTTCTCTAAGATAAAATTTGTACGTTTGACTCCACACTTTTAACAAAGTCTCGCAAACTTCAATCTTCCATGACAAGAAAAAGTTTAGTTCTAGCTAAAATTCTCACAGAAATACATTGCCATGCAAACTCTACTTTGTGCCCAGCTAAAATGATGTAAAATTAAAACCAATGAGATCCCTAAGTAAGAAGAAAGGAAATAGCCACTTACTGGAAAAAGACAGCTTAGAAGAAACAACGCTTTTATACCTTGGACAAAAAAGGTTCAAGAAAAGTAACGACATTCACAAGTGAAGGATCCAACCCAATTTCCTCCTTTGCCTCCCTTGTGGCTGTTTCACCATCATCCATATCATCCTCCTCCACTTTCCCACCAGGCAATGAAACTTCGCCTGCAATGCAACCAAAAGCTCCCACTGAGTGCAATAATTCATCACCAGCCAGGCAGTCAACCATCAATCCTCAATCATCAACATGATTATTATCACATTTCTACTTTTAACATGGTGAAGCAGAGGTGAGGGTACACAGGGCAGTTAGAACCCCAGATTTCCCGAACTCAAACCAAACAGAGTTGCATTATTCAATATTGAACTCTATTTATTTGAACATTGGACGACTTGCCTAAACCACCCGATCTTCAATTTTCTTTAATTTCTCTCAATTTTCTCAAATATTCGTGTATGGATTTAATGATGCCAATAATGTATCTCCACTTGATTCATCGCTTGGTAGGCAACATAAAAAATAAATGTCCACAATAAAACCTTATCCCCAAGTTTAAACGTCTTTTCTTTTCTTCAACTCAATTTTTTAGGGAATCTAATTACACAAATTGAGACCAAATCACAACTACAGTTGGCCTAACATATTAATTAAGATTAAGCACAGATTATTATGTCGAAAGGTAAAGGAAAAAGCCGATTATTGTCAACCAAATTAAAAGTACCGAAACTCATTTAGCCACCCACAACCATTTAACAGAAGAAATCAAATAACACCAAGAAAAATTTCTCCTTTTCTCAAAGATTAAACAAAAGGGTGTCGAGAAAACCCACTAACCGGAGTGGGTAGACAGTCTCGATGACCTCTTAGTTAAAATGACGCGAAATTCACCGGCATCCCCTTCAAAGATGCAGACCAGGACAGCGGCTCTCTTGGGCTTAAACCTTTGAGGGTCTGCAGGAATTGGGGTTACAGATTCCTGGAACCCCACCTGGGAAACGACTTTCCCTGCAGCTTCCTCTATGCTCTGCTCCTCAATTTCGTCTGGCGATGGAGGTGGGGGTTTGTAGAGGCGGAGCTGCTGGGCCAAAGTGATCATTCCCTGGGATCTGCACGAGTCCATGAGTGAAAAGGCTGGTGCTTTATGGAGTAATGATTGTGTTGACGACAACGGTAACTTTGCTCTTAGTAACGAGACCATGAGAAGATGATTTTCGACATAGCCGGATGGTGCAGCATGGAAGACAATAATTATTGGGTTTGCTGCCTTTCAGTATAAAAGGTTTCAAATGTAAAAGCATAAACAAGCTTAGCAAATTCTGAGGCTTAATCTTTCCACTTGGTTGAAAGGTTTAAGCTTCGAGCCTGGCGATGGTCCCGAGTTAGGCCAGTTGGACTCGACGTACTGAAGAGAAGAGCAGCTTAAGAGAGCCAGCGGATTATGAAAGAATTTTATATAGGCCTGGTTTCTTGTGGTGCCAAGAGAGCTTCTGGTTAGTAGTTTCAAATATCCTAAATTTACTAAAATTCAATACAACTTTATATAATACATAGAATATTCTATATTATATAAATAATGTTTTATATGTATAATCCCTAATCCTTATGTTAGCAAAGACCAAAGAGAGAAAAAAAATAAAAAATTGTATTCAAATAACAGGCGAATTCACTTCAAATAATATGGCTTTTTTTTTTAATATTTACATCATAAATAATACGTATCATTTTTAAGGGAAAAAAAAAAACAAAGAAAGGAAGAAGAATTTTCATACATATAATGGAAAAGACTTATAAGAAGAAAAAAGACTCAAGCAAAAGCATCGAGAATGCCAGGTCAAATTCACATCGAGGCCTGTTGTCCTTTCTGTCTGCAATGCACTCAAAAACATGTATCACACCAATCCTCTTCTACACTATTGAAATCACCGTAGATATAACCTTTCCTTCGCTTAATGAAACAAATCTGGCTGAGTATCATGTTGGTTTTCTAATATATACATTGCCAGGTTGCCAAGACACCTACTGTTCTGTCTTAGCTTTTGCTGCTTCAGCTTTCATGCTTCCCCTCAATGTGGTTCGTTTTTCAGCAATCGGATAAGATAATCTCCGTGCCCTTATTGTTCCTTTCTCGTTAGACAAAGATGGCTTAGATGAGACTGGCGTTTTTCTCGCTGGTGAATTTGAATTTTTACCACCCTTGTTGGCCTGCTTGTTTTGCACTTTCTTTGGCATGGTGGATTTAGCAGGGACGCGGCTTTCCCATGGGCGAGCAGCAATCCAGCGCTCCTTCCAGCTCCACCCCCAATTAGCTTTCCCAGGTTCAAAGTTTACCGGTCCGACATTTGGGTTAGAGTTGGCCCTCCACTGAAATTGTTGGGATCTCTCAGTCACATTCAATATCTCCCAAGTCAAGATGTTGAAAACGAGGCTGAGGTAGAAGTACCTGGTGAGAAAAGGCATATGCCATTGCTCGCTCCCGCTTAACCGCCGCTTCTTCCCTCAGATGTATTCTTGCAAGAGCTTCTTCCATGGTTTCAGCCCCACCACACCATTCCACCTGCCATACATTTCTCGTCACTCTAAGGCAGAGCTCTGGTTACAATCAAACAACGTCATCTACATGTGCAATACTTTCTGAATGTTAAAGGCTACCATGAGTAATATATGAATATTGGAGGAGAGCCCTGAGGTAAATGAATACGTTCTTCAGCACTCAGTTTCTAGTGGAGGAAGAAATAAGCAGATTTTGTGATTGCTTTTATGTCTGCAGAAAATACCTAATGAAACCCAATTGTACAAAAATGGACAATCTTATTGCTGCTACAATTGTAGAGTAAAGAAAATTTAAAAAGAAAAAATCCCTGAAAATGACTCGAACTTTGCACTCTGGCTGCAGAGTGGAGAGGAAAAGAGTCCCCATCTACTCATACGCTTCAACCTAGATCCTATTTGAGTGACTTGAACATCAAACAGGCAATCATAAACTTCATCATTTGAAAGAACATGATGGTTTTGCTCCTGTGATTGTTTCAACAAAAAAATTACATTCTAACCTCTAGCTCATGCAGCTTCGCCTCGAGTTTAAGTTGATTCTCTAATTTTTTCTGCCTTAATCGGCCTTCTGTTACCATGCAAAGTCGACGAGCTCTTATCTGGGCTTGAATTTTGCTCCATGAATGAAGACAATTCAATGTATTCACAGTTTGTTTTTTAACAGAATAGTTTAGGGTCGAAGCCTGCAATCTCACAATTCCTTTCAAATGTCGTAGAGCTTTTCTGGCCTGCATCATGAACAGTGATTTTATTGAACAATCACTATACAGGAACATGCTTGTATGCATGTTTGGCATATCAGGAGGACTGAAGAAATATAGGTTTCATGCCATTCATGACATCAGCTGTCTTCGAATATGCACATTAACATAGAATATCACATTGAATTAGACATAGATACATGAAAAATAAATTAGCCAACAAGAAGGAATGATCACAATTGAAAGAGGAAACAAGAAGGAAGAGCAAGAGAGAGCAAAATCAGGCAAATAATTTCCATGTTATTCATAACATATAAAAGAACATACCATATAGGCCCTGAATGCAGTTTGGATGTGAGTGGCAGCCAATTCCTCAGCTGGCACTTCAAGAGTGTTGGTATTAACGGTAGAACCATTTGCTAAACTTGTAGATCCTTTTCGTGCCCGGCTTTTCCATTTGAAGCCGTTTGATCTTGCAGAAGCTCGAGACCACTGTCTCAAAGTGTGGAAACAAATGAGTTGGCATCCAATATACAGTAGAAAATCTCTTATTATCCTGCTTGTAACTATAACCAACCTCTGATATGAATTGAGCTTTTTTTTTTTTCTTTCTTTCTTTTGTCTACAATTATTGAATAAGAAAAGAGGCTCGAATCATATTAAGCTCGACCTGATGAAGATTAGATGGATTCACCTTTAAGATAAGAATAAAAACAATGATAAATAGGTCATCTTACAATGAGTTTAGCAGATACATTATAGACACTGTTGCAATCAATACCTTAACTTGTTTCGACCTATCATCCTTGACTTTCTTCAAGCTGATTATTGTCCTAAACCAATCTCCAGAACCCATCAAGGACACCAAATCTCTGGATCACAGAGTAAGAGCATTGTTACTCCACAAGAAAAAAATTATAAAATTCTGCACAATTTTAAAGCTTTTCATAATCAAACATGGGCATAAAGCATTCTAGAATCAAATTCTCTTCTACTTCTCTTCATCAACAGATCCATATTGATGTTACGCCGACCACAAATAATTCAGGGAAGGAAAAAAGAAAAGAAAGAGCCCACCATTAACAGTGCTAAAAGAACTACCATAATCAGCCAAACTGCAGTACTAAAACCAACGACATTTAAGTATGCAGGTTCTCAGAAGGACATTAGTATCGTTTCAGTAACATTTTAATCCACTATGGATAGTCGATAAAGCCCTTTGGAACATCTTACATGAGCATGTCTCGCACTCCCAAAGCAGACACTCAGATTCACATTCAAATGTAAGGTCAAAGACAGCTCAAATGGAACATAAACATAATTGAAGAAACCAAATTTCAGCACCCACAACACATGAACTCTGTACATCATTCATTCGAGGTATTTGTCGTGGCAAGCAAGCATTAGAAAAAAAAAAAAAAAAAAACAAAAAAAGAAGCAGCAACTACGATTGAGTCAACGCAAGCCATTGGTTATTATTGCATCCAGATCTATCACATCTGCGTCAATCAACAAATGGGTACCGTGGATCTCATTTCTCAGCCCCAAAAATGGAAGCATAACAGCATTTTAAAGGCATCACACAAAGTTCTGAAGAAAAATAAAAATGGGGGGGAAAAAAAAAACAAAAAAGAAGGGAGAGAGAGGCAAGGACGACATACCCGAGAAGAAGCAGCAAAGGGTCCTGTGGGGAATTGTCTTTTCTTGGGGTGGGGAGCAGGAAATGGACACTCAGAGAGTTTGGAGGAAAAGGAATGGTGAGGTGACAAAACCTGTTGTAGTAGTAAAGCAGAAGCAAACTCGGATGCCTGAGTTAAATACAAAGAGAAGAACAACAAAGAGAGATGTGGGCGTGACAATGTGAGGAGGGAAGGGAAGGGCAGGCGGGCAGGCAGCCAGCCATGGCCCCATCCACCACCCAACAAAATGAAAATAGACCTGCAGCCAACTACAAAAGTTATAAACAAATCTAACCAACAAATCATTAATTACGCATACTTTAGTTCAATTATAATAATTAGTTTACAAAATTTATAAAAAAAAATCATTAAATCATTAAATGTTAAGAAAGGTACATGAAAAACAACAAAAATTAAACCAACAAATATACTTTACCTTTGAAGAAAATTTACCTGGTTCTGCCAAGATACCTCTTCCATTATTATCATTAACAATCCTGAGGAAATTTATAAAAAAACAAAAAAAAAAAAATGTCACTAAAAAAGCTTTTTCTTATGGTGACCATAGAATAAAAACTTATGACCTATTCCTTTTAAAAACCTAATATATTCTAATTATTAATAATAAAATATGTTATTTACTTGTAAGATTCTGTAAATAAATCTATGTATTGATGTATTGTACTTACTTATTAAGAATATACTCTAGTTTTTCATTGGTAAAAATACAAACAATATTTTTTATAAAAAAATTAAAAAAGAATAAAAGTGAAAAATTTTTTGCTTTTTAGTTCATCAAAGTAATAAAATTATTTAGAAGATGTGTTAGTTAAAAAAATTAATTAAAATTAATAAAAAGTAAAGTAAATTATATGATTATATTTTTATCATAACTAAATTTATAATTAAAAATTATAACTAATAATGCTGTTACAATTAATTATATACACTAATTTTAGGAGAAAATTGTTCAAATAAAAAATTTAATATTTAAAATTAAATAATTAAGTTGATAAAGAAAACAAAGAAATAATAATCCAAGTCAAATATATAGATTTATAATGTAAAAAATAGGATTTGATATATATTTGAATTTTGATTTTATTAAAGTATTAAAAAAATAAATAAATTATTAAATTAATATCAAATACTACAAATCATTAAGATTTATTAAAAAAAAATCCTAAAATCACATAAACATTTTTATTTCAAAAACTTAGTCAAAATTATTGACTTTATCTCAATTTTGATAATACTAATATACATATAAATATTTATATTTATATTATGAACTTGGAAGCAAAGAGGTAAAAATAAATGTGAATAAGATATATGAGATAACTACCCAATTTTTAAAATTTTATCTTATCTCGCATAAAAATTCCGTCCTATGTTATTTTTTAATAAAAATATTGAGTAAAAGTAATATTGCGATAAAATTAATAACCTGTAACTACAGATTTGAGTCTAGAAAAGTAATGTTTGTTCTAACAATTCATTCAAAATAGTGACAATTGCAATTTTGACGAGGGGCGCATTGTTATAAAATCTTATTCAAAATGGTCACAATTGCAAATTCACATTTTGCTATTTTACATCGCAAATTTTGTTTTTCCTCGAAACTATTATGCTAGAATTAACCGCAATATATATGCCTCTTCTACCTGGGTGCAATTAGCGTGTAATCAATTCTGAAGTTGAGAAAAAACCAAAAAAAAAAAAAAAACCCCCATCTTGGTGGCTTCACTTTGTAAAATATGTTGACTTGTCCGAAGAGAAAATTTGTAAAAAATGTTTTATTAGGTAGGATAAAGTTTATAATGATATCTTACACTAGAATGGTAAAAACAAAAATAGAGATATATGCATGCAAGTAAAATTATAAAATAATATGTCAATTATTCATAGGAAAAAAGAAAACAAAATAATATTTTGGTTAATCAAAATTAATGCTCCTATTTTGTGCGTTTTTGAGAGAAGTGTGGTTTGAAACCCCACCTTCACAATAGTTTTGGTGTTATGTCAACAATGCTAAGCCTTGTAACTGTCCTTTTTATTTTATTTTATTTTATTCTATTATTTTAGGCTTACACTCCTTTATGTTTACAACTACATGATATTAGAATTTAATTTGCATACATTTCATCGAGTGCACTCTTTTGTTTCAATCACAGGCTGATTATAGAATAGAAGAAAACTAGATTCAAGAAATTGGAAATTAATTAATAACTAGATTATTCACCTGCCCTTGGCATGGGATTATTTAAAACTCTTATGTTACATTTTAAATTATAAAAATATTAAAATAAGCCAAAGTATATAATTTTTTTCAACCATAAATCGAAATATAATTAGAATATCACAAGAAAAAAACTTGATACATATTTGATAGTCCCAAAATTCAACAGCTACTATATGAACCAAAGGAATGCATGCAAATACACACATTAAAAATTGACCAATATACATCGATCAATACTAATTAGATTGGTAGTATATGAAAAATTTTCGAACATAAGCTCAAGCAAAAATAAGAAAACAAATCAAAGAATAAAAGAAACTAAAGCTTAATGTTCATTAATAGGAAAAGTTTAGAAAGAAAATGCTATTTGAAAGTACGTCCACACAACTTATTATGGCTGTCACACATATAGAATCACTGCAATGATAAAAACACACATATGTTATTTTTGTAACTTTTGAAGGAACAGAATTAAAAAAAAAAAAAAAAAAACAATCCAAGCATAAGTAACAATGTAAATTTATGGTTTGCGAGAAATAGATATATTGAGTCAAGATCGCGGTGACGACAAAATCTATAGTGTTGTAGGCAAACTCATTCATGTTGGGATTCGTAGATATGTTTTTAGGCAAACACAAAATTCCTTTTCTTTGTTTGAAAAATAAAAATAAAAATAACAATGAAAACCAATGTAAAATGATCAGCACACCTTGACAAATGACAACAGTGCTCGATGAGGTGAACAATGCCACACGGTAGTCATATGTCCAGATGGGAGCTTAAATACTCACCCCATTTCATTTGGAACTCTAAAGAGACAAAGGAAGCATAGGAGTTATATTGTTACCTTTTGGTTTCCAAATTATTGGTTTCTCAAATTATAAATAATTAAGTTCTTATAAATTATGAAACCACAACACTGTTGTGACATGAATATCAAATGTGCAAATTGTTATCTTTTGACTTTCTAGTTTCTTCAAAGCCGTCGGTTTCTCAAACTTGTATATAATTTAATTCTTATAAATTTTGAAATCAAACACTACAATTATAGGACAAGGATATGAAACATGCAAATCGTCTTCTAGTTATTGTTTAAGGAGCATTCAACAAATAATTGAATGGATAAGGATAACTCAAGAGCACTGGGTATATATTCATCTCTTGTTAATTAGGACTTTTCATTTTCCCTAATTAATCATCATTGTTTTTTTAGTTTTCTAGCATTAGAAACTATTTTAACAGACAAGACTCTTCAAGTGTCTTTTTTATAGTTATAGCATTAAGGATAATTAAGAAGAGTATTTGATAAATCTCCATAATAGAAGAAATTGAAGAAAATTATTGAATTTTCAATTGAATAATAATAATTAATTGAGAGATACTCATAATAAGCAATGCGATGTGTTCAAAATCACTAAAGACAAAAAGAGAGGCATGCCACATGCTATGTCCTTTGTCCTTGTTATGGGATTTATACATATATGCACAACCTCTTTACTATTATATAAATTTTTGAGGTGAAATTAAATATAATTTTGCAAACAAATGATCCATTCCTTATTAGGAATGATAAGAAAAATTTTCATTGTCATCTATTACAAAGTTAAAATTTATTTTTTTTTCCTTTTTTTTGTTTTTTTAATTATGTGGCCTTAATTGAAATTTGAACTTTGATATCTTAAGGTTGCCCTTAATGGATTTTTTTTTTTTTTTTGTCAATGGGAAGAGTCAACATGACTTAAAAGAAACCAACATATACCAAACCATTAACCTATCCCTCTAGGTCATGTCACCCCAATTACATTTTGTTGCAATAATGATATCACAATAGCAAGTGGCACAATAAACATAATTTCTGAAATAAAGTACTTAATACTAACCGATTAAGATGGAGGACAATGCTTTAAAGTTAGTAGAGGAAATGAACTAGTTAGAAATAAGCAATAAGAAGGTCAAGGTATGTAAAATCGCCGAGCTGAAAGAGACCTTACTGCTGTAGCCAACTAATAATAGGACAATAGGTAATAGAGCTTGGTGGTGTGTGTCCTATTGTGAAGCCTTTTTGTTGACAAGAAAGGTGAATGTT
The DNA here is from genome assembly GCA_020141445.1 of Bruguiera sexangula. Classification (NCBI taxonomy): domain Eukaryota; kingdom Viridiplantae; phylum Streptophyta; class Magnoliopsida; order Malpighiales; family Rhizophoraceae; genus Bruguiera; species Bruguiera sexangula. The sequence continues at coordinate 2,527,249 of JAHLGP010020637.1, forward strand.
GGGTATGAAGATTTGGATTTGGGAATGATTAAGGGGAAGAGGAGCAACCATCGAATGATGAAAATGACTTGGGTACACGTAACTATTTTAAGGTTGTTGTCTCTTTATTAAAGAAGGTTGTGATTCGTGACCTATGGAAGAAGACCCTAATCGTCAAGTTGTCAGGAAGAAATATCATATAAGCTTTTCTTTATCACCATCTTTTTCAACTGTGGGCACCTATTAGCAAGTTGTAATTAATAGATCTTGACAATGGCTTTTTCTTAGGGTAATTAAAGCAAGTGCAAGATTTTGAGTTTGTGCTTAATTGAGGCCTATGGGTGTTGGCATATTATTATTTAATGGTGCGGTGATGGAAGCCAAACTTTGATCCTGAAGTTATTGAGATTAGTAAGGTGGTTGTCTAGGTTCACCTCCTCTAGCTACTTATTGAATATTATTATCGTTGATTCTAAAATGCATTAGTGATTGAGTTAGACAGAATCTGAAGGTGGATAAGAAAATTAAATAGGTTTTAAGGGGTAATTATGCCTACTTTTATGTTAAGATTGATCTCAATGTCCTATTAGTCATACATTATGATTTGGGTGGTAACGTTTGATGAATTAAATATGAAGGCATTATCTTATGTACTTTACTTGCAATAAATATGGTCATAAAATAAGAGTATGCGAGGGTGTTAGTCCTTAAGGGGTTAATAGTAGGAAGATGGATATGGAAAGTGACCAAAACAAGAGTAGACATATAAGTCTTGTATGTTTGTTCAAAGAAGAATTAGGCATGGACTAGTGAGTAAAGATAACGAATATGGCAGACTTGCTAGTTAATAGATTAGAGAGGTGTGTTTGTTAAGGGGAGCTCTAGGTATGTTGCACTAGAAGAGGATATTATTTTAGGGTTTGATCATGGTAGAGCTTAATTGCTCATTAGTGTATAGGCAGAGTCACTGTTAAAAGGAATTAGGGAGGAAATTATTATTTTAGAGGTGCCACATGGAAGTCTCAATAAGTCATGAGAAAGGACAAAAAGTTAAAATGGTGCAAGGTATTTCTATCTCTATCCTAGAGGTAGGTGTGCCTTAGGACTATCACATGACAAGCAAAGGGAGTATGCAACAAGTGCAACAATGGTCTTCAGATGTTAATGAAGGAATGAAACATTTATTTAGTAGCAAGGTTGTATGAGGTTTAGGGCCTGTGGGGCCTTAGGTGACGATAGTTGTCTCCTAATACAAATTCATGATCTAAGAGTTAGATTGATCTGTTAGCTCAATAGGCTAATAGTTGCAAAATTGTGTGTTGGGCTATGACATAATTACTACCCATAATAACAATGATTAATGTCTCTTTAAATTTTGGTCAAGAAATTCCTCCCTAATTAGATACGCCAAATAATCATGGGAAAATGGATCAAGACTTTTTGTAGTCTTTTAAGTTAGGATTGGTCTCACAAGTCATTAAGACATTTATGCAAATGGATAATGTAGAGGGCCTTGGGCCTATGTGTGAGGAGGACTAGACTTAAACAACCCTTTGTTTAGTTTGCACTTGGGTTTATTTTCTTTTTCTTTTATCTTTATTATAGATATTTTTATTTGGAATGTGTATAATGCTGTTAGTAATAGCATTATGAGGACCCTTAAGTGGTTTCTATAGGAATATAAGCCACATATTGTGGCAATTTTGGAGCTTTGAATAAAAGGATTAAAGGTAGATGATATGTGCCAAAAACTTGGCTACTTTAGATTAATAAAAGAGGAAGCACAGGGATTCAATAAAAGGATTTGAGTAATTTGGTGTTAAAAAGTATTGGATTTGACCTTGATATCACAAGATGATCAGTATGTTTATATCCATGTTAGTATGCTAAATTAACCTTTATGGTACTTAATTATTATATATGCAAACCTTAATGAGAGTATAAAGTAGTAACTTTGGGATAAGTTAAAAAATGTTAGTACCTCAATGAATTCTGCTTGGTTAATTTCAAGAGATTTTCATTCCTTAAAATCTCTTGAAAAGAAAGTTAAGGGAAGACCTGTCATTTTATATTGATGGATGTTATTTATTAGGTGGACCAACGAATTGTCTCTTGTAGACTTAGGCTTTGTGAGGCCTTAGTTTACTTAGGCAAAAGGTTATTTTTTACATACTTAAATTTTATATCGCCTCAATCATGCTTCGGGCAATGTTTAATGGAGGTTGTTATGACTTGAAGCTATTAATTGTTATCTCCCATGTGTTAACTTGAATCGTAGTATTTTTATGATTAAGTTGACTCTTGGGAAGGTTAATAAGGATGGAAACAAGCCTTTTACATTTTAAGAAGCATGGTTCTTGTATAAAGGTTTTCAAAAGTTAATTGAGGACAGACGGAACAATTATATTTCTTTATTTGCAACATCAAGTGAGATGCATATTACTTTTTTCATATGGATTTAAGAGATCTTTGACAACATTTTTATAGGAAAAAATAACTTATAAGATAAATCCAAGGTTACTAGGCTACATTGTCACACCATTACTTAACAAGTCTACTTGTCTTAGAATACAAATTACATAATGAGTTAGAGGCAATTCTTAGGTAAAAGGAGTTTTTGTGTTTCAAAAGTTTAGAGCTACTTGAATTATAGATGGTGATCATAACACCCACTTTTTTCATACTTTTACTATGATTAAAATGAGAGGGAATCATATTGAGGTGTTAAAAGAGGATGATGGACAATGGATCTTTGAGGAAAGGGGAAGATGAGAATCGTGAAAATGATGGGTGGAAGGTTTCAATAGATGCAAAAGGTTCATTGCACATTCCAAAAAACCTAATAACACAAGCTAGAATTTCAATGGATACAAGAGGTCTATTACATATTCCAGAAGGCCTAATAATATAAACTAGAGCCAAAAAGATTAAAAAAGTACTAAATGGGCTAATTAAGGACATTTAGCTCAACCAAGTTTTAAATGGTGCGAATTCAAATTTTAAAAAGAGTCCAGAATTAATTAATATAATTGGAATATTTCATGGGTCAGACTAAATAATAGTATTCACTTTTAAATAAGAGTTTATTGTATGTGTTGAAATTTGTCCAAAATTCCTCCAAAATAAGGATTTCTCCTAAGTAAAAATTTGTGCTTATTTAGGATTGTTATCTTAGCCTATAAATAGGCATCCCTTGTAAACTTTGGAAATCAGACAACTTTGAGTAAAGTAGAAAGTAAGGGTTTTTCTTCCTCGATTCTTTTGAGAACTAAAGAACTTATCAAGAGGTGTTTTTTCTGTGGCGTTCAAATCGACTTATCACTTCCAATTCCTTTCTTTTCTGGAGTGTGGCGTCCATATCCTTCTTGAATAACCTAGGTTCGTGTTCCTTCAAATATTAGGTATAAGGTTTATGTTATTAAATTCTGATTTAGCTTTCTTAGTTATTTTTTGATTCCTTGTGTGCATTAGGTCCCTAGGCACGTCTTTTTGGGGTTTTTCGCATCAAAGAGGATCTAAAGTAATTGGCTTGCCAATACTTTTGAGGGTTGTTCTTTACTTAAAATACATTTTTGACTAGGTTCTTACTACCTTTAATTGTTTGTTTAGGTTGTTTTACTTTACTTTTATATAAAACAAGGCTTTACCTAAGTTGGTCCTTTTCTATTTAAGAGGTGAAATAAAATTATTTGACATAAGCCTATGTAAAGCCTCAAGGGCTAATGGGTTTTAGGCAGTATTCTTCCAATAATTGTAAGATGTAATAAGAGGTTTATTGTCTTCATATTTATTAAACATTCTCAATGGAATACCTCTCCCTCTTGATTTAAATGAGATATTGCTAGTGCTTATTCCTAAATGCTTTAGTTCAAAGAAGATTATTGACTTTTAGCTAATTAATCTGTGCAATGTTTCATACAAAATCATAACTAAGGTTCTTGTATGTCATTTGAAAGCACTCTTTTTGAAATGGGTAGCTCACACCTAATTAAGCTTCATATCGGGCTGCTAGATAATTAGTAATATTGTGCTTTTATAAGAAATGTTACACACTATATTTGGTATGAAAAGTAAAGAGAGTGTGAAGGTGCTTAAGATTGATCTCAAGAAAATGTATGACCATCTAAACTGACAATTCATTAAGGATGCATTAAAAGACCTTGGGTTACTAGGGAATTTGGTAACTCTAATAACAACACGTGTCTCTTCTCTTATAATGAAAGTATTATGGTATAGGAGTGCTTGTAAGCCATTTCATTCATCTTGTGGCATTTAATAAAGAGACCTTTTGTCTCTTTACTTTTTTTATGCTATATATGGAACGCTTGGGTCATCTTACTGAAGTTGAGGTTGCTAAACATTGGTATAAGTTAATTTATTTATCCTATTAAGGTTCTAGTTTGATGTATCTATTCTTTATTAATGATGTGATATTTTCCGATAAGGCAAACTATAAACAACTTAAGGTGGTAAAAAGGTGTGTAGATACTTTTTCTGGGGTAGCAGGGTAATAGGTCAATTTACTAAATCAAGGTTGTTGGTGTCTTGCAATGTTTAAAGGCAACAAACTCATTAACTAAGTAGAGAGTTAGGGGTATAATTAACAAGTGACTTGGAAAACCATTTTGGGATGCCTATCATTAATGGAAGATTGTTTACTAATCTTTATAAGGATATTTTAGTTACGGTATAAGCCAGGTTAATGGGATGGAAAACCCAATAGTTATCTTTTTTCAAATGGTTAGTGTTAATCAAGTTAGTCACATTAACTATACCTTCTTATTCTATGCAAGTTTTGCCTTTACCTATTTTTGTGTGTGATAGATTGGATAAGTTAAATAAGGGTTTCCTTTGAGGAGATACTAAGGAAAGAAAATGAGTGAATTTAGTGAAATGACAAATGGTTTATTAACTAAAACAAATAGAATGATTGAGATTTAAGAAAGTAAAGGAGGCTAGTTAGACATTATTTATTAAGCTCTTATAAAGGTTAACTACAAAGTATAATAATTTGTGAGTGCACTTACCAAAGGAAAAATACTATCCAAAAGAGGCTCCCAAATTTAGTATAAACTAATGACTTCATTTGTATAAAGAGGGATGATATTTTCTAAGAAATTATTAGACCAAAACTATTTATGATAGAAAGGTAATGGTATTAAAGTCGAATTTTGGAAGGAAATGTGACTATTAGATGTTCCTTTAGAAAAATTTCTATCTTTGCCACTAAGTTTGTTAAGGCAGAGGATTTAGTAACTAAGTATTAGGTTTAAGAGGTATATTTGAATTGGTCAAAATTAGAATCTTAACTCTTATTGTAGGTTATGAGAAGATTGGTTATAGTCATTTCAATAATCAAAAGAGTAATATAGATGTTTTATGATGGAATGAAATGGTTGATGAAAACTTTTTTTTGTTAAGGAAGCATATAAAGTTGTGAAGGCTTATGAGCTAAAACTTCTTGGAACTCTAAGTTTTACTTGGTTTAAAAGTTAAAAGTCCTTAAAAAGGTTCATTATTTCATGTGACAATTTTCTTAAGGAAAAATCTTAATGAACATTAAGTAATGTAGGATAGGATTCACCACAAATTCCTCTTATTTTATTTGTGGGCAATAGAGGAATTATTGATGCATCTTTTACGCGACTGTCCTCCTATAGTGGCACTTTGAAATTCTTTAGTCTTAGATTTCTTCGAAGTTTCCTTTTTTCTTTATGAATGACATGATTTGTTGTCAAAAATTCTAGAGGGTCGAATTAGATCATTTGGTGTCAATCATTTTAAAATGACAAAATAAGTATGTCATAGTAGGGAAATCCTCTATTTCCTACTTCAGGGATCTCATCTTAAACTTAATCAGTGAAAGTAATCAATATGGTTTGTTACCATACTTATCTCAATCTAGTAAGTAAGTATTGATTAGTTAGACACCTTCAGTAAAAGATTGGAATAGGTTAACATAGAAGGGTTAGTCTACCTAGTTGAGGGACTCCAAGCTATATTTTGATTAAAAGGAACATATTGTCTAAGTGTGGAAGGGAGAACATGTGGTTAAATAGCTAGTTAACAACTTTATTTCCCTTCTTGTGAATATGAGAAACTTAATGTTATCATTCATGATGCCAAAAGTCCTAGCATTCTTTAAAGGTAATTAGCATGTTGTTGTGTTTCAATCACCCTCTTTGTGAGGCATTGCAATGTTGCCATTAAATATATTTTTACTAATAAATGTTTAAAACTCTTTTGCAATTCAACTTGTAGGTTTCATAATATCCCTCAAATTTTCACAACAAATGTTGTACAAAAACTAGTTTGGTTTACAAAGCCTAGGAGCCATCTCCCCTTTGAGTCCTTGGTAATGCTACCAATATAAGCTAATCTTGGATTCCCTTATGAAGCCCCATCTGTGTTAAGCTTAACCCAATTCTTAGGCAAAGGTTTCTAGCTTATCAAGTTCACCTCCTTATCTCTTTTATGCTCTTTAAATAGACCATTTACCATTATATTCTAAAATTCCCCTACCACATACCTAATAAAACAAGCAAAATGTACAGAAGTCTACCATTGATCTATAACCCTCTCAATCTGCCATTTCCATACCCACCAACATCTTATGGTAAAAACGGTGAATCAATCCTCATTCTTTGTTCTCTCATAACTTTAATTGGTGTTCCTTATAAACCATGTTTTCATATCATAATTGAAAAACTAATTATCCAAAGTGACATTAAGCACCTTAATTTTAATCCTAGTGGCACCATGATTGTTTCATAAAAGATACAAAATTATTTCCTTATCCTACTTTTACAAAGGGCATTAATTGGTGAAGTGGAAGCCACTTTTCCATCATTTTGAATTTATCAATAAACTCTCACGTGACACCTGCCATAAAAAGTAATGTATGCTTTATGACACTTTTAACTTCTATAATTTTTGAGCCTTTACATTCCATCTTCCATTGTTAAAAATAGAGGTTAAAAGTTCATAGACTAAATAGACTCTAAAGTTGCCCAAGAGACGTTTATTGAAAGTTCAATAATTCTCTTCTATTTATTTCATTGTAAAGATTTATTAGGTACCTTTTTAAATCATCCCTAAGATTATAATTATAAAAAAGATAGTTAAATAATCTTCTTTATTAAAATAGTTTCTAAATTAATTAATCCAAACTGAGATTATTACTTATAACATATATTGCAAGAAAGGAATTGCTATGTAGACTTCCTCTTTAACCTTAAAGTTACTAATGATAATAGTTTTATGATTTAGGAGAACCCTTTTCTCAGGATTAATGCTTTATTTCAAGTAGACATATTTGAAGTTATGACTTCTTGGGGTGGCTAACTATTTCTATTTGCACTCTTAGTTCTTTCTTTTATTTTTTCTATTTGTCATTAAAAAAAATATAATTGATTGTAAATTTAAGTCTTGTAACAATAATTATAGTGGTATCTTAGTTTTGGTCCTAATATAAATGTAATAGACTTTTTATTGATACAATAATGGTCAAAAATTGTAAATAATAGTCATGACACTAAAATTTGAATTAAAAACTAAGAAATTTCTAATCAATAGTATAACTTGAGTTTTTTTTTTTTTTAGTATGAGTCACAAAAATTTGAATTTAATGTATGATACGTTACAAAAATTATTCTCTATTGTTATATAAATTATATTGTAATTCTTGTTTTGTAATTTATTATTTATTTTATAGTATTTTAGTTTAATTAAGGATTTTAATTTAACTATTTAAAAAGTAAGTAAATTATTGAGAAATTCATTTTTTATTTTTAATTGTTTTCTTTTATTCAATTATAATATTTTTCCAATTAGTCAACTAAAGTATTTTCTCAATTAGTTATATGACTTTAATTACAATATATATATAAGACTAAGAGTTAAACTATTTTAATATTTTAATCAATTATCAATAAAATTTATTTAAATGCATAATTATTAAAAATTCTCTTTTAAGAGTTGTTTTTCTTTTTTGATGAATTTTAAGAAGCTTTTTAAAGATTCAATTAATTGTTACCCTTTGTTATCATTTTTCTTCATTCTTATGCTTCTGTCCCATGTTAAAATTGGTCATTAAGAAGTTCTTAAATTTTATTGTATATAATAAAAGATAAAGATATTAGAATTATAAAATATAACTTTTTTCTTTGATTTCCTTTTGTTATTATCTATTAGTAGGCTTATTAAAATGTGAGTTACATAATATAGGTTATTCTCTTAGTCTGCATGAACTTCATATCCTTTTATAAGATTAGATATAGAGACCTCTAAGATAAAAATATAAATTCTTATGAAGTGTCTTCCAAGGGATCTTTGTTCTTTATTTTCAAAAGTCATTACAATTGTTTTGTTTTTTAGGTTTCATATTTTGAAATTTTAGTTAGATTTTCTCATTGTCAATACCATCAAACCTTGCATTCGGAGTAGGAAAATGCCATTGACGAATGGAATCAATCAAGTCATACGATTAACAAATTGAGGAAATTTTCATATATTTCTTTTGTTTAATGGCTGAATGTCAATAAAAATAGTAATAAAAAAAAACCTTGTTTTGGTACTCAATAGTCTAAATGGAGTCTCTTTGTAACTGCCTCTCTCATAAATGCAATTTTGACTAATAAAAAATCAATAAAGAAAACTCTTTAATTAATAAAAAAGGTTAGTCAAGGGAAATTAGGGCTTAAAAAATAGTTTATAACGCTAAAATCGAAAAATGTAAAAATATTCTGCAGTCAAAGAAAAGTTTACTTCGATCCTATCCTTGTGCTACAATGCTATCTCGCCTTTCTAATCTTAAAACACCGTAATTCTATGACTCTTAAAATCACTTTTTCGTTATTGACTTCAGTATATTTATTTATTTGATTTTGATCACTTGAAATTTCTCAAGTCTTTAAAAATAAAAATGCTAGAAATATTTTATGCTTCAAATGAATTTTATTATTTACAGTAAAACCCAAGGTATTTTGTAGATAGAATATCCAATTTTAATTAAAACAAGAGTGTGAGGAAAAAAAAATTGAGTAGAGGTAAACCAAGAAAAAAAAAATGGGACAAAAAATAATTTTGAGCAGGAATAAATAAATTTCTTGAATATGGCTATGCAACTTCCAAACAATTTGTATCTATTATCTTGAAAGTCTTCAATTCAAAATTTCCAAAACCCAATTTGCTTTCAATAGCTTCGGTCTAATAGATTATTTTAATGGACAAAAAAAAAAAATTATTTGATCATGGTCATGGTCATGAAATAATCTATTATTTAAATCATTTTTTTTTTATAGTTTTTCTTAGATGATGATAACATATTAATTAATATACGAATATTGTGAAATTAATGGGAATTACCGCATGGTTGTTAGAATGAAGTGAGCAAACAAAAAAGATAATATTTGACATCACCAAAAAATAAATTAGTCAAATTCGGCCCCAAAAAATAAACAATTAAGCAGCGGTCATATTCCAAAGTCAAACTTACTAGACAAAAATGTGGTTGCCGAATTTCCTAATCGTCGACAAATTTCAAACCCATTATTTCAACAATTCACATTAGAGCACAGCTGAGCTAAAAGATTTTGTGGAAATGAACTCACGCTAGACATGATGAAATCCGCAAGAACTGAGAAGAAGTCAAGCGCAGAAGCCATCTCCAGGGTAATTTAGGATTTCCGATGAGGACGACCATGACCATGACCTTGATGAGTTCCGACGATGAAGACGATCCTCCCCCTCATCATCATCTCAGTTCTAACCGCATAATCAGGTCTGCGGCGTTCGCATCCCTCTTTGCTGTCATATTGTTCACAATAATCCTCCTTATGTATGCCATATATATGCTGAGACGCCGAGAGAGGAGACGCCGCGCCATCCTTTATCGTCTCAGTGAGCCAACTCCACAAGATGAAGCAAGTTCCAGCGAGCCCCCGCGGAAGCTGGGACTCGATCCTTCGGTCGTAGCGTCACTTCCCACGATGGCATACAAGTCAACGGACCAACTTGACCCTGGCGATGTGCCTCCAGAGTGCTCGGTTTGCCTGGGTACCATAGCGGAAGATTCCATGGTGAGGGTGTTGTCTAATTGCAAGCACATGTTTCACGTAGGGTGTATTGACGTGTGGCTAGGGTCACACACAACTTGCCCAATATGTCGCACCGAGGCAGAGTCCAGGATCCAGCCCGAGGAGACTGGCTCGGGAAGTGGGGTGCAACCATCAGCCCCTTTTCTGGGGGACAATAGGTCACGGGAGGGGGCTCCGCCGGAGAGGGCTGCCAGTGGATCAGGGTCATGATTGGGGGGGAGGGGGTCCTTCCGAAGTTTGCTTACTGGATAGATATAGAGAGATCTCCAAGGACTCGAAATTGTGGGGATGATAATGTTGAAATAGAGATCTAGAGAGACGACGAAGATGGTGTCACCTTCATAAAGAGCAGCGGCATAAAACCCATTTCCCATTTCTTTTACTTGCTTTCCAGTTAGTTTGCTATTACTCACACACACATATACATACATATGTTTATACATTTGCAGGTCCTTGGTTTTATACATGTATGAGCATACGCAACGGGATGGGGAATACTGTCTGAAAATTTTCTGGTTTTATTATAGAGCAAATAAACATAGACCCCACGAGATCCAGACTATACTTGCTGATGTTCATCGACTTCGTATATTCTTTTATTTACCAACTGGCTTGATCCGACGATTTCTCGATTTCTTCTTTTCATTAGTTTTCGTGCAATTGATCTCAATTGTAGGCACTAGGCTGGACTCATTTGATCAGTATCGCGGAACAATATTAAGAATTAGTTTGACAAGCCCCCAGATGCCCTTTAGTCCTATCATTTTCCTTTCAATGATTCTTCTAAATAATTATGAAATGAAAGCCACATATTGAATTCTCCATCTCATAATAAGCTAGCTACCTTTATTAAAATTCTGGAAATATTCTAATACAGTCATAACATCTATACTATATAATAATTGAAAAAGATATGAGTATATATTTTATTTAAAAATATGCAGAATTAAAATTTTATTAAAATTTTAAAAATTAAGAGTCCAATATATATATATATATTATAGAAACGTTTTAGTTGGAGAACTTTATTTAGTTGAATTTTCTGGTAGAGCAAAACCGTGCCATCACATATATAACTAGTGGGTTAAGATCGTGAGCTGCATGGCATCTAAGTAGAAGAACTCTTCATACGTAAGCTTGCAAAAGGTCAAATTAATAGGACACGCTATACCCAAATGCTTTTCTTCTTTTTATTGTCAGCTATTACCCCACAAGCAAGAGCAAAGAACCAATGGTCTGGTTGTTAGTGTACGTCACGTAGCTAATCAATTGTTCACTTTATATTAATTTGCATGCATTTTATTTTATGTTTATTATGTTTATACGAAATAGTTATACTTAATTGTGATGTGATCATAGCTATATGGGATTTAAGGCATCAAAACATTATCTATGAATTGCTCATCGTTACGCTATCCAAACAGGACATGAGTAAAATCATGAAACTACCACATATTATGTTTTATTCTTATAAAAAAAATAATAAAAAAAAGTAGTCAGTCTTATAAAATAAAATATATATGGACAATGAGAATTTTATACAAAACATTACTTGTGTTATATGGAAATGCTGTATCAGTTGTATAAGTAATGTTTAGTCTTCAGATTGCGAAAATGTCTTATGTAGGAGTTGTTGTATTTTGTTTGTACCTTTGATTTGTCTTAATTAATGATCGCTAACAGGAATGAATATGAGGGCCTAGCAACAACTATAGCAGGAAAGTTGAATGATAAAATGAGGGTTCATCTGTCTTGAAATAATTAAGGAGAATGTTTCTTTATTTGGTTAGTAAAATACTTTAAATTTTTTTTTCACGAGATAGAAACATTTTAAAAAATACTTTCTTGAGATACAATGAAATTTTAAAAATATTTTCAAATCTTATTCCCATAATTGATGAGTAAAATTTTGACAAATAGAATAATTAGTTAATGAATAAAATTTATACTAATTATTTATTTTATATTTAATTAAAATATTAGATAATTAAAAAATTAAATTCCATTGATAAATAGATAATGTAATGAAAGATTAGTCAAATCATTTTTAACATTTTCAATATTAAAGTAGTCTTGACACATTACAAGATGTCAATTGAAATTTATAAATATTAATAAATTAATTAAAATTTTAAAAATATTAATTATCTAATCTTTTAATTATAATTTATAATTATCGCTAATATATTAAAAAACTAATAATAAAAAACACAGAAGAGAGATGAAGTTTATCTTAATTTCATAGGTTTAAAAGCATTTTGAGATTAAATACATGATATTTTAGAGTATAGTGACTTAAGTGGAATTTATGAGGATCGAACTCAAGTTGTTGAGATAATTCTCTTTAACATGAGTCAGTTTGGGCTTATATTTAACAAGAAACTTGATTTTTTTTTCCTAAATTTTAACTAAATTTTTGCTTTGTATAATTAGGTATGAGTACAATTCTACTTTGAACTATAATAAATGATTCAAATCAAAATTAACGAGAGAAGTGGTCTAATTAAAGTTTTATTCTTCTAAGAACTGTGAATTATGGGTTAATTTAATAATTTTTATTAATTTAATAATGATGAAAAAGAGTTGCTACACTATAGAGACTGTTAGTTAACACCAGTCATTAGACCATTGGCAAGAACCCCTCTCCCATTTTTTTTTTTTTTTAACTTAACCTATAAATATGCAACTCCTACATGGTCTCACGCCAACTCTGTCTCTTTCTCTCTTTCAATATATATCACACCCTCTTTTAATTACAATTAATTTAAATTTTCAATAATATTTCTAATTTCAATTTTAGTTCATTGTTAATTTATTTTGCTAAAATATTTTTTTACTGAAATATTCTTATAATCATTTTTTTTTCAAATTTTATCCTATTGAAAATTTATTATATTTTCAAATTCAAGTATTAATTTATTTATTTATTTAAAAAAAATGTCAAATTCAAAATGCAAGAACAAGAGTAAGGTGAGTTTGTTGAAGAACCTTTTATCACAGACGTTAACTATACCAATACGAAGTATGATTTGGATATATCAAATTTGTTAGATTTTTTTTTTTTAAATAAATATACCATTATAAAATGTTAATTTTTTAAATATTAAAATTAAATATATTTATATAAATAATATTATAAGTGCCCTGAGTACTAACAATTTTTTTTCTAAAAAATCGTGAAAAAATATTATTAAAATATTTTATATTTTTGATCGAAAACACATGCATCTGGGTACTCAACTGCTTAATAATATGCGCACTTTATGAGAATCTAGACTTCCTTGTAACTCGAATGGCAGCAACCGAGCTCGAGTTTGTGGATAACAGAACAACGCAAGCTTAAAATGGTAATAAAGAATGCGAGAGACTCAAGCCGTCACCTGTTCTCAGAAGCCCTTCAGTCTTGTGCAGAGTATCAGACAAAAGCAAGTTTTCCTGACCTCAAAAACCCTTCAGTTTGAGATGAAGGGCAAATTCCACAGGGAGAGAGAGCCTAACCCACTTCAAAAATTTCAGAAATTTTGTCATTTTTGCTGGTAGAAATGTGGGGCAATCTCAGTTAGCCAAGAAGGATCAATAGAAATGACATTGCGCATGTATTGCCGGTCAGTTGAGACAAGAGACCAATATATAACCCACTTCGGATTAACTCTGCAAGACAAAAATTCTTGAGATGAGCTAAACATTCTTTTCCTGCCTGCTAAAAACACCTTAGCAATACAAATAGGTTTTCAACCTATTCCAAATGACGAAATCCAGTCTGCTCACCTGAATAGAACAGATGATGGATGAATATAGACTTCTTGAGAGCCTCTAATAGTCTTGTACATCCCATTATGACTGAATGTCTATCACCAAGATAAACAAAAAAAATGCATTAGAACATTAAGTAACAGAATCCTTACAAAGACATTTTATACTGATGACTAAACTTTTTACGGGATAAACTGATTAACGAATTATTCATTATAGGATGCAAAATGAAATGGATGAAATGAATTAAAATTACTTACTTCTAAACAACAAGCATTGGCGAAAAAACCAGCTGTAACAGCCTTTCTTACGACCTGCAGAGTCATTCGTGTGCATACACACAAATTCAACATCACTTCAAACACCAGTCAGTTAATCTGCTAAGTGAAAAACGAAAATCTAACAAAACAAAACAAAATCCAAAAGTAAACCCTGGTTGATGCATAATGACTGTTTCTCGAGAGCATGCAGTTCAGTTTATCAATTTTTAGTTAACCATGTCCCTTTATCTGTGCAAGCCCTCAGTACAGTCACAGCATGCGAGAAACAGTAATTTAATATCAGGCAGGTTTGTCCAGATCATGTCCATTATGAACCGAGCAACAAATTGAAGGACTCCTACATTCCTCTGGTAAGACTCAACATGGAGAAAGTTCACTTATTATGGCAATATGTACTAGTACACACATGGTCATTTGTTGAAATGATTGACAAACAGAATAGAAAATGCGTGCAAGTGCTGTTTTAGGTTAGGAAAGCGATACTCTTAATGCTTTTATTCACTGTTTCTCCAAGTAGTGGAAACACTTGCCAGCATATCTCTTTCACAAGACTTTAAGACCATGCCCAATCGCAAAACTACTCTTCTGAGTTGTTCTCTAACTTCAGCAACCTTTTTCTGCAAAATAAATTAAACATGAATATATTGTGTACAAATGTACTGGTAAAAAGATCATTAAATTATTTCATGTCTGATGGTGTTAATTTACAACCACTGAGAACAGTTACGCACCATTGCTTGGTAGTTCACAAAATTCTTATGACACCATTGGGAAGATTTCCCAGATTGAAGAAAACCCTTGTAAACATTTAAGAATGTAACATGGTCACCCTGCAATGAATCAAAATATAAAATGCATATGCAAAATAATTACTTAGCTAAGCAGCATATGATATCAAAAACTGAAATAGCCAAAAACTACACTAATTGGCAATGAGAATGGGCCATAACCCTCAATGGGATCACCAGTTACATGCCAAAGCACATAGATGAGATCAAGACCACGGGCAGAACTAGAATAGAAAAGTTGGTAGGGACAAGTTACAAAATATTAGAAAGATCAGGGTAAAGTACATAATTGGGGTGCCAATATAGAAAAAAATAAAAAAGCTTGGGGGGAGTGGGAGACAATTATAATATACTAAAAAATAAATTCTAGGGAAGTTTTCATAAGGTTTGAAAGTTTGGGGCCCTAGCATGGCTACGCCCCTGCTCAGGACTTGCATTTTCCCATCATCGTTGAATCAACGACTGGGACTCAAATTTACCCTTGATATGGACTTGTTTATTCACGGTACTTGTATAAGCAGACATAAAGTATGGTCAATGATCCCAGCAATTAGTTAAACAGAAACGTGACCACTCATATAAGAAAATTGCAGCTCTACAGAAGGTGAAGGAAGATAACACAAATGATAAGATCGGCAATATATTTTAGAAAAAAACAATCAATATCTGGTAGAACATGTTTTCAAAATGGGCTTGGAACCCAACTAAAGCATGTGTAAACAAGGGTCAATGGTCATCTAAGCTTTTATTTATAGTGACAATATCTGTTCAGTAAAAAAAAAAAAGAAAAAAGGTTAATTAAGTACCTCGGCAGCTGCAAATCTCAACTTGGCTTCATCTAATTCCTTCTGTGCTCCCCTAATAGAAACCCAAATAGACTGCAAAAGGACAGTTTAAGTGTTGAGTGAAACCCTAAGCTATGTCAACATAGTGGTTCAATAAAGTCTAGAAACAAAATATATTCAGTGTAGGAGATGCCTTTCTTTAAGTTTCTACACAGATTAAATCTAACGCAACATAAAAGATACCACCAAAAGGAGCTAAAAGACTACCTGGATGGAGAGAATAGCAGCAATTGTAATTATCTCCTCCGAACACCCAAATTCATTTGAAGATAATATCATTTTAGAGATCATTGGGTCCTGCAACAAACACAGATTTGGAGTTGGATTCAATAACAATTAAAAGAAGTAAACATGAGAATGACATATAAATACACATACCAATTTGGTGGAACATACAATTCAATATGTAATTGTACTACAACAAATAAAAGCATCAGCCAAGCCAAGACAAATTATCGAGAAGATTGCAAGGAAATGAACCAGGGAGATGTGAGGAGAGAAAAAGGTGTGAAAATGATAAGACAGAAAAGAACGCTGTGTACAAATTGGAGGAAACCATCTGAATTTCATCTTGCATGCACAATCTATATACAATTATTTGCTTAATTGCATAGAGATGCATCAACAATAACTTGCAAACTTAAATGTAAACTAGAATCACTAATCTCAAAAATACAAGATGTATGCATGAGAGACTTTGGCATGAATGTGAGGTCAAAATCTCAATGGTAGTCATAAAAAAGGTAGAAGGGATCATTTTTTCATGGTGGTTCTTTTTATGCTCAAGAGAGGGGGAAGGGAGAGAGTGTACACAGGTTTCCTTGGTGAGGGAAAAACACAGTTAGTTCTATGACTATGATTTTTACAAATAAAATGTGAATACCAAAGATTTCCATGGAGAGCAGCCAAAAGAAAGTGAGACACATGTTATGATGGATTGTGCATGCATGAATAACATAAGTGTTTGGGCTTGAAGAATCAGAAGGGACAAATGAGTTTTTTTTTTCTTTTATTTGGGGTGGGGAGTAGCATAACTCTGCCCATGTCAGACCTTGGGATTATGATTGCTGGTCCCTGGTCTCTAGGAGCAGGGTGCTGTAGGTTGGTAACTAGCCTAAAACACGTCAGATCCTTATGATATGAATCTTTCAAGCAATTTTGTTCTGGAGTAGATCTAACCCCAAACTTAGTTCATAGATCAATAGAATGACAAAATAAAAAAAAAAAAGAAATTCATGTAGCCGACCTCAATAAAGTTTGGGATCAAAGATTTGTTGTTATTTCTGGGGAGGGGGTTGTAGGAAGACAATTTTTGGTGAATTTAAGGTTTCCAGGATTTCCTCGCTTGTATCATCCAGTACAACAATTTCACTTCTCAAACCTAGTAAATTAAGAGGAAAGCCAAATGATAAATATGTGAAGAACAAAGATGAGCAGCAATTAGATGACCAAAATCTGTTCCATAGTAAACCAGCAACAGCAACATACTAATGGAATTTCTGCAACTTGAAATCCAACTGGTGAAGTAAGTTTAGCATCGTCGTCAAGGACTCCCAGTGAATAAAGAACTTCTAGTGCTCTTATCATTGCTTCAGGAGGTGGAGAAGCTAGCCAGTCAAAGCTTAATATGTTGTCTATGCCCAAGGCTTTTAACTGAAAAGCAGAACACAATAATTAGCATCTTAAATACTAAAACAAAGGAATTCCTCTTTTGATGCAAGGCTGAGAGACTATTGCCTATCATGACATAAAAAAGGTGTCCTAGTGCATGAGAGTCCCACAGTCAGGGTCAGGGAAAATGTCATACATATGCAACCACACCTTTGTTTTCACACAGAGACTGTTCTGTGACCTGAATAGTCACAATGCATATCACAACAACTGTCAAATTATATGGCAAGAATTGAATAGCAGGTAATGACCAATGTGAGATAGGCAACAGTTAAACCACAGCAAAAATGACAACCTGAATTATGCACGAAACCAGATTTGACCTCTGCATTTCTGGGATCCCCCCTGCAGGCATCTCATTAACAAAGTATTCTTCTGTATATAGCCTGATTGCATGGATAAAAATGTCAAAATATGTGAGACCAAGGTGCATCTCAGACGATAAATTATGAGGACTGGGAATGAGAATGTAGGGTAACAATCTAACAGATAACAAAGGTCAACAAAAAGTTCACCAACCAAATTCAAGTGGGAAATTTTGCATCTTCAATGAACATGCAACAAAACCAGATGCACAAAAAAATGCAAAATTTCTCATCAAAGGTTAAAGACAATGATCAATTAGCTCGAGCATTAACACATTAAATTAAACAGCAAATGGAAATGAAATACACAAGTAATTGACCAAACAATTTCCTGCTAGGGCTCATTCAATTTCCTGAACTCTTGTACCTGAAAATATACATATTGCTGCAGTCCTTTCAAGACAAATGCTCAGCCCACATTGATCTGTCTAGTCCCACAATTAGTTTACACATGCCAAAGGTCCTCCAAGCATAGCATTTGGCTTTCAGTCTGGATGCCCTTGTGTGATATTTTAGCTGCTTTGTGTGCATTAAGCATGTAGATGCATACCAAATTTGCCTTGCTCAGTTGCTGCTGCCTAATGAACCATCTTATTACTTTCAGTTTGTTTTGTTAGGTATATGATTAAATGTACAAGAGGTTCTGAGATAGGTTTCATTAAGATTAATCCCATAATTGTCTTGCACTAGTTATAAATTAGATGCTTCATTCCATGACCTTATTTAAAAAACATCATCAAGGTGTATAATTATGTGCACAACATGCCCTCAACTTTTACTAATAAAGAAGGCAATGTAAATTGATCTGTTATACTTAATGGATCAAAATGGAATTTAGGCACACTAGCAAATTCTACACCAAATATCCATATGTAGTTAGACACCTGTAACATTTTCCAGGTCGAACTCTTCCAGCCCTACCAGCCCTTTGTCTTGCTGAAGCCTTGGATATTGGTGCCACTATCAGATTTTCAATGTCCGAGATCTGCATCTCAGGAAGTTGAAAAGTGCAAGGGCAATTAAACAAGGAAAACAGAGACAACTATAAATGTGACAACACTACAGTTATGACAGAACAGAGGATGAACTATTAATTATCAGGAGACAACAATCACAAGGAAAACCATTATTGCTGGCTTCTTAGTCACGGCAGGAAAGGGTAGAGGAACAGAGAAAATTGGAATGAGATCAAAACTAGATGAAATTCGGAGAGAAAGAGAATGATACAAATGGGCTACAACTCTAAATAAATAGAATTTGGAACTAAGGCAAAATAAATAAAAACCTAGTTAATAAGATCTCCCTATAAAGTATAATATCTAGCCTAATACTAAACAAGAAAATATCACAATGAATATCATATTAAAGGACACACCTTGGTGTAATAATAAAGTTATTCTATTGTGGTTTTGAGATCATAGGTTTGAGTTGCAAAAACAACCTTTCTGTGCAAACAAGGCTAAGGGTTGACTACATCTAATCATCCATTGTGGGAGATTGATCAGCTGGTCTAACAATTTTTTTGAAAAGAATTTGCAACATGGATCTTACGAGTAAAAGGAATAACTCCATTTCATAGCCAAGATTATTTTTTAACATCCTTTTTATAATTTCCTATTACTTTATTTACATATATTATGTGTATAGTGTTTATACATGCAAACTACTTTGTTTTTGTACATTATACAAAGAGATATATATTACATTTATTTTATATATGTATATATTTATTTATTTTAGATCGTTCGTTTGATATAATTATTTTTTTCTTATTAATATTATTTGACAAATTATATATATGCATAAACAAACATATATATATATATATATATATCACAAATATAATTTTTTGGGTACAACAAAGGGGCTCAACCCATATAATAAAAAAAGGAGAGAATGGATCATTCGAGTCATATTTATATATAATATAAACCTATATATATATAGTCTTATAAATTATACACTTATATACTTTTGATACAAGTTAATAAATATAAATAATAAATAATAACATTTTTTTGGAATACTCTAATGTAAAATAAAATTTAAAACATTGTCTAAAAAAGAAAAATAGTAAAAAGATTAATTTTTAGAAAATATAGGGTGAATTCGTAGGTTCACCCAAATCAAAACATCATGAGTTAGGGTTTAGCCTACATGACCTAAACCCAAAGTAGCCCAACTTGAAATCACTTGACCTAACCCATTTGACACTTCTACATAGGACGCTCTTTTCAACAATGATTATCACATTAGATGCACAAAATCTAAATGACATCCTCATTAGTAAAATATAGCTTCTCTATTCTTCATCACCTCACTTGTATACCTATGAAGATATAGAAGTCCAAGAAATAGAAAAGAGGAGATACAGTGTAAAATAATCATGTTTTTTTTGGAAAAAAGTGATGTGACAAACAGATTGTAGAATTGTTGTTTTGAAAATCCACTGTAGAATTAAATTATTGTTAAATTCCTTGTTAAATTAAATTAAATGAAGAGTATCGAATTGTAGGATTGCTGTTTTGAAAATCCACTGTCTAATTTTTATACACATGAGGTGAACGGATTTCTAATTCATTGTCAAATTAAATTAAATGAAGAGTACCGAATTGTAGAATCGCTGTTTTGAAAATCCACTGTCAACAACATAAACAATACCCTGCAAGACCCACAGGAACAAGAGTAAATGATAATACTCTTTGCAGTGTAAAAAACACATTGTATTTTCTGATCACTTTAGAGCACAGAGATGTCACCTCCAAAGTCAAAGAAGTCTCAGCTATATTTGTTGACACCACTACTTTCCTCTTCCCTCTAGGAGTGGGAGAAAACACAAGATCCTATAAAAAGAAAGCATAAGGGCACAATCCAAAACATACACAAGAGTAATTGAACAATTACCTTAAAATGGTTAGATAGCACATGCTGCACTAACCTGGTTGGCACGTGGAACACCTGAGTACAAAGGCAAAACAATCAATCCTGAAAAAGGACAATTTTAGTTGTATCTTAGTGTCCATAATTTCACAACTTCAAAAGTATACAAGAAGGTGACATCTCATCCTTCCATTCCTTGCATTATTACTGCAAATTTTCTTGCCAACAGCAGCAAGAGATTGAGTGACCTAGTCAGAAAAACTATTCCACATAAAGATGTGGCATTTCAGCAACCTTCTGATCCAATAATTAAGTCCAAAGAGTATTTTCCAAAACAGCACAGCAGGAAGTTCTTTTGGAAACTAAATGTGGAGATCCACAACCCACACCAGAATACATGTCAAAATATGTGCTCACCTATATTTGTGGTTGTGAAGATGTAATATGACCTTTAAAGCATCTATATCATGCATATACTTGAACATACACGCGCTGTTCACACTAAGAATACTATTCCACAGCTATAAACACAGGTATCCATATAATGCATTAATTTTGCACATTAAAAAAACTAGTTCTAGATCAATATATTCATCATGGATACAGCTGCCAGTTCAAATTTATGTCATGGGATTTACCTGAAGTGTTCTTTCCACTAGCCTGAGATTCAGTAAGCAGCTTCACAGCAGTATCAATGTCATCTTGACCGGTGAGAAATAGCAGAATATCACCCAAAGGTTCCTAAGCAACAAGTAGATGTGACAATTTTTAGCGAAGCATTGTCTTTCTTTATTCTAGTAACATTAGGGAGATAAATCTTGAATCAATAAGGAAAGGAATCTTCAGACATGATTAGATAAAAAAAAAAAAAAAACTATATAGATATTCTTACTTCAATTTGTTAGATAATTTGTTCAGAGAAAGGCAGAAAACAGTAAAGTAGAGAGAGAGTATATAGGGTATATAGAACCATAAATTGTAAGGATATGCAGAAGTAATCCAAGAAAAGGAAATTAGTCTCAAAAGAAAATGACAGTTTGAGCCTTAATAATAACTCAAAACCTCAGCTCACCTGAGCATGAATTGACATTACTGTTGATACAGCAGCTTGGACATAGTCAGCAACAGGCTCCTCAACATAATGTATTTGCACATTAAACCCTCTACCCTGAAAATCATTACCACAGATAGAATCAGACCTTGATATCATCACATCTATTTTTCTTGTACCATTATAACCATAATTAAGAGCATCCATGAATGAGAAAAGTAACCCCTTCCAAGCATGACAACACATTGCCTAGCACAATTCACCTCAACTGACAGAATTGCGGGCTCCTTGATTGGACTGGTCACATGTGCTTCTGGTACTTGACGTCTTTTGCTGATTTGAAGGGAAAACAGATGACCTCAATTAATATTACAAATACTTGCATATTCTGTCCAACAATAAAGACACCAAGTTGATGATTGAGAGAGTTACAGATTCTTTTTTCACTTAATGAGCACTACAACTTTGCTCCATTACATGCTAGGCACAGTTGCTAGAAGTGATGGTCAAGTACTTATGGACAAAGGAAAGAATTGAACATGATAAAAAAAAAAAAAGAAAAAAATCCTAAATTGAGTGTTATTTGGCCTAGTGCCTACATTTAATAGCCAAGAAAAAATGACTTGCAAATCTGCAATTTTTCCAGCTCCTGAAGAGGATGGCAATTATTTTCAAAATGAAAAGCAACCATACTCAGAGAGCCAAACATCAGAATTCGCCTGCCATGGCCCGATACCACCTAAGAAAAGCACCCACTTCAATCAAATGCTCAAATAACTACCTGGATCGGAAGAAAGCAGCAATAGATTTTGCTTCAATTGTAGCAGATGAGATAATCAGACGGAGTTCAGGTCGACGACGCTGGATCTAGGTGAAGAAAGGAAAAGAAAAGTTATTACAGCCACAAATGTCAACGGATGTTAAACAAAGTCATAAATTATTGATCAGAAATTGTTACCTTTTTCAGAAGACCCAGTACAATGTCAGTAGATATGGACCTTTCATGAGCCTCATCTACCATTATGACACTGTGATATCATAGTTGGCACACCCAGAGAGAGAGTGAGTGTGTGTGAGAGAGAGAGAGAGAGAGAGAGAGAAAGACAGAGAGAGATTTGCAGATTATAAATATACATGGATTTATGACACTAAAGTTGTTATTAACAATGATATATCCAGACAATAGTGGGAAGGAGAAGAGAGAGAGAGAGAAAGCGAGAGCACAAAAAAGACACATTATTTATGAACCAACAAATACGTGTGAATGTCAACCAATATGTGTTTACTACATTGCGACTTGGCCACATGTGCTTTCCACTGCCAAATATGAGGTATGGGCATGAATGTCTTTACAGATGGATAGCTTACATGCAAAGCATACATTTTTTTCCAAGGATAAAAGAAGCCTCACAAAGAGACAGGGAACAGGAGTAAGAAGAATAAGACATCCTCCTTAAACAGCCAGCAAAAGAAAAAATCAGATTAAAAAGGATTTCCAGCCATCTGAACATAGGGAAGTTTCATTGGTCCCAGATTTAAGGAAAATCTGCTGAAGATAATTGGAACCACGAATGATACCTATACTTGGTCAGAAGTGGATCATCCATCATTTCTCTAAGCAAGATCCCATCTGTAAGAAATTTTATCTTGGTAACATCCTGCACTGCCAGCAGAACAAAGCTTTTACCACTCATGACCAGGAAATACAAGTTGCGTAGAAAATCTTACATCGTGTGCCAAATATTGAAGGCCATAATCAAATGTAAAACAAAAACAACAAATGAGAATGAAAATCAGAATCTCACTGAACTGGTAACGTCCTCAAACCGTATTGTGTATCCAACTTCTTCCCCAAGCTTCACCCCCATCTCTTCAGCAACCCTTGAAGCTACAGCCTAAGTTTAGCACCAGAAACTGCTTGTGATAAATGTATTATGAGAGAAAAAGGAAGAATATAAACAGTAGTAAGTTGAACTAAGTGACAATCCCACATAACTGAGTTTTATGTAAGAATTAAACAAACACCATTAGATCCTCAAACCTTTGCATCAATGAAAAATGCTATTTATCTTATTTTTAAAAAGAATGGAAAGAATTTGGATTTTATGGTTGGGAGGACGAAGATGATTGCTTAATTTGGATAACAAAACTTGTGGGCATCCTTTAGACAAATAAAATGTGTGCTTATTATATATGGAATCTCAAAAATGTGAAAATAAGCAATTTAAGCAAAATGTTTAATCAAGTTAACATTGTAACAAATAAGTATACTTGCCATACAGGTGCATGCACACATACATATAATTGCATCCAATGCAGTGATGCAAGTTTAGAAACAGCACCTGGACTGCAAGCCGTCTTGGTTGAGTACAAGCTATGACACGACCACCATCAGCCCAACCTGCTTCTTTTAGATACTACAATCAAAGCAAAAAACAGCTGACATGTAAAATGCCCGAGCACTAATGCCCCCACAAGTCCACAACAATTTACAAAGTCCCAGACCGTAAATTGCGTCAAAAACTGCCATAGAGCCAAAAGATACAATTATATCACCCCAAAGGGACAAAGGAAATTTGCAAAAGGGGTTCTGTTTTATTATTATGACCACCATTGTTGGTTATATTTCTTGCTTTATTTACACGTCCAAAAATTCAAATCCAACTAAAAGAAAAAAGGGTTTCAATAACTCGTAATTAGTGACCCACATAACAGAAGACACAAATTTTTGAAGGCCAAGAAAATCCACCCACCACTTCAAAAGTTGCAAAAATTTCGAAAAAATGAAAGGAAAGATAACAAAGAACCTGAGGAATCTGGGTGGTTTTGCCGCTACCGGTCTCGCCAACGATAACGGTAGTGGCGTGAGTCTCCACCAGATACAGAATGGCCGTCCTGTACTTGTACACAGGCAATCTCTGCCTCTGCTTCTCGATACTCGCGTACCCAAACCTGCAAAATTCATACAACAAAACAAATATATACACGGACAAAAACACCCATATACGTGCGTGTATATACATTGAATATACGACCACCGAGAGCTACCCGGAGGAGGAGGCGGAGGAGGAGAGGGCCGCGGAGAGGAAGACCACGCCACCGTCTTCGTCCTCCAAGAGGCGGGGCTTCTCGGCTCCCGGTTTCCAAAATTGTGCCATTCTCTGGGAAAGATATCCGAAGAAATCCGCTACTAACACTCGATATTGCTTTCAGTGGACCTTTTTGGTGGCAGCATATATAGGCGGATCGGATTATTTGGATAGTCCGAATGTCCCGATTCTCCTCCCACAGAAGGAAGGAAAGGGCCAGTCATCTGTTATGATCCAGATGTTGGTGGATCAGGTTCAGTCCAGCTTATAGGCCCTATTCCAAGAATAAAAGCAGCATTGGCCAGAAGGGCGATATTGACTAAATAATAATAATAATAATAATAATAATAATAACAATTCTTCCTATTTTGTATTTCCTTATAATTAGTTTTAGTTGCAGGGAGTCAACGAGCTTTTAGAGTATTGTTATATAATGGGCATCATGATAGAAGTTAGTTATGAAAAGTAGTTACTTAATGCTTATTTATATTCTCTTTTTTTTTTAGTAAGTTCTTATTTTTTGTCTTAATTTTTTTTCTTTTGATAAGCTCTATTCTTCCTTTATTCTACCTAATTCTCTTTTATTCATAATATTTGGTATCAAAGCAATTGTCCTCAATTGCTTCTTACTCCAAACTCCTTTTCCTTCAAATTATTTTTTTTGCTATTAATCTCTTTTCTTTCCTTTATGATTTTTAATCTTTTTTAAAGTTAAATTATAAACCTTAAACCTTTCGATTTATATTTCTTAAGACACCAAAAATCAATAGGTGAGTATATCCACTTGGAAATGCTAGAAGATAAGGTTTATAAGCATAATTATAGCTTCAATCTTTATAAGAGAAGTTGTAGTCATTGGAGTGGATTTTAGCATAGTTATAAGTCCTAGATAATTTTTGTTAAAACCTATGCTTCATTCAAGTAGATCTTCTAATTGTTGTGTCAAAACACCTTAAGGCTATAGTGCAATGGTGCTGTTACAAATTTTATGGGCAAATGCCTAATGACTAAGGCACTGTTCATGGTTAGTGCTTGTGCGTTGCATCCTTTATCATGCTTCCTTACCATAAAAACTTAAGGGAGTAAGTGCAAGGGTTGTCATGTCTTGAACTAGTCAAGTTCTTACAACGAAGGAACCCATGATAAAGCTATTCTCCCTTGATGACCAAAAATTAGAGATCCTATGGTTTCTTGTGGATTTTGTTCCAAAATGGGTGCCCAACCAAACACATCATATGTACTTTATAATTGAAATAAGGAATCAATCTCATTCTTAATAGACCTCTTAACCATAATGTTGTTCATGTGTCTATTTGTAAACCACACAAAATTAACAATGTAGGTAAAATGAGAGCTTTCAAAGGGAGTTGAACTGCTTGTTTTAACTTTGAAGTCTCTGTATAATAAAAAATCAAGTAAACATAATGAGTAAAAGGAACTGAAAGATCATATAACAAGTAAAACCAATCAAATAGGATTTAAATAAACCAAGAATGCAACAAAATTTTTGTTCTTATTTTAAATTCTCAAACCCCTACATTGTAAACAAGCTTAAGGTAATATGAGTTTCTTTATGAAGGGAGGCAAGAATAACACAAATTCAAACCTTAATCCATCTAAGATTTGTAGAAAAATTGAAATGTGTACCTAAAATTAAGCAAACCCCTAATTAGTGGATAATAACCAAACCTTAAAATCAAGATTAAAAGTCCTCTAATCAATCTTCAATCAAAGTATATGACATTATGAAAACAACAATTGATTCATTTATAAAGGATTTGGTGTTATTGTATGGTGAGGGAGATGTAGGGATTTAGGTGGGTGGTGGAGAGAGGGGAGATGAGAAGTTAAGGAGATGTATTTGGGGGTTAGGGTAAGTAAGGGTTAAGGAAAGGGAGAGTAAACTAAGGTGGAGTGGTTTTATGACTATTTCACAAATTTGAGTTGATCCTTTTTTTTTTTTTTATTAAGACAACTAAAAGCAAATTGACCCATCAACCGGTTCTGTATTTAATGTTGCTCTTCTCTTCGATAATTTCAAGATGAAATTAACCCACAAATCGGTTTTATATCTAATATGTTGGTTTATTTTGAAACCCATTACTCCTCTTTGAAACATTGAGCAGAATGGATCATTGGCTTTGACTTAGTGGCTTCCAACTATCATTATGATAAAATAGGCACAAAGAATGCGTCATTGAGTGAAATGCTACATGCGACCTAGTAATCAATGAAAATGATGTAATAACAACACAACCTTATGCTCTCTATAAAAATTCGATAAATATATAAAATTTTATGCATAAATTCCATTGCAAGGTAAAATTCCTATCCCATAAAAATTTGTATGATATCAAATACTTTATATTCAAGAAACCAAGGGAATGAAATGCAAACTCCTAAAGGGCTAATGAATTATGATCATGTTTTGCACCTCCTTATAAACCTATAACAAAACATAACACAAACAAAGAGTCAATTGCATGAGGAAAGAAAAAGAAAAATGAAAAACTTAGGTTGCCTCCCAAAAAGTGCTTGATTTAACATCTTTAACTAGACATTGGCTTTTGAAATCAATCAAGTAACATTATGGAGTGAATATCCTTTACTCCATCTCATTTGAAGTAGTGCTTTAATCTTTGTCCATTGATAGTGAAAGGTCTTTAATCATTAGCTTTTATTTCAATTGGCCCGTAAGGATAAACTTTAGTCACAGCAAAGGGACTAGACCATTTACATTTAAGCTTGCCATAAAAAAGATAAAGGTGAGAATTAAAAGTAATGCCTTTTAACCTTTATTTAAACTCTCTTCTTTAGATGCATTATTGTGTCATGTCTTAGTCATTTCCTTGTAAATGTAAGCATTTTCATAAGAGTCCCTCCAAATCTCATCAACCTTGTTAAGTTAAAGAAGTCTCCTCTTATTGGCTAACTTTAAGTCATATTTTAATACTTTAATCACTCGATAAACTCAATATTTTAACTCCATTAGCAAGTGATAAGTTTTATCAAAAACTAGTTAGTAAGGCAACATGCTAATAGGTGTCTTAAAGGTTATTCTATAAGCCCATAATGCATCATTAAGTTTGATTGCTCAATCCTTTTGAGAAGAGTGAACTGTTTTTTTTTTTCTTCTTTTCTATAATTAACTTGATTTCTTTATTTAAAAATTTCACTTGTGCACTCGTCTGTGGCTGGTAGAGAGTGCTTGTTTTGGAGTGACACCTATACTTAAAAAAAGTTGTTATACTAAGTTAAAATAATATATGCCTTATAGCTCCAAAATGGGTGCCCAATTAAGTACATCAAATGCATTTCTTAATTGAAATAAGGAATTAATCTCATTATTAATAGACCTTTTAACTGCAATGTTGTTCATGTGTTTACTTGTAAACCACATAAAATTAGCAACACAAGTAAAACAAAGCTATCAAAGGGACATAAACTTCTTGTTTTAACTTTGGATGCTCTGTATAATAACAAATTAAGTGAAAATGGTGAGTAAAAGGAACTCAAAGACCACATAATAAGTCAAAATCAACCAAATAGGATTCAAATAAACCAATAATACAATAAAATTTTTGTTCTTGCTTCAAATTCTTAAATCCTTATAACAAACCCAAGATAATGTAAGTTTCTTAATGGAGGGAGACAAGAAGAACACAGATTCAAGCCATTTGAACTTATCTAGATTTAAAGAAAAATAGAAATGTGTAAATCAAAATAAGTAAACTCTTAATTAGTGGATGATAGCCAAACCACAAAATCAAGCTTGAAAGTCCTCTAACCAATCTTCAATTAAAGTGTAAGATGTTGTGGAAAGGACAATTGATTCACTTCTAAAGGATTTGGGAATGAGTGTTATTGTATGGTGGGGGAGAGATAGGGATTTGGGAGGGTGGGTGGTGGTGAGGGAGATGAGAAGTCAAGGAGGTATATTTGAGGTTGGGGTGAGTAGGGGTCGAGGAAAGGGTAAATAAACTGAGGTAAACCAACTCTATGATTAGTTCACAAATTGATGTCGATCCGTTTTTTTTTTTTTTTTTTTAAGAAAACTAAAAGTAGATCAGCCTATCAGTCAATGTTGTATCTAGTGTCAGTCTTCTCTTTGATAATTTCAAAATGAAACTAACTTACAAACTAGTTTTATATCTAATTTTTCAATCTATTTCAAAACCTATTAATCCACCCTAAAACATCAAGCAAAATGGATCATTGGTCTTAACTCAATGACTTTTAACCATTATTATGATAAAATAACCATAAAATAATGCATCAGTTAGTGAAATGCATGCTAAGGACCTAGCAATCAATGGAAATGATATAATAATGCATAACCATTGCACTTAATAAAAATTAAATCAATACGTAAAATTTTATGCATGAATTCTATTGCTTGGTCTAATTATTATCTCATTAAATTTGCATAATATCAAATGCTTCATACTTAAGAAACTAAAGGAATAGGATGCAAGCTCTTAGAGGGCCGATGATGAAATCATGATAATGTTTTGCACCTCTTTATAAAATTATAATAAAACATAAAATAAATGAAAAAGAAAAAGGAAACAAAAAGTCAATTAAATAAGAAAAGAAAAAGGAAAAACTTAGTTTGCCTCCCAATAAGTGTTTGATTTAATGTCTTTAATTACACATTGGCTCCTAAAATCAATTAAGTTACATTATTGAGTGAATATCCTTCACCTCACCCCATTCAAAGTAATGCTTTAATCTTTTCTTATTGATAGTGAAAGACCTTTAATCATCAACTTTTATTTCAATTATCCTATAAGGATAAACTTTAGTTATAACAAAGGGATTGTACCAACTTGATTTAAACTTGTTTAGAAAAAGACGAAGATGAGAATTAAAATGTAATGCCTTTTGACCTTTCTTGAACTCTTTCCTTTGGATGTATTTATTATGTCATACCTTATTCCTTTCCTTGTAAAGGTAAGCATTTTCATAAAATTCCCTTTAAATTTCCTTAAGCTTGTTAAGCTAAAGAAGTCTCTTCTCATCAGCTAACTTTAAGTCATAATTTAATACTTTGATCACCCAATAAACTCGATATTTTAACTCCACAAACAAAGAGGCATGCTAAAAGGCATTTTAAAAGCTATTTTACAGGCAAATAATGCATCATCAATTTTGGTTGCCTAATCCTTCTGAGAAGAGTGAATTGATTTTTCTAAAATCGACTTGATTTCTATGTTTGAAATTTTTACTTGCCTATTTAGTTGTGGATGGTAGGAAGTGCTTTTTTTAAAATGATACCTATACTTACTCAAGAGAACTTTAAAGTTCTTATCCTTGAAGTGAACACCATTGTCATTAATGATCCCTCTTGATACCTCAAAGTGTGAAAAGATATTCTTCTCTACAAACTTAATGACAACTTAGGCAATGTTATTAGGTAATGTCATAATTTTAACCCACTTAAAGGCATATTCCATGATTACTAAAATGTAGAGATTTCAATAGAAAAGTAGAAATGGTCCTATAAAATTCAAACACCAAAGATCAAATAGCTCTACTGCAAGAATATCAATTGAGGCATCTTTTGATGCCTTCCAATATTGCCTATCCTTTGGCATCTATCATATGCCAAAACAAAACTTACATCTTGAAAAGTGTTGGCCAAACAATATCGATTGAAACACCTTAGTAATAGTTTTCATAGCACTAAGATAACCTCTATATGGTAAGGAATGATAATATGTGAGAATATTTGTCATCTCTTTATCAAGCACACATCTTCTGATAATTTCATTAGTATAATTTTTA
The DNA here is from genome assembly GCA_020141445.1 of Bruguiera sexangula. NCBI lineage: Eukaryota > Viridiplantae > Streptophyta > Magnoliopsida > Malpighiales > Rhizophoraceae > Bruguiera > Bruguiera sexangula. Next base: position 2,557,835 of record JAHLGP010020637.1, read on the forward strand.
AATAACAGTGGTCCCTCCCACATATAATGCTTAACTTCTAAAAGGAATTTCTTCTTTTACTAATAAGAGAATTCTAAGGAAATGATGTTTTACTCATTAAATAGTTCACATAATTTACATACCAATGAGTTAGCTGATATGTAACTCATAAGTATTCATCTAGCAAAATGATCATTAAGAGCACTTTCCACTTATTGCTCTTGCTATGCCAATTTAGATAAGTGATTGGTCACTAAGTTTTTCAAACCCTTCTTGTTTTAAATTTCTAAATAAAACTCTTATAAAAGCAAAATCCATCAGATTAATTGTGACTTGACATCTTTCTTTATCAAGAAACACTTAGTAATTAAGTGATTTGTACAGAAAATGACCTTAGTTCCCACCATATATAAATGAAATCTATTTAAAGTATAAATAATAACTAAAAGTTATATGAACAAAATTTATGTAAATTATAAATAATAACTAAGAGTTCTTTTTCTATAATTGCATAATTTTTTTAAGTATTATTCAATAATCTTTTGGCATAATAAATCATATGTAACCATTTGTCTCTACTTTGCCTTAACATGACTCCCATAACATAATTACTAACATCACACATTGAAGCGAAAAAGTAGATTCCAATTTACTTATTAATTAGTGTCGAAATTAACTCTTTTTTCAGCCTATCAAAAGCTTCTAAGTACTCATTATTGAAGCAAAAAAGTATATCCTTAACTAACAAAATACATAATGGTTTGGTGATTTTTTAAAAATCCCGAACAAACCTCCTATAAAAACTAGTATGTCCAATGAAACTCCTAACAACCTTAGTCGAACTAAGAGGTGGTAGCTTTTTGATTACCTCAATTCTAGCTTAATCCACCTTTATACCTTTAAAGAAAATTTTATGCCCTAAGATAATTCCATTTTGAACCATGAAATGAATTTTTTCCCTATTTAACACCAAATTAGTCTCTACATATTTTTAAAGAACCATTGTTAAATTACTTAAGTATGTATTAAAAGAGGAGCCAAAGAAAGAAGTCATCCATTAATATCTCAATAATATTTTCAACCATGTTAAAGGAGATGACCGTTATACACCATTGAAAAGTAGAGAGTGCATTACACAGTTTGAAAGGCATCCTATAATATACAAATATTCAATAAGAGCAAATGAATGTAGTCTTCTCCAGATTCTTTGATGCAATAAAAATTTGATTATAGCTCGAAAACCCATCCAAGAAATAATAATATTCATGGCCAACCAACCGATCTAACATTTTATTAATGAATGACAAAGGAAAATGATCATTTTGTGTAATAACATTTAACTTCCTATAATTAATACACACTATTCACTTGGTAATCGTCTTTGTAAGAATCCACTTATTCTTATTATTGGGTATTATTGTCATGCCTTCTTTCTTTAGGACCATTGGAATTGGACTAACTGAAAAACTATTAGAGATAGGATATATGATGCCAACATTTTAATAACTTAAGTACCTTAACTCTGATAACCTTTTTTACGTTAAGGTTAAGATATTGTTAATACTCCATACATGGCTTGTGGTGTTCCTCTTTGATAATTCTGTGCATGTAGAAAGAAAGACTAATGCCCTTAATGTCAACTATAGTTCAAGTTAGTGCCCTTTTGTGTTACCTTAATACCTACAATAACTTTTTTTCTTCAAACTCACTCAATGTTATTGACATGATGATAGGAAATGTATAAAACTCACACAAGTAAGCATTCTACAAATAATTTGGAAACAACCTAAACTTAAATTATGAGGAAATCTTTAGAGAAGGTGATAGTTTTGGCCTTCTAAGACTAAAATCTTTAAAGTTAAGTCATCCTCTTTAAGTTAAAAACCTGACTCCATTGAATCTCATCACACACTTTGAAAGTATCAAATCCTTACCCTCGTCAATAATAATATGAGTGGGGTAACTTACATGTGACTTTATAATAGTTTCTTCTTTGAAATTCACCTTTATGTCCAACTTAACGACCTCTACCATGAAGTAAAAATCACTAATGATTGAATACTTTATAGTGTTAAATACATTAAATTTTTGTTCTTTATTACCCATTCAAAGTTAAGTTTCCCTTATTGTACATCAATAAAAACATCTTTAACAGTTAGAAATAGCCTTCCTAAAATTGTAAGGATTTCCATATCTTTTTGCATCTCAAGAACAATAAAATTAGTAAAGAAATAAAACTTCCCAACTTTTACCAACATGTTTTTAATCTTAGTAAGTGGGTCTTATGGATCAATCAGCTAATTACAAAGATATAATGTTTGGCTTCAAGTCTCTCATTCCAAACCCTCTTGAAAAGAGATAAAGGTATTAGATTAATACTAATATCAAGATCACATAAACATTTATTAATATCAACTTGTCTAATAAAATAAGGAATAGTGAAATTCCTTGGATTCTTTAACTTTGGTGGTAATTTATTTTAAATGATTGCATTACATTCCTCTATTAAGATTACTATGACATGCTCTTCAAGTTTTTTCTTGTTGGAGATGATTTTCTTAAGGAACTTTACATATCACAACATTTAAGTTATGACTTTCGTAAAAGATATATTAATGTGAAGCTTCTTAAATATCTCTAAGAATTTTAAGAAGTTATTATCATCATTATACTTCTTCAACTTTTGAGGAAATATGATAGGTGGGACATAAGGCTTGACCTTACGAGGTGGAATGTAAGAGTTATTTGTCTTCTTTTGGCAAGACAATTTTCCCTTGTCCTTTACTTAGGCTAGAGTTGGCTTATTTGTTTTCTCTTTATGCTATTTGATGTCACCACATTGACTATGTTAAACCATGTGAGGATTCTCAATAAGTTCACTCCTCAAAGTAATAGCTAAGATGTCTTTTTTGTCATTAACTTTAGTAATGCTAGGCATTCTCTTGAACTTTACCAAATACCATATTTGCTAATTCCCCTATTTGAACATCCAAGTTCTAAATTGAAACTTGTTAAGTTGAGGTGACTTTATCAACTTTTTCATTTAGCTTCTTTGATGTGACATATTGGCTAGTCATCCTTTCCTCCATTTTAGATATGTATTGCATAAACATGTCTTCCGATTATGGGTTCTTTTTTATAGGTTAAAGTGACTAATCTTGAAAGGGTGATCTTTATTGGAATCTTGGTGGTGCATTAGATCTATTACCTTGTTTCTTTTAAGCAAAATTTAGGTGGTTATGCCATCTCAAATTATCAGTATTAGAATATGGATTATTCCTTGGTTGTTTTTCCTCATAATCCCCCATATTGTTAACGTCTTCCATATAAGAGCTAGAAAAATCACTATATATGCAAACAACCATGGTGTGGCTAATCATCTTATAATTTGAACATTATTTTCTTTGTTTAGTCTCTCAATTCACTGAAACTTGTACTTACCTTACTAAATCAGTAACCTAAAATACCATATACGCTCCTACTCTTCTTCCTATCATAGTCTCTTGTTGCGAATTAGCACCCAAAATTTTATAAATGTCATAAACCTTATCAATAATCTTATCACCTACATAGCCACCTATTGCGGAAATGTGCATGACAATTAATAAGGCTATAGTGTCAATAACTATATACAATTGGTCAAAGGGTTGGCTTGGTTTGTTTACTTACTCTTCTTATGACATCATTAGAACAAAAGTTGTCATTTTGAAATCTTTAGTGCCTTTAACTCTCTCATGCTTAGCCCTTCTTTTAAGGGGTTTAGATGACACCAACTATCACACTTGTTTTGTTCCCGTGGTCGCATGTAATTTTGTCTCCTCCTTAAGATGATTATTCTTACCACTTTTTATGCTACATAAAAAGGCCCTTATAATTGAATTATTTGTAGTTTATTTGAATTCATTCTATAAAAATTTTCACTTTTATATTATTTGTTATGTTATTTCTTTATTCTCTTATTTTGCTTATGGCCCAATGAGTGGCATACATAAAGTTGCTCATTCTACACATAAGGCTTTGGAATAAATAACTATCTATCATATGATTTCCTTGAGATTTTGGAAAATATGTCATAGTTGACTTAAGAGTATCCCTTTTGCTTGATAAACTTTCTACTTTTGTTGTTTCTATACTCGATGGGAGTTTCTTAGCCAGGCATATGATGACTATCTGCACACAAAAGCTCTTTTGACATCCCTGCATGGTTGTGCTTTTGACCATTAGTTGTGGATATGAGGTATTTTATCTGCACCTTGGCAAGTCTTTTCTGGGTTTAGTTGGTTTGGCTCTATTAATCTCATTCCATGTTTATTTGGATAATCCAATATATCTGTAATTCGATAGAACATGTTTTGATGGAAAAGAAAAATGGTTAAATCATAGATGGATCAATTCTCTGTTATCTTAAAGTAGGCAATGTAGCTTGAAAGTATTGATGGTTGGAGCATGGGAATAAAGGTTAGCATTTTATGATGGGAATAATTAAGCATCTTGGTCACTTAGAGGTAGACTTGTATAGTCTAGTGGGGCTAAGTGCTTTCTATATTCAAACTTTGCTCATACTAAAAAATTTTGGTTACGTTACTTAACATTCTTTATACTCATCATTTTGAGTTTTATTTTTGAATAGTTTACACCACTTGCTTGCTTAATGAATATTAAAATTTAATATTGATAATGGATAAAGATAAAAAAAAAAAAAAATTTGATGCCAAACCTAAAATCTCTCTTCTTTTAAGTAGTGTTTTCTTTCATTTTTTTTAATAATAAATATTTATATTATGTCTTGTTTAATTAATAGTTGTAACTCAGCCTTGTTATTTCTTGGAATTTCTTTATTTATGGAAAATTTATATGACTGATATATTATCAAAATAGTGACCAACAATTTTGGCTACGACTTGACTAGGTAACTATCTAAATCAATTTGTTCAGAATTTTTCCGACTGAGAATGAGTTTGTAGGTGAGTATACCATTATATCATCAAAATAGGTTCGTGGTGGGCATAGATGATTGATGCAAGTGTTGTTCTTGGTTTCTTAAGTTTGATTTTTTTTTTTTTTTTTGATATTTTTGTGCCCTGTCATTCTATTTACCAATACAGCGACAGTTCTTGTGTGACATTTATGACATTTGTGATGCCCAATGTATGTTTATTCGTCAATTGAAGATGTAGGAAATCTAGGGTGGATGTGATTTTAACGGTGTAGACAGAAGTATCATTTATTCACCTAGGTAACACTATAATGGCATTTATAGGTTGTGACTAAATACAAGTTTAGATTTTTAAAAAGGGTAGCCTTTGAATTCTCCTTTGCCAAGAGTTGCATTTTGTAAAGGGGTGTTTCTATGGCTCGAACCAATGACTTTACGGCTGCAGAGGAATATCTTATTGTTGCACCAAGGCCCTGAACTTGAAAGTTGTGTTAGTCTACTCTCATGTCATTTATAGGAGGATAAGTCATTTAATTCAAAAAACAAGATGCATATTTTCTTGTCATATCACTGGCTTTTGATCTGTCAGTTGGGCAACATGACGTGCTTTTCATTGGATCTTTTTGTCATCGTATGTTTCATGTAAGGATATTAGACTTGTTTAGTGACTAACTTAGTTCTAATAATGTGGGCATTGAATGATGCCCACCATCCTCATTTTCTAGTTTTTGTATATCCCTTCAACAACATGGTAAAAAAACTTACTCCCATGGTTTTTCTGCTTATTTAGCTCAAAATATTTCTAGAGCAAGTTGAAACTAAAGGAAGAATTGTAGTCATATTGTTACCACAGTACAAATTTGTAAAATATGCAACCATTACCTTTATGTAAGGTAGTCAAAGATCTTTCTTTCGTTGTTTAAGATTTTCATCCTTGAAATTGTCGGTGTGTACTAGGTCTATGGATGCCAAGCAATTTGTTGTTGATGTGGATGATGTTCTTTTTGTTAGAACTTTGTAGCTTCTTTGAGCTACTATTTAACATTTTTGATAAAACCCCAATGTGTTTTCTGACCATTCATATACTTGATAATCTTCTGAAACATTAACTGCTAAAATTCTTATGGTGCTGAAGCATACAAATATTCATTATCATTGTAAACAACCAATCATTTGTTGAGAATGGCAATTCAAATTGTAACATACATTCAATCAACTATGAAATCTACTTTATTCATCGGAGTAAGTCTCTATTGACCTTCAAGTAGTTAACATGGACAACTTTTGTGGTGGTTTAACTAAAGGAAGAAGAAAGATGTAAAGGGGACCATTAAATTTACAATGACATTTAAATAAGTTCATCTGTACGCCTAGTGCCATTGTTTATGCATATTGTTGACAATTGTATTTGTGTAGACGTTTATTATGCTTTAATGTACGGATTGCGTGTTAACCAAGTGTTAATAGTTGGAGAGCATTTTAGTAAGTTCATCTCTACATCACTCCTTTTATTCTAAGCTTTTTCATGTTTTTGTTTTCTGGTATACTATGTCAAGCTGATTTGTCGAATTTTAGCACATCTTCTGTACTTCCATAATTTTATTTGGTTGGAGGGTATTTAAAAGAAAAAAATAGTTGCTGTAATTTGATTCTTATGTACCTCTACAAATTTGCTTAAATTTAGATTTATCTCTCAGTGACGACATCAGATATATTGATATATTCCTCTTTGAAACTACTTCTGGAATGTGCATTTTTTGCTGGAAAATTAATGTCTTCACAAATGCTGATGAGTAACTAGAAAAGGCTAATGGTTTATAACTTTGGGAAGTAAGTGGAAATTTTTGTTTCTACGTATAGACACATGTGGCCAAGGACTTGTAATTTGGTCTCATACTTCGCACTTTGCAAAATCTCTTCCTCTTGCTTCTAATTTTCCATTTTACAATGAGACTTCTTAGTTCTTTTGGAGAAATGAGAACTAATTGTTGGATCTAGGCATACTATTTCTGTAAGTTATATCATTGCATGAAGAGTTTTTTTTTTTTTTTTTTCTTTATTTAACTCTTGATCTTTTTACCAAGTTCACAAAGCTTTTTTGAAGTGCATTGCTCAAGCCTGCTATGCAGCTTTGAACCTCTAATGCATATCACTTATGGTTTTGCTTTACATCAAAATTCATGGCTTTGTTGTTGAGTATTCTATTTTTCCAGATTTAGTGACATCCCAGTGAGCCCATAACAATCGAGGCAACATTGCTAGTCCACGATTTTGGTTGTTGCCTCTTGTTTTTTGTGGAAATGAATCTTCTTGAATTTTTAGTCTCTTGACAAACAGAAGGATGTACGTACATGTTTCCACTTAATGGCAAGGCCATACAAGTTCCTTTTCTCAAATCTCACATTCAGTACCATACATATGAAACTATGTTCTTGTACATCCACCTTATATCATGGAGTTAGAGCTTCCCGTCATGGTTAAATTTTGGATTTAATCTTTTTCTTTTCGTCTGAACTTACAGGCTGCATTTGCTATATATGTTGCTTATATCCTCTTGGAAAGCTCTGGTTTGATCCCACAGCCTCGTGTTATTATTCTATTGGTTTTATTAAAATTTTCTCATTAGAATTTTTCTTTTAATTCACCATAGATACGGGAGGGTATACAATATACTTTGGCTTCTTTATCATACCAATTGCACGAGGCAGAGGTTTTTTACAATAAACATGTAATTATCAGACTTTAATTAGCTGGGTCTGTGGCCATGCATTTCTTTGTTCATAATGCTATAGTACATTTCTAAATACCTAATGTCGTTTGCGGGTTAAGGGGCTAATCAACATCATGGTAGGGAACCTAGTAGAGCAATTGGTCACAGAGCATGTTGAAAAAGGTCCCTTTTGCAGTTTTGTTTTCAAGTCAAGCCATTACTTTAGTGTTGTTAGTTTATATTTGTTACAAGTACACCTCTGTAGTAAGTGACTTGACATTTCTCTTTAACAAATGTTTGCTTACAACCCTGCAAATGTTCTACAGATCAGACATGGACATCTTGACCATTTTCTTTTTGCTGTTTCCGAGAAAGTTGGCATGACTGTGTGAGCATAATTATTCATTTTGTGAAGCATACAATGACCCATCAAGTATGATTAGAATCTTACAATAGGTGACTTGGCTGCCCCCCAATGGTTACTGATGAATGTTGGAAGCCAATCAAGAATTTATTTAATGTCAAATAATGTTCCAACTATTATCACTTATAGATCTTCATCAAGTAATGTTCGTAAATTTAATTTCTGTATTATTATTATTATTATTGAACTTGCACTTATCAACTATCGTGTAATTCTGCTTAACAGGCATCTGATGAAACTTTAGACCTGTCCTCGAGACACTGTAAGCCGCAATTACGGCATGTCGGTGTAGATATTTACGCAGCCTGTAGCTCTTTTAACTTACTTGCCTATTTCCTGCATCGTTCTTTCTTTCTTACTTTTGTTTTCTTTTTTCTTTTTTCGTTTTTTATGATTCCAGTCTTGGTGTTTGCATTGCAAATCACAGGTCATGAAGTATCAAAATCAAGTGAGTCCACTTGCTCTCTTGGAATTCTTAATTTCTGGGGTTCATATGTTTCTCATTTTTGCATCAGCATAGATGCAGTCGATGTTCCAGGTATTTAGCTTTAGCATTATGTTCTATTTGTGACGATGAGTTTTGTTTCATCTATGATAATATCTATGTTTTGTTTTCAACCACTTATCCTATAAGTTGGATACTCTTTTGAATGAATCGTGAAAAATTAATGTAATATTGTTGGATCTGCTATAGAAATTAGATGGATTCCTTTCTGTTGCAAATTACATTTTGCATCTTATCTTTGCATCGGCCATCGCAAATGGCACTACATATTTGAGGTTCGATTGCTACTCTTGTTAGACAAATGCACTTCCTGTTTTCTGGCAAGTTACATTTTACCACTTATTTACATCTGTCATTGCAAATGACACTGCACACCTAACACTTGATTACTGCTCTTATTAAACAGACGTGACCAGCTCATGTAACAAGACTAGTAAGTTCATTGTTGCTAATTTTTTACTAGAATTGTGGTTGCTATTATATTTGATTACTTTTTGTTGTTAGAACTCAAGGAAGAGGTTAAAAATTAACGAAGCATCGATTTGATTAGCTTTGTTCAGTTGTGTAGGTTAGCAAGGGTAGTTGAGTTGCTATCCTTATTACATTAGTTTGCTATAATCTAGTAGCAGATTACTTATTTAGCCTCCTTTGCTTGAATTTTTGGTTAAGTAAAGTTATATATACTTTGTGTAATGATTGTACTTTTGTTGTAAAGGAGAGAAACACCTATAAAGCCGAGAAACTTAATGAAATTACTAATTATTACTCTCCAATTTTTCTTGGTTTCTTGCCTCTTTGCAACTCTTCTCATGTTCCTTTAAGTAAGCTTTTGTTTCTTTTAGTGGTATCATAGCATTTAAGATCACATTGAGGCCTTAAACACTTGTCAAAAAAGAGAAGAGAATTAATTTCAAAAGTTAAAAACATTAACCATTAGAAAACCAAAAACTTTAAAATGGCATCCAATACCCTTCAAATCTCAACACCTCTTATGTTTTCACAAAAGAACTATTCCATATGGGTAGTAAAAGCAAAAAAATTATCTCATGACTTTTGACCTTTGAAAGATTATGAAAGGTGGATAATAGGTTTATGAGCTTCTTTAAAACCTTACTCTTGCACAAATGAGACATTATAGTAAAGAGATAGCTAAAGTCTTCAAAGTCTTAACCTACATACACTATGCAGTTTCATATATGATTTTTACTAGAATAATGGCTTGTGAATCAACCAAAGAGGCCTAGGATAAACTTAAAGAGAAGTACCATAATAATGACAAGACTGGGTATATCAATATCCTAAACTTTGAGAAGAGAGTTTAAGCCTTTAAAGATAAAGGAGACAAAGATTGTGAAACAATTTATAGATAGACTTATGAAGGTAGTTAACCATATTAGGCTACTAAGAGAAAATCTATGCAATCAAAAAGTAGTTAAAAAGGTTCTTATGTATTTGCCAAAAAAAGAGAGTCCAAAATCTCTTCATTAGAGGACTTAAAGGACCTAAGCAACTTTACACTTGTTGAGCTTTTGAAAGCCTTCCAAGCATTATAACTTAAAAGGCATATTAGGTAAAATGAGATTGGAGAGGCTACATTAGTGACTAGAGGAAAAAAGAAAAGTCATGCAAATGGTTCTAAAACTCAAAGAGACAAGAAAGAAAAAAAGAAAAAGGAGAAAGATGGAAAGGAAGCTAGAAAAAAGGAAAAAATTGGTCTTTGTAAGTATTGCAAGAAAACTAGTCATTTAGAGAGGTACTGTTAGGATAGGATTAATATTCAATGCAACATTTGCAAAAGAATATGACATATGACTAAAGTTTGTATGAACAAGCAAACCAACCAAACTATAGCTCCTCACCAAACTTAAATTGAAGAAAGAAAACAAGAAGAATTGTTGTTTGTTATAGCATGCAAAGTCATAAACAATGCTTCAAAAATTTGGTTGATTGACAATGAGAGTATTAACCATATGACCAATGATGCAACTAAGTTTGATGTGTTAGATCAAACCTTTCACTCTAAGGTGAGAATAGGCAATGAAGAGCATCTTAATGTCAAAGGAAAATGTATAGTTGCCTTAGAGACCTATTAGGTATAAAATGTATTATTAATGTACTTTATATTCCTAAAATTGGCTAAAACTTGTTGAATGTAGGTTAATTAATAGAAAAGAAGTATACCTTGTTGTTTAAGGTTGAAAGATATAGAATACTTGATCTTAAAGGTCATGAAATTATGGCTGTTAAAATGCAAAACAAGAGTTTCACTATAAATTGGAATGAGAATAGTGGTTTGCCTATCTTAGCTTTGTAGATGAAAATGCCTTATGGTATAAGAGACTAGGATATTTCAATTACTTTTTCATTAAAACAAATGCATGATCTAACTTTAGACATACCTATTATATATGCAAATGCTTTAATTTGTGAGATCTATCAGAAAGGATAGTAGTCAAGGCAACCTTTTCCTTAAGCTAAAGCACAGAGAGTTTTAAAGAAACTATAGCTTATTCACATAGATTTGTATGGACCAATGAGCTCTCTTACTCTAAATGGAAGCAAGTACTTTACCATCTCCATTGATGATTATACAAAGTTTTATTAAATCTATTTCTTGAAACTTAATTAAAGGTGTTAGGGTGTTCTTCAAGTTTAAAGCCTAGATTGAAAAGTAAATGGGTTGCAACATTATCACCATTAGATTAGACAATGGTTATGAATATATAATGGATAGGTTTAACAAATTTTGTGAAGATTAAAAAACTAATTGTGAGTAGGAGTATAAGGTTCAATGTGAAAACTAATTGGAATTGGAGTAAAGATCAAGCAAATGAAAGAGAGAGGGTATCTAGCTATAACCCTAATCCCTTGGTGGTAGAAAATAACATTGCAACAAATCAAGTAGCTAACTTTAATCATGAATTAGTGAGAGGAACAAGACCTCTAGCTGACATCTATGAAAGTAGGAATGTTGTTATATTATAGCCAAAAAGCTTCTTAGAAGGTTCACAATCACATGCGTGGAATGAAGCAATGAAAGAGGAATTAAGCATGGTTCACAAAACCAAACCTGGATGCTAATTGTTAGACCAAATAATAGAAATGTAATTGGAGTAAAATGGATGTATAGAGTAAAGCTAATGTAAATAGCACAATTAACAAACTCAAATAAGATTTGTAGTAAAAGATATTCTCAACAATTTGGAACTAATTACACAAAGACTTTTGCCCTTGTTGCAAGACATGATATAATCAAATTGCTACTAGCTTTATCAGCTTTAAAGGGCTGGAAGGTGTTTTAGTTAGATGTCAAGTTAACTTTCTTAAATGGGACCTTTGAAGAATTGATATATGTGCAGCAACCAAAGAGGTTTCTTGTTAAGGGAGCTGAGGATAAGGTTTATATATTGAAAAAGACTTTTTATGGGTTAAAGCAAACTCCTCGGGCCTGGTATATTAAGGTAGATAAACATCTACTCCAATCAAGTTTCACTAAAAGCCAAAATGAAGCTACCTTGTATACTAAATCAAAAGGTGGTGAGTTGCTAATTGTTTTCATCTATGTAGATGACATTTTAGTTATTATAAGCAGCAAAATTTCAATTGACGCTTTTAAGATACATATAAGAGATACTTGTGATATGAATTATCTCGGTGAGATTAATTTCTTTATAAGAATGGAGGTTTTACAAATTGTTGAAGACATTTTTATTAATCGGATAAAATATGTAATTGAACTACTAAGGAAGCATAATATGATAGGTTGTAATAAACTTCTTTAAACCTTAGAGAAAAAGTTTGTAAAGAAGATTGTGCGAAGAAAGTTGATTGCATTACTCTTAAAAGTTTGATTGGAAACCTGCTACCGAACCAAATTAATGCATACTACTAACATTTTGTCTAGACACATGCAAGTTTCAAGTGAGATTCACCCTAGAGCAATTGAGAGTGTTCAAAGATATGTTTAAGGAATAAGTAATTTTGATGTTTGGTCTAAAAGACCAACAGATTTCAAACTATTTTGGTTTTTCAGATGATGACTAGGTAAGTAGCTGTGATGATATAAGGTGCACAATAAATTCCTTATTTATCTTTGCATTTGGTATTTTTACCTATAACTCTAAGAAATAAGAAGTCATTCTAAAATTTACTACAAAATTAGAATATATTACTACTACAATTGCAGTGAATCAAGAAATCTGGTTGAGAAAAACGCTATCAGATTTGAAGTAAGCCACTAAGATAGCAAACAAAAGAAGTAATCATGCAATCTGTTTCTGCTATTCCAAATTCTCAATAAATTTTCTTTCGTATGGAATATAAAGGGTGTAGGTAAACTGAAACTTGCACGAACTCTCAAAAACTTCATGTCTTACTTGAACCTCGTATTAAATCAAGGAAAGCAGCAAGGGCGATGGAAGGCTTAAAATTTGACAGGGTCTGTCGAGTTGATCTGGTTAGCTTTTCTGGTGGTGTTCGGCTGTTTTGGGACAAACAAAGAATAAATTCAGAGGTTCTGCATCAATCCCCACAAGCTATTCAGGCAGTGGCGATTGGACAACAGCAGACTGCACGGTTGTTTTCATGCATGTACGCCTTCTCTAACGACCTGCTCTGAAGGTTTGCTCTCATCCCTGGACCCCCATGATTGATCTCAACGACATTCTTGATTTGTCAGAGAAGAGTGGTGGGTCTTGCAAAGCTCCCCACCGTTGCAAAATATTTCGTGAACATGTGGAAACTTGTCAATTGATTGATCTTGGATTTTTCAGGCCCAAATTTACATGGTATAATAGCAGTAGTTGTGCTCGGATCATTCGAGAAAGACTTGATCGGGCCCTTGTGTTTGAGTCTTGGCAACTCAAATTTCCTCAAACCAAGCTGCTGTCACCTCCCCCGGGTTAATTTTGACTATTGTCCCAGTTTCCTCTAGTTAAATGAGATGCTGCAGTTTAATAAAAACAAGAGACCTTATCGCTTTGAGGCCATGTGGATGCAGTATCATGATTTTGGGAAGCTTATTCAGACCCATTGGAGCCATACCAATCTGGTTCATGACTCGCCTGCAAAAATCCAAGAAGTGACAACAAAATGGGATAAGAGTACCTTCGACAATCTTTCCTACGAGAAACAAAGAATTCTGAGTAGACTGGAAGGTATTCGGCACCGCCTTGTATCACATGATTTCATGTCGACTAGGCAACTTGAAGCCCTATTCACCTTTGTTGCTCTTATTCACTTTGTCTCTGTAATTTAGTCTATATGATCGACTGTCTTCATAAGAAACAAACATAGTTTATGCTAGCATTTCAGCTCAATCACTGTTTCTTCTTGGTAGGTATATCAACCAAGTACAATTTAGAGATAATAATTTTCATAAAATAGACAGCCACGGACCTAGGTGGGGAGGAACGGGGGCTATTTCCTCTCTCCCCCATGAACGTATATAAATTTTCTTGTTTTTCATCATTTTCCATAAATATTTGAATTGATTGCCCCCCTTTTCCGTAAATATTTAAAGTTACCCACATATATATATAGCTTTTTCTAAATCTCATCAAATTTTAAAGGCCCACAGCAACATTGACCAAGATTAATCTCAAATTCAATTTGTAAGCCTATTATTGTAGGCACATAACTTTTCAAAAATATTCTTAATTTTTATCCATATAAAAATTAGAGATACAAGAAGGTCATCCATATAAATTTGTTTCGAATTCTCTAAATATGTCCTTAATAATAGGTATATTATAACTAGAGCATATCATAATTAACTTTATAAAGTATATTTATTTAATTATGTTTTTAATAACTTAAGTAAATTTCATTAATAAAAAATATAATTACAAACAATCAAAGGGATTGTTCAATCTTAATATACCATAGTGGTATATTGAGATATGTCTTCTTTAAAGAGACATTTTTCAAAAATAACTCACTACACCATCTAGAAAAAGATTCAACTAATGTATCATTAATAAAACAAAAATGTTTTGCCCTAAAAATGCAACAAGGAAAGAATTTGTTCAAAGACTTGGTAAGCATTTTTGGACTTGTTCTTAAACACTCTTCTATTTCTTTCAAACCACAAGTTTCTGTATACTGAATCCTTGGAAAGGTGAATCGGAGGCATAGAAGTTCAAGCTAATAAAAAGTCTATCATGGAGTTAAGAGAAGTGAATTGCCACTGCATTGCCCGCATAAACATGTTCCATATACTTTTAAAGAAGTGACAATGAAGGAGTAAATGATCAGTATCTTCATTATCTTGCATACAATGAGCACATTTATTTTCTAAAGTCTACTTTTATTTTTGCAAATTTGGAATTATGAGAATTTTGGCCTTGACCACTAATAATAGAAACAAAGAGACTTTAGAAAGTGGTATAATAGGGAGTAGTGAAGTACAAATATTGTAGGAGACCTCTTCCATTTGTTTAAATTTATGAGAAGTCAATTGAATAATAAAAATGTCAAACCAAATAATCATATAAAAAACACACTAATTTTATATAAAAAACTCTTTTAAACTAAAGGCAAAAAATTATAAGATACATTGATTTAAAAATTAATTTTATTATAATTAATAAATGAATATAATGGAAATATATAATTTCAATTAAATAAAATAAATTGAACAAATTCAATTTGAACCAAATAAAAGACTAAATGAGTTAACAAAAAATGGATCAACGACGTTCTGTCAATTACAAATCAATAAATAGACCACAAAATAACAATCCAACTATTCAAATTTAACTTTTAGATATCCTTTGCTAGCTAACTAATTTTTAACTTAATCGCATCACATATCGATATTCATTATATAGTTTACCAAAATTGTCATAATGGAGAGAATAGAGTATTACCAAAAAATAATGTTTATAATTTTGAGACGAAAATTTATCTTATAGAAAGACAAAGCATGATCCAACTATTAGAATCAAGATATATATGTTTTCTATTACAAGATTAATTAAAACTACATACAGATGAATTACAAAGTGTAAACCAAAAATCACACTTATAGTACACCAAACTTGATATCTACTATTCAAAATGAAGAACAAGATTTCCTTTATCAACTATCAAATTTCCAACTTGATTGGACAATAATTCACCATTGGATTATGAAAATAATAGTAATTGTTTTAAGTTGAAAGGATTTCTACCAACTCTCTCTCTCTTTCATTCATATAGTCCTCACTCTCAATTAGATTTTTTATCTATAAAATGAGGTATTCATATCTCCATTGAATGTTTTAAGTTGTGGAACAAACATATTACATAATAAACTATTAATTTCACACCAATTAGACTTTGCTTTCATATAGGAAGGGACTCCATTAGCCCAATAGAAATAATGAAGCTATGCCATATGATTTTTTATGGAAAAGTCTCAGTTGCAAGAATAGGGGATACTTCCAACAAACTAACATAAAAACTTTTAACACATAAACTCTTAAATGGAGACTTATTTCAAATAATTCTATCAAGCACACTAATTGAGAGACTGAATTGATGAATTGCTAAGTGCAGTATATAGACTTGTAGCATGAATGGGTGCTCCCCCTCGTAGTGCAAATTTAAACTTGATATCCCATATCAGGGCATTATCATCACACGGTACAAGATCTAAAATAGTGGCTAAAGGTTGAAAAGCAGCCGCAAAGAAGTCTGAGAAGTAAGAAGCTAAAGGATTGTGGCCAATCCAATTGTCCTCCCAGGAAAAAGTGGATGTACCATCACCAATAGTAATAAAACTCTCTTCTAGATTTCTTTCTGTAATTCACATATTCCGCACAAAAACAGTCTTTTAAGAGAAATAAGTAAAGTTTTGTACATTTAATCCTGCTCTCAATCTTACAAATGTAAGAATGGGAGGTTCTTTAACTGACATATTGCCCTTCAAGCTATTATGAAATTAGGCCCACGAGGCAAATTTATATACCAACAATTTTTATGCCGTTTATATTTAACTTTAAGCAATGTCCTCCAAAGAAACATCTTTTTCCACCCAAAAATGCCACAGCCATTTTGTGCATTATTGCTTTGTTGAGACAGGATAGACCATTCACACCAAAACTTGCAGATGATTTCTCTTTTATTTTTTATCCCATGAAATTTATTTGTAGAGTTAAGTATTCATAACGTGACAACATAATAAATATGAACAATGCCCTTTATTAGACAATATGCATGAATAGTTAAATATAAATTGTACCAATAAATGGACTATAAGGCAAACACCAACATAATTTTGGAGATCATCGGCTTCGACCAGTCTAACGGTGATTGTGATGAGAGTGTTCTTCCTAACCTTATTGCGTTGTGAAAAATAATTTTGGTTGAGGAAACTTTTTCCAACTGAAAAGTGAGTACATGGCAAGTTAACTAAGCATTAGGCAGGTTGGCAAATTTCTTAATAAAATTATGCTGTTTTCTAATTACTTATAGATTATATGTATTTTAAATTTTAATATTTAATATATATTATTTTTACATTTATGATTTTTAAAATTTTTTCTGGTTAAATAAATTTTAAAATAAAATTTTTAATACATACTAAGATATTACAAGGACATTCTCATCATTTTTAGATAATAAAGTCAAGATTTTAATGATTTTCTTTATACAAAATATCGTAATCTCACTTTTTGACATTTATTTCTAACACCTAAATAGGCATTTCGATTTGCATTTCATGTAATCTTACATCACAATGGCAGCTTAATATTGATTCTAATCTCAATCTTTGCACTCCAAATGCTTCCTTACTATGTAATTGGCATGAGGTTAAGAATTTCTGTAAAATAGTTCAAAAGTAACATTATTGTGTAAATATAATTAAATAATAACTGTGCAAATTCTAAATGAGTAACGAGAATAAAATTAATAAGCTAGAAATGTGAAGGAAAGTCGAATGTTCAAATCTATACATACATACATACATACATACATAGTGACACCCATAGATCAGAATTCGGCCAATTCTGAGAATACCTTTTAGCCACTTAACAATTAATCTTAAAAGGTAAAGAGAATATTAAAAGTCCCTCCATGACATTACAATAGTTAATAATTTAAATTTCTTTTAAGTGGCCGAATAATTTTAATAGTTTAAAATTAAAAGAAAATTAAAAGTCCCTCCATCTCAAATTTTATTAGATTATAAATTCTTAATAAAAAATTAAAAAAAATAAAAATAAAAATAAAATATCTTTGCAGGACCCACAAAAAAGAAAGTTTTTCGCATGGCCTTTAATTCTTGGCCACACTTGTCACCAAGGCCTAATGTTACTACCACTGGCTTGCATTCTTCGATGTGCGCTGAACGTATCAGTTTTGAAAGGAGATGTTCGATATATATATTGTCTCTTACAATTCAACTATTTCGGGGAAAACAAATATAAATGAATGGAGTCCATATCGTATTTAATAATGAAGGACAGAGCAATTAATCTTCTGGATGGGAAGTTGAGTGGCTCCACTGTGAGTTTAGGTATTCCATTTATGTGGCCAGCTTGGCTAATATATAAATAATGTACTACTTCTCCTTTAATGCCTGAATGAATGAATGAGCTGTCCTAACTTGATAGGAGGCCAAGCAGCACCACAAACTATAGATGCATCAAATGCTGCATAAATAAATAAGTAGGAAGGGAGCTTTAGCCATAAAGAGATCGGCTGTCGACCTACAGTCTCCTTATCTTATAATCAATAGAGTATTTGAGTAGTTGAATGAAAATTTTCTCTCAGCATTTGTAGCATAATTTGATTTCTTGCCATGAGAGAGATTGTTGGTAATTAATTGTGGTCAAATTAAAACAATTTTGGAATTTTTGTTAATATTAAACGATCCAAAAGAATCAGTTTGGCATTTGGGCCTTAATATTAAATACACACACCAATATGTTAATTATGAAATCGCAAGATTTGTGGATATGAGGAATTGGATGTGTGAAAATCAACTGATTAAAAGAGGCAATTCCATATAATTAAACTGTTGATTAATGACCAAATTCATAACTTATTATGTGATTTGAAAATTTGAGTGAATAAAAATCGGTCAGGTAAAAGAATTAACTACACATAATTAAGCTAATGATTAAAGGCCAAATTCATATCCTATTGATCGGGTCCCTGTATCAAAATGAATTAGCTTTGGCATAAAAACATAACTGTAACTATGCAAAAAAAAAAGTAAGGAATCTAACAATCAATATTATCTTATATTCAAAATTTGAAAAAAAAAAATAATGAGCAACAAATGAAAAGCTTATGAACAAACAGCTACAACTAAAAAGGTAAAAGTATCGATTTTTTATTTAATTTAATAAGTAATAGATACAAAATTTATTGAAAATTAGGAAGTCAAACGTGAAACTATTATTAAGTACAATTATGATCTTTTAACTATTATATAGTTAGAGTTAACAGAAAGTGGATCGTTGTGTAGACTAATAGCAGAAGAAAGATGGGGATATTTCTGAAAGACAAATGCACTAAAAATCAAGCTACCGTGTATAAAGATTAATTTCGAAGGACCAAGAAATCAAATGTTAAAAATGCACCCTTGATTATATTTGCTTCCATTTTAATCACTCCTCAACCACGCTTAAAGAAAGTCAATCTTACAGAAGTTTCCCATTTCGGGGTAGCTAGGCATTTTACCTCTCTATGTTTGGGACGGTCACTGGGTCACTCTACCTGCCCATTTTATTCCTGGACCTGCCCGTTGGATTAAACTATACAACACTGGCTGATCGTACTGGCGGCGTAAATGGCATCATTCATTTCCACCAGAAGCGTCCACTTGGCTGATCAGCTATCGGCTAGTTAGTTCAGCGGAACATTATCCCGAGGTGGTGCACTACTGTATGGTTTCCAAACCGCAGCAGCAGCGGCTGGTTCCAAGTGGAAGTCTTTGAGACAGAGGAATAAAGTTTGAGTAAATGGTTATATTTGACAAGGGGAAAAGGCCCACAACACGAAGGAGTGCTTGTTGACTCGACGATTAAGAGCCTCCTGCAATACGAATCCGTTATGCGTTCCATTCTTCTTATTCTAGAGTGTATGGAGAATTCTTTGAGGGAGCTGCTGGCCCTAAATTCCCCCGGTGTCGGTGTGTGTTGCAGGGACAATGATCACTACTAGCCAGGGGCTCATGCAGAGACTATTATTACCATTGTCATCATCACCATACTCACTATTATTATAATGGTGCAAAAGAAAAACGCGGACCAAAATCCTACTGACTCCATCCCAAAGGAATACGTCATCAACATTGAATGTGGAATTATCTTATGAACTAAAACACATCCAAATAAACTTTCATGTAGCAGAACTTGTACCCGAAATATAAAACCCACCAAAAAAAAAGAGAAAAAAAGAAAGAAAAAGAGGTTGGAGAAGTGGGGTTGGGGGGCAAATTTGTCACTGAAAGTGCACTTTTACGCGTGAGGGCAACTTCCTCAATACCCATGTCATATAGTGAGGATATCCAGCGAGGTGAGACATTGTAACCGGTAGGTCAGGGTATGCGCTAAAATGGGAACTTGTGAGAAACACCACCGTTTCCTTCAGCTTCGCATTCTCCGTCGTCTTCACTTTGTCTTATATTTGTTGCTATCCGTTTCCAATGCCAAATCTGCAACAAATCCAAGGGCTTTGAACTGTTCCGTTAGCGCCGTTTTGGTGTTTGGGGACTCCACCGTCGACCCCGGAAACAACAACTATGTGGATACCACCTTTAAGGGCAACTTTCCACCTTACGGCCGAGATTTTCCCAACCATGTGCCCACAGGAAGGTTCAGTAATGGAAGGCTGGCCCCCGATTTCATCGGTAACTTCTATGCGCCTGTTTTTACACACACACGCACAGAGGCACGCAAACACACACACACACACACACATCTAGGTGAATTAATTTTTTGCCTAAAGTATTGCATATGTTTCTTGTATTTTCATTTAAGATTTGATAAAAGAATGTTTCACTTCTTTTTGTTTTTTTGTTTTCTTTAGCTTACTTCCGTTTGTTTTTCTCCTTGATTTTGGGCATAACGAATATGCATAGCTTCATATGTGGGTGTCAAAGACTATGTGCCTCCGTATTTGGACCCAACTCTCAGCATCGAAGAGCTTATGACAGGAGTCAGTTTTGCTTCCGCCGGCACCGGATTTGATCCACTTACTCCCCGGATAAGCGTCTCTCTCTCTCTCTCTCTCTCTCTCTCGCACGCACGCAATAAATGCATCATAAAAAGTTAGAATTTATAGCGAATGAAAAGAAATATATATATGGAAATTCTTTGCACCAAGCTACAATCCATGCATGAGGAGTCCAACCCGAGAGAAACACGGTGCGAATTACAATCAGAGTAATATCATAATTACGATTATTGACCGAAAAATATGTATAACAACCATTTGCAATTAGTATTATAAGCTCTTACTGGACCCCCCCCCAAAAAAAAAAAAGAGTGTGGTAGGTTCTGACTTAATTACTGTAGTAAATTGTGCCGTATTTATTACGTCATAAGTGAAACCCTTCCTCTCTATAATTTAAACAAAGCATCATCAAATCTGGTTGGTAATTGTTTAATATTAATTATTAGATTAGGTGAATACAAAATATTGAAAATGTGGACCAACAGCTAGAAACTTAAAATCTTAAGAGTCTCATAAATGGAAGTGAAGGAAATAATTTATAGAACTTAAATGTTTCCTCGGTCATTAATACAAGAGATTAAAACAAATCAAGTGATTAATCTTATGAGAAAAAACCCCTCTTGATATATTTTTTTTCTCCCTATCTTTCGGCAACATGCTTCTTGCAACTCTAGTCAATTCATTTGGAAGTTAGAAGTTAATTTCCTCGTGGTGGGTTGTGAACAGAATGTGATCGAGATTCAAAGGCAAGTGGAGTATTTTAAAGAATACAAAGAAAGACTGCAGTCCGCGATTGGGAAGACAGGGACTGAAAATCACATTAGGAAAGCCCTCTTTATAGTCAGCGCTGGCACAAACGACTTTGTGGTCAATTACTGGGCTCTACCAATTCGACGGAGCACCTACACCGTCTCAGCTTACCAGCAATTCATCTTGCAGCAGGCCAGACAATTTCTACAGGTTTGTCTCGTTGACATGTACATGGGTGTGTGTGTGTGTGTGTGTGTGAGTGTGGGTGTTCGTATTAAAAGTAATCAAAACTACAGGTGCAAATATTAACTTGAGACATTGAGAAATCCTTAAGCAATTCAAAGTAAGTACTTTTCTTTTCCAAGAAAAAAAGATTAAAAAAAAAACGAAAAAGTTAATTCTCCCTTATAAACAGTTTCTTATTTATCTAATTAATTGTTCGAACTTTGAATTTAGATCTATAATTCAGAAAGTTTAAGCTTCGGGCCAGTGTGATGTTCCCTCAGGGCACTACTCTATTTATTTTCAAGGTATCTAATATCAGGGACTTTACGATTTATTTTCAGACTCCGTAGTAGTTTGATATCATGATTTATACTTGTTTCTTATTCGGTATCAATAGGTTTTAACTAGCAAACTCTCTTATTTGCCGTTTTCAGAGACTTAAAAATATCAAAACTGACTTACACACGAGATGGGAAAGGCATTTTCATGGACCCAAAAAAACCGTGTTGTCATAATCTTATACGAACCACAAGTGTCAAGTTGATCGCCTTTTTATTTATTTATAATCTGGGACTGTATGGGCCTTTTCATGCTATGGGGGAACAGTAAGGATTGACCAATTCCTGTCAATCTAGTCCCCGCAGAATACAGGCATACTAGATCGGATTATTATATATGACGAACTTGGAAATTTATGAAGTGGACCACGAGGACATGTTCTTAGTGGGGAAGTTCTCATGAACATGTTAAACAAAGTAGATTGAAACATGTGATGTACACATAGAATTACTTGAATTCTTAATTTCAAATTTAAAATTCAATCTTTCATTTCTACAAGTTTTTTTTTTTTAGAAAAAAAAACTCTTATTTACCCAATAAAACTCTAGAGGTCCAATAGAATTGCCGATGTTATTGAAATGCTCAAAATTATTAAGGACATTAAAACAACGGTTCTTAGCACGTAAGGTAACGCTTTTGACGAACATAATTATAGCTAAGGAAAGGATATACCCATGGAGTGGCAGGAGATAGAATTCTTAATTGTGGAAATGATTTGGATTTACCCTACAAAGTTAGAGAATCTCCTTAGTTAGTACTAATATTATATGTCTTAGTTAACACTGTAATATCTTCCAAGCAATTCTTTGAGTAAAAACTAATGATGTTTATTTAATTTAAAATTTTTTAATAAATTTATACAGTTTATAGTATTTGATAATAATTTAATAGTTGATTTGTAATTTTTTTAATATTTTAATAAAATTAATATTTTAATATATATTTAGTCTTTTTCTTATATTATAAAATAATTATATTTGATTTATATTATTATATTTTTTACTTCTTCTCGATCAATTTACTTAATTTCAAATATTAATTTTTTTTATCTAATTAATATTTTTAATATTAATATATGTAATTAATTATAGTAGTATTATTAATTAAAATTTTGGTTATAAATTTAATTGAAATTAGTCTATAATAATAAAATTTATTTCACTTTTTTAGTTAATCACTTAGTTTTAATTTCATTTAATTCCTTTAATATAAATTTTAAATTAAAAACTCTTAAATTAACTCAAATACTAATTATGATTAATAATAAAATTAATTTCAATTTTACTTAACTACTTTTTTCTTATTTGAATAAAAAGTAAATTAGTTTAATTAAGTTTTATTAGAAGTATAATTCAAATTTTGTTATTTAAATATTTTTTATTAGATATCCAAAATTGCACAATACAAGCCTAAACTTTATTTATTCATAATGTAATTACTTATAATCTTATATTATTACTTACTAATTAGTTATTGCAAATTGTGAAAATAGGATTTGTTTAATGAAGGAGCTAGAAGAATTCTGGTGACCTCACTACCTCCAATAGGTTGCCTACCTGTCATCATCACCCTTTATTCAAACAGTGAAAATGCCATCTTAAGACGTAATTGCATCGATTATTATTCCTTAGTTGGAAGACAGTATAATTCCATGCTCCAAAATGAGTTGAACATAATGCAAGCTCAATTAGCAAGTTGTGGGGCCAAGATTGCGTTATCTGATGCCTATGCTGCATTGATTGACATGATCCAAGGACAAGGAAGCTCTGGTTAGTACATGATATATGCATTTATTCAATTTCAAATCTTACATGCTTATACACTACTTAAGATAACATTTCTTTTTTTTTTTCCTATTTTCCTTTTCTCCCCCTTTTGAAGCATTTGATGATATTCACAATGGCTGCTGTGGAACGGGTTTAATAGAAGCAGGATTCATGTGCAATCCAAACTCATATGTGTGCCCAGATGCATCAAAATTTGTATTTTGGGATTCAATACACCCAACTGAGCAGGCATATGACAACATTTTTAATTTTGTTCGCTTCAAAATTGATCATGTTATCAGTGATTAAAGTTAAGGAAATGTTTCCTTCCTTTTCAAGTGGAAATTTCATCAAAATAATTATTATCTTTAAGTTATTATTTTTATTTTCTCAAACTATTACTAAAATTTAGATGAATCACTTTAAGCAAATTATATTTTATACCATAAATTTAGGATATAATTACATTTTATATATTATTTTTTCAAAAATTATGAAAAAATATACTATTTCTAGTTAACCTAGATAAAAACTATTTAAATAACCCTCATATATAATGTAAAAGTTCAAAAATAAGCAAATTACAACTAATCCTATAATCCTTTTCTCTTTTTCCTACATCTCTCTTTAAGTCTCTCGACTCTCTTCTTAGAAATCACTCATCAAATTTGGTCTTTGAAAAGCAAGAAATCATAAGTAGATATATTGCTTTTATTCATATTTTCTTGTTTCCTACATTTTAAGTTCATAATTTCATGTAAGATTTTGTAATTATTATTGTTTTAAACATTTTTAATTTTTCACCTTTGAGACCACATCTACAACTAGTAATTTTTGAGCGTTTCTTAAAGATTTTTGGGTTTATGTGTTGGGAATTGATAAGGTTAGTCTCTGATTGAAAGCATTTAATGACTTTTGCAAGACAGAAAAAGGGCTATGGGTTGTTAGGCTGGTGTTGAGCATTAGAATTTTGTTACTTAAGTCTATAAAGAGATTTTGGAGATAATGATAAAGTAGCTTAGAGAGCAAGTAACAAGGAGAGGGAATTACCTAAGTTATTGGGGGTTGGGGGTATTTATAAGCTCCTTGGCATATTATTATTGGTCCAAAGCATTGGGTGCATCCAAGAAAGTGTGCTATATAGACTACTAGCCAATAAGGGTTGTAGAGTTAATAGTGAAAGACACCCCTTCAAAGGGATGATATTACTTAAACAATTATACTTATAGGTGTTACTAATGAAGGTGTGTTTTCCAAACTTGGAATATAATAGGGTCTTAGCTTGTGAGTTAATGCCAAGTTAAGTTGATTGGTTTTAAGCTTGAGAAAAAGGTTTTGGGTCCATGTCAATGGCGTGCTTATCATTTATTTTGTTTATGGTTGTGACTTATCATTTATTCTAAGGGAAGCCTTAGAAGTCATGACCATGTCAAAAGTCACCTCAAGGGCGATGCTTTGGCTTGCAAGATTAAACCTAATTTACTATTTGCTTACTTAAAAAAAAATGTGCCTTGAACATGTATGCCATTGCAAGTAATGAAATGGTGCCTTTTGATCAAATATCTCTTTGGTACTTGTATTAGCCCTTCTATTTAAGTAATGGGGTTAGGGACCTCTCTTAATCTCATTCTTCATTTTTAGCCTTTTTATTACTTTGTCTACTTGCCTTGTTTTCTTTGTTCTCTTTATTTGCCTTGGTAATTAATTAGTCAAGCTTAAGCAATGGATAAACCTTATGCTAACAATGTTCTTATGGATCATGCATCTTTGATGGAAAACCCTCCTTATGAGGAGGTGCCAAATGATAGAGAAAGTTTGCAAAGCAATGGTAAAGATGTCATGAGTCTATTAGAAATAGAGGATCATAAGGGTCATCCCTTTATAACTTTATGCAATTTTCCCTTTGTGGTATTAAAAGGAAAAAAGAAAGGTTGTTAAGGGTTTATTAGCCTACCTACAATGACTTATTGGACTAAATTGATTATACCTAGATTCAAATTATCTAACCCTATGCTTAAGTAGGATTGGGACAACTTGCAATTATCTTTTTATGCTATGAAGGCAAGGACTATTAATGTAAAAGAAAAGGTTAAGGGGTTAGAGGAAGACTTGTAGGTTATCAAGGAGAGTTGGGCTATTGAAAAGATGGTTATAGTGTAAAAAAATGGACATGTTTTATCAAAGTCTCTTCTCTTTGTCTTATCCAAGACATTTGATATCCAGCATGATAAGGTACTTTAGATGCAACCTGAATGAGACATGGTCCTTTTAAGGATTATATGCTTCATCCTTAAACCTTTGTATAAGGCTTCAAGTGACCAATAACTATTTGAGCCCAATGAAATCAATCTATAAGGCAATGATATTGAGGTTTTAAATGGCCAACAATATTTAATCCTAATGAGGACAACTCATAAGGTAAAAAGGTTAAGGGGAACCTAATTAAGGAATAAAACTTAGGTTTCATGATATTTAATGTCTTGTAAAAACATATTTTGTAATGATTAAGTAGCCTTTCCTTATGTTGAACTAATGAAAGTTTATTTATTTGCTTTTTTGCTAACTTTTCCTCTTTTCTTATTTTCTTATCTAGCTTTTGTTATGGTCTATTGAAGGTATTGTCACATTCTTTTATATATCATTACCTTACTTTATAAGTATCACTTATTTTATTTTATTTTTTTATTTATTGTAACTCTAATATGCCACTTGCTTGTCATGTCTTTTGAAATTATAATGTAACTACTTTTCATCAATTATTAGTGGTTGCTAAATGTCATTGTACCATTGAGCATGATATTTTATATACAAGCAAGGCCTTAAAGGGTTCTGTATTAATTATTTTATGTTGTTTTCCTATTTTCTTAAGAACCCTTTTGGTCTATTTTGTCCTTTTACTACGGGTGCCTTTTATTATTTTGCTACCCAAATGTTATTAAGTATTATGGTTTTTTGGTGAGATAGTCCTTGCCTATATGCTTTTCATCACAACTAAGTTTTGAGGGAGCACTTGTAAATTTTTCATAAGAAGTTTTACTTACTCATTTGTAGGTCACATAATGTTTATAATTGTGATAGTTATAACTTTGCTTTCAGCATTCATTAAGAGTTGTTGGATAAATAGTCTATAAGGTGTTATCATCAGTTAAAGAGCATTAAGTTGGTGATGTTGTGTTTTAGTGAACAAGCTTATTGTCCATTTTTTTGGGTATGCTACATATGCTATATATGGAATAATTAAATGTCAGTTTTACTATTCCCCTCCCTCACATTATTTGTGAATTTTTAAGTATGATAAGAATAGTTCATGACTAATTGATTCCCAAGTCTTGGTACCTTTTGATAAGGTATCATGTTGTTATAACTAGAGGGATGTTAATCTACCTTTACAACATTATCCTATCTTTGTATAAGGGTGATAAAGGTTATTATTGTCTTTAAAGCTAAGTTACTATAGATCATAAAATTTTGGTTATCCCCTTATTGAAGGTGAATGAAAGGATAATTTTTTCTTTTTACATCCTAAAAGGAGAGATGTCTTATTTTTTTAAGCATTAAAGTATGGCAATAATGATGGTTATACACCTTATTTAGGTTTGTAAGAATATGAATCTATGGGTCTATTGCCTAACTTGGCATATTCTTTCCAATTTATTAATGGTATGGTTGAAAACTTACACTTACAACCTTAGATAATTAGATCAAATATGAGTTTATATATAAGGAAGAAAAGCATATTACTTATAAGCCTCCTTCCATTCTTAGTTTAAGAGGTTATAAAGGTATGGACTAGTATGAGATTTTTGTAATGTGGTTGGGTAATCCTAACTTAGTTATGGCATAGGAGTAGATGCAAGATTATAGAGATGTTATTCTCCTTCTTAAGGTACACATTTACCACTTTTCTTGTGATTAAATATTGTTAACTACTTGTATTTGTTTTTCTTTACACATTTGAATTCTTAAGGATTTGCTCTTGAGAAAGGCAACTAGTCCAACCACGTAAAGCAAGTTAGCTTGCAAACTATAGTGCTTTATGGCCTCTTAGGTCCCGAAGTGACTATGCCAAAACGTCTTATTATAAACATCACTTCAAAACCCTTTACCAAGCAAGCATGGATTAGAAAAGAATAACTACCTTGTTGAGGGTGAAAAATTAATCTGTAGTGTTCTAGTAGGATTGATTCAAAGAAAAATATAAGACAGGCATATACTAGGCACAAGTAGCCACCTTTAGAGGGTTTTTAACCCAATTCCTAGACCTAAAGGTTAAGAAACAACTTCCTCAACCCAATCCTCACTCCAACCCATAGATTGTCACTCAAATAAAGAGATCAAAGTTATTTTTTATTGGTTTAAAGAAGATCCATAACTTCTCATCTTACTTTTTACTCCATAAGACAAGAGCAAGTAACCCATTTGAATTTCTAAATTATAGGAGGATAAGTACTAGGTTTTTACTACTTTTTCAAAAATTTCAGAAATGGATATGCTTATAACAATTATGAATTTGAAGAATGTAATTGGTTCATTGGAAATGATGGACAAGTAATTAGGTAACTTAAAACAGTTGTAAGAGGCAAGAAATATGACTAAAGCACTTTACACTCAACTTTACAACCAAATTATAAACTTAATCAAAGTTAATAGCTAACATAAAGTTATAGTCATAGAGTTGGAGGCTAAGCTAAAAGGGACTTAAGGGCTATTGACAGAGTGGGATGCCTAAGTGCTTGCTATAAAAGCTCAAATCAAAGAATTAGAGAAACAATTGGTTGAAGAAAGGGTTGCTTATCATAGCAAATCAATTAAGTAATCTATATGTGAGGCTAAAATGGGAGCTAAACTTGCTTGTTTAAAGGTTGACTTAGAAGTAAGCTTGAGAGGGCTTTATTTCATTTAAAAAGGCCAATAAATGGGTGGTCTTTAATAACAATGTGTGATATTGCTAAACATATAACACTTTTTAGAACCACTTTCCCATTATTAAAGACACTACATTAACTCTACCTTATCTAAGTTATTTGTGTTTTGCTAGAGACATTTCACCGCTTGTTTATGGGATGGTTGTAGCTTTCTTTTCCAACCCAAACCATTTTAACCTTAAGAATTAGCTTCCAATTGTTTGAACTGTGAGCCATGAAGCTACCTTTTGTTGTCTTTTTATAATTTTTGTGATATTTTATTGTGTTGCATATTACCATGGTTGCCTTGCTATTATTGTGTTTGTATTTCTATTTTTTTTTTGTATTTATTATAAACTCTGCATAAACTTTGAATTTTGATTCTTATACTCTGTTTATCTTTAATGGAATTTATTTTAATCAATCTACTTTTATTTAATGTGATTGCCTTTAATGATCATGTGATGATTGCCTTTAATGATCGTGTGATGCTTATCTATAAAAGTTTAGAATAAATGTTAGGAAAAAGATCTAACTAGAATCCATTTACTAATTGTTCTTATCTCTAAATTAAGAGGCGATATTGTGTTTCCTTATTCCTTTCTAAATTCTTGAAAGTACAATGAGTGATATTAAGAATCTTTCTAATTTCTACTATTATAAATAGGGCAATTTATTTCTCAACATCAAGATTACTCTAATGTCTTGTAGTTTGTCATGCCTAGTTGCCCCAGCTAATCTTTCGTTAAGAAACATGTTGATTTATCTCACTTAAGTCCATTAAGTGGTTTTAACATTAAGAAAAGGAATCCTTAGGCTAGCTTATCCACTTTACTCTTGTAAAGACCTAATAAGCCAATTATTTTGGTAGGCTTATATGGCTTACAATAAGATGAGCATAAGTTTGGTGTGTGGTGTTGTAATGCTAGCCTGGGGTTTTTTTGTTGGGATTCTCTTTAAGGGCTTAACTCTTTTTTTACAATCCTAGTAATTAAGGGACTTTAACATGTTATTCTAAGAGTTAAGAGGGGCATGGGCCTTTCTTTGACTATTGTTATTGTTATTGTTATTTCTTAAATAAGTTAAAGGGTGCAATAATAATGTCAAGAAAGCTACGAACAACAATATTTTCTTTTGTTGTATTTTTACTTGTACTTTTTATTTTTGTACAAATTTTTTTTGTATAGTTAGGTGACTAATAAGAGCTATACCATTGTATTATTCCATTAATAAGAAATGAATGCTTTCTTTATTCCTTGAATTCAACTGCCTTATGGTTATGTGCTAACCATCCTTTTTCTATTTCATTATTACAACATTTGTATACCACATACTTTTTTAAGTTATCTTTTCTTGTTTAATTTTTTAATCACATGAGGTTTGCAAATTTGTAGCATTTTCCTTTGGAACAAGTTTTCAAAAATTAGCTTATAAGTATTAATCTGTCTTTAAACTAATGTGCACTTTGCCCTTTTTGACTTTTTTACCCAAAGGTAGCACTTTGTATTATTTGCTTAGGCTTATTATGCCCTTTTTATGCTTCATGTAATTTTGAGGCTAACAACCTATTGGGATGGTATCCTTCTGAACTAGCAACTTATTTGTAAGGTTTCCATCTTTTACTTGATGTTCACAACTTATTAGTAGGGTATTAGTTGTTTGAGCTTTTATGCTCTTTTTATGCTTATGTCATTTTAAGGCTAATGACTTATTAGGATAGTAGACTTTTAAGCTAATGGCTTACTTAGTAGGTATCTATTGTTTACTTGACATTTGTAGCTTATTAATAGGGCTTATTAGTAGGATGTTAACTTTTTATCTTTATGGTTTATTAGTAGAATTTCAACCTTTTACTTTTGCTAGGTATTAGTAAGGTGTTAGTTTTTATTGTTGATGTGGGAGAAATCTTACAAAATGAACTTCTATTAATTTTTCCTTTAATGCTCTACACACTACATTGAATTTAAAAAGGTTGTAGAACTTACAACTTGATTAAAATAAAACTTTACATTGACTAAATTTCATACCCTTAGAAGTAAGGTTTAATCTAACTACTCAAACTTATAGATCTTAAATTGAATGACTTCCATCACCTTATATAGGCCTTCTTAATTAGGCACCAATTTGCTAGTTCTTTATTTGCTTTTAGCAGTCTCTCATTTTTTTTAGGACTAGTTCTCTTGCCTCTAACAAACACTTTCTTACATGTTTATTATAATGTCATGCCATCATTTGTTAATAGGTTGTAGTGCACACATATCTTTACTCTTTTTATTCCTTCAAGAGGTCCAAGTTGAGATAGAACTCTTGGTTGTTGACATTTTTCTAGAAATTTTAAAGTGGAAGATTAACTCACTTATTTTTGCTAGCATTATTGCTTTTGTTTTGAAGGCTAGTGCGAATAAGGTTTTTCTTGTTATTGGCCTTAGTGTGGTGTAATACGCTTATAGCAATAAACTATGGATTTATTAATGACTCTTGTCTATCTTTTAATCTATAGGTGTTTGATAGCAATAAACTTAAGGTTAATCTCTATCTCATTGTAATTTTAAACTTTTCATTTTCAAATTGCTTTTTATTGTTCATTATGATAACTTAAAGGATGCCAAATCTATAAATGATAAATTTCTTGACAAACTTCCTTATGTTTGCCTCTATTATTAAGAACCGCATTGAATTAATTAGGTAGGGATTAGATCCTTCTTAATTTTGTTTACTTTGACATCTTTAAAATCTAATGAATTTTTAATTCAAGTATTTGGGAGTCTCATGACCTATCTTTAGGATCATGATTGGTACATTATCTAAGGTACGAGATCTACCAAGGACAACATAAGCTTATAGGAAAGCTTAATATTTACTCCTTAATATGCCTTAAAGCAAAACATATAACACAATATCATAATACATGTAAGTTTAGCTTATATTCAAATATAACATAATGGTCATTAGCCACTAGAATTCATACTATGAATAATACATAATGAATATGAAATGAATTACAAATGCTAAATCCTATTAAAGCACAAATGAAGATGAACATAATAAATATGGATAACAATACCCTTGAGTCTAGCTAAGAATTTAAGAATGGCAAAGATGATTACATCAACTATAAGTTATCTAAAGCATATTAAAAATAATGGAATGAGTACATGATAAGTATATTATATGCATTATATTTACTCTCTTATATTTAAACTTTTTATTGTATTCTTTTTCCTAAATGCACTTATTGGAGTTAATTTTATATTTTAGGAGAAGATCAAATAAATTAGAGTAATCTGGAAGTTTAAATATATAGTTTTGAGAAAATCTGACCATTAAAGGGTATTTTGAGAATTTTACATTTTAAATATTTTTGAATAAATTTAGACCTTTTATAAAAATTAAAATAGATATTTTGAACTTTCCATAATAGACTTATTTGTAGAGATTTAGGCAAAATTAAGCCATGAACTAATATCCTTAATGTAGCTTATAAGTTGGTTAAAACTATTTTAATTCAATTAAAAGATGTTCTCTAATTAAGCTAAAGAGTAAGTGTTTAACTATTTTTGGGTTATTTTTGTTGTCTTTAAAGTTATAAATAAACATGTTAGGGTATCAAAATAAAGATATACATAGACCTCTCTCTTTTCTTTTCTTTTTTTTTTCTTTCTTATGTGCACAGTTACAATATGTAAGATCAAGGCCTTATTTCAATTATAAATATTGAAGTCATAAGAGAAAATGTTATGAGATTTATTGATTTTTATTTTTAATTTGATTATTTGTTTTGAATTCTCATAATTGATATTATAATTATTATTTATGATTATATTGTTGTATTATTAAAATTCATACTAAACAATTATATTTTATAACCTAATGCTAATTTAAAATTCAAGTTTATAATTATTTAATCATTCTAACATTAAGTAACAAATAAAAATTAATAATTATAATTATATTTTTGTCTCATTTCTATAAAAAAACATGGTGTAAAATTAAATAGATTAGTTTATGAATTTATTATTTAGATTTAACTATCTTTCTTACTTTAATATTATCAATTATCAATAAATTATATTTAAAATGATTTTCCTAAGTAGTTTAATTGATAAAAGATTAATTGAAGAGATTGTTTTAATTAATAATGAATTAGGAAAAAATTCAAAATAATAGAAATTTTCATTACTTTAACATTAATTGAATCATGCCTCCTCAAACTGTGTCATTCATATTTCATAACTCTTGCCTTATAACTCTTCACTTAATTTCCTTCTAATTGTGTTACAACAATATTTTAACTTAAAATTCCCTATATATCTATTTATAAACTTAATCAACTCATTTCTAGTCAAAGTTATATGTTTTTTCTTACCTCATAAATTCACTAAGGCATCCTACATAAAGATTTTAATGCTCTCTAACTTTATTCAAGCAAGTTCTTGCCCTTAACAATTTGTTCATCTTTTTAATTGAATTCTTTCATTTATTCCATATTGTTATTTATTGCATGACAAAACTAATATAGTACTCATTCAACTTATATGCACCTTACTTTAATCCTTTCTTTTCAATTACTTAAGTACTTTAAATGTCATTGAATATCCAAATCACTTTGGAACCTCTGATAATACATATTATTTTCATGCAAAATCCATCAATTTTCATATATTGTTTTTGTAGAAAGTATGCCTTTTGCACTTTATTTGCTTCAACTATCATTCTTTAATCTTCACATCCAAAGACAACCCTATAACATTTGATAAATTGCTATAATTCTAATTCCTCCATCATTCATTCTCATACTTAACTTTTTTTTTTTTTTTTAAGAAAAAAATTACAAATGTCTTGTTCTTCTTACCTTTGCACTTCTATATCTTTGCTAAACAATTAATCATCCAACATTCCTACTAATGTATTTATTTCTTACCAATTAATGTACCCATATGTATCTATCATTCATATACTTCTACTTGCAAGGTCTTATGAACCACTTCTTCTTTTTCAGCATAAAGGCTTAACCTCTTAACATGAAATAAGCTCATTATCACCAAACTAAGAAAGAACATTCATCTATATGTCCTAAACACCATCACTTCCTCTTACATTCCTTCCTAGCACTAATGCTCTTAGTACCATCATTACTTAAATATACATCTACCACTCCAACCATATCATACTTTATTGACCATAATTTCTTCCTAGACATATGCACTTTAAACTTTAATGTAACTTACACTTATGTCATTAACATAATCAACATCAATCATTTATCAACTTATGCTTAAATCATATATTTATAATTCACATTATCATCATTCTACTACTACAACAATATGCTCATACAAATGAGAAAAGTTATCCATGAAGAAAACTTAATGCACCCATAAAAATGTCTTATTAATGGTCATATACATTAACACAAAAGCCAACTATTACACATCTTAATACTACTGTATATGATCTCTCTTATCCAATGCTTTAGCCTTACACCATAAACACTTTCATTCTAACCAAAATTTGCCAAATGTCATCATTTGATTAAAACCTTATGTCCTTTCTAACCTTTATTGATCAAATATTTTGAGGTTCACCATTATGTTTTTATATAAGACTTGATCAACTCATTCTCATAATAACTTCCTACACATATTATCTCAAATCTATCATCTCTTTATCATCAAGTATAACCAACTTGCTCAATTATTATGCCTATTCACTCTCGCTACAATACAAACATCATTAAATAGCTCTTTAAATTCTCACAATCTCTTCCAATCTAAATCACTCATTAAGCTTTTTTTTTTTTTAGGTGCTTTCATTAAATCCATCATTGTTATATAAATGCACTCAAATCATATTCTACCCCCTTCAAACTTATATACAACAATATAATCCTTATATTGCATTTTTCTTCTTCTTCTTTTTATTTTTCAATATTCATTTAATCAAGCCCACATTTCATAAATCTCATCTAAACCTACTTTAACTTCCTTACTTTTTGAATTACTAGCTATTTTTGTTATACTACTAGATTATGTTTTCTAATGTTTCTTTACTAGCATCATTCTTTAATATTAGAAACTTCTTTGGATAAATTTGTTTTGCACATTCACTAATGTTGACCCTTATCATTAATTCACCATAATTTATACCAACCTTGTGCCATAGCTCTCAATTGTCAAAAAAAAAAAAAAAAACAAACAAACTTACCTAAATTGTTTTACCATTATATATATGTTTATCCCAAAATTTGATTTTTTCTAGTTCACTCATGTTACTTCCTTTATCACACTAAATCAATCACCTATCATACTATGTCTTAGGCTTTCCAGTTGTTTTAGTTTTATTCCTTTCTATATTTTATTTGACTAACAATTTGGTCTTTACCTTATTAAGAACTTATTTTTTTCTTATGACAAACCATTGTTAAGTAATAATGCAATTATCTAAATAGCCCTAGGTGCAAATCTACATATCTGATTACTTTGGCCTCTAAGTACTTGAACTCCCCAACACTTCCTAACTTAAAAATATTTTAAACATACATCAAACACATTACTTTAAGTTTTTTCAATTTCAAACAAAACATATGTATTACCTTAAGAATACAAAGCAACTTCCTATTTCTTTTACCCACCAAATTCAACCTCACTAAATCAACTCACATATTTTATAGCATGTCATTTCTCGCACTCCCTTATTCAAATAATCATAAAGAAACATAATTATCTCTTTTTTATTACAACATGGACTCACCTAATTTCATTTCCCATCCTTATGTCACAACTAAGCACCACAACTATTATTAGTGATCAATGTTAAATTAAATAGTAACATCACAATAACTTAACTATTAAGTCTAGTTAAAGTTATATTAATTATCTTTTAGATTCTCATTATCACAAGGTTTCTTATCTTCATTCATTTAAAAAGTACATTTATGATCATCAAATTCTTCACTATAATGGAGAAATGATGTATAGAAACTTTCATCCCAATTACGAACATATTCCGATTCAAGTAACAAATTACAATACAAGTGAATGTTAAACAATAAGGAAACAAATAAATGAAGATTCTCAAATCCTATCTTAAGATACTCAATAAGAAATGTGAACTTATGCTCTATTAATCAAACAATCCTAAGAAAGAGAGCCTACTCATTCTACAAAAAATAAGATATAATGGCCAATTTCATTACATTCCAAGAAAAAATAGAATATGTATTTCCAAACATTGAAAATAAGGGATAAGTCCAAAGAAATAAACCTAAACTTTAATATCAACATTGTCACAACATGAATCTACAATTATGACCAACATGCTATTTATGGCAAAAAGTCTACTGAGGATAATGCAAGCCTACAAGAAAATGCAACATTTATTCTATAATACATCTTAAAGTATCATAATACATGCAAGTAGGGCTTATCTTCAAATATAGCATAATAATTATTATTCACTAGAAACAATATTATAAATAATACATAATGAATATAACATAAATTACAAAAGTTGAGCCCTAATGTAACACTAATGTAGATAAACATGATGAAATTATTAAGCAATACTCTCAAGTCTAACTAAAAATCCAAGAGTTTTAAAAATGGTCATGTTAATTACAAGTTATTTGAAAAATGTTAAAAATAATTGAATAAGTACGAGTAGTTATAATATACACAATATGGAAAAATAGGACTTACTTAAATAAATTATGGAATAAAATATGACATACTATATGATCCAAAATGTAATAGCAAAACATAAATATACTTGTTGAAAACATAGTTACATGTTACCCTATTTTTGTATACATACATAATATACAAAATTTCAAACAAAGAGAGAAAGAGAGAGAGAGAGAGAGAGAGAGAGAGAGAGAGAGAGAGAGAGAGAGAACAAGGATAAATATTTATGTACAATCATAATTATATAATAATATACGTATAAATATGTCATATCATGACTAATTAGTCATCGTCACTTAAATAAGTATGACAACTTAGTGAACACCTATAATATACATAGTATAGAAAAAGAAGGTTTACTTAGATAAATAATAGAATAAAATATGAGATGTTATATTATACAAAATGTAATAATGAAAAGTAAATATATTTATTGAAAACACAATCAAGCATTACCTATATATGTATATATACATAAAGGGAGAGATGAATAAGGATAAACATTCCTATCTAATTATAACTATAAAATAATATACATATAATATGTCTCAACATGACTAGTTAGTCATTTACATCTAAACTTTCCCTATCTCCCTAAAGCATATAACAAATACACATCATGTACACATTAACTATTGTTTAATCCGATAATTAAGCATTTAATGATTACATTTTGATCTAAATAAATATATAAGGGTTAACATATGACAAAATATAATATATTTGAACAAATAAGTTTTCATTATTTTATTTCCCAATAATTTATTTTAATTATAAATTGATTTTTTTAGAAATTATCAACTATTATCATATCCTAAAAATAAGTCACTTTGATTTTTAATATCATAATTTTATAATTAATCATAAATTGATAAATAGTAATTGCATATTTATCTCAAACGAAGCCAAAAATTAAACTAATCAATTAAAAAAATACCCCAAAGTTTTCAATAATGACAAAAGTCCTATAAATCAACAAATCAAACACAATGGAAAAATTCTTAATCATATATCCATATATGTTGATTCTAAATAACTCACTCTCATATGCTTAAAAATTTTCATTTATTTTAAAATTCTTTACAAAGTCAATTACTTATCAATTAATCATATTTATAAAAATAAATTTCTCTTTACTAAATAACAAACATTTAATAATCTAAATATATGTAAGTAATATATATGGTACATTGTATTCATTATAACTAGTCATAATAATTAATTAACGAAGACCAAATCATGAATTTGAATTTGAATATCAATCGAGGGACTTTACTCGGACCTAAATTATCACGTGGAACATGTGATTAATAGAGGTAATAGATAATTGGAATTAACGTCATGAAATTGTCCTTGAAATCTAACTTATTAAAGCAAATATTATGACGCTAACTAGGGAAGCCAAACACTGAAATGGACACATGCCGGAGACCCTCACATCATGGTTTGTCTCTTAGGGCCCTCGTAGAAGTCTCGCCGACGCCCCAACTAGCTGTCAGTCGTCGGCCGTCATCGCCCTGAGCTGATTTATCCATTTCCATGTTGGGTTTATTGGTCTCTTCTTATATGGATAAATAACCCAAATATTTTGGAACTATAACCCAAAAATAATTAAAGTAAGTATAAATACCTTTGGTTGAAAAACAAAAAAAAAATAAAAACCTAAAAGAAAGATAGGAGAGACTTGTCGGTTGTGAGAACAAAAAGAAAAGAAGAAAGAAAACCTAAAGAGGAGAGAGTCGACTGAGAAAAAGACAGAAAAAAAAAAGGGAGGGCTGCTGAAAGGAAGAGAAAAAAAAATGAGGCAAACTCTTTGATCTTACATTTGGAAGGAATATTGGTGTCCGATCAACTTCAAACTTGGATGGTTGATAAAGGACGTTTGGTTCTTGTTTCTGAACGGTGGAGATTGGGTTTCGAGCACTGTAAGTCCTACTTCTCTTCAGTTTTCGTAAGTCTATACTTTGAGCAATTTTCTGT
Organism: Bruguiera sexangula; assembly: GCA_020141445.1. Lineage (NCBI taxonomy): Eukaryota > Viridiplantae > Streptophyta > Magnoliopsida > Malpighiales > Rhizophoraceae > Bruguiera > Bruguiera sexangula. The sequence continues at coordinate 2,596,206 of JAHLGP010020637.1, forward strand.
GTGTAGTTTTGATCAACCGTATAATTGGAAGATTTTTTGTGGTCCGATCAAGCTGATTTTTGGTCAGTAGTTGGAGGACACATAAACTTTGTTTGTAATGGTTGGATTTGGTTTATGTGAACTACAAGGACAGGTTTTTCATTTGAACCGAAAATTCTAGTAACTTTCTGTTCTCTCATCTGTGCCAGTTTTTGATCAACCATGTAATTGAAAGATTGTTTGTGGTCTGATCGAGCTAATATTTGGTCAGTAGTTGGAGGACACATAAATCTTATTTGTGAACGGTTGGATTGGGTTTCTGTGAACCGCAAGGGCAGGTTTTCCATTCAAACCGAAGCCTCTCAATTCTAGTAACTCTCTGTTATCTCATCTGTGGAAAAATTGGTAAACCATGCGGATGGTTATTGATCTGTGGTCCGATTGAGCTGAAATTTGGACAGCTGGTAGGAGACCTCTGGGGGTTCATCATGAACGGTTAGATTACTGCCTTGATATCTATTTGTTGAGTTGTAGTTGACAGCACGTAGTTGACTTGTCTTACTTGACTCGTTAGTCTCTTGTTTAATCCAAATTGAATTTGTTCAATTTGTTTGATGTAATTGAGTTTGTGTACCTTTATTGTACTTATTTGATTATAGTGAAGCTGACCTCTGATTCAGAGTGTCCGTGGTTTTTTCCCTTTTTCATTTGAAGGGGTTTTTCATGTAGAATTGGTGTGTTCTCTTGTGTAGTTTATTTGCATTGCCATTTTTGTTATTCAATCATCTCCTCACAGGTTCAAGCAAGTGGGAGAAGTTTTTTTTTTTGGGGTTATTTATACTCCGCTACGCCTCCCTTCTCTCATCAGAGTGGTATCATAACTAGGTTGGTGTATTTAGCTTGTTTGAATGATGGAGTTGAATGTGAATAAATTGGTCTGTTTGAATGGCACGAATTATCATATATAGAGGAGTAAAATGAAGGATCTCTTATTTGTGAAGAAATTGTATTTGCCAATATTTGCTACTACGAAACCTGAGTCTAAAACTGATGAAGAATGAGAGTTTGAGCATGAACAGGTTTATGGTTTTATATGGCAATTTATTGATGATAATATTTATAATCACATTTGCAATGAGACACATGCACAAATTTTGTGGAGCAAACTTGAGACTTTGTATGCTTCAAAGTTTGGTAATAACAAGTTGTTCTTGTTAAAGAAAATGATGCAATTGAGATATAATGAAGGGAGTTCTGTTGCTAACCACTTAAATGAGTTTCAGGGTCTCATTGATCAGCTATCAGGCATGGGATTAAGTTTGATGACGAAATTCTTAGGTTATGGTTACTTGCTACCTTACCTGATTCTTGGGAGACTTTTCGAATGTCTCTCACTAATTTTGCCTCTGGTGGTATTTTATCAATGAAACTTATAAAGGGTGGTGTGTTGAATAAGGAGATAAGAAGGAAATCTCAGGGTTCATCATCATCCAAATCAGAGATTTTAATTACTAAAAATAGGGGGAGAAGTTAAGGAAAAGGAAATGGTAAAAATGGTAGAAGTAAGAGCCGGAGCAAGTCACGATCTAAGTACAAGAATGTCCAGTGTCATTATTATAGGAAGATGGGTCACATTCAAAAAAAGTGCTATAAGTGGAAGAGAGAAAATAAAGGTTGCAGTGATAGGCACGAGAAAAAGAATCTGAGTAATGATCGTATTGCTACTGCATCCACTTCTAGTTCTGGTGACCTCATTATTGTTTGTGATGAGGATATGATTAATTTGGCATCTCATGAGACTGATTGAGTCATAGATAGTGGTGCTTCTCTTCATGTCACTTCAAGAATGGAATTCTTTACAACAAATACTCCTAGTAATTTTGGAGTTTTGAAGATGGGTAATAACGGCTTAGCAAAGGTCATTGGCATTGGTAATGTTTGCTTAAAGACCGGCAATGGAGCACAGCTGACATTGAGGGATGTTAGAAATGTCTCTAATATCCGTTTGAATTGATTTCAATCGGAAAACTAGATGATGAAGGTTTTTGCAGTACCTTCAGTGATGGTTAGTGGAAATTTACCAGAGGCTCCTTAATTATGGCACAAGGTAGAAAATGTTCCAATTTATATTTCATGTAAGCTGTTATCTTCAAAGATGTTGTAAATGCAACAAAAAATGATAATTCCTTTGAATTATGGCATAGGCGGCTCAGTCATATGAGTGAAAATGGGATGGATTGTTTGGCAAGAAAGAACCAACTTCCAAATATAAAAAGTGCAGTTTTAAAGAAGTGTTCTCACTATCTTGCTGGGAAACAAAATAGAGTTACATTTAAGACTCACTCATCTTCAAGGAAATCAGAGTTGCTTGAATTGGTGCATTCTGATGTATGTGGTCCTTTAAAGGTACGCTCATTTGGTGGTGCTTTTATTTTGTGACTTTTATTGATGATCACTCAAGGAAGCTTTGGGTTTATGCGTTAAAGACTAAAAATCAAGTCTTTGATGTGTTTAAACAATTTCATGCCTTTGTTGAGAGACAGACTGGTAAGAAGCTAAAATGTGTCTACACTGATAATGGTGGTGAGTATAGTGGTCCATTTGATGAATACCGCAGAAAGTATGAGATTAGACACTAGAGGACACCTCCCAAGATACCACAGTTAAATGGTTTAGCAGAAAGGATGAACAGAACATTGATTGAGAGTGTCAGATGTTTTCTCTCAGATGCAAAATTACCTAGATCCTTTTGGGGTGAAGCCTTGAATACAGTTACACATGTAATTAATCTGTCTCTTAGTGCTCCACTACAAGGTGATGTTCCGGACAAAATTTGGTTTGGTAAGGAAGTCTTTTATGACCATTTACAAGTCTTTGGCTGTAAGGTTTTTGTTTATGTCCCTAAAGATGAAAGAGGGAAGTTAGACGTGAAGACTCGGTAGTGTATCTTTCTTGGTTATGGTGAAGATGACTTCGGGTACCGTTTATATGATCCAATTGAGAAAAAGCTTATAAGAAGTAAAGATGTTGTGTTCGTTGGGGATCAAAACATTAAACACATTGAGAAGTCAACTCCTCAAGTTAATAATAATCCTACTAATATTATTCCATTTCCTCAAACATCTCTAAATGATCCAGTTAATGTTCACGGTGATACTCAAGAACATGATGAGAATGTTCAACTTGATCATAAAATGCAAGGTGCAGGTGATATTGATGCTCCAATAGAAGATCATCCGTACATACCTTCACCTCTATTTCAGCCACGAAGGTCCAATAGAATTCTAGTGCCTTCTACTCAGTACTCTCCTAATGAGTTTGTGATGTTAACTGATAGGGGAGAACTTGAGTGTTATACAGAAGCAGTTGAAAGTGAGCACGAACAGCACTAGATCGATGTCATGATAGATGAGATGAAATCCTTATATAATAACTCTACTTCTAAGTTAGTAAAGTTACCTAAAGGTAAGAGGGCTTTAAAGAATCGGTGGATTTACAAAATAAAGTAAGAAGAAAATACTTCACATCCACGATATAAAGCCAGATTGGTTGTCAGAGGATTCAGTCAGAAACAATGCATCGACTTTGAAGAGATCTTCTCACCGGTGGTGAAAATGTCTTCCATTCGAGTTGTGTTGAGTTTGGCTACTAGCTATGACTCAAAGATTGAGCAGATGGATGTGAAAACGACTTTTCTCCATGGTGACTTAGAAGAAGAAATTTATATGGAACAACCAGAGGGACTTAAGATGGAAGGAAAAGAGAATTATGTGTGCAAATTGAAGAAAAGTTTGTATGGCTTGAAACAAGCTTTAAGACAATGGTATAAGAAGTTTGAGTTTGTTATAGGGGAGCAAGGCTATAAAAAGACTACTTCTGATTATTGTGTTTTTGTTCAGAGATTTACTGGTGATGATTTTATCATTTTACTACTTTATGTTGATGATATGCTTATTGTTGGTTGTAATGCTGCTATAATTAATAAGTTGAAGTAAGAGTTGAGCAAGTCCTTTGCCATGAAGGACTTAAGACCAGCAAAAAAGATCCTCGGCACGTCAATCACTCGGGATAGGAAAAAGAAAAGGTTGTACCTATACATTGAAAAGGTACTTCAAAGGTTTAACATGGATAAAGCTAAAGTGGTAAGTACTCCTCTTGCTATACATTTTAAATTATCAATTAACCAATGTCCTTCCATAGAGAAAGAGAAGGAAGAGATGCAAAAAGTTCCATTTGCATCAACTTTTTGCATCAGTCGTGGACAGTTTGATGTATGCAATAATATGCACGAGACCTGATATAGCTCATACAGTTGGCATAGTTAGTTAATTCCTTTCAAATCCCGGTAAAGAGCATTGGGATGCAGTGAAGTGGATAATGAGATATTTACGAGACTCTACTGATTTGAAACTTTATTTTGGGAGTGATAAGTCTATCCTTACTGGATTCACAGATTTAGATATGATAGGTAACATTGACTCTAGAAAGTCTACTTCAGGTTATGTGATTACTCTTGCAGGGGGAGCAGTGAGTTGGTAATCTCGATTGCAGAAGTGTGTTGCATTGTCCACTACAGAGGCAGAGTTTATTGCAATAATTGAAGCGTTTAAAGAGTTGCTTTGGATGAAAAGGTTTATGAAGGAACTTGGTTTTCAACAATCAAATTATGTGTTGTATTATGATAGCCAAAGTGTCATCCATCTTGGTAAGAATCGAACTTTTCATGCTAAGTCAAAACATATTGGCATGCAGTATCATTAGATACGGGATGTTTTTGATTCTAAACAGTTGACACTTGAAAAGATTCATACAGATAATAATGTTGTTGATATGATGACAAAAGCATTATTAAGATGAAAATTTGAGTTGTGTTATACATTGGATAGGATGACCAATATTTCCACATAGTTAGGAGTGAGAGAATTGTTGGGTTTATTGGTCCCTTCCTATGTGGATAAATAACTCAAATATTTTGGGGTCATAACCCAAAAATAATTAAAGTGGGTATAAATACCACTTTGGCTGAAAAACAAAAAAAAATAAAAAATAAAAACCTAAAAGAAAGAGAGGAGAGACTTGTCGGCCGTGAGAACAAAAAGAAAAGAAGAAAGAAAACCTAAAAATGAGAGAGTCGTCGGCTGAGAGAAAGAGAGAAAAAAAAAAGGAGGGTTGCTGAAAGGAAGAGAAAAAAAAAAGGAGGTAGACTCTTTGATCTTACTTTTGGAAGGGATATCGGTGTCCGATCAGTTTCAAACTTGGACGGTTGATAGATGACATTTGGTTCTTATTTCTGAACAGTGGAGATTGGGTTTCGAGTACCGTAAGTTTTACTTCTCTTTAGTTTTCGTAGATCTATACTCTGGGCAATTTTCTGTGTGTAATTTTGATCAACCATATAATTGGAAAATTTTTTATGGTCCGATCAAACTGATTTTTGGTCAATAATTGAAGGACACATAGATTTTATTTAGGAATAGTTGGATTTGGCTTTTGTGAACTACAAGGGCAGGTTTTTCATTCGAACTGAAACCTCTCAATTCTAATAACTTTCTGCTCTCTCATCTGTGACAGTTTTTGATCAACCGTGTAATTGAAAGATTATTTGTGGTCCGATCGAGCTGATTTTTGGTCAGTAGTTGGAGGGCACATAGATCTTGTTTGTGAACGGTTGGATTGAGTTTTTATGAATTGTAAGGACAGATTTTTTATTCGAACCAAAACCTCTCAATTCTAGTAACTCTCTGTTCTCTTATCTGTGGTAGAATTGGTAAACTGTGTTGATAGTTATTGATCCGTAGTCCGATTGAGCTGAAATTTGGACAACTGGTAGGGAATATCTGGAGGTTCATCTTGAACAGTTGGATTATTGTTTTAAAATCTACTTATTGAATTGTAATTGACAGTTCGTAATTGACCTGTTTTACTTGACTTATTAATTTTTTATTTAATTCAAATTGAATTTGTTCAATTTATTTAATATAATTAAATTTGTATATCTCTATTATACTTACTTGATTATAGTAAAATTATCATCTGATTCAAAATGTTTGTAGTTTTTTTTCTTTTTTATTTGAAGAATTTTTCATGTAAAATTGGTATGTTTTATTGTTTAATTTATTTATATTATCATTTTTTGTAGAAATTTATTTTTGGCCTATTTATACTACGACTCCCTTCTCCCATCATTCCGGTGGTCATGCGCCAATTTAAGGACTGGAGTCGCGTCGATCGTCGGAGAATTCAAATTTGCTGCTGCTACCTTCTCGTGGGCATGCGCTGCCTTCTGGCCACCGCCGCCTAACAGGGCTAACACCGTTCGACTCTCCATTCTCTGATCTACACGATGGGCGGTCGGCGGCTCTTTTCCTCTTCTTTTTTCTCTAATTTCGGTCCTCACTGCTGCCGCTTCTGCTGTCCGTCATTGCTGTTTATCTCGGCAAGTCCATTCCGCTCCCTTGTCGCCATTGCTGCCTCTCCATCTTGGCATTCCATTGGTCTAATGATGTGTATAGGGGTTAGGGAAAGAAGAAGAAGAAGAAGAAGAAGAAGAAGAAATGGGTACGGGGAAAACATGGGAAAACACGAGGAAAAAGAAAAGAGTTAAAAAAGAAGGAAAAAGGAAAAAGGAAAAAGGGAAGGAAAATTTATAAATAAAAATTTAAAATTCTAAGATATAATAGGGAGCACCATGAATTCTTTATATGGTTTATAGTTTTCTCTGTCCGGCTCGTAAGATTGAAGGAGTCTGGAGACTTGGGTTACTCGAGGCCTTGCGTCTTTGATGGTTACCTTGTGCATCTTTTGTTACCAGCAATGAGATGTGGTGGGGTAAGAGATGCTAGATGCAGTGAAGGGTTTTCTTCGACAACGGCAGTGTGCATAAAGAGCTCAATTGTGCCGACATTGCCCTAGTGCTGAAAGCGTTGGGGCAAAGCATCTTCACAACAACTTCTACATTTTCTTTGGCAGCAATAGCCCAGGGAGAGTGAAAGAAGGAACCAGCGGAGTGCTTCAAGTACAATTAGAGGTGGAAAAACTTGAGCTTCTCATGTGTCTGGGGTAGATCAAAAATTGTGCTTTGAAGTTTTTAAAGAGAGTTGTGGTGAATAAACTACAATGTTGGAAGTCCAAATTTGTTGTTGCAAGCCATAAAGCTAGTCTTAATCAAAGTTACCATACAAGCTATTCCATCCCCTATGTGATGGCTTCTTTCAAGCTCCCAGAAACTGTTTTCCAGAAAATCGAAAGCCCCATTTGAAGATTCTCGTGGGAAAAGAATGAGATGGAAAAAGGGGTGCATTGGATCGGCTGGCATAGCCCAACACATTCAAAGCTACACGGGAGTATGGTTTTCAGGAACCTTAAGAGCTGAACCTTGAGATGCTTATCCAAACAAGCCTTGAGAATACTTGGAATCTCGAGTCTTTGTGCGCCGAGGTTTTAGCTCGCCATTGAATAAATTGGAGTCCAAGTCTACCATGGTCAGTCACTTTTTCTCTTGAATTCTCGTGTACTTTTTTTTTTCTTTGTTAAACTCTCGTATTGGTCGCCAAACAAAAATTGAACTTTTACTCATAGTTTTCCTATAATTTAGTTGCTTTTCAATCATTGATCTTCTAGGTTCCATGGCAGACATTCCCTATCTCTCAATCCTTGAAGGGGGAAGAGCAAGAAAAGAAGAAAAGTGGTCCTCAAAATAAAAGGTACTTTTGTGTATATTTTACATGTAAGGGTATTTTGATTCTTTAAGTCATTCATGATGGTTTTTTCATAATTAAAAGTGACTTTTATTAAAGGCTAATTAACAGAAGGCATTTCTAAAATATTGGGTTTATAGACGATTAAATTTTTAAATTCTGAAAAGAATTTCTTTGTTGATAGAAAAATAAAAAAATAATTTACAGAAATAAATTTGTATTTATGTTAATTGAAGAGTCGCACCTTTATATAATTAATTTTCATGCAGTTATGAGATTTTGTTCATTTCTTTCATCAAGTTAATTTGATTATTTAAACATAAATCTTCAACTAAAGACACCAAATGCTAAAAATCTAAAACCACACAAAAATGTCAAAAAGCAAAACACCCAACAAACGATGTGTCATCCAAACATATGCAACTTGCTATTTGCGTCATGCTCCCATTTGACGACGAGAACAACAACAACAAATGGTAATAATAATTTTAATTTTAAAATTTAATTAAAATTAACTGCATGAATTTATTTTTTCAATTATTTTTGTTTTATTGCATGCCACCCAAATATAAGCAAATTTCCATTTTACACACCCATTTGACAACAACAACAACAAAAGATAATAATAGTTTTAATCTCAAATTTTAATTAAAATTAGTTGTATAAATTTTTTATCATTAGTTTGTTGGATTGTGAAACATGTTTAATATGAGATATAAGTATTTTAAATTTTTTATAACCAAAATTTCAAGTCAATTTTAGTCTCTCTCTCGTGCTCTCTCTCTCTCTCTCTCTCTCTTTCTCTCTCCTTTTTTCATATTTCTAAATTTGGTACTCTCTTAATTAGAGTATTTATAGGTTCACATAGACATATAAAATGGCTTAAGCGGTCCACGCAGTCCCGACACGAGTTATACTGAGGCACAATTTGATGTAAATAGTAACCAGTCGCGGCAAGCACACACCGCTTTTAGGGCCTGAGCTGGGCTTAGAGCCCCAACTCGTGAACCATCCTTGGCAAAACCTATGATGGCCCCGTGTCTAGGAACGACCACTCTCGGCTTGTATCTTTTATGGGAAAAAATTGTAGTGTGAAATGCGAGGAGGATGAGTGTTGAACCCATAGTGGAATAAATAAGAGAATTAACTCTACAATTGGACTATTATACTATTTAGCATAAATAACGTACAATTTAATAAAAATTTATATTGCTTTTTTTTTTCTCTAAAAATCATCAATTTAGAAAGCTTTTATCTCAAATATATTAGTCATATGACTAATAGTTAATATAAATTTGAACTTTCATATAAAAAGTTTTTATTTATACTTTTATTATTAAATTAGAATATTTTATATTTATAATTTATTTTAAATCTTAAATTTACTAGTAAAATTTGAGTCTTTTTAGCCCTTTGATTAAATTATATTTTTATTTTTATTTATTTTGTATCACCTCACTTTTTTTTTAAGATATAAAAGTAATTATTTTATTTTTCAAAGATTATAGCTCAATAGGACATAAAAGTAGGCAAAATGACTAGCACAAGCATGACACAAGTTAAGCACAAAAATTGGTCCAAACATAACATGAGAATCTAACTTACACACAAAATGAAATAAGCCAACAATACTTAGATTATAAGCTATGTCGAGCTCACTATCTAAGTATGACAGAATATGACACGATAAATATGTGGGTTGTGCCAAGACATTATATGTGACAATAAAATTGCTCCATATAACATTGTAAGGTTCATTCCACGTTGACAATTTGACAACCCATTGTCTTTTTTTTTTTTCTTTTTCTTTTTGTATTTTATTATAATCTACAAATGCATGAAATATTTGGAAAAATAGGAAAACAAAATGCCTTATTTATATGTTTGTTTGTAAAGGAGTAATTGTTGCCTATATAGAGGCTAGCTAGACTAAATATATATATAGGCTAATTGTTAGTTTTCTAAATCTCTTGATATAAAAATGAAAGTACTTAGTGACATTTTACATTAATACTTAATATGAAGTTTGACATGAGATGGACATGTTAAAGGAAGTAATGTGAATATGGAGTTAATGGACATGATAGCAAACTAAGGGAGGCTAAGTATTGGCTATGGTATTGGTGCCAAGCAAGCAAAGAGTTAGAAACGGAAGTATGGGTAACATTGCAACAACATATAATGGCGTTGTGATAAGTGGGAAAGGTGGTTGAATCATTGATTGGTACAACACCATGCATTGGTGACGTGATATTGTGCAGTTGTGGTGTGGTAGTGTGCAATTAGCACTTAGGTAATAGCTTAAACATATCAGTATCTCCTCATATTAGATGACTAGATTTCCTAATTCTTTTAAAAGGATGTGCATGCTTCACTTAAGAGTTAGTTAATGTTGGTGCAGAAACGAAGATTTAAGCTGAAACTTTTAAGGACATAAGATAAATTGGCTAATATGTGCTTTAAGGATTGCCTACAACATTAATAGTTTGTAGGCATAGGGGCTTTAGGTCTAGGTCATATCATATGAGTTTAATTTTAAGCTAGCTAGTAAGACAAAAACTTAGAGTGTGGACTAAGTCAAATTACACCCTATACTCTACAAAAAAAGGTGATCATGGGTATTGTTCTCCTCTAAAAAGAGTGTATTTGTATTGGTAACAGAAGTAACAATCAAGTTAAAGTCTTATTTAAGGCAATATGTTGGCATGGATTCCTTGAGAGAAGGAGAGCAAAGGCGTCTGAACAAAGTGACAAATCAAGGTCCTAATGAGGTGTCAACCTTTTTTCTAACATAGTTACGTATTCTAGTCAAGAAAGTGGGTGAATATTCTTAAGAGTGGGAGATTTCCATTATATATGATTGACTTGGTAGTCAATGTTATGCATGTCTATAGGTAATTGGGGTGTTAACTACCAACTCTATATATATATGTATATTAGTAGTTAATACTTTATATGAAATTTTTTAAAGAAATACTTATGTAAAGATATTGGTTAATCCTTTGTACCTATAAATGTGTTTGTGCCTCGTATATGTTACATTATTTAAGACTAAGTATGATTTAGTAACATCATAAAACCAAACAATTGAGTGAAAATTTGATATTGTGATACTAGCCAGGAAAACTTACCAAAAAAACTCCACAATCAATTTCTTTCACATATTAAAGAAAAAAAGTTATATAATTTTATAGTACAAAAGGAAATAACACAAGTGAGGATGTAATGAAATAATTAAAAGTAGATTTATGCTAATGATTATTCATTAATTTAAACAAAAAAAGATTAGATAAGAATAAAGTAGTAGAATAATAATGCAAAATGAGCAATAATTTGTCATAAACCTAAAAAGATATTTGTAATAAGTATCAAAGTGAAATAATAATAATAATAAGATATCAAAAAAAAAAGTAATGAATTAAAATAAGTAAAAGAAAATCTATTGCTTGGATAATTTGATAAAGATTGTTGGAAAGGAAACCATATAAGCATTCATAAAGGACATATGAAAGAAGGAATTGATGTGAAGTTCCTTAAGTATTGTTGAGTTCGAGAAGTCAAATAAATTTGCCTTTGTTTGCTCTAAAGAGAGGACAAGAAAAAATTAACCAAGATTACTTGGTTGTGTGGTAAGTATCTTAACTTACATAATGTTTTGAATCCACAACCTATTTAAGAATAAAACAAATATAAAGTACTAGTTTTCTAGAGATGGCTTTGATGAGTCAATAGGAATTTGGATATTTTAAGGAGCATTTGGTGGGCATAGTCCACGGGGCCATGTTATTGCCAAAAAGGTTAGTGAATTAATTCAATTTTCTTAATTTGCTTTGTGATTGGCAAAAACTCTTGCTTTGACTTTGCTTGATTTGGGTTTTGAATTAAGCTAGATAAAACCCTTCATCAATTTAATGTTTGGAAGGAGTCTTAATTAAAAATTTATACTTCAATGATTAGGACCTTATCAAAATCCAAGAATTAATGATCTTCCATTAATTCATTATGGAAATAAAGGAAGCAAAAAGCCAAAAGGACTATTGAACTTTTTGTTTATGGTCTTTTTTATAGGCCTAATTAAATGTTAGTTTAATATCCACAAAAACTGATTGTGTTTATTATCAAAACTTTAGATTTTGGAAATTTAATAGTTAGTTATACGAAGACAAACTCTTATAAAAGATTACCAAGAAAAGAGTGACAAAAATAAAGGTGTCTTTTAATACATCTATATTGGGAAAATAATAATATTGTATAAAATTTTTAAAAAAGTATAACACTAAAGTAAAGGATTAGAAGTGAATCAAACAAAGCTAACTAGTAAAAATTTATTCAAATTCAACTCTAACTTAATTCAAACTTTAAATTTAAGACTTGAACTCGACTTCATAAAATTTTATTAAACTTGACACATTTCTAAAATTTTTTCATTATCCTAATATCAAGATCAGTTTAAGCTTCATATTAAACTCGACTTGATATTAAATTTAACTCAAAAAATTTGAGAATCAAAACCCAAATTAGAACTCCTAGCCTTAAGATTATAAGAATCCTCCATAGACACAACATTTTCAAAAAGTAAATTTTGGAAGTCAAAGAAAGATTGACTTGATGGAAGAAGATAAAGAGTATTAAGTATTGTTTTATTTCGTAATTAATAAAAGACAACACAAAAGTTTGTGGGCAAGGGTTGTTATGGTAGTTGATGATGTAGTGAAGAAATTAAGTAGTGAAAATGAAACTAAGATATAAAGAAACAAAGAAAGAGAGAGACATTACTTCACGAGTTAATTGCATGATCGAAGCGATAAGAGAGGCATTATTGTCATAAAGAAAGGAAAACAAGTCAACTAAAAAGTGATGTTTAAGGTTTTGTAAGTAGATGGATAAAATGAGGAAAAAGAAATAAAACCTAAAGCTTTCGATATTTATACTAAGAGTTATATTATACACATTAAACATACATGAAACAAATCTTGAATGATACATTAAATAAATTTTAAATGAGTTTTAAACAATTTTTTAATAATGCATTTAACAAACTTTAAACGAATTTTAAATGATACATTTATTGAAGTTTCAAGCAAGTCTTAAACAAGTGCTTCATAAAGTCAAATGAGTCAAACTTGTTATAGTTCAAACTTGGCTCATTTACTAAACAAGCTTGGGATTTAGGTTTAAGTATTGTTTGATTAACTAATTAAACAAGCTTAAATGATTTCTTATTGAATCAAGCTAATGAGGTTTTAATAAACATATAAGTTTGTTTACAATCTTATTTAAGTGTGTGACATTGTTTCCAAACTAGAACCATAACTTTCAAAATAAATATGAATATAAATTTAGGCATACCTCTTATTTTCATATTACAAAGATAAATAATGAATATAGATCACAATATTGCACACACCAACAAGCATATAAAGATCAATATCTTCTTTTCTTATACTATCGACAATTTACAATTCATTTTATGGAAAGAATGAATCATAACTACTTATGTAAAGAAAGGACCTACCTCTTTATTTATACTAAAACTTTAATTAAACCTACTTGTAATAATTTTAACAAGCTCTACACAAAATGATTCTCTTAGGTTTAAACCCAAAACATAAATACATTATTATTTTTATATAACATACATAAGATTAAAAGATAAATATAACTCATTGATTACTTTATAATATTTAGGTTTATAATTGAGCTATATATTTAATCCAATTTTAATCAAAATAGAAAATATAATTAATGATAGTCCAAATATTATTACATCCTTTCACTTGAATAACATTAATTAGTTTTTTATCAATTAAAAAAAAAGTTCAAAAAAAGACTCTAAACCAAATAACAACTTTAATAGTCATAATACAAATCATAACTTAATAAATGTGCTTTAAAACATAATCAAGTTTAATAACACATTTAACTTCAAATTATATATAATGATATACTATTTATCGATATAATATATAATTTCAAAAGCAAACTAAACTTATTAACATGATCATAAGAATATGTAAATGTAATTACACTTATAATATAACTAAGTGGTCCTTCAATATTATTGTGTAAAAAATCCTCATTGTTGTCTTATAAGGAAGAACCATTGCAAATAAAAATACATTTCCCTAAAGAGACAACTATAGCTCAAAATTATGTGAATACAAATATTATTTTCACCAAGAAAATGATTATATCCCCAAATAAAATGACATTTTGTAGATCTATAAAAAAAATTAAATTTCATAATTCATATGACAAGAACAATTTATGTAAAAAAATTATAATAACTACTCTTACTAACCAATTACATCAAAAGAACTTAAAATACTCATATTTTTAACATATTGTTTGAAAATAATAAGTGCACTAGCCTTGGTTAGTGGATTTGCTATCATCGATTTAATGCCAAAATGTTTAACAAGAATGTCACCATTCCTAACCTAATTTTTGACTGCAAAATACTTTATCTCAATGTACACATTTCGTTATTTTTTGAAAATATCACTACAATTGAATTGTTATAATAAATCTTTAAAGGTCATGAAATAAAATCATCTTTAAACTAAAATAAAGTTTATGAATCGTATTATATGTGTGATGGCACCACAAAAAAGAAATGAGTGTCTATGCATATTTTTTCAAGAAATTACTCTACCAACCAAAAGAAACAAATATCCTAATGTAGATTTCATTTCATTTATACATCCAACAAAATCAAAATTTGTGTACCTAATCACTAACCCTCTTGCAAACAAGTATTTAATCTTTTGTTTTCTATAGTTATTGAATCAAGTTATTAATAGTAATCCCATTATTATTATGTAGATTAGAAAGGTATCTACTAAGTACTTTCACTATAAAAGACAAATCAAAACTAGTGCAAATCTAAGCGTACATCAAACTTTTAACGACACTAAAATAAGGCCTATCTTTTATCAAAATTTTTTAGGTATTGATCTTTGCTAAATATGTCATCTTTAGCCATAAAAATATTTCTATGTTTAAATTTATTCATATTAAATGTCTTAAATAAACAATTTGTGTAGGCGTTTTGTGAAAGACCTAATAAATGCATAGATTTGTCTTTATGAATTTCAATTCCCAAAACATTAAAAACATTACCAAGGTCCATTATGTCAAAGTCACTAAACAAGGTAGATTTAGTCTCGTGAAGTAGATTAATATCACTATTAACAAATAATATAACATTTACATAAAGAACAAGAATAATAAAACTACTTTCACTCAACTTAGAATATATACATTAATCAACACTATTCTTAACAAAATTTTAAAAAGATATAACTTTATCAAACTTCAAATATCATTGTTTAGATGCTTGTTTAAGGTCATAAATGGACTTTTAAAACTTAAACACCAAATGCTTATTTTCACTTACAACGAAACCCTCAAGTTACTACATACTAACTTCCTTATAAAGATCTTTATTTAAGAAAGTCATTTTGACATCCATCTAAAGAAACTCCAAATTATATGAACTATTAAGGTCATAATGATTATCAAGGAATCCTTTAAAAATGTTGGTGAGAAGGTTTTCTTAAAATTTATCCCCTTTTTTTGTATAAATTCTTTCACTATAAACTTAGTCTTAAACTACTTTATATTGCCCTTAGAATAAATCCCCTCTTTTTCTAATGATTTTATGATCTAATTTGAATGACATTGGATAATAAATTTTCACATCAGTAAGACATCCTCATACATTAAAATGGTTTAAGTTATGTTTCAAAATGTTGGACAATTTAAAAGGTGTTTTGAACACTAATTTAGTAAGAATACTATTTAAGATATACATAAGTTGTTTTCAAGATTTTACTCTAAAGAAAGATTGATAAATTAGTTCTACTCATTATGGATTTAATAATGTCCATCAAAGTGTGATTTTGCCTCTTACTTAGAAGTCCTAGGTATAGTAAATTGAAAAAACAATCTCATAAACCTACAAGTACTTGGCAAAAGGTCCTATAAACTAGCTTATTTCACTAATTTTGCCATATTACTCATCACTACATTCAAACATAAATTTTAAATTTTTTTGCCATTTTAATTTTTGACCAATTTTTTCATTTAATCTCTTTATTACATTTCATTTCTACCTCTCAAGTAATTATGAGTTATTACTTATGAGGTAGACATAACCTTATAATGGGAAATATCATTAATGAAGGTTATGAAGTTTTGGTTACTGCATAAAGTATTTTTAAGAGTACCACTTTTTTCATTATGAATTATTTTTAGGACTTCTTTATTACAAGTGGAATTCCTATTGGTTTGTTAAACAACTCTCCTTTAATGAAATCAACATAATCACTCTTGTTAAAGTTTTCAAAAGAAAGTATAACCTTTTTATGTTTTACTAGTTTGTTTATCCTTTTTCAAATGTGACTTAAATGTTTATGGTAAAGAGAATAAGAATTTTGTTTACAAAAATGTCTTTTAACACCAACATTAATAGCATGAAGTACATTAAATTGTTTAAAATCAACATTTAATTTATATAAATCAACATATCTAAAAATGTCTCTAATAACAATATAATCATAAAATAAACTATAACATCCTCTATTGAAACTTAAATAAACGACAATTTCTTAAAATTTTGATAAATAAACTAAATTTCATCTTGTGAATGACACAATAAGGCGTCTTTTAAAATCAAAACAAATTTTGAATCTAATTTTAATTCAACTACCCTCATGACCTCTACTTCCTTTTGTTCTCCATTCTTATATATAGATTGACTTCATCCTAGTTGTTTTTATTATTATTTTTTTTTTGTCATTCTTATTGGCAAAATAGTCCTTCTTATAAGCATATAAATTGACTTCAAACTATATTCAAAACAAATAAGAGCAAGAAAATTACCTACTTTATTGTTTTTATTTTTTTTATTAAGGTAATTTTTATAAGTAAAATATTTTTTTCTCCAGCGACTTATTTTTTTAAATAATTAGCATTCATCTTTATTTATCACATATTTAAAATTAAGGTACTTCTATCTAAGATTTTTTTTAAGACCATTATTTTCTTAGGATTAAAATTTTCTCTTGTGAAACAACTTATGTGGGTGTAATTGATTGACTAAATTCACATTCCCTGAAACTTTACATTTCATCCTATCCTTTTCTTGAGTACAAATGAATATCAAAGTGTCAACTTCTCAATTTTCTTTTTGAATATTCTAAGAAATTTTCAATGTATTGAATTAAAAAGATAAAAAATTCAAGGCATGGTTAACAAGAAAGAGGCTAGCAATAAGTCTTTCAAGCTAAATAGGTTTGGATGAAAAAGTATCTTAAAAATATATTCCTTAACACCACTTGTCTCATTATATTTCATATTGATGAATTTGTTTATCAATTGACCAACTTTAACTTTACTAAAAACTATATACTTTTTCCTAAGAGAAGAAAAAGAAGTAGAGATAACCTTTTCATTACCATAAGAGCCAAACAATTTGCCTTATCCCACTTCTCGTAATACCTTTTCGCCTTAGTACTACTCTTGCTAGTTTTTTCTACTCTTATAGTCATGTTCACATTCATCATAGTTAAAACTATTTTCACATCCTCTTTTCATGTCTTATAATTTTCATTGTTTGTTTAAGGAAAAAGTACATGGAGTTAAAAAATAATAGTAACCAAAATTAGTAGATATCATGACTAATAAAATTAATTTATATTCAAATATTAGGATTCTTAACTATCATTACAAACTCTCCTATGAGTGGAGAAACCAACAAACTTTGGGATTATCTTCAAATCAACAAATTAATGTAACAATGACTAGAATCAAAAAAATATAATACCTATAGGCAAAATGATTATCAACCCACTCATTAGTAAAATAGTTTCAAGTCATTCAAATTAATATACATAATAACTCAATGTGAATAAGTGATTATATATACTAATTTAAACAACAAGGATATCCAAATATTACACAAAAATGTCATTGATGATCACTATAGTGACAAATATTTAATTTTATAACTTTATTCTAAGAAGGGATCATACAACAAGATTGTTCACAAAAAATTTCAACTCTATATTTTTTTCTTTTTTAAATATAACTAAGAAATTGCTTATAAGTATTATAACTTTGCTATTGATGTTGAACTTTCTTGGCAAAATAGATGCATATGCCAGTGTGTGTGTGTGTGTGTGTGTGTGTGTTAACCTTGCTCGTAAGTTCATTGGAAGTAACACTCTTAATTTAATATTTATTAAGAGATTGGAATCAATAATAATGGAAAAGCAAACTCACAAAATCATAATTGTTTTACTTTTAAATAAGGGTTATAAATTGATATAACTTTACTCTAATATCACATGTAAATTTTTAAACCTTAAAATCTTATATCAAAATTACAATTATAATTATAAATTAAATATGAGTATAGGTTTAAACATACCTCTTGTCATATCACAAAGATAGGTGATGAATATTAAATCACAATATTATATACACTAATAAACACATGGAGATCAGTGTCCTCCTCTTGTATACTATCGATAGTTTATAATTCCTGTTATATGTAGAGAAGACTTATTTTATTTATACTAAAACCCTAATTACACACACTTATTATGAGTTCAATAGTAGACTTTATACCGAATAACCCTTTTAAGTCCAAGACCAAAATACAAACACATTCATATCTTATATAACACATAAAAATAAAAGGTAGATATAACCCGTTAAATCATTTTATGATATATAGGTTGATAATTAAGTTACACATTTAATTTGATTTTAATTTAAGATAAAAAATACATATATATATTCTTACAGGGCCCTATTTCAAGAGAGCCTCATTAAGAGATTTGAGAGCTTCCTCGGCGATTATTCGGTACATTTTCTGTGTTGGATGAACCGCATCCCAGAACACATATTTTGATGCATCGGTGCATGTGCTTAAGCCTCTGCACGTATCACCGTACTCAACTGTTCCCGACCCGCAGCAACCTTTTGCTGTTTCCACTAAACCTGCCAAAAAATTTGCATAAGTATTATTAAACACAACAGTTCAGTCCCTAAACACAATTGCAAACCCTTCGGGTCTTGTTTTGCCAGTTAGCCACTAACCAAATTTTGTGGGATTGTTAACGGCACCCAGAATGACTCCAAAGCAATCAACATATGCATCTTTGATCCCTGTTGTAGTCCTGAGGATGTCCAGTTTCTCCTTTATCTTGGAATTGAGCGAGAAGGCTACTTGGTTATAGGCTTTTACACATGTTTTCTCGTTCATGAGAGTTTTTACAAGTGGCATGCACCCCAGAGGAGGGACCCCAACAACCACCAGTCTTGTGACACCAAGTTTGTGCATTTCCTGCAAACGACATGTAGCATTGATACCGCTTTATCTCGAGAGAGAAATAGCTATAAAAGAATTAATGTATATTGGGCTTCCAATAGAAATGTATATTGGAAGTTCAGAAATTTTGATGGAGTCAGTACAACATGACATTTTATTGGTGTTGGTTGAAATAGTAGATTTGAATGTAGCTAGTTGAAATAGTATAATTAAACCAAGCTTATTACAAATATCTTGACCAAAGGACCTGTATCAAAAGAGCCCTCTTCCTTCAATTAGTTTTTAACACATGAGGATTCAATTCAATGCCCATGTTTTAGAAAATGAAAGGATGTATTATAATTCACAGTTCTTACTAAAATATATGGGATTTCTCTACAAGTCAGTTCATTTCATTAAAGGAAAAATGTGGACTGGGGCTGATATTCAAAACTAACCCTTTCCCTAGAATTTTCATTTGACGGTTGTGATGTCATTCCAGTAAGGATAATTATGTACTTGGACATATTCAATTGTGTTACACCAATTAAAAAGTATTTGTGTTGACAATTCAGTGTCTGTTAAAATTAAAATTAAACAAGAGAATTCACTCTAATAATAAATTGATTCTTTTTTTATTTTTTGGTGATTCATTCTTTTGAATTGAATTCTACTGTAACACAAATACCGAAAAAACAATCTATCAGATCGGAGTTGGTCTTGGGGACCTCAGTTGTGAGTGAATCATAGGCATCCACATGTGTGTGCATGAGCAGGTGCTGACCCTCTTTCTTTTGGGGGTGGGGGAGGGGGGGGGGACAAAATGTCCGGTTTTCATGGTAACTTATGTAGAGAAGTTTACCGTAATGTCCTCAAACATGCGGGTCACCAAGTAATTTTGGTACTCGTCCACATTGTATTGCTGGGAGCGAATTGATTCCAGGTAGTAATTCTGGAGGAAGTCATTGGATCCCATACTTAAGACAATTATTGCATTTCTGATGACATCTTCTGCCTTCTTTTCGCCTATCAATTGCCGGAGGTGGATCTTGTAATGCCTGAAGTACTCTAGCTGCCTCGAAACAGGCAAAACACTCTGTTTGAAGTCCCACAAAAAGAGGGAAAAAAAACGAAGGCAAAAGAAACATCAATATATATCATGTCGTGCCTTAAAAATTTCCTTTATTTTTCAAAAGGTTCTTGCTGGCTAATAAACGGGCTCATCAAACTAGTTTGGACTGCAGGGCTTACTGAGAGATTTGCAGTGAGATCATCGTAACCAGAACCAGCAGAAGCAAAACTCACACCATGTAACAAATCCACTGCTTTCAAATTGGTGTCCAGGAAGGCTGGAATCGCCTTTGTATAACCAAGCGCCTCAGCTACAGAAAAATTAAAAAAAAAAAAACAAATAATAATCATAATAAAACAAGAACATTTAGCCAGCAGCGGAACAATTTTTGCTTTTTGGCTGACTGAAATTGTATTCAACCGTGCGAGACTGACCAAAAATAGAGTAATTGACTCCATGCATTTTAGTAGCTTGAGAGGAAACAGAATGAAACAAACAATTCAGGAGATGGCCAATTATTCCCCACTCAATGTATCGTGTATTGTTAAGAGTGAACCATTGCAAAATTTGATGCCCTCTAAGTTAGAGAGAATTGTTGCGAGGGAGACGTGCAAACATGTCTGGCCTCTTGCGTGCAGATCCCGCATTCTTTAATTTCCAACATCATGGCGTCTTTCACCCGTAACTGACGACAACACTTGCCAAATAATGACTTGAACGAAGCTAGCTAGCTGGTAGAAGCACATGTAATAAAGCTATGCAGAGGAAGTAGTTACCTATGAAGTCTGTGGCAAGTTTTCCGTTGGTAAACCTGCCGGTGGGGCGGCCATCAAGGAAATCCTTGCCATAGGGAGGGAAGTTGCCCTTCATGGTCGTTGCCAGGCGGTTATTGTTACCCGGATCAACACTTGAGTCTCCGAAAACTAGAACACAAGTGATGTTGTTCTCTGCTGCCATTTTCCTAACTTGACGAAGGTCCACAGCCCCAGAAGGCAATGGCATCAGTATTTCCACTGCCAAAATGGTAGCCATAGCCATTACCATTCCCAGCTTTGGCAGCACCATTGTTCTCATAGACAAGCAATCTACCAAACAGCCTCAATGATCAAGCTAGTTTTACCCTCTTGCCATCAGATATGCTCAAAGGCTAATGCCCACCTCCTCTTAAATAGACTGGAATGGATTGGTTTTGTTGGTTGAACATTTATGAGGTAATTATCCATATGTCACCAAAAAAAAAAAAAACTGCTGACAGATTTAGTGAGTTTGGCCATTAAGGCTGGCTTTTTTAGTTTGAAGCAGAGCATTCAATATTCTTGCCATTAGTGAATAGTCATCTTTAATATGCTCAACAGCATATTTCTCAACGAGTTATATAGGGAAATGCGTAGTTAATAAGAACCAACATTTTATTTTAAGTAAAATTTGTTGGGAAACTGGAAAAAGAGAGTGATGTGCGTACGATTTTTGTCACTTAGCAGACACTTTTAAGATGGTGCCTGTTCATGTCGAGCAAATGCTCATCCTGTTTGCTTTGGTCATCTGCAATGCTCATAAAAATGTATCCGCCAAAAACGAAGTATAAAGATTAGAAAAATGTGTTCACCACTTCTAATGTGTCAAATATTTTAAATACTGCTCTCACACTTTTAAATATTTTTTATTTTGATAATTATATTATAGACTTTAATTTATAATTTATTAAATATTATATTACATGTATCTATGTTTCATGACAAGGGTCGTGTCAAATACAGTACATGCCTCGATTTAAAGGTGCGTTTGCCCTGCAGCTTAGCAATGTTCTGATAAATGCATGCACATGCTTTTGCACGACGATCTCGTTGCTAGTACTACGAGGGGCTGCTCCCATTAATGGTGTAAAGGATTTTGATTGAAAGGCTGAGAAGTGTTTTGTGAAGCATGTAGTATTGGCCACCCAAAGTGGTAATCTGATAATGATTTGTTGAATATCTTTTTTATATTCAATTATAATATTAAATTTTGAATTTATTAATATTAATATAAAATGTAAAACAGAAGTTTATTTAGGCTCAATAATATTCAATGATAAATATTTTCAGTGAAAAAGATTAAATGAGAGTATCGACAAGTGACTTTTGGTGCTCACAAATTACATTTTTTTCTTGTTCAAAGATGATAAACTAACAGTTGTTTGAATTATTAATGTTTTCATTCTTTTTTAATTTATTTTTGGATTTTATTCATTTTTCATGATATTTTCTGAGGATTCTTTAGTTAGTAGTTTGGAGCCATTTGAGGACGGTGCATGCGGTCTCAAGTGCCACATAAAATTGAACAATGGGAAATTGTGTGTGGAATTGATTCAAAGTACTGTCTGAGAGCTCCACAACACGGCATTAAATTGCTTGTCGATTTTCATCCAGACGAGAGTCAAAGAGCTCATTTTCAAAGCTTGTTTTTCCTTCATTTAATCAGATTACATTGAATTTAGTAGTTTTCTATCAGTTGTAACGACGACATTTGTACTCGAGATCATTGCAATCCAAATCATTAGAATGTCAATTTAAAATGGACTTGTGAATTCTATCACACTGATTGCCCCACCAGCACCCACCCCCCCCAACCAATTGCTCCCTCACACTTCCATTTTCAGAAAATTTAATGCATACTTCTTATTATCATATTATGATATATATCTATATATATATATATATATTTTTTTTTTTTTTTTTCTCATGCAGTAGTACGCGTTTTATTTGTCAACGTTTGTTATTTGTTACTGAGAACTAGAATTTTCTTTTTTCTTTAAAGAAGAAGAAGAAGAAGAAGAAAACTCAAAAAAAAAAAAAACAAATAATAAATTCAAACTCTTCTCAGTAAACATTTATGGATTAAGGGTCCATGCCATCATCTACTGCAGAAGCTTGCAACTCTCTTGATTCAGAGGGGGTAATGCAGCTGCAGCTCCGTGCTGGGCTGGACGCAGCAGAGCACTGTACTTATTGCGCCCCTGTTGGTTGGACTGTTAATTAATGATTCTTCCCAACCAGCCGGCAACTGACTTCAAATACTTCGGCGCCGCACCCAAGTTCCATCAGTAATGCTCATTTGCATGGCTTATCTGAATCGAAGCTTTTGAGAATTGAATTTATTATATTTAATTAACAATATTTGAGAATTTAAAATTTAATTAGTTAGATTAATTTAAGTGGAATTAAATTGACAAAATTATAAAATAGTATAATTCTTATTTCTAAAAAAAACTAAGATGTAAAAAATAAATTTATATCACAACTCTTCTTCACTGAGTATAGTAAAGACGAAACCCATGGTTTTATAGGGCAACTTGGATCGAACCAAGTTCTAGTTCTCCGTTTTATTGGTCCGACCGGTCAGTCCAATCCATTTTTTAAACCATTGTTGTGAATACGGTCTCATTTCATTTGGCTGATATTTTGGAACTTTGCTATTCGTGGTGGAAAAATCATAGTATGAATAATTGCTGAATTCCTATTAATTGAGGATTTTCATATGGGGTAGAAATGAAAAATTCCTTGTGATCATAGAATAATTTTGTTTTTCTTTTTTTTTTTTTTTAAAGAACTCGAAGTAATTTTGACGCATTGAGTTTCATGGAATGAAAATTATATATGCTTGTAGTGCTTCATATAAGCTTTCAAACGCCATATTATGCACTTTAATATGTATTAGAAAATATAGAAAATCAAATGTATATATATATAAAGGAAAGAAACTAACTAGAAAAGATATAAAATTTGAAAGCCCATGTAGCACTATCATTAAGGATAAATTTTACTCTCGTAGATGAGTTATTTTAGTTGAACAGATTATAATGACTGTTATCACATAATACAATAGATTTTTCTACCAGTGTGTACCCCACAAGTGAAGAAGTAAGAAAAATAACATAATCTTGATTATCTCAACAACTACTTTTTGCACAAATTCTATCAAGATGTGATCTTCTTTAACACTCTATTATCTTACTTCTACCACGAGTAACTTGGATATTTTTAATAGAATCCATTCCACCAAACGTTACAACATGTTAGGAATTATAATATTCATAAAATCACTTATACCTAAATAAAACCCATAATATACAATAAATAAAATTTGCATAAAAACCCTTGAGTTCATAAAATAATAATAATAATAATAATAATAATAACTGTCCTTACAAAAAGTTTCAAGTACACAACAATAATAACAAAAAGAAGATAATACCGTAGAATTGCATAAAATTCACAACATAAAGTCATTTATGTTGAGCCCTTTAATTGTTAGACATTTATTGTACTAATTCATTCCAAAAAGTTAGTTCATTGATTAAAAATTTGAATGACTCTTATGTACTCAATGACCTATTCATTATCATCTTCATTATCTTCACCATCATGATATTCTTCCACAATATTTATGGGCATCAATCTTTTTATCAAATTATACAGAAGACAACATGCCATAACAATACAATCTCAAGTTCGAATTCTAAAAATTGTCTATCATTCTTTAAGCAAACCAAACACCTTTTTATCACATTTTCAGCCTTGGAATGTTTCGTATTTAAATAATATTTTGCAAGTTGTGGTTGCCTATCACCTCTCTATCCATGCAAGTGATAACGTTGTTCTCTAAATAGAGAAAAAAAAAATCCCTAACTATTAGTGTATCCAACATCAACCAAATAGCAACATTATTAGCATATTTAAGTACAAATTAGTTTCACTATAATGTATCCATAAATTAAAGTTAACAATTTTTAACTCTAACTATTTATAAGTTACCCTGTGGAAATTTTAGACCATCTTGTTTAAAAATGACATTTCAAAGGATACGACCATCATATACTGACCACTCTTAACTAGGTAAAATATATATAAATTGCAAATCAAGAGAATAGACACCCAACACATTCATTACAAGTTTTCCTCTTCTTTTTGATATTTTAGGCCATCTTTTAAAGCTACACACACACTAATGAAAGTATCATCTAAAGCTACTATGCAATTTTACAAAAAAAAAAAAAAAAGATATAAGAAGATTCATTAACAATTTAGTAAAAGAAAAATAAAAAAAAAAATACTAGCCATGAGACATGTGTAGCTTGAAATATTTTCAACTTTCATTTTTACAATCATTAGTTATAAGTCTAGGTCTCTCAAATAGTTGATGATGCAGTTCTAAGACGACTTTTAGATAAAAATTGAATTGTCTACTTACAGTTTCTTCACTCCTAACAAAGTAATTATAGGCTAATTGATTTTTTTTATGATGAGCTAATATGCATGGAAATATCTTTATAATTTCTTCTAATGACATAAATATATATTCATTTAAACCCTAAATATCTCTCAACATTTCACAAAGTACATCAAATGTATATCATGAGAAGTCCATATCATTTTCTTTTATTAATAAGTTTAAGTTTACTAGTCAAAACTTTTCTTATATCCTTTATTCTTTCGGTTAACTAACATCCATTATATATTGAGACTCCCATAAAATGGAGACTCATAGACATTATTAAAATAATGCACATAATAGCGATAATCAAAAGGAATCATTGCAATTGTCTCCTTCTTGTCAAGGTCAATTCAAGATGTGCGACTTTTTTTTTACAAATTATACAGGTCATGATAATAACAAAACAAAATTTAGCTTTAGAAAAGTTTACATATTAAACATTAGCAAATAAAGAAAGAAGTCAAGTCGTAGGTTTATGGAAAAGAAGTACTCTCTTCTTCATTCCTTTTTAGTTAGGAGAAAAAGGGACATCATATGCTAATTCACTTAAGAGAGATCTACACACAAATGATGAAACCAATCATGTAAAAAGTGGCTTCTCAAATCAAAGAAGGATGGCAAGCGTTGCATTCGTAGCTACAAAATAGCGCAATGGTTGGACAATATATATTCAAAATTATAGATTAAAAGAACATACCGATTATAGATGTTACTGATGGGAGAAGGGAAGCATAGCGGAGTATAAATAACCCCAAAAAAAACCTTCTCTCGCTTGCTTGAACCTGTGAAGAGATAATTGAATAACAAAAAAATGACAATGCAAATGAATCACGCAAGAGAACACACCAATTTTACGTGGAAAACCCCTTCAAATCAAAAAGGGGAAAAACCACGGACACTTTGAATCAGAGGTCAGCTCTACTATAATCAAGTGAGTACAATAGAGATACACAACCTCAATTAAATCAAATAAATTGAACAAATTCAATTTGAATTAAACAAGAGATTAATGAGTCAAGTAAGACAAGTCAACTACGTACTGTCAACTACAACTCAACAAGTAGATGTCAAGGCAGTAATCCAATTGTTCAAGATAAACCTCCAGATGTCCCCTACTAGCTGTCCAAATTTCAGCTCAATCAGACCACGAATCAATAACCATCCACATGGTTTACCAATTCTGCCACAGTGAGAGAATAGAAAGTTACTAAAATTGAGAAACTTTGGTTCGAATGGAAAACCTGCCCTTGCAATTGATCACCCTGATTGACTAATTTTAATTGTTGCCCTTTATTGTAATCCTTAAAAAGAAATTCAGATAAAAGCTCAATGTTTATATGTACGAAAGTTTAAAATTAAAATGTGGAAGAATTATGGAATTTTGGACAAAATCCAAAAAAGAATAGTTCAGTTAGGCATATGGAAAAACTAATGTAGATGCAAAATATGAATGACAATATTGGTGTGTTCAAGCAATATTTCATCTTCTAAATATGAATGACAATATTTCATCTAAAATGACTAGATGCAATCTACTTATAATGTGTCTTTAAACTTCACCAAAGTGCGAACCATATGCAACTTTCAAATGCAATGAGAAACTTGTAAACTCCCTTACTAAGCATATATTTGTACCTTTCCACTAAAACAATTGATCTCAAATGACTCTTAAGTACATTAAATATAATTATCATTTTCCACCCAACGACGAAGTATGAATTTGATGCTTAACTACTTACTAATGTAAGAGAAACTTTTTATCGAAATGGGTGTCTCTGTTCTTAAGTAGGATAATAAGGCAAAAACAACAATAAGCCACATTATCAAACAAATTATAACCTTACTAATCAGTTGCATTCCCCTTTGAACTTTCCATATATAGAGAATGCCAAGGCTAAGCGTGACTCTCATATACTTCCTATTAGTTGTCTATAAAATTATATGAAATTAGCCATCTCCAATCCCAAGACCTTTATCTATGTCAAACTCACACAAGTTCGTGCAACACTGAATATGAGCTTACAAGCAAAGTATAAGGCAGGAGAAAAATCAACAAAGAGAAAATAACAATCAATCATGAATAAAATTGAAAGATGAGGATTTTTTGTTGTAAAGTTGAAACCTTTTAAATGAATAAAACCATTGAAGTACGAAATCTTAATCAGAAAACAACAATAATGAAAAAATGAAGAAAAATATGTCAAATCTTCAAAAAATAATGGAGTTTCTTTTGATCTCCTAGAAGCAAATGAATCATTTTCAAGTGTGTAGCATTGACTAAGACTTACAACGGTAACTCATATCATACTAGCCATCGCCACTTGTGGCAGAAACAATAACTAAGGCTATGATGCTTAAATGATAACAAACTTTAAAAATAGAGACCTGACATAGACAATCAATTACACTAAGCTTATGACTTGAAATTGATGAAATCCCCACCTCTCTTGCATCGAGTAATCTAGGAATAAGAGTTGCTTTTGGTACTTCAAATCTTGTTTAGCTTTCTAAACAATGACATTAAGGACCACAAATCAAGAATAAGAACCCATAATGAATGGAAAGGGTTGGACTCATTCAAAATAAGTGTCATGGGTATTAGGAAAAAATTATTTTTCAATCATTAAAACAAAAAAGAAAGAAAGAAAGAAAGAAAGTGTAAAGTGGTGAAGAAGTTGTGAAAGATAACTAACTTAGAACTCAAACATGTTAAGTGAGAGCGATGAGCGTTCTGTTGAGTCTATTGAGATATGCATAATATCTTTATCTATTGATTCCCAAATGAAATGGAAATAAGATTGGCCTGGGTAACTAAGGAATGACTCATTTCCATGTTCACAATAATTTGATTCCTAATTTTAAAGGAATAAGAATCACTTTTATATTTACCAAATCTTAGGATTCCTATAAATATTTTTATCCAATCAAATGACCCCTTAGTATGAGAGATTAGATCATACTGGGTAACAAAAGATTGAAAATTAAGCTAGAGAAGTGTAAATTAGACTTGTTTATTTTGATCAACTTATATATGTGTATGACCTAACTAGAAAAATAAAATGAAGAGATTTGAAAGGAAATTAAAGTTATCAATTCATTTTGATGTTTATGAACTAGTGATTGTAAGGACAAGGTTTTCAACTCATATTTTGATTATACTTATAAATGGCTTTAAGCATTTAGTCACATACATGATCCCCCTTTATTCTTAGCATAAGAGTGCTTTTAGATAATATTTGTGTGGTTGAGAATTAGATAAAATATAAAAAGAAAGGCTAACAAAATCATAAAGATTGACCAAAGTGTGAGCATCTATTTGAGCATTGCAATAGACTCTATAATAAAAATGGTGAAATAAGGTGACTAATTATTCAAAGGGCTCTGCAATAAAATGTTATTATAGTGAGAGGAATAGTAATTTATAAAAGCATATAAGGTAAATGATAATGTAAGGAATAAACTTGCTAATATCATAAGCATTGGATGTATAAGAGAGAGTGCATCTTATATATTTGACCTTATGTGCTAAATTCCTTATTTCGAAATAAAAACTAGCAAGAAGTCTAACTTAAGTAGTTTATAATTCTAAAGATCATGTACTATTGTTCATAACCTTTCACTAATAGTAAAACTTGTGTTTGAAGATACTTGAAATTTATCTTTGACAATTTAATGCATACTACAATAAGGTGTCCTGTTCAATGATGTGAGTAAATTAGACTTATGGGATATCACTTTTAATAAGAACAAGTTTTAGTAGGGATGTGGTTGAGTAAGTCTTCTATTTGTGTAAATTAAAAGATTATGAGTTCAATGGTACATAAAACAATTGAAATATATGATGACATTTCTCATCTCATTTAAGTTAGCGAAAGTACCGTATCAAATGAGTTTAGTAATTAAGAAATTAAACTACATAAAAGTAGTGGTAAAGTGATGCCACTTAAGAAATTTGATAATTAAAAAGAAATACTGATTTGGCTACTTTTCACTATGATTAAGAGTTTATTGGCTATTTAATGTGAATTATAGCTAATAGTAGAATAAGAAGTCAATGAAATTTAATTGTGTTTGTAACATGATAGATTTTCATTTTAGGGTACAACAAAAAAGAATGAGCAAATTCCTGTCACAATCTCCTCTTGTATTATTAAATTCAATGCATCTACTTTGAGTCCGCCGAGACTTTCCATGTCTAAACGGTTTTCGGGTTCTCCAATTATGAAGGCTACTGTAAAATGAAGTAATGATCTGAACCATCTGCAAAAGGCAAGTGCTCGTAAGATCCTAGTCTTAGGTGCTCACAAGTTGCCGTGGCCGAATCAGTGACAGAATATTACCAACTTCAATATAGTCATTCTGGCCAAAATATAGAATTTTTGTTTTGGGTTTCGGAGAAGCGCTAATGCATCACTCGATTCTAAGGACCGTCCCCCTTCTTCTTCTTTTTTTTTTTTTTTGTGTTTCTTTTTTGAGCAAGATTCTTAAAACCCTGCCTAGTTTTACATTGATTGCTGGAAATGGAACGTCGTCTAATAAGGGTCTGCTCGCTTCAGAACCTAATTCGATGAGCTTCGCTTTTGAAACCCAAGTGGATTGCCACCTTCGCGATCCAATACGTGTGATAACGTAATATCATGGCATACCCTTTTACATACATAAATAAATTTCATTTGAATTCTTGTACGTAAGCAAAGTCCATATGCATTATGCATCATTTTGAAATGGAACAATATGTTTCTCACTAATACATCTTACAGACAAATCATCCGTACATGTCTTGAAGTTTAGAAATCCGTGTCTCCTCAGAAGGAGAAAAAAAAAAACCAGAAATTCAATGCATCTACAGATTGCATTGTCACGTCAAAATTTATTCTGTTTGTGGAGCTTGTTTGTAAGATTTATCGTGTGCGATGCATTTTCCTCTGGAGATCTAAACTTGTCTAGGAAAACCAGAAGTAGCATGAACCATTATGCAATTAATAAGCTTCTCAAGTCTCAACAGATGGGCCAGTAAATTCAGATTTTATAAATATGGAGTTCTTGAGATCTCTTGTCCTTCCAAAGAGAAGTCCTGCTCAAGTGGATCATAATTTACATCTCGTCTATCCCTCAAAGCTTAAACTGGCAAGTCTAAATGTTCCACAGATGACAATATCAGCAATCAAACTACCTGTGTAGATTATCAACTGTGGCAGGCGATATAGTCCAGTTTCATAGCCCTAAAATATTAAATGCAACAATAAGAGACTCAGTAGGTCTTGCATTCGATCAGCAGAATTGACAGCAAAACCTCATACGTTCCACACCTAAGATAACTCTGTTAAAAAGAATAATTCAGTTTAAATCAGGATGTATAGCTTTGCATCTTGTTGTCATCTACCAAAATGTTTCGGTCTGCAGTCCTCCTAGATGTTGCCAAGTAGATTCTTCATTGCCCACATACCAATATGTGATCATCCCCCAATTTATGGATCTTCTGCTGCCTCATTTGTAGTCCTGAAACAGTATTCGTTTTCTAGCTATTGGAACCATTTCATCAACCACTTGGTTGCCATGAAGACATTGTGGGCTGGTACTTACTTGGATGATTTTCCAGAGTCAAGTTGCATTGTGACTGGCCCATCGTTAACCAAATTGACCTTCCACATCATATTCAGCAAGACAAGTGTCTATGAGAAAGTGGGATTGGGGGGAACATCCATTTAAGAGAGAAAAAAAAGGGCAAAGTAGCCTTACCTTCATCATTGCACCAAACATACCATCTAAATAAAAAGAAAAAAGGAAAAGGTCTGAGAAAAGATTAAATTAGAAACAAAAGTATGAGAACTATAATCTGCATTACACAATACAATATACAGCCCTTGGGATAACAAGAGCATCAGAATTGCAAACTGCATTATAAGATAACACACAACACAAGATAGGACATCTGCTAGAATTCTTAGCCAGGCAGCACAACATTAGGGTTTATAACCAAGGCAAAATTTCAAGGACATAGTTTGTTTTCTGATCTGAGACAGATTGGGCTATGAAGGTTCATCCTTTTACAGACTTTTCAATTTGATGCTAATTTGAAATATGCATGAAGACATTAGTGATTTACCACAGCGAAACCCAACAGATTTCTTGGTTCTCAATCCACCTTTGCCCCCCACCCCCCCCGCATTCGGCACCAGCCCTAAAACTTCAAAAAGAAAAAGTACATCCATTCTTTTGTATTTAAATGGTCAAGGAATTGCATTCATAGTAGAAAGCAGCAGTCCTTTTTCAACCAATATGACCATGCATACACAAAATTTTTTACATCATACCATACAAATACAAAGTGAAAAAAGGGAAAAGAAAAAAATTAAATAAGAATACCTTTCACCACATCTGGCTGGTAGGATTTCCTAAATTTATCGACTAATGACTCATAGAAGGGTTTTGCTTTCTGGGGTGGCATTGCTACATGAAAATCTGGCTTGTTTCCCTTCAAGATTCCATAAAGTGTAAATTGGCTCACTGTCATCAAACAAAGAGCATAAACAATTCCACCAAAAAGGGTACACTATAAGAATATAACATCAGAGGGACCTCACTACATTAGGCTGAAAGTCAACACATTTTAGTTCCACAAAATGCATAAACATGGCATTAAAGAACAGTCCAATTCCAACCCCTTTGCTCCAACGGTCAAATACTTGAATTCTCTCATGAATGAAAGAAAATGTATCATTAGCTTTAAATTTGGGAAAATCATCTCTGATGTACCTAGTAAAACTCCATAATTTTTCTGCATAACCTGCACAGATACACCAGATCTCTGTGATTAACCTCATAACCACTCTAACCTGCCAAAAAATCACTTGACAACCAATGGAATACACACGCACGCGCACACGCACGCACACGCACACACACACACAAATACACACGCACGAAAACAGAGTTTGAAGGATAGGGAGAGGAAATTACATTGAGGTCCCATCCTCTACCAGTAGTCTCATTTGGGAACAATCTCATATTCAATACCTTGCGGCATCTAACCAACAAAAAAGTGATCTTTTACAAAAATCAGTAAAAAAGAAAGTGACGAATTATGCATTTGCATCGACGGCGGGGGAAAAAAGGGTTTACCGTACATGTAATCGGCATCGGAGTCTGTGTCAGACTCATGGAGGCCGATGAGGACAAGGAGGCCGGGCCCGATCTCGGAGACAACACGTCCTTCCACCTGCAGCAGAAGCTTGTCAGCTATATTAAGACTATAAGGCGCACACGCACACGCACACCGCACACGCCCCCAGAGAGAGAGAGAGAGAGAGAGAAGACCTCGACGCTGGCGGAGGAAACTCGCTGGACGACGGCTCTCATGGCCCTGATTTGGTGCCTCTTGAAGTGGCCGGCGCCGGCGTGGCGTTCAAGAGACCGTATAGTGGCTGCGGATGGCAGAGTGGACAGCGAATAAGCGGCGTACATCTTTGTCTAATTTTATTGAAGGGTTAATGTTAAAAAAAAAAAAAAAATCAACAATTTTTCATCCACAAATTTAACACTAATTTTTAAAAAATAATAATTTATCTTTTATAAAATTTATTTATAATAAATTTAATACGCTACCACATTTTATTAACAAAATTTGTCTGAATTAGTAACATGATCAAATGACATGGAAAAATTAATGACATGAAAGGAAAATGGTAATTAACCGGAAACAATGCAAGCACTTACTAATTAATGGATCATTCGAACTTAGTCTAGTCTAAACTAATAATTTAACTAAATTTAAAAAAATAAAAATTGTTAACATTAATTCTAATTTCAATAAATGAGATTTTTAAATTATAGTTGGATGAAAATAACAAAAACCAAAATTAGGATAAAAAAGCCAATGAATCAAAATTCTAAAAATTTAAAAGGGTGCTAGAAGGAGAGAAAAAGAAGACAATAACATCCAAATAGTTGCAATTCCAAATGGTTGGCCTAAAGTGAGAGAAAGATAAAATTACTTTACAGAGTATATGGTCCTACATTGTGAAAAAATCTATGAACTCAAAGAGGACATACTCCTTAACAATTGTTTTTGATAATTATCTAGGAGATAGATGTTGATCCACAAGAAACAAATGTTGTTTTATTTATTTATTTTTTCAAATAGATTATAACTTTTGATTATATTATTAGTTACTATGACTTTCGAAGTTGTGAAAGTGAAATTAACTAAAATCATATTGAGACATTTTTTGTTAATCTAATAATCATTAAAGAAATTTTTTGTAGTGGGCATTTTATGATATGAAATTATAATAAGGATTAGGCAAATTGAGATTTTTTTTATTAATTTAATAATTATGAAGGACAATTTTTGTACCAAACATTGCGAAATATGAAATTGGAATAAGAGTTTGTCATATAAGAGTTTTTTTTTTTATTATTTTATAAAGTAACATTTTAGTCTTACATCCTACAGTGTTACATGAGGTATAAATATTTTAGTGTATGGATAATTGTTAATGAGTTAGAGTCTCAAGTCACTCTTTAATATTGCAAAATATTAATTAACATGATAATTTATCATAATGGTATCATGGAACTTAAACTTAAGATGTGATATGTTAGTGGTGAACATGAAGTGCCTAAAGTCATTAATACAAAGTATTTATTTATGCTAAATATAAAAGTTGTAATAAAGAAGTATGAATAAAACAACATTACTGATTACATATATAAGTTTCCATATGAAACAATCAAGAATCTTAAACCATTAAGTGGGACCTTATATTTCCATTGATGTTGATGTTAACATATATGGTTGATTCAAGAGAGTACAATACATAAATTTATGTTTTACATGAGGCAGATGAAGCATAAGTAATTGGTAATACTTTATTATTATGTTTTAATGGTGAAGTTCAAAAACTATAATTCATGGTCAAAGATGAGGTGTAGAGGAGGGTATGGGAAAAGTTATAGAGATAAAGGTTAGTAAAGGGACATAAAATAAAGATTGTGAATATGGTGTGGAAGATGAAAAGGTAAATGGAATAGTCACTTTATCATTATGTTTTGATGGTAAAGTTCAAACTTAAATTTATAGTAAAAAAAAAGGTGTAAAGGAGGGTGTGGGAAAAGTTGTACAGATAGTGGTTAGTGAGAGGACATGAAATGAAGATTGTGAATATGATGTGGAAGATGAAAAGGTAAATGAAATAGTCATGTAATTTTGTCAACATGTTATCACTAATTGTACTAAACAAGTGCAATAAACAAAAGGAGAGAGTGTGATTGAGCAAGAATCCATAGTACATAAAGAACCTATTACCCAACCAAATGATATACTTTAACATAATTAGTGGTATGATGGCAATAGTAAAAGTGTTATAATAAAAGAGAGCAACTTAGATGAATATGATTCAAACTTTATTCCTAATGAGGATAATGACATTGATGATGAGTTAAAGGACAATGATTTGTTAACAAATGATAAAGAGTATATAAATAAAGAAAAGAAAATGATGAGGAATAAGAAAGCAAGCGATTATGAAGCATATGTTGAACCAAGATACAATGTGCCTCAAAAACTAGTAAAACATGGATGGAAATGATGTGTATTACACTGATGAGCAATTTAGATGGTAAAATGAATATAAAGACTCTAATGAAGAGGTAAAGACCTTAGTGATGAGTGAGGAAGATGATCTAAATGTTGATAGTCGAAAAATAAAACAAAGAAAGAGATATAAAAAGCATAAACCAACTTGTGATCATAAAACTTTGGAGTTTAGTACTAAGATGAAGTTTAAAGATCCTAAACAAATTAAGGAATACATCCAAAGGTATGCAATTTTTAATAATTATGTAATTACATGACTGCATACTAGTGATGATAAAATGAGGGCCAAATGTGTTATTAGTTGTGCTTGTAAAATTTGTGCAAGTTGAGAGAGGAATGAGAAGACATTTACGATAAAGTTATTATTTGATACACATATATGTTGTAGGGTATTAAAGAATAAACAAGCTTATGTTAAGTAGTTGGCAAAAAAGAACTTGCATAAGTTTTGAAAGAATCCAAATTAGTTTGTGAGTTTGTGAGTAAGATGCATGTTGACATTACTGAGACATTTGCACTCATTATTACTTAAATGCAATGATATAGGGCTACATATAAAGCCCTCAACATGTTATAAGGATTTATGGAAGAACACTATAATAGGCTTAAGCCATATAAAATTAAACTACATAATAGTAATCCATATAGTTCTTAAGCTTGAGACTAATCCTATAATTATAGATACAAAACCTATCTTATATAGATTTTACATTGGGTTTGGGGCATTAAAGATTGACTTTTTAAATGGATGTTTCTTAAATACATTTTTAGATGGAGCTTCATTTTGTGTTATAGGAAAAAATGGGTATAACAAATTGTATCTTATTGCTTCAGTTATTGTAACAAAGGAAAATATTGACAATTGGAGTTAGTTTCTAAAACTCTTAATAAAAAAATTAAATATCAAAGATGGTTTTAGGTGGATAGTCATAAATGATTAGCAAAAGGTATTATAGATTTATGTATTGTCATTTATGTTATTATCCTATAAATGATGTATTTTTTTTTCTTATACATCTTTTTTATTCCTTATTCCTTATTTTTATTATAGGGACTACGTGAATATGTAAGCAAATTGATGTCGTTAGCTGAGTATAAGAAATATGCTAGGCATATATATGCAAATTGGCATAAGAAGTTTAAAGACCATTCTTCGAAGAAATGTTTTTGGAGAGTAATTAGGAGCATAATAACCTATGCTTTAAAAAAGTATTAGAAGAAATAAAGGAATTATCACTAAAAGTACATATAGATTTCACCAAAAAAGAGGTCAACAAGTTTGTAAAAACTTTTATCAATACATGGCTTAACTATAACATCGTCGATAACAACACCTCATAGTGCTTTAAGGGATACATAACAGAGGCAAAAACAAAAAGTATAATCAATATACTCAAAGATATAAGGGTGGTATTAATAAAGAGGATTAGGAAGAAGAAAACGCTAATGAAGCAATCTTTTGATGTTCTTTGTCCTTACATAAGAAAAAAGTTAAAAAGATTAAACTTGATTCAAGGATGTGTACCATCAAATCAAATGACATTATACAGTATAAGGTTAGTTATTATAATGACAAGTTTATTATTGATTTAAACATTTCCAGTTGTAATTGTAAAAAGTGAGACTTGACTGGAATTCCTTGTAAACATAGCGTGACATGTATAAATTATCAAAGGTTAAACCTCAAGGATTTTGTTGATCATTCTTATAAAAACATAACTTACTTGAGTGTATATGCCTCTACAATAAAGTTATTAAATGGGTATAAAATGTAACCAATAATTAAGAACTGTGTCATGTTACCTCCACCTTTAGAACTATGTCTAGTAGACTTAAAAAGGAAAAAAAGAGGGACAGAGATAAGTCTCTTATAAGGCATAGACATATGTTGAGGGTTAAAGTGAAAATGCAATACAAGCAATGCATAGACTTTGGTCATAATAAAAAAAGATGTCTAAGGTTTGATTTTTAAATACTAGTTACATCATCTTTTAAATTTATAAGTAATTAAATCCATAATTATAAATTTTAGATTTAATATGTTTAATTGTTGTTTTTTAAGGCTATTTTATAATGCTCTCTCCTACTTTAATTTGTGGATGAGGTCAAAAAAGAGGGAAAAATAAAAAAAGACTATTAATGTAAGTTAAAAAGTACAAATAAGGGAACATAGTACAACAAGTACCAATGTAGATCAATAAGTATCAATAAATATGACAAATAGTAAACATTCAAATCAAGTGTAATCAATAAGTAAAAACATATGAAATTGTTTTTTTTTTTAATAAGGTGGTGCATAGGAAGTAATTATTGTTTCTTTATTGCATTATTGTAAGCCAAGAAACAAGGAAGGCTAAGGAAAGACACCAATTTTCAAACAAGTTGTTTAGCCCCACTAACCTAATCAAAACAATCTCCTACAAGAACTAAAGGGAGAATGAGAAGAATTAAGACCCATATTTAGGCAAATCCATTTGTGGCATATAACAAGCAAGTTGTAAAAGAAAAAAGACAAGTAGAACATGGTTTTGGAGTTCATTATGCAATAAAGTAAGAAACTTGTATGTAAGGATAAAGTCATTTTCCAATATGAGACTCAAGATTATATTCCTCTATTGTTTATTATCTAACTCTTTGTATTACATGATTTAGATACCATTTACTTAACTAAAAATTCTAGTTCTCACACCTAACCAAGTCCAAACTAGATCTTCATAAGTAGTTACAAATACAAATACAACTATTGGAGACATAACAAGTGTGCAACCAAGGAATATGAAATAAATTCTAAGCAAATCTTCAAGATTATGCCATTAAGACAATTATTGAAAATAATATTAAATAATAAGGAAGATGATAGTTTTTATTTGAGCACTTTGCTTTTTGATTTTTTAGAGAACTTATTTAGTGAACTCTTTATTATCTAATAAGATAACATATATAAATTTTCTTCTTTTTTCTTCCACATAAGTTTGTTAATTATGTAGTATATGCACATCCAAGACCACATATTTCTTTTTTAAGGACCATTTACGGCCTTTATTGATTGTAATTAATGTATGAATTATTTTATTACTTTTAATGATCTAAAAACATATCCATATGCCTTTTATGTGTTATATAAATAAACTTAAGTCATAATCATTCATATTATTTGTTTAATAAGAGATCATTGGTGTTATTTAAAATATTTTGTTCCATAAACCATAATTATACATTATTAATTGTTACTTACATAATATATAATTAACTTATAATAACATTATCGTCACAATAAAAGCTCTCACATTTCCTCACTCAAAACATTATGGTAAATACACAATTTTTCCATTATCACTAACCTTCAACAAATCAAAGTTAACAATAACAATAATTAAACTTCATAATACAACATACACTTTACACTTTTTGTATCCCTTTAGATTTGCAATCTTTTGTACAAATTTCTTATTTTGTATTTGTAGTATAACATATTCAAACCTTAATTTACTTATTTACTTACCTAACATTTGAATTTCCTCATTCTTCTATATAATTTTAGTTTCAAATTGTATAACTCATTTATTTATCTTAATAATACTATCAACTCTTATCTATAAGTCTTTGTTTTTACTTCCAAAAAACCTAATAATCTCTTTGTAATGCTCTCTTATTTTTGGGTCAACCTATTTAAAAAATTAGCAATCATCATCCTTTTACAAGTAATATGCCAAAAATCTCTTTACAGGACTATTTTGACTCTATGAGGTATAGATTTAAATTGCAATTTCATGATGGCATAACACAAGATTTGTACCACTTTTTACTGTAAAAGATGACCAAATAGAAATCTCTACACTTATGTTTCTGGCCATGGTGTCTATCTTAGTAAGGAATGGTGTCAATCAAACTTATAATGCCTAAATGTCATGCTTTCTCGTCTTTCCTTTTAGTATTCTTTTAATTTTTAAAAGTTTTAATTCATTGACCTCTCACTCCCAAAATTATTTTTTTAATTATTTTTATTAATTTAATTAAAATTTAAAAATTCTTAATTATTAGACAATTTAACCATATTTATTTTTTTAATTTAAAAAAATTAGTGATTTGAGTTAAACCAAGTTCAAACAACTACTAACTATTATATACTTATGTGACGCTAAGTAAACAACTATTCATTCTCTACGCATTACTTTTACTACATTTTCTTATTATGTTAATAATTTAAATAGATTCTATCAATGAATTGTAATAATATACTAAATTTGTCACAAATAAATTTTATAAGAGATAAATAGTTATTTTTTAAAATTAATACTAAATTTGTGAAATAATGAAAAATTAATATTTATTTTTTATATTAATCCTTTATTAAAAGTGCAACTTGTGCCTCTTACCTACCTTTTTTTGTTTTACAAACATGCAAGTTTTACATATTTTTTAAGAAAAGAATAATATTTAATGTGTAAATACTATGTATATCATGTGCAAATAGCAACTGTACATGCACATTACATAAAATAAAATAATAAAAAAACAGGAGGAGAAAGGACCCCGTACAAAAATCTTTAAAAAAGTTTACTAACTTTTCTAAACAGCAAAAGCACTCTCAAATTGGGCAGAGGCGGCGGAGTTAAATTGTACGGAAGACAGAACACGCCCACAGGATGGTTCTCCTGCTTAAAACTCTTTGAAACTCACCATTCACGAAAAGTTTCGTTTACAACACAAACCAAAACACCAAATTGAGAAAAAAGAAAAACAAAAAACCAATGCCAGGTAGCTACGAAGATCACAAGGACAAAAAGAATGAGAGAATTTCCAGCTACAATCAGGCGGCATGCATTGCACAATCTTTCCTTTTCTCTCCACGTTTGGGTCCCCTTTTCACACCTATTGCACCCATTTTCTCCATGGCTGTGGAAAATGCCCGAAAAAATTTTTGCTTGTCCTTTCCTAGTCGTTGAACCAGCAGCCTGGTCCTCTTGTCCAAAAACAGGGATTGGTCTGAGGCCAACAAGCCCAATTTGGACTCCAAATTCCGGTAGTAGGCCTGATCAAACAAGAAAGGAGTCGTGACATCAAAAGGTGCAACAATATCCGAATTTCCTCCAATTGCGGGGCATGTCATTTTCAAAGCCTTCAAGAGCTTTGGATCAATGGCGGGGTCAGGCTGCCTAGTGCCGTGGTAATTGTAGAGTCTGCTAACAAAATGTGTACAATGGGCAAAGCCAATCGTATGTGCACCTGAAAGCACAACCAGGTCCTCGAGTGTTAGTCCTTTGGAATTAAAGAGTCTTATCAACTGGTCAACTGTGGAATTTGCTGGAGGAATATTGGAAGCCACCCTGGATGCCATTGAAATTTTTCCATCCCACCTGCCCTTTTTCACTTCGTAATATGGACCTCCTGCCTATGTATGCCACAGAAGTACATTTCCAATCAGAGTCAGTGCATTAGATATGCTTGTCATCATTGAGCGACGAAAAACCATGGGTTGCCCCCATTGCAAATATTACCACCAAGTTAATACTCAGGAATGGTTTTACATCTGTTAAAACCTCCATGATAATCGTGTTGCCTAATTGACTAGTTAGTTGCGAGGCTTCCCTACCAGACTTCACCTATCCTCTTGAAAGTTAAAAACTCATGCCTTAAGAGAACTTTAATCCTAGAGGCGATTTCAGTGTCAAAGCCCATTTAGTTAAAAACTCACGTCTTTTGGTAGTGTTTTCATTTAGAAAACCTTTCCGAAGAAAATAAAAAAATAAAACAAAACAAAGTAAAACCTTCTGGAATCCTAAAAGGGAGGCCTGCGCATACCAGGTGGACATAGTCTCTAGCCGAAATTGCAACAATATCTGCACAAGAAACAACACCAGGGCACTTGGTCTCCACTAAGGCCTTGGCCTTCGTAATGCTCCTAAATGCCTCCACCCTCAAGTCCTTATTGACCTCTGCATCTCTCTCTGCTAACACTTTGCTTCCAGGCTTTGTTAATTTCAATATCGAGGCATCGCAGCCCTTCAATAAACCACATATGGTACCATAATCAATTAAA
Organism: Bruguiera sexangula; assembly: GCA_020141445.1. Classification (NCBI taxonomy): domain Eukaryota; kingdom Viridiplantae; phylum Streptophyta; class Magnoliopsida; order Malpighiales; family Rhizophoraceae; genus Bruguiera; species Bruguiera sexangula. Next base: position 2,637,165 of record JAHLGP010020637.1, read on the forward strand.
TATGGCAGTCACAGAAAGGGATAATTATCCAGACTAGAATGCTCAAAACCCTTCGCGTCACATGCCAAAAAATAAGGTAAAGTGGCAATGCCGGCAGGTAGGGTAAGGAAGAAGTAGATTGGGACTCCAAAAAATGGGCATGCATGCAAGAAAATATGCGTTTTCAGAGCGTAGAATTGAGATTACATCCACAAAGCAGTCGTGGAAGAACAGGCGAATGGTGGCTGGCCCCGTAACCGGGGCTTCTTTAAATTGTTGAGAAGTGACTGAACCCACAAGTTGCTCAAGTTGAGGGCATGTTTTAGCATAGTAATCAACGGAGAGTCGGCGTGGGCTGCGAGTGGCGTTGGCAGTTTTGGCTATGCAATTTAAGGGCAGGATTGTAAGCCATAAGGTGAGAAAACAAGTGAGAACAAAAGATCCACTTGGTTGAGTAGCGGCAGAAGAAGAAGAAGAAGAGACTGGCATATTAATTGTTGTTGCATATGGGCAGCTTTAAGACAAAGGAGCAAATAGCAGATTGGTGGGGTTAGGTACAAAAGCTGAAATCCCAAGCGTGGAAGTCAATGTTAGGAGGGACAGAAAAATCGATGCCCGTGAAGCCTAAAATAATTCTTAATAGCTGGAGCGAGAAAAATCGGCAGAGGGGTACGCGGGTTTTCTTTTTTTTCCCTCAATTATACTCGCGAGTCTTGTCGCGTCGACCCAGACCCAATGTAAACAAAACAATGCTGTTTAACATCAATGGTGCAGCCGCGAGAACATGGAACCAACCACTTAATCCATCTCAAATAGGACCAAATTATCAGCTTTGGCACCGACACACGAGCCAAAACATGGTTGAATTTAATAACTGGAGTCTGTCTATTTGCAACCATTACCCAGTTCCGTGATCTACATTAGTATTATGCCTAAAAAATGCAGCCGCTAGACTGTGACAATTGATGGCAGAAATAATAAACTAAAATAAGGGTGGATGAAATGAGCCCCACGTTCAAGCCAAAATTCTAGTCTCTCAATGCAGAGCATATGCAACAAGGAGAGATGTCACCGCACCACAAACTTTTAAGTGTTGCTCAACGGAGAGTCAAAACTCTTCATCTGTGTGCAATCCTAAGGTAATCCTTCCTGAAATGCAATTCTTACATTACAAAGACTTTTCCGCGTACAATTTCTAAGGGTTCTCTTTCACACAAATAAAAAAGTAGGCGCCCCGGGAAGAGGGGGGGTGGTGGGGAGCGTTGGACTCCACCAGCTATTGCTCCTTTCTTGAACGTTGATACTGTTGGGATAGTCACTGCTCCCTTGGTTCTGCTTTTCTTTCATGCTTTTTTTCTTGTTTTTGAGTTTCTTTCATGCATTATAAAAAAAAAAAAAAAACAATAATAATAAGTGGCGGTTTAGAGTTGCAATGGCAAAGAGGAAAATGATTGGGTCCTTAAGTCCCTTTTCAGAAGTTACAACACCACACACACGTATATATAATATTTTTATTATATCAAAATTCAGTAAAAAATTAAGGAATTGAGTAATTATTAATAGATGCTTGATTTACACAATTTTAAAAATTTGCTTAACACCTTAATTTCAAAATCCCATTATTGAATAAAGTTTTAAAAAATTGAGTAATTACTATATTTTAAGAAGTTTTATTTAATTTTAAGGGATTTCACAAAATCTTAGATTTTTGAGTAATGTATTACTTAGAAACAAAAAAAAAACAAAAAAAATCAAATTATGAAAATTTAAATTAATTTTCAATGTTAACATATTTTACTTAATTTCAAGACAATTTTTATTTAATTTCAAAATTTGAGTAAACATAATATTTTATAATGAAATGTACAAATGAAGGTTCAAAATTAAAACAAAAAATAAAAATTAATTTTCCCTCTAGTTTGGCATATTCCACCAAAAGTAAAGTATGTTTAAAAATTCCCATACCTCTCATTTTCAAGTATGTTTTAGGAAGAACAAAGCTTTTGCTGGGAGCTGGAGTAAAAGCAGCGAGGGCCATCATTTATGTTACTCTTTTTCTTTGGGTTTGCAAACTACTTTTTAAAATGAGTCCTATTATTGAGAGTTACCTCCCAGCTGGGGAGCAGACATAAAGTTTATATAGGTGGTGTTACTTATCATAAAATATTATTTAAAAAAAAAAAACAAATTTACGATCCGCACAAAGTCTAATTAAATTAAATGTGTGAATAGTTTAAGTACAATATGCAAGAAAACTATAAAAAAAAGGTACAAAATAGTAATTTTTCAGTGATTTTACACTTTTCATCAATTTTTATATATATTTTATCTACCTACTTGTATATTTGGTTCGCCTTTATAGTAATTTTTTTTTTAAAAAAAGAAACAAATACTAGAAAATTAATATTTTATACATAACTGAGTGAAATAAATGGCATAAGATATGCGAAGAAGGGAGAAAATTAGAACTATAATGAAATAAAATAATATGTATCAAAAGGGTAAAATAGAGAAAGCAATTAAAAATAAATAAAAATAATAATATCAATTTTCCTCGAGAGCATATCATAATATCAATAATAGTGGCATTGCTTCTCACTGCACTGCCTCCAATCGCCCCCATGTTTTAAGGGATACGGCGACCTTGCTTGAAAATAGAATGAGGTGAAAAATTGTTGATGGTAAGTAAATGCGAGAGATTTCTTAAATATGAATATTTTTATTAAATGCTGTTTTTGAATCTTGGAATTTAATAATTTTATATAAATAATATTAAAAATCACATATTTGAATTTGTAAAAACTAAAATCATTGATATATCTAAAGAGTTTATTTTAATTTAATAACTAATTCATTTTTAAATCAAAATTTTGTATGCGTTAGGAAAAGAAATAATAGTTATATAATTACATAATTTAAATTAGATATATTTATTAATACTCAAAATTATAATTTCTAATAGTATAATCATATATAGAATTATTTTTTAATAAAGATACCATATTATAATTAAGTTCTTAGTAAAAATATTATTTAAAAATATTCTAATATTATTAATTAAAAAATTCTAACATTTTTCCATTTGACTTGATTAGAATCTATTACATTAATCATTATGTGCAAATGGTAATAATAATCTTTTATAATTCCATTATAATGACATAATATGATAGATTATTAAATATGAGTTATAATAATTATACTCTATTTATTCAAAATACTTTTTTTATATATATTATAACACTCATCATTCATTATATAAGGTCTATAAGTATATATAAGAAACATAATTTCATAATAATCTATAATAATATCTTATAAAAACTTTCCTATTAATTTTAAATAATAATATGTATACAATTATAAAATAATAAAAAAAATATATAATATATATCAAAAACACATTAATAAACTTAGAGTATTATTACATTATTAATTATTATTAGTATAATTAAGATTTATTTTGAGAATATATTTTCTACATAATATTAGTTACAAATCTTTATATTGATATGCTATCTAAGATTAATTAGTACTTTATACATACTTTTTTTGAATTTTTTTCTTAATAACAAAATATTTCAATTTGTATTTAATTTAATATTTTTTTAAGTATTTGTCATTATTGGAGAATAATAAAATTGCAAAAATATCATATAAAACTTCAATAACTTGATGATGGTGTTGATGACTTTAAGTTATGAAATAAAATCTTACAATTATAATATATGAATTATAACTTTAAAGTAAAACATAACTCTACTTTCATAATAGATAAGGTAATAATAAATAATTTTTTATTATTCCACAATAGGAATAGATCATGAAAGTAGACCTTTTACTATTAATACATCCAACAAAATCTAAATTCAAACATCTAATCACATATGAATAGTTAGAATTTTTATATATGAGGATATAATTCTTTATACCTTGTAAGTACCTTAATGCTTTATATGCAACTTTCTAATTCATTCTAAGATTATTTTTACACTTACCTAACATTCTAACCATGAAACTGATATTTGATTTAGTGTAAGTTTGCAAATACATCAAATTAGTAATAATAAAAACATATGAAATTGATTCCATTTTCTTACATTCCAGATCATTCTTTGTACATTGCATGATATTAAACTTGTTACCTTTATACATGATAATAACTCTAGGTGAATATTTACTCATATTGAATTTCTCTAAAATTTTTCAATGCAGCCTTTTTGAGATAATTTTGATAGTTCTTGTGATTTATCATGGAGCATTATTATTGTAATATAAGATGTTTCTCTTGTACCTTTCATTATAAAATCCTTTCAAATAAATTCTTTTATTAGTAGTCAACATTATGTCATCAATATATAGAACCAGAAAACAAACTTACTCCCACTAATCTTGTGATATATATACCAATCAATATTGTTTTCTCTTGAATTCAAAAAATATTATGATATCATTGAATTTAATATATCATTACAGTGAAATTTGGTTCAATCCATATCTTGACTTTTTTAGTGTACATACTATTTTAGTTTTACCTTTTATGGAAAACCTTTAAGTTGATACATGTAAACTTCATCTTTAAGATTTCTATTATGAAATGTAGTTTTCATATTCATTTAATGGAACTCTATATCATACTTAGTCTTTAAGGTTTTAGTGAGCACTTTTAATGACATATAAAAACAAAACTAGATATTTATTAATTTTTATGTCAAAATCTGATTCTTATAAATAAATCACATAATTATTTGAAATACATGATCTCTTTTCTCTTTAAGATCTTTTTAATCTTATTCCATATAGTTTATTTATATTAGTTAGCAATGAATTAATTCTTTCAAAGAGTATTTCTTTATGCAAATGTTTTTTAATTTCTAAAACAATATTTGGTATTGTAGTAGATGAATAAATTATTATGGATAAAAAAATATTTATTTTAATTTCTTTTATATTTATATTTTCCATTCATTATTCCCATTAATTTCACCATTCTTAATAAATCTTGCATTATTAGTTTTTATAATTTCATACTATGGTTATATCCTTTAAATTTCTTTAGGTAACTAATAAAGTAAGTATTAATTATTCAAAAATCTAATTTCTTTTTATGTGGATCCTTGCTTCCACTGGACAACCTTAAACATCCAAGTGTCTTAAATTAGGTTTCTTTTTAATTCACAATTTAATTAAAGTTCTTTGAATTATCTTATTAAAAATCCTATTTAACAAATAATTTGCGGTTTTAAGTGCATATATCCACAAAAATTTGGATACTAAGGAGTTACTCAATATACTTCTAATCATATCAATTGATGTTCTGATATATTTTACTATATACATATATTATGACTTTTGAGGAATTTCATAAATGGTCTTAGACATTACCTTGATTTATTATATTTTTTTATAATATTTATCATTGCTATAAGATCTTACAATTTTCATATTTTTGTTATATTGCTTCTAACTTTTTTTATATATACCTTAATAGTATCTAATGATTGAGATTTTTATGAAGCAAATAGGTCTAACTATAATGTGAAAAATCATCAATAAAGGTGATGAAAGAAAATTCTTCATTAAAGATTAAAGTGTTAAATGGTCTGTAAATATTAGTGTGTATTATTTCAAGAAGTTAGGTGTTTCTTGTGGCTTCTTTCATACTTTATTTGATTTGCTTATACTTAATGTAATCCACAAATATTTCAAAATTAATAAAATTTAAATTTAGAAGAATCTTATTAATAAATAGTAATAAATAATTTCATTAATCTTGCTTTGGTTATATTATCCAAAATGTTTATACCACTAAGCAAAATTTTTATTCATCCTACTACACTTAAATCTAATATTATGATGTCCTTTAAGTAAAGATTTTGCAAAAATATTATCAAATTCATTTTATATAAATCATCAGTAAGAATACTTAAACTAATAATACTAGTATTCTAATGCAACTTGAAATAATAAGATCATAATGAATCATTGCATAATATTAGATACATTAATAATAACATCAAAATTAATGCAAAAATTATTATGAGCAACTTTAGTTATGTTTGATCCAAAACATTATAAGATATTTCATTTACTTTCTTTTTGAGCCAAACTTTACATTTCAAATAATCTTTATGATAGTGTTCAACTTTATTTACAAAAGTGACATTTATTGACCTTTTGTTCCTTATTTTCAATCTAAATAACATAAGAATGCTTTTTTCTTTTTAAATTGGTTAACTTTTTCTTTTATTCCTTTCTTAACTTTCTTGTTAATGAGATTAATGAAGTGATTTACTTAATTTTTCTATTTCATTTTCTCCTGAATGAACACACTGGTCAATTCATTAGCATTCTACTTTTTATTTATAGTGTTGTAATGAATGTAAAATGACACATATTTAAAAAGTAATGAGTTCAAAATGAACTACACTTAAAAAAAAAAAAAGTCATCTAACATTAATCTTATGATCTTAAGGTTTGTTGCAAAATTAGTGATCAATAATGTGCTTTTTTATAGTTTTTAACCTAGTAAATCTCATGATTTCGAGTTTTGTCATAAAAGTATCAATGAGTGACTTATCTCTAAAATAGAATTGTCTTTCCATAATTGAAAATATTCTTTCATATTTTCTATTTATGAAATAGTCTTTTTTTTAAATAATATTAGTAGCAATTATTTTAAAAAATATAAAATTCAATCTATTATTTTATTCCTAAACTTACTAAGGTACCTTTTCTTCTTTAGTATTTGAATTTGTAATCATAATGACCTTAACCACTAATATTACAAGTTAATATCCATACCACTTAAATGGAAATTAACTTGTTTATGTTATTATGAGAAGTTCAATTTAGTGAACAAAATAATAATTAAAACATGTAAAGGAATTCTAACAATTACATTAGCTTAAATGCTCATAATTAATCATAAATTAAATTTAATCATAAAACAATTAGAGTGCATAATAGTTCTCTTTTAAAAATCTTACAATACACTATTATAAGTAATACTATTAACTTTAATAGGTAATTAAATATTTTTAATCAAATATATTTGGATAAATAAATATATTTAATTAAAAATATTAATTTACCTTAATTATATTACTAATTATGAAATAATAATTTACCTTTTAGGTAAATCTTGAAATTTTAATAATTAATAATATTAATTTATCCAATCATTTTTCATTCATAAGTATTTTATTAAAATTATGAATAAATAACTTATATATTTTTGTTGTTAAATGTAGTAGTTTGGTAAGAGTCAAACCATAACATAATATGTGCATGAAACATTTTACTTTCGTCACTTTAGTGACTATCAAATTATAACATAATATATGTATAAAATATTCTAATTTGGTCACTTTGGTGACCGTCAAATAATAACAATTATACATGCATATGATATAGTAAATTATTCATAAAATAACATACCATTATAAATTAAATTCTATGTAAAATAACAATAAAACATCACTTAATATGACAATAATTTAATAACAATATTTACATAAATGATAATGTTTTATTTTAATGATAAGTTAAGGAATTTATAATTCCTTATAATTTAGTCACCACTTTTTGGGCATGAACTTAAGCATTTTGTTTTTTATTTTCTTTTATTTTATTTACAAATCATAAAGCCTCGTTTGTTTTTGTACATTACAAAAAAATAATAATAATAAAATTTCTTGTACACTTATGACTAAAGAGACCACTAAACTTTTAGGTAGTTATTTCCTTTTTATTTATTTATTTTAACAAATAAAGAAATAAATTTTGCCAATTCCTTCAACAAATAAAGAATTTCAAGCTCCTTAGTCCATAAGATTTTGTTGGTTGCCACACATCACATTCTAAAGACAATAATGTAATTTTTGTAACCCAAATTAATTCATGTTGTGATGTGTCTTTGGTTATGATAATTAAGGTCTTTTTTTGTCAGTTTTTACATAAAAATTGAACAAAATAAACCTTAATTTTATTGTAGGGAGGAAAAATATAATCCTATTAAAGATGGTTAGATATATGATGACATAAAAAAACCTCCCAATAAATTAATGAAGAGATGCCTTATTGAGTGTCATATATATGGTTAAACATGTACCCTCTAAGTTTATTACTTTTACATTATATGAATATAATTAGGTCAAAGGCTCAACTTTTAGGTGTTGAAAGCTTAATGATTTATCTCATATATATGAAAAGTTAGATCTTAAAATTAAAAATGTATCTTTATAAGATATTATGAATAATCTAAGGCACTATGTTTATTAATGAGTAAGTTAAAGGAAATATTGAAGAGTTAAAATCAATGATGTCACATTCTTGAGGAATGGTTTTTTTAGTAAGGGTGATATGATAAGGTTTTTTCATTTTTATAGGATAAGAGATCTACATGGTTGTAACATTCTAGATTAATTGATAAAGTAAGATGTAAAAGTACCTCAAATGCTCATTTTTAATGGGAGCATTATACCACAAATTATATAGGAGTTATAAGAACTTATATTGCATAAATGTAATTGGAAATGTAACCCATGTTATCATTGTAAGATTAAAGGAACAACTTTTATGATTGCTTATCATATGAAGAAGAGTATAAAACATTGGTTTAGACTCTTTTACACCTTAAAAAAAAGGATGAATAAATGCAAAGGAAAAAGAGATGGACTTTATGAAATCTTTTCATGTCTAAGACTTGGCAAATTTGCCTTGAGTATGCAAAGTTTTTAAAAAGAAATGAATTCTCAAAATTAAGTGTAAGGTTAATGGATCCATATAGAGGCATAAGACTCACTTAATAGTAAAAGATTATACTTAAAGGGAGGATATATACTATAAGGAATCCTTCTTATAATAAAAGATTTACTTTAATTCAACTAATTTTTATTTAAAAAATAATCAATAAAATCACATAATACTATAATAAAAGTAAATTAACAAAAAAATATTGTATCTGAAGTGTGTTAAATATTATTCTTGAGGATAATTTTCATCTCTGTAGACAAATTTTTCTAGTATAGTAAGTTATAGTGATTATCTTCACAAAATACAACAAGTATTTCCACTAATATGCACTTTAAATAATAAAGTAATAAAAAATAACTCAATTTTTTTTATTAACCCAATAATAAGTTATGAATTATTGAAAATAAATTGTGTCATCCAAGAATAAAAGGAATAGATTAATTTATATAAATTATTATTTAATAACTCATAATGTGAAACGATATTAAATATAAATTTTAACAACAATAAATAGTTGGTGCTATTATAATCCATAACAACTAATATTATTATAATTCATAATGACTATTAGCGATCATAAAACAACTAGTCTAATAGTCATATAATTATTAGTCTAACAATTATAAAATGATTGATTTATCAATCATAAAATGACTAGTCAACTAAGTCTAAAAACATGACAATTAACTTTTGAAAATATACTAATTTACAACAATTTCTAACTATTTTAAAAGACTAATTCTCCTAAATTAAATAATGAGAATATAACACATCATCTTTGTTGCCTTTTAGGTTATGAACCAAAAACTAGGATGTACATGCTTTGATATTTAAAAGGATGGTGAAATAAAAATTTTTGTAAACCATGACTGTTTAATGAATAATAGTAAACTTGCCTCTATATTATATTCTTTAAGATTATGTTGCTTAATATAATTGGATGTTGTTAAGTCATACGTACACTTGGTCTATTTTCATAAGACCTTTAGAGATCTTACCTAAGATCTCATAGGAGTGGCTCTACTCCACTTTCATATAATTGAATTTATCACATGTGCATTCTCGTAGCATACCACCTGTAAGAGTTATAAAATCTATTAAAAGTATAACTCAACCTCAGATCTTAGAATCATTACATTATCTACACCATAAGAAGAGACATTATAATTTTGATAGTGCACATAAAGTCAATCACTAACTTGTAAACACGTTACCCATAAGGGACACAGAATTCATTAAGAGTACAACTCAACTTTAAACCTTGGAATCATTGCACTATTTACACCCTAAGAAGAGACTTCACAATTTTGATAATGCATATAACATTAATTAAAGACTTGTTATTATCCATATGAACCTACTTCAAAGGATCTTCTATCATATAGGTTACGTTCCCATTACTCTTGACTATGTTCTATAAGTATTAGTCCTATTTCCCTCATGTAATTTATATTAACTTTTTAGTTCATGATTTAGTTAAAGGATCATATCAATTCATCTTTAACCATACAAAATCAAGTGATATCACACTATTACTCAATTGTTTTAATAATCCATATCTTACACATATATGTTTATTTTCTCCATCTTATGACGTACTTTTAGTATGAGCAATAAAGACACGGTTATTATGATACATCAACACTTATAATATTAGTTTCACCTATATTGGAATATCCATTAAAAAATTTGTTAGCCAATTTATCTCAACATTAGTCATCTTTATGGCTATAACTTAGATTTCATGTCAATTGAGTGAGAATTATTTGTTTATTAGGATTTTAAAGCCTTGCTTCACTTTTAAAGGTGAACATATCTCATTTAAATCAAAGATTTAGTTAACATTGTTATACTCTTTTAGTACAATGGAAAATTCATTATAAAATATATTATAGTTGGTTTTAAGTATGAAGTTTATAGCCCAAACCAATGCCCATTAAAAATAGACCCACACCTCCCTACTAGTAATTATAACTTGTTGTATTATAAGTGTCAGTTACTCTCATAATTATATCTTAAAAATCCAAAACATCTCTTTTTTACTTTGTTTTTTTTAGGTTGTATTAATTTTTTATTAATTGTGTACCATAACAACATGACAATTAATATTTACTAAAGGTCAAAATGATTAAACCTGAGGTCTTTCCATATAAACATTATATTGTATAAAAATTGTCAACAATCAAAGACCATTTTATCAAAATTAAAATTTAAGGAAATTTTTCATTAGGCCTTTTTATAAAATGCATTAAAGAAATTGATCTGACTTATCCAGGATTTCATTATATATATATATATATATATATATCATGTCATACTCTAAGTGCCAACTTACAATAATAATTTGTTAGAAAGGTTATTCCAAATCCTTCCTACATAACTTATATAGGTACCAAAGAAAATATATTATACCAGTTTTATAGTAAAAGTGAACACAAATGTGCAACATATATAGCTCATTGCCATTAATTAGCCATCAGTCCTTTGGATGATGAATTTCTTATGATATTGACATTACAATACTTGGTTTATCACTAATTGACAAATTTAAAAACATCAAAATAGTATGAAAAACATTCTTAGAAATTAAAATAATATAACAAATATGTTTATTAAATAAAAATAGTGGTGTCATTATTGTTTTCAATCTTTAATATTGAACCTTAGCCCAATTAGCAAGTCTAAAAGTTAAGTTCAAACCTAATCCTTTTTTAGGCTTACTAACTGTTAGGTAAATTATTTTTTATTGTAGTCAAGATTCCTATCGAATTTAAATTAACAAAAACTAAAAAGCAAGGTTGATAATATGATTGTAAAGATATTGCAAGAAAATGTCACTTTTGTTTTTTTTTTTTTTATAAAAACAACATAATTATATGTAAAAATTACAAAATATGAGACTTTGAATATTTGAAGTACTAAGACAAAAACTTTTATTTAGATAAATCAATTAACCAAGTTTCAAAGTATTAAGCTTAAAGATATGAGTAGCTAGAATGATTGCTCCTTTTATATACCCAGACATATGACTATCAAATAGTTTAATGCACATAAAGATATGTATAAAAGTTCTTATACCTTAAACACACATGTTTTAACGAGTCATCTTTCTTTATCATGAAAATTAGTGTTAAACAAAGAGACCAAAGTTTGTATCTATAATAACATAATAAAGTAACATTTAACAAATTTGAGAGGAAAAAAAAATTAATTTAAAACCATAACTAATTTCTTATGTTTTAAAATTTAGGTGTCATAGGAGACTTGTAACAAAAAATTTAATTTAGCTTTTTTCAGAACTTGTCATCCCTTAATAAACATAAAAGGTCCATTTTTTTTCTTTAAATAAATAATAATACTTGAAATATAAGTATACGATAATAGATATGACTTACCTCAAATTGACATCACAAAATAAGTTTTCTAAATAATGAACTGAAAATAAGTTTTTTAAACAATGAACTTGCTGAGTAAGATTGATTTGAATTTTCTCACTGATAGCTAATTCATAGCCAGAATTATCATAACTTATGAGATTAACCCAATGTTAACCTTTGAATAAACATATTACACTTGAAATTAGATAAGTTATCCTTAAAATTGTTGAAAAAATAATCCATAAAATAATAAAATACTGCAATAAAATTACATTAACAAAATGATAGTATGTATAAAGTATGTTAAACATTGTTCTTAAAAATAGTTTTTGTCCTTATAGATAAATTATATTAGTGCAACAAGTTATGCCAGTTATATCCTTTTAAGATATAATAGATTGTTCCACTAATGTATACTTTAAATGAGGTAATAAAAATACTTTAATCTTTTAATTAACCCAACAATAAGAATGAATTATTGAAAAAAAATGGTGTCATCCAAGAATTAGTTATTACTTAATAACTCATAATGTGAAATAATATTAGGCAAAAATTTCAATGGTAATAAACAGTTGGTGTTATTATGATTTATAATAGTTAGTAATGGTCATAAAATAGTTAGTTCAACATTCATAAGATGACTAGTCAACTAAGTCTAAAAGTATGGTAATTATTTTTTAAAAATATACTAATATACAACAATTTTAGCTATGGTGGCTAATATGGTTTTAAAATTAGACTAGATGGACATTAAAGCTACTTTCCTAATAGGGAGTTAGACAAAAAAATCTATGTACAATAACTAATAAGTTTTATTGTTAAGAATTTAAATACAAAGAATTCAAGTTCTAAAGATGAATTGATGATCTAAAATATTGTCTAGGTAATGGTATTTAAGATTCATCATGCAACAATCTCTTATAGCTTTGTAATGATTAACGAGGATCATTTCACATATGTTAAGAGATTTTTATCTCATGAATAGTAAGTGAAAGCTTGAACCTCAAAAGGTGTTTGATTACAAGACGTGTAAAATATGAGACATATGCCTTATTTTACTACCATGCTAGTTTGATGTACACTATGATATGTACTCAACTAAATATCTATTATGCATTGGAACTAATGAAATATCACTAGTTAAATATGAGTGAAGCTTGTTGATAAGTTGTATAGAAGACTTGGTATCTTAAAAGCATTATAAGATATTCCTTAAGTTATCAAGAGAATAATTTAACACTAAGTTGGTTATTTGGATGATAACTAAAAGTAAGATATTAATAAATGTAAACCAATATTAGGATGTATGCTTTTACTAAGTAATAATGCCATTTTATATAACAACAAGAAGCAAATGTTTGGAGCTTATTTGGTAATGAGGATTAATTGCAATATAAGTAATAGTTTAGTATGAAAAGATTTTTATAAGACATAAGAGTATATAATGATTAAATAAGAAAGGTCACAATACATTATGATAGTCAAATGAATATAAATATATAAGATATGTTGATATGTTAAATGAAAATAGTTGTAATTGTTAATGGAACAAAAAAAAAAAATAGTCACACGTTTTGTTTATATGACAACATAAAATATGGTATAATGTGATAATATGATATTATTATAATAAGAAGAATGTACTTTTTATTATGTCATCCTAAGAGATTTATATGAGATTGATATGAAATCAATGTTAACACAAGTTTATGTTAGAAAAGTTAAATGTATGTTAAGTAGATTAAGATTGATTCACTTTTATAGACAATCACCTTTAATGCTAAAAGTGCATGTAAAGATATGACCATCTTGTAAGCAAATATATATAAATATAAAAATGGCCAATCTTGAAAAAATCAATATAAGGCTTTGTTAGGTAAAAGTCAATATATATTCCCACTCTTTATATAACTTATTGAAAGTTAGATGTGAGATCTTAGTTAGATACTAAAAAGTAAAAGGTCATATAAAGAACTCAAGTTAGATGCTTAGTAACAACTGAACTAAGATCTGTGTAATCATGTTATGAGGAAAACAAGTAAAATGATATACACTCTTAAGGAGAATGATTACTTGAGCATATGATTTGTAGAATAATTACTTAAGCATATGTTTTGTACTATGTATACTAAGTGACCAATAAGGAAAATGGAAAAATAAATGCTTACTTCTTTATTTTATGAGTCCCTTAAGGTATCATATACTGTAAATGATGCCCCTATGTCATTTTCTAAGATTATAATCTTATGACTGTTACTCTAGTGTATTTTCTATAGCCATGATTGATTTGGCCTTTCAATATATATCTAGGAAAGTGATTGGATTATAATTGAGGAACGTGAGTATAAAAGAAAGATTATTATTATTATATAGCATCCATCATATCTATTCATTAATATACTCGATATGTTTTATTAAAAATAAATGAAACATGATTACAAAAAAAATTATAAGGAAAAAAGAGTCTAACTCAGCCTAAGAGGGATAAGATAAGTTGAGATTGATATAATAAAATACATTCAGAGCATAACGAAACATAACATTTATTATTAAACTCATATATATTTTTCAAAGGATTATAGTCGTTATATATTCCTAATAGGTATATAGAATATACTCCCAAATGTAGGTATATTTGGAAGTCACATGATTTATTTGCTAATATGAATAGTTTGTAAGAAATCAAATGAATATTCTCGTTAAGCCTACTTTATATGTAAGGTATATTCTTATGATTGTCTCCACATTACTAGAGCAATAATGTTTGTAATTGTTTTTCAAGTTAATGAATTTAGCATCTTGTTATCCAAAAAAAAAGTAATATTCACTTTTTGCCAAACAATTTTAATTAAGAAAAACCAACATGTTATATTATCTACTTTGACATTTTCTTTTTCTCTTTTTGCTTTCTTCTTTATTATTTTTTTTAAATGAACAACAATATTGGAAATTGGAATATTAGATTGAGGCATGTAAAGTAATCAGTGAGTTCACTAGTTTAAAGAGATTTAAATGTAAGAAAGGTGGGTTTAGGTCTATTAAAAAAAAAAAAAAACAATAATGTTTATAATATAATGAAATATTAGATGAAGGGAATAGTAATGCCTTAAATTATCCTTAAGACCTTAAGACTAGTAATAGTAGTCTGTTGTTACAATGTTACTAATCATACCATCAAACCTTTTATTTTTTGGTAGTTTAGGTCTCTATATATCTTTGTTTCTTATTTTCAATTTTCACATAAATAAAACCAAAAAAAAAAAAAAAACTAATTCTACAAACCCACGCACATATGCATAACACTTACAACATTAAGTGTTCATTTGGTTTACATGTTATTAATTGTGGTTATTATTATTAATTATTATTATTAATAAATAAAATAAAATTGTAATATTTAGTTATAATGATATTCCTTACTATTATTGAAATAGTAAAATGACTATTTAAAATATTTTGTTTTTATTTTCTTACAATAAACTTTTTTTGACCAATTTTTTATACTCTTTTGTACAATATTTAAAATCAATTAACATTTTAATTGTAATGTATAAAAATATGTATTATATATAAACTCATTGTAACATTAGAAAAAAAAACTTTTAAAATTAACTAATAAAAGTGACAATAAAAACAAAGTTTTTGTCAAACAAAATATAAAAATACAATATTAAGTATGCTTAGATAAATTTAAAATATGGAAAAAAAAATCATTATTTAATTAATAATTAAATTAAAAATTTATCATAAAACTATAATAATATAATAGAAAATAAACAAATTTTAAAATTGATTAATCTTAAGTATCCACAATGTAAAATAAAAATTTATAAAAAAAATTATAAATTATAAATTACAAATTAATTGTTATTTAATAAAAAGAAATAACTATCAATTTTTTTTAGAGTTACATTTTTTCATCCGTTACCTTTAAAACTATTTTTTTTCTATATCCATTACTTTTCAACTTACTTATCAACAAATAATAATTTTAAAAAAAATATTACCAAATTCTATTATACCTACTTTTAAGAAAATAAACACTAATAATTCTCAGGTTCTTTCTCCCATCCTTTCAAATTCCACTTCCAATTCTCTTCTTCTTCGTCGTTTTCTTCTTGCTGTCTACGGCTCTCTCTGAAAAAATAAAATAAGAGAAGAAGGGCAGAAAATTAATTGAAAACGGAGGGAGGAATGAGTGAGGAGGAGGAGGAGGAGGAGGAGTTTAGGGTTTAGGGACTGATTGGCTGCGCTTAATTTTAGTTCATAGGCAATTTTGATTCTGCATTTGTTCTGGGATGTAGCGTGTGTGTGTGTGTGTGTGTGTGTGTGGGTGGCACTTTGACACTCTGAGCATGCAATTTGTCTTCTACGGGTGCGAGTTCAAGCAATTAGGGGCCTTCCCCTGTTCTGCAAAGATACACCAGAGTACCTTTCGAAAATTGTGGATATTCTCGTGCAACTTCTTGCAGCTGGTAAGTCGGATTTTTTTTGTTGCTCTGTTTTTGTTGTCATGATGTTCTGATTCATGGTCCCTACATTGTTTTTTTGTTGATGTTTTTAGAGGAATTGGTGGAGCGGGATGCTGTGCATAAAGCCCTTATGTTATTGTTGAGGCAGGATGTGAAAGGTAATTTGCTCTTTTTGTTGAGTCGATTAACAATGTTCGGATGCATGCTACATTATGTGGAAATAAGTACAGCATCTCCTATTGATGTTTATATAATATCGGGAATCATCTAAGATGCAAAGATCTTGGATTGGACCTAACCATGTGCATGCACACTGTCAATTTGAAACATGGCATTTTGAGGAATAGTAGATCCATGATATGATGTGGAAATGTGGATTCTCGACAATAGGTGATGAATGGTTGTTGTATACCTGGTCACAGCTGAACTGCCTCCTCCAAAACCTGCAAAATTGCTATTTCTGTTACTGGTTGAAACATTCAATGGGGAGATTAAGTTATTTATATAGTGAATGTTGATTGCTACAAGTTTATGTGTCAAAGGACAGAAGGAACTACTCAACTCTGATAAGAGAACTCTCAAGTTATAAACCTAGGATGTACAGCTTAGTGTAAATTACTCCATCTCCAAATGGCATGACTGTGTAGAGTACACTTAGGAATTCATAAAAAATTTTATTTCATATGCATGCAAGTTGCTGTTAGCATTTTTCTGCTTTTACCTTTATTGGTTTTTGCTCAAGGTTATTTTTTGCTCATTGCAGCAGCTTCTTTAACTGCTGTATTCAAGCACATTGGCGGTGCTGATGAACTAAGCACTGACGAATTTATTCATGTGAAAGTTCTTACCTTTATAAAAAAACAAGGTTTGAAGATAGACTCTATTATGCTTGTTATTGTTGATATTGTACTCTGGTATGAGACGAGCAAGGACTAGTAAATGCATTTTCAGGTTTTCCCCCTGAAAGCTGAACTCTTGAGGCCTTGAGAGGAAATGGAATGGCATATAACACATAAAAGGGTATAGTTGCCACTTAGTTCTCTATGCTATGCCCTTTTTGTGCAAGGTATTTAAAGGTGATTTATCGTTTCAGGAGGTGGATGGTTACTGTGTTTTGGTTTTTGTAGAGTGTAGAAGATGTCACAAGAGCTGAGTTTATAATGTTTATGGACTTCTTAAAAAGTTTGAGAATTTTTGGAGGTAAATCTCCTGAGGAATGCATGAAAGAACTTGGGATCGTTGAGGGGTAGGCTTATTTAGATGCTCAATTCAGTGTGAGTTCCCCTCATATCATTTTACTTCCTTGATAAATTGGAAAATTTTGGCTTCTTGGGGTTTTTTGTTCTTTTAATTTTAGTTATAAATCCTAGGAATATGTAAGCAACAGGACTTTTTAATCTGGGATTTATCTATCTAAGGTTCAAGATTCCATTTTCTTTTTTAAAATTCTTTTTTGGCTTGGTAATGAGTCCCCTTCAAAATCATTTTCTCTTTCGTAATGAATTAGTTGGTTTTTTTTTATATAAATTCCAGTTGTTTAAATCTTTATTTTGAACCATACAACATTGATGAATTCTGTATTGCCATTTTTGTGGTAGTAATGTAGACCATTTAATTTGAGATAAATTGTGTTTATATTGATAATAACTCTTTAACCAGCTTTTCCATTAATTCATTACAAAATTTCTAAAATTGTTATCTTTTAAGTCGGAATGAAATAGTCCTTGGGTTCCAAAATCTTTTTTTTATGTCATTTTTAACCAAACAGATGCTCTGTGATATTGAAGAACAGATGCTCTGTGATATTGAAGAACAAATCTTAACTTATATAAATTAATAACTTGGATTTGTGATAATTTATAAAATATATATATGCTTGTGATGAGGAAGATACATCACAAAAAATCGGTGAATTCTTATTAATAACACAAAGATTAAGCAATTGTTTTATAATTGAAGTAAAAAAAAATTTGTATTTTGATTTGTTATATCAATCCGTTTGTAATTTTCTTTATTATTGTAGTATAATTATTAATAATTTTTCTTGTTGATTCAAGAAAAAGTTGTACATGGATCTTTGGAATGCTAATGATACCTGGAAGGATATCTATGTATATTTTTTCAGTCAACATTTTTATAAAAAAGTTTAATTTATGCAATAATTGAGTATAAATTCCTAACATCTTGAGAATTTAGAGTACCAAGGTAACGGTAAAACTTCAATGTTCCACTTTTCTTGGTATTTAATGTTATGTGAATTCAAGAATCTCCAGTTATCAAAAGGAAAATGAGAGGTGTTCTAAAATCCAAGGATCTTAAAATTCATCTATCAAATTGCCACCAATAGTGCAAACCATTATTGAACAGATGACATTGATGTTTACATGGATGGGAAAAGAACAGCTTCTAGTGCTTTCTTGATATTCAGGCTTGAATGTGATTTATTTGCTTCACTTTCAAAGACTAATTTTGGAATGCCTTATTCTGTAATCTAAAGCTGGAGGCTATTTGTTGCATGAGTATGGGTGCATACAATAATAAGTTTATCCCCTTTGTGTTCTTTGTAACATTTTGCTCGGAACATGTTTGATTGTTACTCCTTATTAAATTAATGTTGAGGCAACATGAGTTTGGTCGGAAAGTTCCCGGAGGTCTAGGTGTGTAGTCTAAGAAGTCTGTACTGAGTGATATATAGTATATAGATATGTCCAGGTGTGTAGTCTGAGAAGTTTCTTTACTGAGCTGGGATGAGTATAGTTAAAGTTCATAAATTGCCAAATATTATTTTCTTAATAAGTTGGTTTTCTCATGGGGCCAGGCAAAATATTGTCTTTGTAGGGAGAACCTTGGAGATGCTAGAATGAGCTTTTATAATTGAATAGTAATTCCATTAGTTGAAAGAATGAGATATTTAGCTAGCAGGATCTGCACAATGTTCATTTTCGTATATTAGAATATGTGATACTCTATGATTTCTCTTCTAAGGAATTGACCAGGATCATGTTCTGAAACACTTTTGTTGTTGATTAGTTATTGTCTGCCATAATTTTGGGCTGATGACCAAATGGAGGGTAAGTGTGCATACTTGACCCCAGTGTTATTAAAGGCACGCTTAAGGTGCCAAGGCCCTAAGGCTTTTTATGCCACAGGCGAGGTGCCTTCAGCCAGACTCCCCTAGAGAAAAATCCCAAAATATTCAAGAATTTTCCAAAACAAGAGAGTTTCACTTTAAAACAAACACCACAACCTCAGAGCCACATCCAATCCTGATAATAAAAGCCACGATCTTTCACAGATTTGTTTTCAAAACAATAGAGGTTCACACTAAAACAAACACAACACCTCTCTCTCTTTCTCACACTTCTCTCTTCTTTTGATTCTACTTCTCTACATCCCCTGTTTTCCCCTCTAACTCCTGTTTTATCGGTTTCATTTTTGTTGAGCTGTCCCTTACCATTCAATTTTTCTCTGGCCAGCGATAGAAATCAATATTGTTAGCAATAAGTAGAGTTGCATACAGATTAGCACCCCTTTAACAGAGTTCTTAAACCCTACAAACAACTACCATGGGTGTATCAGTGCAAAGACAAGCAAATTCTAACCATAATCATAGACTAGACAGAAGGTGCAACCCATACAACATACTAGAACTGATGCTACGGCAGAATAGGGGACCAATAACATACTCCCTTGAAATTGACCAATAGCCTATACTTGGAACACCTTGTATTGCAAGTATTGTAATTTTTATTTTATTGTGTTTTACATTCCTTGTACTGCAACATTGGTCATCAGCCCCTACCTCCATTTTGTTGTGTTTTCTATATGTATTTTGTTTGAAAATATTCAATTGGTACAAGAATAAATTCATATTTTGCTTTTATATTTCTTGAAGCATATTTTATTAATCTTTTAAGAGTGTGCCTCATGGTGCACTTGCCCCCTGCGCTTTGCGCTTAGGTACTAAGAGATCTTAGCATGGCTGGCTCCTTCAAACACATTGTTTGACCCTTCCTCAAACCTCACAGTTTGGGAGCCTCGTGTACCTCAATGTGTTTGGGAGCAATTGAGTAAGGTATGTGGCACAGGATCATCTAGGTTAACATTTAATGTTAGAGAACCATGGAGGGATACTATAAACCTCTTGCCATGAATGCCTCCAGTCTGCCTGTGAGCTTATCCTGAAAAGAGTTTCCTGAGTAGGTTTTGCTGCCAGAGCTGACCTTTTTGGTCCCAAACCAAGGAGTCTTCCCTCTGAAGAAATTGTTCCACTGCTCTGGAAGAGTGTACAACCAAGGCACTCATTTTTTTTGGTCTAGTTGGGTTGGGGCACTCCTTCTAGTTTCAGTTTTTTCATCTCCTAGAGCTGAAGTTGTGTGGTTACAACACCATTTTAGCAGGAAATCAGATTACTGTTATATCATGTGTTTGTTACGTGCACGGGTTTCCACTTCTATTCCACTCTATTCTATTGGCAAAAACTTGACCTGTTATTGCCATTTGCACTTCAATCTGCTTTTTTACTTCTGCATAGCTATCCTTCTATATATTTATAAATTACTGTATAGCATTCTTTCAGTTGCAATGTTCTTTTTACTGCATAATATTTGTTTGCTTTCTGAATACAGTTCCTGATATGACATTAGTGTTGTCTGAGTGCAGGTTGAGCAATTTAGAAGAGCTAACAAGAGCTACACTGAAGAAGCTAACTCAGGGAATGGCCGAGCAAAACAAAGCAATAGCAGCTGCAAAGGCTGATGAAGCAAAGGATAGTATGGTAAGTTTATTCTGGGACATAGAAATTCTAATGTCTGGTATGGTGTTTCCTGTAACATCTAGCTTACAATGATGTTTCTAATTTGCAGAAAACAGAATACAACTGGGTTGAGAACCTGGAATAACATTTTGGCAATAACAAAGGTGAAAAGATTGAAGCCATGCACCATTGCTAATTTCAAGTTTATTGTACTTATGTGCTATGAAACTGATATTTGCAAATTTCAATCTTTGCAGCCATAGCACTCCAAGACACCTTTTTTTATTGGAGATAAGAGAGTCAATCTCTCTTGGAAAGAAGCTGCAAAACCTTCTGTACCTCCTAACACGACAACTGGGTATCAAAACATTCCCATTTTCAACTGATGCAGCTATATTTTTGGGCTTCTCCATTTCCATCCTTGTTGTATATACTATCATGTGTTGCATACGCAGTTGTCCCAAACTAGCTTTAATAACAAATACTGCCCTGATTTCCGTGGGACTTGCTTTTTTTGTGCTATGATAATGGCCTTTGTGACCATAAAAGTACAAGTCCAAGCCTCTAGATTAGTGCTCACATATAAAGTTTTTGAAATCTAAGTCTCAGTCCTAAGATCCTGCTTAAGCAGCTCATTAATGGATTACGTATGCAGGACTTTGATGCATCAGTCTGTCGACACGGTGGACCATCCAAGGCACCTGTGTCTCGTCAATAAAAGAACACTTCAGCCTCTTGTTGCTATTTTTAAACCAAAGAATCCAGAGTTGTGATTCTGAAAAGGCCATTGCACCAGTCGACTAGTTCATCTTAGGGAGTCTTGCAAGCTATACAGAACTGTGTTTTTTGTTAATCACTTTCTTTACATGAATTTAAGCTAGTGTGGAGAATTAAGCTGCCATAGTTTTTTCACCTAATACCATATGTAAATAAACTATCTATTTCACCATGATTACACTGAAGCTTACCTAATTAATGGTTATCAGCATGGCCTGTCCTTTCGATTCTTAGACATTAGTAAGATTATGACCTGGCATGTGTAAAACTTCAATTACAGCAGGGGGGGCAGCTTCACAGTTTACTGGGGTATCGGGAGGACTTGCATCCCACCTTGGAGACGGCCATTCGTCGATATCAGGCGATGTGCCACACGTTGGGGTTCTGTCTCTGATTACAATTGGTCCATAATAAAGATAACTTGCTAGCCTGGCTGTCTTGTTCCAAACGCTCTTATTGCTTGGATTTGCATTGTCTCTTTCTTCCACTTGATCATTCGGATACTTCTTCAGCAAACGAACAAGAAAGACTAGAAGACAAATGGTAGAGGTGACACCAGATATAACAAAGAGACCCCAGAAGCTGTGGAGGCTCAAGTTTTCAATTTTAGAATCAGCTGCAGTGCTTGAACACTCCAGAGAAGGAACAAACCACTTTTCTTCCAATTTTTTCAGTTCCCCATTCTCTGATAGCTGTAGTATGGCTCTGGAAAAATCAATTGCTATTGGAGATCCTTTCTGAAAGACCTAAATGCATAACAGGAGTAATTTTTTGTTAGCTTCTCTAAGTAGGGAAATGCAAATTTAGAAATGGTGCATGTTCATTGGGAACAGCATGATCATTTATGTTGAAATTGAAGCCTTGAGGATGTTCTGATACACTTACAAAGCCTAGTCCTCCAAATCTGTAGGTGGGTGTGGTTGCAGTGTACTTCTTGCAGTAATGATTGATGAAAACTTTTTCATATGGGAGTTCAAGAAAGGAAGCAGATATGTTGTTACTTTTGAATTCTCCTTCATACTTGTATTCGCTGTTAACATCCTCAATATTCTCTGGTTTGAACTTAAGCACATTCTGCAGATAATCCCTGACAAATGAATCTCCGTCACATCCAACTTTCAAGTTTTTTCTTAGCAGCCAATTGATGTCAGTAAGGTTTGGCTGCAGCTTCTTGACGGTGAGCATTGAAGTCAGACTGGCCGTGTAGCTAGAGCTTAAGATCAGCACAACAAAGAGCCACACTATAACCACAACTCGAGTAAGAGAACTATGTATTTTCTCCCCTGCATTAGTGAAAAATTATCTCAAGGGTTATCACCGACTTAGAGCAATGCTGTTTATAAGTCAAAACACTATATTATGCCTAGAGAAAAGCAGCCACTAATTCTAAAATCTCTTCAATATTTGCTGGCGCGTAAGGTACTTCTCAAGTGCACGCCATAAGAAATGAATTTTAGTTTCAGGAATTCTCAGTTTGGTACTCACTGTGAGCAAAGAAAAGTGAAGAGAAAGTGAACCAAAGCGCTGTGTAAATCTGATGCTTCCATGGGCCTTGAAATTCAGGGTTCTTTTGATGCTCCAAGAACCAAACTATGAAAACGGTGTAGATAAAGATGGCACCAGTGACCAACCACATCTCCCCGGTGAAAGGCCTCACAAAAATCCATGTTGACTCTTCAGACTTGGCCGGAACTATCATTGATAGACCGGATTCTGCATATGGTTGAGTGAATTCAACCTTTTCCATTCTGTTGGCTAATATTGTTACATCGCCAACTACAGCATCATAATTCTTCATTATTTTAGGACAAAAAACAAACAAAAATTTTATCAGAAACTCAGGTTTGAAATACTCGAAAAAATAAATCAGTAGGCTCACTATTCCCCGAGGACAAGCCAAAATTTTGGAAGTCTCTAGTCAAAGTTCCATGTTTTGAACCAATATTCAAGGTAAGGTTTATCAGAGTCCGATTAACGATGGTTTTTGACTGATTGTGTGGCCATTTAGCTGGTCAAATTTGAATTTTAGGCCATTTTATAGTCAAGGGTCTCCCATTGGTTTACCACTTGTTAACTTACTGCTTATGAAAAAAACGTTGTATATATGTGTGTGTGTGTGTGCGTGCGTGCGTGCGTGCGTGTGTGTGTGTGTGTGTAGATAAGGAAAGAGAGGAACTCACTGCAGCAATCCAAAGCATATTTCAAAAGTTTTGTTCATAAAACTAGGAAGAGTTGATGATGGTATATATTGGAAAAAGAAGATTGCACCGATTGAATATTTGTGAGCAAATTGGAACACAAGATCAGTTACCATGTATTGAATATCTATGAGCAGATTGCAACGCATCAATTAGTTAGTGTTGTGCACCAAATGATTATAACCAGACGGATTAAGTTCTTACCTTGGTATATACATGATTCACCAGATCGTCATACGTATTATAGTGAGGAACAAACTTGTAGGGTAGATCATAATCCAGGTTCTCTCTCAACTTGTGAAACAGTTCAATGCAGAAACCATCGTACTTGTCCTCAGTTGCATTGATTACCTTCACAAATTTTTCGAAAGAAGTCCTGCCTGGAACGCCAATAATCATTGGCTTTGCAGAAGAGGGCATCATCCAGCCCTTTGGAACCCTCCTTAGGTCCCCAGGCCAATTTACTGGACCTTTCAATTCGAAAGCATCTGTTTCATTGATGTCTCTAGCTTTTGACTCATCAAGGCTGATTGAGAACCCAGACTCTGGTAACCAGAAGTCTAGCTCCTTGTATTTCTTTCCAACAACATTTACAATCCTCAGTACAGGCTTTTGCGATAACGCACCTTCGTTGAACTGCACCTGCCCACTTAAACTAGTGAAATTACTGGATAATATGTTATTCAAGAGCACTTTGGGACTGCTAGTGTCACTAGGAGTTGTCCCCAAGGCCTTGATGATAGTTGTAATGCTGTCGTATGCCTGCAGAGCATAAAACCCTGGTTCAAAGCTTTCCTCTTCAGGGTACTCGTGCCTGAAAACTCGTTGAAGCTGAGCACGGAAACTTAGGTAAGAATTTTTGCTTTCGGAATAGTAAGTCTTGATAGCCAGGGCACCTTCCATAGAGGAAATAACAGAAGCATTAACTGAGTCCAGGAAACTTGAAACTGCCTCTGTAAGTATCCATACGGTGTCTTCTCCCACAAACCCCATCTGCTTCGCTTCTCTAAACAAGTGAATCATCATTGGCAATGATGACCGAAGAACTATGAAAACCCGTGATTGTACATTTAGATCCCTCACTTGCTCAAGTTTTTCTCTAACAACTTCATTTGGATTGGAGAGCAATGATAACGGCGGAAGAACTAACTGGTATTCGATTTCTGAACCGACTTCTTGTAGAGACCGAGATAGAAGAGCTAAATTCCCAGAATCACCACCATGTGCATAGTCTTCGGCAACCGTTATAACCCTCCTCCAACTATATGCACGAATAATTGCTGCAATGCATCTCATCTGCTCCGAATCATTATGAGCCATTGTTATCAAGAAAGGCCAACGAGAATGCATCATCGGTGGTGTCACAGAAGGTGCAGAAAGTGAAAGCACTGGAACCTGAGCTTGGCTTCCAATATCTGCAACAAAAGCTGTCTCCTGCCATTCCTGCACGCTCAGAATCACTTTGACTTTGTTCTCTTTGATCAACTCTTCAGCTGCAAGCAAAATTGTTTTCGTCAGGCGTGTGCATATTTCATACACTAGCCCCCTTACTGATAAACATGTATGTTAGGGCACAAGGAGAAAGGGGTAGAAGCAGAACTTGTCGTAAAACTAACGTGACAGAGATTCTTGTACCTGCATAGGCAACCTTGATGGAACCACCTTGAGGTTCCTTGAAATAAAGAGAGAGGTTGTGATCTGTTGAACCAATGTTGAAATTTCGGACCGCTATTTCCACTGCTGTTTTTACTTCTTTCCCAGTTCTTGAATTGACATCGAGAATTACGCCAATGTTTGTGACTGTAGTTGCTGTAGCTCCATAATCGTCGAGGATGAGAAAAAGGGGAATGATTGCGAGGAAAAAGTGCCAAATCTTTGAAACTTTGTTAAAAGAAATGATTAGGGACGTCATTTGAGATTTCAACAGAAAGCAAACACGGCTGGACATATCCTTTATGGGAGTATATTAATATATAAGTTGCAGGGGACGCTGCTCTTAGTTCTCACCAAGGGGACGACTTAGGAATGAGTTTAATATTCGTTTCCGCGTTATTTCCCAGTAATTAGACTTGGTCTTAAAAAACCAAGGACTTGGTCTAATGATGAGGCTGAAAGTCAACTGGTTAACTTGGAAAATGAAGGTTATGTACGGTACGCTTGGTCGGCTTGAACGATAGCACAAAGGAAAATGAAATGAAAGTGATCAGACAAACTCATTCTCCGCCCTCAACGTCCAACTCCCAGAACGGCTTGACCGGTGAAAGAGCCGCCTCTTGGAATTTTAGTCCCAGTTGTAGATTCCGCCCCTAGGTCTCGTGACTGTTAGAAAATTCGTTTTTATAATAGAATAATTAAATTATAATAAATATTTCTTATAAATTAAATTTTTACATAATAAAAAGTATATTATAATAAATTTAAATAATATGATAGATTAATTTTAAACTAATTATTCTTATTAACAAGTTGTAAAATTAATTAATACATATAATTATACAATATTATATATATATTTAATTAATTACCACATTAAACATTACTTTATTTATATTTTTTTTATGAATGTTTTAGAGGCAAACCCTTTATCTTATTAAAACAACCTAAATATTTTACATTCATATAGACAAATTAGAGCTCCCACTATAAACCACCTTGTCATGTTTGTTAAGAGTTTTACATACTGATACTTTTAACTATATAGAATACTTTAATCACACTGATAATCTACTTTAAACTTTATTGAATTTAAAACTTGATATTGTATCAAGTGTTAAGTTTTTATTATAAGTGATTCATAAGTGTAAGCTTAACTCATTAAATAAGACTTTTATCAAATTTTTAATCTCTTCAATTGATTAATTGACATTCATACACATTTAATCAAGTGATTAATGTCTTATCCTTTTACCAAAAAGGTCATAAGTTCAAAATTTATTACATATAATTTTTTTTCTGTATCTTTTAACCAGAAGACATATGTAGAATTTGATTATATTAATTATTAATTTAATGATAACATTTGGTTGACTTAATTTAACAATTACCAAGATACTAAAAGTGTCTATTACACTTAAATCTTATGAATTTGAAACTCATCAATACTTTTTTGTTTGTCACGTCATAAACTCCTATATATATATATATATATATATATATACACTTTAAATGGTGCCAAAAGAGTTTTTGAGCATTCTTGTTTATAGTACAAAACCTAATAGTTATACCAAAAAATCCTATGAATAACTTGATAACTACTAAAGACATTTTCAAAACCTCATTGACACCTTCTTGTAGTTCTAATTTAGAACTAGAAGATGATACAATATACACAAAGAATCAAAGTTTTCATAATACAACTTCAAAACTATAGGACTATATCAATGGTCTCAGTAATTTTATCAATTAGTTGGAATCACTTTAGGAGACAATAGAAAACCTTGTGACTTTAAGTGAAAGATGAGAGTACAATAAAACAAAAGGTGAGTTGGCTTTGGAATATTCAAAACTAATGAATGCACCTCTGAGTGGAACCTCACATTTATCTTCCACTAAGATAAATGAAATCAACCATAACTGATTCTTTTTTTGCTTTTTCTGATACCTTTTATCATTATTTCCAAAACTATGAAAACATAATATTTTTAGTAAATAAAAAAAAGACAACTTCTTGAAAAAACATTTTTTTAATTTAAAAATTTCTGAAAACGGTGGCATTTACTCCTGAGGCATACCAAGGTGTCACAATATGATGTGAAACAAGCTATTATCCACTAGGAGAGGACCAAGCTATCAATTACAACTCCTTACATGTAGAGAAATTCCAATGGAAAGAACAACATGCTTTTACAAATTGGATTTCTCACTTTACAAAGCTAATATTGATTTAAAATTTTATAAACCATACAAATTTGAAGACTTGGAGATAACCCTTTAATTGCTTATAGATCATGGAATGCTAATGCAGATCATTTTCATAGATTTAGATCAATTTAACTAAGTGGGTAAGAAAATAATAGTGCTTGAATTATAATTAATGGTTAGCAGAGAATGTTATGTTCATATAAGTATAAAATCTTCACCATTAAAGTTCATTAATAGAATTAAACTAATAAGATATATGATCACTATGCATAGTTAAAGATATTGCAAATCTAATCTTCCCAGATAAAATGTTTAGGATTGCTCGATTCCATTAGCCAATAAGTACAAAAATAGAGATCTAGAGTATTTGCTAGAAATTGTTTCGTTGAAAATCTCTAAGAGTTACAAATGCAACTTTTGGTGGTTTCAAGATAGAAAACTCGTGATTGTCAGTTTTGTAAAATGACAAAACTTTTGATCGTTTCTAGTTAAATTGCTTGTGACTTCTGACTTTACAAAAAGCAAAAGCAACTTTTGGTAGTTCCAGGACAAATTTTCAAGACTATTAACTTTACAAATGCAACTTTTGGCAATTTCAAGATAGAAAGCTTGTGAATGTTAGCTTTGTAAAATAACAAACCAACTTTTGGTGGTTTCCAGTCAAATTGTTTGTGATTGTTGACTTTCCAAAAAACAAAAGCAACTTTACAAAAAGTAAAGTCCAACTTTACAAAATGTCCAAAATAACTTTCAATAATTGATCCCTTTGTCAGTCTTAATCTCTCAACTCCTTAACTATAAGAAGGAACATTGAAAGATTTACGAACTAAGCTTTTAAAAAACAAGTTTTTCATCTGAGGCTTTTAGACTTTCATTCGCTAGTTTTCTCCCTCTCTTTCTATTGCATTCTTTCTCTCTCCCCTCTTTATAAATCTCCTCTTTATACTTTAAAGTTTATCAATAAAAGGTTTTCCAATAAGGTTTTGAAAATGTCTCCAGTAGTTATGAGGTTTTTCATAGGGTTTTTCACTATAACTATTGGGTTTTATGTAATAGGCATCCTAATTAATGCTTAACAAACTAGAGTGTTTATGAAAAATGTAAGGCTTATGTATCTTTTACATGCACCAAAAACATTTTGTAAATTGTAATATTCTTTATATTTTACTTCGAGATGTAGAGTAATTTGTTCTTGAATTTTGGACCATTTAGAAAATATTCCCAGTAATGCACCCTTAAAAATACAATAATAATTAAAATTGGTATTTTAAGAGTTTGTAAAGAAATATTTTGTCAATGCATTCTTGACATATAGAAAATCATAGGTTTTTCTTTTGACATTTTAGAGATTATCTAAAATGCATCATTGATCAAATTCTAATTTTCTATTATGTACATATTTAAAAAAGAGGTTTTTAAATAGAATCCTTTAATTTTAATGAAATTTTCCATTTCCCTACAAGACAAATAAAAAATTTTTAGTTTATACAAAATATTTAAAAGTTCAAATATATATTTTTGAGAAAAGTTTTGTATAATGAAAGTAGAAATTAATTGGAAAGTTTTTCTTGAAAACTTTTTGAATGATAAAAGGATTATATAAATAATTTCAAATTTTTTGTAACAAAAATCTTTTTTGTAATAATTATACATATTGGTATAATTATACCAATCATAAATGAGAAAAAGTTGAACTTGTATTGGTTCAATGTATTTAGTTTGTTTTTAATAACTAGATTAGGAGTTGTGAGTCTAGATATAAGTTTTTGCTAGAAAATCTAGTTAATTTAGGGTTTGGAAGGTTGTTCTTCTAGTTCTAAAGATTCTTGTTTTGATTTGTTTCCTAAGATGTTGACTTTCTTTTTTGTAGATGAAGATGATGGTTTTAAGGAAGTTAAATGGGTTTTAATTTCTTGAATGGAGTTTTTTGTTTTCTAGAGTTTGTTGATTTTTAAAGCTTGGTATGGTTTGAAATATGATGTTTGATTTTGCTAATTTATAGTTTTGAAATGGTATTTTAAATAGTAGTGTGGTAGATCTACTTTTCTTAATGGTTCAATTGGGTTCCTATGATATGAAGATGAGTATTAGAGAAATTGTTTTATTAGATGATTATTTTGGAAATTTTTTTAGGAGTATTAAATTTCTAGAGTATTTTGTAAGGGGATAAATCAATAAAGTTTTATTGAGGAACTATCTTGACTTTTTTAAGGGGCTAATTTAATAACTTTTCTCCTTTTTGGGATTGAAATTTGTATTTGAATGCAAATGCATAAATCATAACTTTGTAATGGATTTTGAAAATCAATGTAATTAGAATTAATCTTTCTAACGTATTGTAATTATGTGTTGTGATTTGTAAAACCATGTTTTATAAAATATTTTTGTCACTTAAAGAAACAATGAGATTTGGATAACAATTGAAAGAAATAAGTCCATTATAGAAACTTGACTTTATAGAACTAAGAAGAGAATCTTAAAAATTTATAAATCTATTATCCTTAAAGACGAATAGAATAGAAATGTTCAAATATTCTTTTATAAAGGGTTTGATACCTACATGTACTAAGCCATTATGAATGCATTTGTAATATTTGTTTTTGTGATTTTGTAAAAATTTTTGAAAAAAAAAGATGAATAATTTCAAAAAGTTTTATAAGTTAACTATCTCTTTCTTTTAACTTAATTGTAAAATCATTTTTAAAAATGTTGAATTTTAAAAGTATGTAAATTTTATCTTTTAAAAATTTTGGAATCTCCTCGTCATCTATCTCTTTATTAAAATCTTTTAAAGTCTATGTTGGTTATTTGATGTTTAAAGTTTCTTAAGATAGAGGTATTATAATAGGAAGTAGTTCGACATATAACTGGGTTTATATTCAAGAATTGGGGCTTAGGCATAGTAATTTCCTACAATCCACAAACTTTTAACTGGTCTTATGATGCCTTAGTGGCATAACCCAATCCTACTAACTTTACAAGATCAACTTTTGACAATTTCAAGATAAAAAGTTTATGACTACCAACTTTGCAAAATGAAAAATAACTTTTGGTGGTTTCTAGTCAAAGTGTTTGTGATTGTCAGACTTTCTAAAAGGCAAAAAGTAACTTTACAAAAAGTAAAGTCAAGCTTTACAAAAAGTCCAAAATTACTTTTAGTGATTTATTTTGTTTATCTACCTTAATTTATCTTTATAAGAAGGAAGTTTGGAAGATTTCCAAACCAAGCTTTTTTAAAAACAAGTTCTTCATTTGAGGCTTTCAAACTTTCATTCACTAGTTCTCTCCATCTTACTCTATGTTATCTTTACTACCAAAGTTCATTAATAAAATTGAACTTACAAGATATGTAATCATTATACAAGGTCAAGGTTATTGTAAACTCAATCTTGCTAGACAAAATGTTTATGATTGTTTGATTCTATTAGTCCAACAAATACAAAAATAGAGATCTAGAGTATTTGCTAAAAATTGGTTTATTGAAAATCTCCAAGAGATATTTACTCTAGTTATAAAAGATATCATCCAATATATATATATATATATATATATATTTGTTTTTTATGGTCATTTTTGAATTGTTAGTAGTAAAAAGTTTTTCTTGAAATTTTTGAAATATTACTTTTTCTTTAATACAGTTCAAATCGACACCCATATCAAATAATATGATAGTATTAATTTTGAAATAGTTTAAAAAAGCAAAAGTTATTTTTATTAAATATTTTTAAGAAGTTACTTGTTTAAGGATGAAAAGAAAATTTTTCAAAATTTTTCTAAATTTTAAATTTTTTGGAGTTTTGGACTTTCATTTTCTGACTTGGTTTCCTCTTATTTCAAATGTTTTATAAGAAGGAGCAATAAGACTTTTGAATATTTTCGTTATTTTTCTTTGAGCTCTTTTAACTCTTTTTTTTGATGGTTTTGATTTTTAATTGTAAATTGTGAATGTTTGAGGTAGGTTTCTTAGAGGATTTTTTTTTTTTGTTTAGTACAATGGTAATGTCATACAAGTTTCTAGCCTTTATGATAAAAAACTACTTTTAATGGTAAAGAGATTTTGAAAATGAACTTTAAAAAAATATACAAAAGCCCTTTTTGTATAGAAATAAGGTTAAAAAATAGACTACCCTTAATGATAAAAAAAAATAAAAGTTAAACACTTCCTTCTAAGATAGTTTAGGATCTTGCATTAGAAAAATACTATTTAACTAACTTCATACAAAATTTTTCATGAAAATGATGACCCTAAAAAGCTTTCTAATATCATTATTCAATAGAATAACTATACCAATACTCATTTTTATACCTTAAGGATATAATTAACTAAGATAGAGAAACATATCCAATAATTTGTTGTTTTCACACTTTTACTAACTCTCACAAAACCTCTCACAGAAAATTTTAAAAATGTTATTATCAAAACCTTTTAACTTTTTAAGGATAACCAATAACGAATACAAAATAATAAATCAAAATTTGTCTACGACATTTGTAACCAACCAAATATGGTACAAGGAAGGAAAAAGTCGTCCTCCTTCCCCACTAAAAACCATTAACACCATAGGTCAAACCTCATATCCATATTTTGATAAATGGGTTTTTTAACTTAATACCCTAGAGGTCAACAGACTTTATTAGCCACACCTTTTACCTTCACTTATGGCCCATAAACTTAACTTTTAAAATAAACCTAACCTATTGGCTCAATTCAAATATAATGCCTCTTCCATTTATGAATGGAATCTTGATGGCATGTTTGAATACAATATCCTCAACCTCCTTCAACAAATGACTATGGTTGCAAATGCTTATAAAACCCAAACCAATACTTACGAAAAAACTATTACTGAGCTATTGATTATAGGATTCCTTGGCCAACTTAAAGGATGGTAGGATTACCATCCCATTAATAAAAAGTACTCACAAATTTTAAATTCAATCCAAATCATTGAGGATGGTATTCAAGACATAGTTGTCACACTAATTCTTATTATCTTTCTACATTTTGTAAGAGACCTTTTACACCTTAAGGATAAAAATGTCAAATTACTAAGTAACCTCAAATGTAGGAAACTTAATGATTTCAAACTTATAAAAACACTTTCCTTACTAAGGTCATTCTTAAAGTAGATTCAAACCAACCCCTTTACAAAGAAAAATTTATGGTAGGATTACCAACCCTTTTTGGAGAAATGTTAAGAATACCATTAAAACTACTTTTGTAGCACTTGTTCCTTATGATCAATTAACATATGGAAAATTAATCAACTCAATATATATATTAACAAATAAAAGACACATACAAAATTATTACAATCAAACAATTATCAAAGTTCTTTGACTTAATGGTTAAATTTTTGGTGATGTACCCATTCATATGGGTACCCAATACAAATGTTTTCAATGTCACTTGTTGTATCTTTCCCCAAAGACATTATAAAGGCAGCACATAAATTTATTTTATGGCATCAAACCACCATTATCTTGGGTTTAAATCAACCAAGTGTCTCTTCATTTTAAGGTAACAAAATGGTTATAATAGTTACTTGTGGCATGAATTTTCTTGCAAAGCCATGCACTTTGTAAACATAAAAGATCATGCATGTTACTTTATACATCCCTTTTGAGATGTATAATTTGTAAGGCTTGCCATCTTCATGCCCCCTTTTTAATCATTTTAAAAGAAACAAGATTTCCTTAAGAAGCCATATTTTGAAAATGTAAAATTGAAATTTACGATTCCAAGTGACAATTTTGTTTTAAAGCCATTGCTTCATGAGTAATGGCAATAAATCTTCTTATATACATAAACTGAAAACTAGACTTGATAAAAACCATGCATATATATATAGGAAATGAATCATAAAGAATAAACATACCATTATATATGTGTGTGTGTGTGTGTGTGGAATAGTGTAAACTCATGTTATTATGAAGCTAAGATATAAATATACATTATTTATAGTGTCTTTTTTGAACCCAAAGTTACCAAACAAATAAGCTTATCTATATATAACATGCAACATATATGAAGAGGCACAACTTAAGTTTCAACCCCAATAACCAGTATTCTTGTGGTATTAGAATTTCTTTAAAATTCTTAAAGACTTATAATCCCCAACAACTTTTTTCCTTTTCCTTGTTATATAAGGAACCACTTATTCTTATGCATTGCACTTTTCTTGCCTATAACATATAATAAGGAAAAGGCAAAATGTTGTCAGGGATTAGAAGTCTTTAAGAATGAATGTCAATTGATTAATCAAAAAAATTAAAAAATTGACAAGAGTCTTGTTCAATAAGACATAAGAGAGAGCTAAGTTAAATTTATAATTACAAATCATTCATGATGGAAACTGAACTCAACATTTGATATAACGTCAATTCTTAAGTATCGAGCATTAAGTTCAATAAAGTCAAAGTACATCATCAATAAGATTGAAGTATTATACTTAATTATTTTCATCCTAGGAATACATAGTACTTGATACTCACAGTAAATTAGTAGAATAAGTCTATAACACTCTTAATAAACTTGAAAGGCTATTTTATAGCAAGGGCTCATGTTTACTTATATGAATGTGAAATCTTTAGGCCATTCTAATAAGTTAAAGGGCTTGGCTTTAAAACATTCATAAAAAAGATATGACAAAATGACATTTAAGATATCAATTAATAAAAAAAAGAAAAATAATATTGCATAGTCATTTGTGTTAATTAGTTTTATAATTTTTTAATAAAAATAATTGGTTCAAAATTTATCCATTATGTCATTCAGACTTGTTGTAATATACTTTTCACTATGTAAATATTCAATTTGTAAGATACCTTAAATTATATATTTAATTTTTAAAATTGTAAAGAATTTGTTATATTTTTAGTATTTTAAAAATAACAAAGATGGTAGGAACATTTTCAAAATGAAAATAAGACATGTTTCTTAATTTATTTAGTAGTTATAAACGATGAATATGTATTTTTTTCTTTTTTTTATTAAAAGAGAATCATATATATTAATAATTATTTAGTCAAAAAAAAAATCTCTTGGTATCATGGTACCAATAAATATGACTTTTTTAACGTATCATTTCATAAAAGAACATCTTTTATAACTACTAAATAAACCAAAGGATATGTTTTACTTTTATGATGAAAATGTTCCAACAATTCTAATATTTTTTGGACTATAAATAAACCAAAGGATATGTTTTACTTTTATGTTTTTTTTTTCTTTTTTTGTAATAATAATCCTAACAAGAAAGTACCAATAGCCTTGAAATATAATATATTATGAAAACTGAGAGAAATGTTTTTCTAAATTTTTCCTTATTTAACAAGATAGTTAATTAAAATTTAATTACAATAAATAATGCTTTTATAAATTTTCATACAAAAAAAGAAAAACAAAGGAAAATGCATATAGATAGATTAATGAATTATGACAAAATTTATTACCTACCACGAGCGAGGTTTTTAGGAATCCTCTCCTTGTATCCTTCTACCATAGTATTATAGTAAGCTTTTCACCGTAGTAATTATTAAATATATAAATATAATTATTAATTATACAATTGCAAGATTAATCCAATATGAAAAATTGAAGGGAATGAAAATCAGTTGATAGAAGAGAGACGAAAAATATAATTGAGTTAATCATTAAAAAAAATTTAATAATTATTATATAATTAGAAAATGAAAAAGAGCTCTCAAATGATTGATTAATTAATAATCTACAATCAGAAAAGCAAATACATAAATTTTTTCCTCAATTTAATAAGTAAATAATACAACATTTTCTGAAAATTAAAAATAAAATATACAATTATCACACCTTATTATATGATAAAAATATATATCTTAACAGCAAAAAATAGTAGTAAAAAGATAATTAAAAGGAATATGGCATTAAACTCTAAAAATCATATTAATTCAATTAAAATTATACTAAAAGATATTTAAGTCACACAATGTATAGGCTGAGTTCTAGTACAAGGTATTTACATAAATATTTAGAAATGTTCAAGAAATCTTTTAAGCCTTCAAATTTTGGAGTTATGCTTAATGCTGTCCATGAAGGAACTAATAATAGCACTTCATTGGATGCATAAACAATGCATTCTCTTGATGAAGCTTCCAGTAATTAAAAAAAAAAAAAAATCAGCCTGATTGGACAGAGAGAATATAATTTTGATATCAATACTATAAATGAATCTTAATTGTTGTGAAGGGGTTTTGGTTAACACATATAAACCAGGCTATTAACGTAATCGTAACGCACCATAATTTGAGAATATACGTAGGAATCAGCATCTTGTAAGAGAAACCATGCGTAAAAGGATGGGTCGTTGCAAAGTTCAGCAACTTGAGCACTTTAAAGTTCTTGCACCCACTCCCATTTTTGTGACATTAAATTCTGCTCTTCTTAACTTTCACATCTCGACCCTTTTTTAGTTAATTGGCTACGGGGACTTGAATTCGGGATGCTAGAGATAATTTTAGTACCCATTGAGTTAAAAATTTCGTTGGTTTGGTTTTCACGTGTAGACCTAATGGCAGAGGGTCATGTACGGCATCATTTACCACCATCGTGCCAGGGACCACCGGACCAAGATTTCAGTTTTTCACTTGGTCCACAGACATACTTGGAATCTACGACCCCGGGGGTTTTACCCACCAAAGCTTGCCTCTTCTTGTTGACAAGATTGCTAAGATTCTATGCAATGTGATGATCAAACTGTGCTGATAAGATTGTTAAGATTCTATGCAATGTGATGATCAAATTGTGGATTCTACGTGGTTCGAAATTGCTGCCAAAATTTTCAAGTCCTCTGTGTGCTTAAAGTCGTCTTTAAGTTTCTTCCTCCCTCATCTCCAAATTCAACTCAAGTCAAGTCGTGCTCCCGTAGCCAACAGCGCGTACCCACTCTGGGTCAATATGGACCATTTCTCTTTCAATGACAACCCCCTTTTTTTTTTTGCCTTTCCTTTTCCTTTACCTTTTAATCCATTGAACTTTTTGCTTTCTTTAGACCTTCAATACATGATGTAGATAGGACTCCATCTCTCATAGATAGCAAAGATACCTGTTGATGAAAGAAGAGAATAAAAACTGAATTATATGCTCGAGAATGATCAATAACTCATTGCTGTCACATAGTTCCTCATATAAGAACATTACATACTGTTTTGACTGCATATTAACGTTACAAAATGAGCTTTTGTACTAGTCAACAACTAGGACAAGGATTTGCTTTTTACTTTTCCTAAACTTAAGGATCACAATCACTTTACATCATTTCACAACTAACTAGATACATTGGCTTCCAGCTGCATAAAAATCTCATTACATAGACATCAAAATGCTACTTTTGTTTTTGTAATGTTGCTAATGTTGTTCCTTCTATTGTTGCTAGTTATCTTGCTTCTAGAGTTTCTAGAAAAACTCTCATTTACTTCAATAATCCTTCTTACGATTTTCATTGGAGACTCTTTAGTATCTTTTAAGCATTTGAAATCTGGACTTTGGGAGAAATTTAGTCCGCATATCTGCCAACCAAATCTATAATCTGTAATGGATTAGTTTGATCTACCCATTCCTTTACATTTCTCTAATTGCATGAAACTTTAGATCGATATGTTTTGTTTTCCCATGCTACAAAGGATTTTCTGTAATTTCATTTGTAGACATGTTGTCACACATGATCCGTGTTGCTTCTTATTGCTCAAAATCAAGGTCCTCGAGGATCTTTCTCAGTCATATTGCTTGATTTATTACTATAGCTACTGCTACATGCTCAGTTTCAGCTCTACTTCTAACTTCTTGGTATTCCGAAAAAGCATTCTTAAACCAAATGAGAATACGTAGTTTGAACTGTATTTAATATCTTCCAAGTATCATGCTTAATCACTGTCTATATATCTTGTCAAACAACCATTTTTAATTGGTTTGTACTAGATTCGTAGCTAAAGTATTCCCTTCAAATATCTAGTTACTCTTTTTGCTGCATCATAATGAATGTTAGAAGGATTCTGCATAAACCTTAAAAGTAGACTAGTTGAAAATATTAGATTAGATATTGTAGTAGCTAAATATAGCAAACTTCCGACTGAAATTTTGTATCTAAATGCATCTGCTTCTTCATCTCCATCTTCATTACTTAACTTTACATTCACAACCAATGGAGGTGCTATTGGTTTGAAATGATGCATTTTGAATCTCTGTAGTATCTCTTAAGCATATTTCTTTTGGCCAAAAAAATGCCATCTTTAGATTGACACACTCCAATTCGAAGAAAGTGTCTCAAATCATGAATGTCAACATCTCAAACTAAGTTTGTATTCCAGTTTTTAATTTATCCAATTCATTTTGATTACTTCTTTGCATATAGTGTAACATCAGTAACTCCACCTGAAGTCTTGGTTGTATAGTAAGGAGTCTATGCAACTGCATCATTCTCTAGGAGCCTATTTTAGGCCATATAAGGCTTTGGTTAGCTTATACACTTTTTGTTCACGCCCTTTCACTTTAAATACTTTAGGTTAAGCTATATAAATTTCCTCATTTAGAACACTATTTAGAAATGCAAATTTAACATTTAAATGATAGATCTTTGACTTCATCTATGTCACAATTATAAATCAAAATTTTGATAGTGTCCATTCTAACTATAAGATCAAATATATTAGTGTAATCAATTTCAAGTTGTACTATAAATAGCCTTAGACCACAAGTTTTGCTTTGTATTATTAACTAAATTGTCAAGGTTTAATTTTACCCTATAGACCCACTTGACCCTAATCACTTGTTTGTTTTTTAGTTTGTCAACTAGTTTTTGGGTTTGATTTTTCTTAGATGTTGCAATCTTATCTTTCATTGTTGCATTCCATTCTTTAACTTTTGAGCTTTAGCATAAACGTTATGTTTTGCCCCCACTCTATTACATCTTTGATAAATCTCAAATAAAGGTCTTAAATCTTTACTTAGTGGATCATCATAAGTATCTAGTTCTAGATCAAAATTTGAATCAATAGCTTAAATCTCTTCTACATAAGATTTTTTTTTTAATAGTTTAGGACACATTCTAGTTTGAATGAGTGTTTTCACCCATTTTCAAATTTATACTAATTATGAACTTACTAGTTGTAATGTTTTAAACTATATAACCTTTAAATTGAAAACTATAGTTAACCAAAATACCTTTTTTTGTCTTCTCATCAAGCTTTCCTCTCTTTACATCTAGAATGTGAGTGTAATACAAGGAACCAAATACTTTTAAGTGTTTAATAGTTGGTTTAACCCCACTCTAAGCTTTAGTTACAATCTTCTCCTCAACTACTCCTTTTGGCAACCTATTTTGCAAATAAACAATAATATCAATTGCTTTTCCCCAAAAAGATTTCAATAGCTTTTTCTTAAAAATCATGCATGTGGCCATCTCTAGGATTATTTTGTTCTTCCTCTTCATTACTTCTTTTTACTGAAAAGTGTAGCTTATTATAAGTTGGTGTTAGATTCATAAGTCTTTACAAAACTAATTGAATTCACCATAAAAATATTCCTTTCCATTATTACTTCTTAAGGACATCAAAATGAAACTACTTTAAGTCTTGGTAAAGGCTTTAAACTTCTTGAACATTTCAAATACTTTTGATTTTTACTTAAGGAAATGAACCCAAGCTATCCTTAAGTAGTTATTAATAAAGAGAAAATATTTGCTACTATTGAGAAATTTTGTTTTCGTACATCCACAAACATTAGAATGAACCAAATCAATCTTTTTTTTTTGGCCTTCCAAGCTCCAAAACTTGAAAAAGGAGATTTGAGTTACTTACCTAGCTCATAACTTTTGCACATATTAAAATTTATTTTTATAGTAGGCAAGTCATTCAAGAACTTATTTTTTGGTACAAACTGAATTGATTTGATGTTATGATGCTCAATTCTTGTATATCATGACTTGGAATCATCAATAACTTTACTACTCAACTCAATTTTAAAGCCAAACTTTTATTTTGCGTAGCAACTATGGCAAACACTATTCCACTAAGATCATAGATCATATAATCTGTCTGAAAAATATATATATATATATATATACCTTTTTTGTATCATTTGTCCAACACTTAACAAATTCTAATTTAATTCAAGTACTAAAAGAACATTAGAAATAAATTGAGTATCAAAAGTGGTTTTAGCAACTATAGTACCTTTACCCTTGACTATAACTCTTCTATCATTATCAATATTCATTATATCAATGATTGGTTTTAAATCACTAAAGATCTTAATATCATTGGTCATGTAATAAGTGTAGCCACTATCTAAGAACTAAGACTCTTGGTTCTCAACTTTATTCATCTTTTGACCAATAAATAAATGCTTAACCCTTACTTCTTCTTTAATAAAGTTTTTCTTTAAAAGTCTACTACCTTAATATGCTTTGTTGACCTCTCCATTACTTCTTTCTACAATATTTCTTTATGTGTCCAAACTTAGAGCAAAATATGCATTAGACCTTTTCCTTCCAATAGTAATCATCTCTCGTATGATTTGTTCTTTTGCAGGTAAAACATGATGGAAATTTTCCTCTTTTCCTTAACCCTTTTCATTTTTAGGTTGCTTTCCTTTGTTAGATTTCTCACCTATTGCTTTCTTACTATCATTTGATGTTGAAAACTTTATCTTTAACTTAGTTTGTAATGCAGCCTAAACATTGCCTTCACTTTTTATGCTTTTTCTTTATTCTTTAGTTTCAAAAGTTCTAATAAATTCTAATAAAGTATTTTGCTAAAACCTTTAATCTTTAATAAAAGAAATTTTTACTTCAAACTTCTTAAGAAGACTACCAAGAACTTTCTCTATGATCGTTTGATTTGTGGTCTCTTGTCTTATCAATCTGATTTGGTTTACCACTTTTAATAACTTGGAAATGCAATCCCTAAGTGAATCAATGTCTTTCATCCTTAACATTTGAAACTCTATTAAAATTTAAAAGCATTATCTATTTAGCTTTGTCATTATCAAGAAACTCATCTTCGAGTTTATCCTAAGCTTTTTATATTATTTCACATGTCGTAATTATGGGGAAAATGATATTTGAGAGAGTTAAGTGTGTGTATGTAAGGGTTGTAAGCTTTTTTAAGCATTCCTCCTTATAATGCTTAATCTAGTTTAAAGTGGGATTTTTAGGCAAAGTTAGAGACTCTTTTCCCGTCTCCACTATATCTTAGAGATCATAGGCTCTTAGATAAACCTTCACCTTTATTACCCATAGCTAGTAGTTATCTTGTATAAAAACTAGCGGTGTTAAGAGGGACAGATTATTGGAAGCTACTTGCTATTTGATTTTTCTTTTATGTAATTTTTCTCTGGCTTTTCGCTAATCTCTTTCTCTCTTTTTCTTACACTTTTATTGCTACCCTTTAAGATCAATGAAGCTCTAATGTCATTTATTGGTAAAAGAATAAAATAATAATTGAATTATTTGTTGAAGAATGGTCAAAATCTCATTTTTGCAACATAATTCCTTAAGGAACATTATATACTATTTTGATTGCACATTACAATAAATAAATTAGCTTTTGTACTAGTTAACAACTAACACAATGATGTGCTTTTTACTTTCTTTAAACTTGAGGTTCATAATTACTTAGTGTCATTTTCACTACTAACTAAATATTTTGACTTCTAATTACACAAAAATCTTATTACACAAACATTAAAATTGTATAGTTGTTATTTTTGCTACTATTACTATCATTATTCCTTCTATCACTATTGGTTCTCTTGCTTCTAAAGTCTCTAGAAAAACATTCATTTACTTTAATAATACCAAATGATAAGAAAGTTATATGAGATTGTCACTAATATGTATGTATTATATAATTCTCTTATAACTCCTTTATTTTCCAAAATTATTTCAGCACTTTAAGTGATGTTTAGAGGAAGCAAAATGTGAAATATTCTTTAAAGTTTCTAATTGAAAGGGATGCCTTTATAAATCAAGGAAAGACCTTTAAATTTTAACATACAATGATTGTTAAAAAATAAAGCACAATCTCTTATGGAAAGAGTGGCTATGAAACCTAAGTGTCATGTTGTCAAGGAATTTATTTTGTGAAGATCTTTGATGTTGAAAAAGAAACTATTGTATCTTTGATGGTTTAGAATTGCTGAAGTTGAATTGTGTACTTGAGTTTTACCCTGTTACTAAAATCTAAGATGCTTATGGAGTATGATGCTAGGCTTAACCATATAAATTCAATAGTCATATAAAAAGATTACAGATGTGGAAGGAATGAAAGGGAGGAGGATACCTAATGGTTAATGGAGAAATTGATGAGAAAAATAAGATGAAATCAATTTTATACATAAGCAAACTAGTTATAACATTTTATTAGAAATATACCCTTACCTTGATCAGCCTTGTAATAATGAAACATTGTAACTTGATTGCATACACACCATAAAAAGAATTTGTTAATGTATGTTGTGATTCCTGTAAATGAGTAACTAGGCAACTAATGTAATGGTTGCCTAATAGATTTTAGGAACATACATGGATGTTAACAAATTGTTAAAATTCCAAGCAAATGCCATTAAACATAAAATATGAAAAGGAAAATAAAAAAAGGACAAAGACATTGCAAAATATTCTTGTCTTTTATGTTGATAATGTAGAAGAATGTGTCATTAAGATAGAATATTTGCCAAGCATTTCATTTGCCAATGTTGGTAAAAGCAAGCAATTGATCAAAAGAATAAGTTGCAAAATTTTGTGCAATTGCAAAAACTTTTAAAACAAGAAAAATTAAGAGAAAAATTGGAGATAACACATTTCATTCAAGTACATTGTCTCCTTAAGTAGGAAACTTAAAAAAAAATTACATTATTGCATATAAAGCATGCTTAATTGCATATTGATAACTTAAAAAAAAAACTACATAACTTAATATGGTAGTAATACACTTTTCTAAGCTAATCTTTCAATTTTTACAAACCTATTTAGTAAACAAAGAAGACTAATATATTCGTAAGCTTAGTTGCATCATATGCTATTTAAAGAAACTGAAAAAGACAACTACTTAGCTTTTTTTTTTTTTTTTTTTGGAGTAACAACTCTTGATCTTCAAAAGAGCAACTAACTTAACTAACTTTTGAAACAAATTTTCCTCTAAAGAACTTTTCCAATAGTTGCAATGCTGGAGGACTAAGTTCTTCATTCCATAGGACTTTTGCATTACAATACCAAACTTCTTAGAAACTTAAATATAGACTTAGGTAATGCTTTGGTAAGGATATTAGCAAGCTAGTTTTTTACATCATAATAAACCAATTTCACTTCAACTTCTTTTAAGTTTCCTTAATAAAATGAAGTTTAATCTTAAAATGTGTTATTATGCCATCATTCACAAGATTTCTTAATATAGTAATTATGGATTGGTTATTAAAATGAATCAAGATTGATCTAATTGGTTCCTAATTTAAATCAAATGTCATTTTTTAAAGCCAAATAGCTTGGTTTACAATTGTTGTGGCAGAAGTATACCTTTTCTTAATTGTAAACTATGCCATAATTATTTGTTTCCTTGAATTATAGCTAAATGGTTATGATTTAATA
This sequence comes from Bruguiera sexangula, assembly GCA_020141445.1. Lineage (NCBI taxonomy): Eukaryota > Viridiplantae > Streptophyta > Magnoliopsida > Malpighiales > Rhizophoraceae > Bruguiera > Bruguiera sexangula. The sequence continues at coordinate 2,680,962 of JAHLGP010020637.1, forward strand.
ATGAAAATGTACCTTGAAGTACTTTAATATTTTCTACAAAACCAACCAAATCGTTGTTTATAAATTACACCAATTTTAGCACTTTTGATCTCTTAAACAAGATATCGAGCTCACCTATCCTTCAAATGTATCTTAAAAACCTTTTTGTAGCTTTTAAATGTAGCTCATTACAAGCATGCATGAATTTGCTAAATAAACTTCTTAAATTCATGATGCCTAGTCTTAATGTTGCCAAATACATTAAACATTCAATAAGGCATGTGTAAATGTCTAAACTAATCTTTTTGGCATCATTATCTTTTACTAGCCTATGGTTCAACATTAATGAGTGGATAATGGTTTACAAATGTCCATTTTAAACTTCTTTAAGACTTTTTGGCATACTGCTCTTGACTAATGAAGACACTAAGAAAAATTTGTTGTACTTTCAGTCTTAAGAGAAGACATTTTCCATAAATTTGTTATTGCAAGCACTTGTTCCATTTTATCTTTAAAGTGTTGAACTAGCTTAAGATAGTTTCTAATGACCAAAAGGTCATCAATGTAAAGTGAGACAATAAGCAACTCACTCTTTTTTACCCTTTATAAACATAATGGTTTCATTTTTTTTTTTTCTGACAAAGTTGAGCTACAATAAGTAACAATTAATCCTGTAGTGTCAAGCCCTAAGAATGTACTTAGGACCATTTTTAGATGATGTACTTTAGTTTAATCTTTTCTTCCTTATTCTTAAAGCCTTCTTATTGTTCAATAAAGATCTCTTCTTGCAATACTCCGTTAAGAAATGCATATTTGACATTAAGTTAATGCAATTGCCAACTCTTTTGTCAAGTAAAAGCAAGGAGTTTTATGATGTCAAGCCTTGCTATTAATGTAAAGCTTTTAGAAAAATCCACTCCAAACTATTTTTACTATCTTTTTGCAACCAATCTTTCTTTCAATTTATTCATAAAATCATCTACATTTAGTTTGTTTATATAAACTCATTTTAAACCAATGACATTTATGTTCTTTCGTCTTTTTACTAGAACTCACATTTGACTCTTTTCAATATAATTGATCTCTTCTTGCATGACATATTTCTAACATGAAGATTATAAGGCTATTACATAGTTAACTAGCTCAAACATAGTAACATTGCTTTTCTTATATACATTAAAGAGAAGTCTAGTTCCTATAACAAAGAAATATTCATCAAACTCATTATTAAAGGTGTCAAAATCATCAACAATAAGCTATGAAAATTGATTAGGAAGATCTTAATGGTGCTTATGTTTTGAGATGTCCCAATTCCAAGTTTAATCTTCTTTAAACTTTACATTTCTACTAATTAATGCTTTTCCAATATGTATATAATAAATCCTATAGGCTTTTGATGTGTTGTTATAGCTAATAAACATAACCACTTTGGCTTTCTTATCAAGCTTTTCTCTCTTTTTTTCAAATACGCCACAAATGATTCCAAATACTCTTAAGTGGTGGACAAATAGTTTAGTACCAAGTTATGTTTTGTAAAGAGTTTTTCCTTCCACAACTTTGGTTGATAATCTATTGAGTAAATATACTGAGGTATTAATCACCTTTAACTAAAAGTTCTTTAGCATTTTCTTTTTCTTTTTACAAATATAAGGATTTTTTATGATTGTAATATTTTTCTTTCACTATTTATTTTGTTAAAGACTGTAAAGAGTTAAAAGTTAATATTATGTCCTTATAGCTACATTTGTTTAAAAGCATTAAAAGTAGATTATGTCTTATTATTAGACTTATGTGTTTGAATTTTGTATCTAGATTGATTTGCCATTTATGCTCTAAACATTTTAAATATTGCTACAACTATTGACTTTTGCTTAAGAAAATATACCTAGTAACATTTTGAAAAATTATTTATAAATAGAATGAAAGATCTATTACCGCTTATAGGCTTTTATGCCTATAGGACCATACACATCTGTGTCCATTATCTATAGTTTCTCTTTAGTCCTCTAAGTTTGAGATACAAGAATTGGAAATTTGGTTTGCTTCCCTAATTGATAAACATCACAAACTTTTTCATTTTGTGAAATTATAAGCATAAACAACATTAACTGACTTTTTTGCAAATTTTGCAAGCCAACATAATGATAATTCCCCATTCTTTTATACTAAAGAATAAAATCATCATAAACAATAGGTACTACATAATTGTTTAGTTGATTCATTTTCAAAGGAAACCTTTTTTCCTATTATTTGAACAATAAAATAAGTCCAAAATTATGCATATTTTAACTTTAAACATTAAAGAGCAATTGTGGTCAAGCCATTAACTCACACTCAGCAAATTTTGGTTTATTTTAGATACAAATAACACTTTAAAGATAAAATTGATACCTAACAAAGTTTCAATAGCAACTACATCTTTGTCTTAACTTCAATGAAAGCATCATTTATAATTTTCACCTTAGATGTGTAAGATTTGCTAAATTCTCCAAAAACTCCTAGATTTAGAGACATATAATGTGCGCATCTATCGTTAATAAGTCAAGCTTCATAATAACTTTTGACTAAATTGCAAGTAGCAACAAAAAACTCAAGTTTCATTTATTAATTACCCTTATATACCATTTATGCTTGTTATTGTTTTTGTTGCTAATATTCCTATAGCTTTCTTTCATTCTGCAAATCCTTTCCACACAACCACATCTAGTACAAAAGTGCATTGACCATTAGGCTTTCTCTAATAATCTTTCAAAAGATAAGTGATCTTGCTACCATATTAACTCTTTTTATGACTGGTCTTATTGCTTTCTCAATCTTTCTCTTTTATTTTGTAACTTGTTATTTCTTAAATAAACCCTTGCTTTTTATGTTAGCTTAAAGGTACCTTTTAAAGGTCCTCATTATTAGAAACTCTTTTTTGTTCTTGAGTTTACAGAGCATTAATGAGTTCAAACATATGGATCTCAGTAAAATTCTTATATTATTCTTTTCTTGTTTGGTCTTTTATGAGGGTTACTAGGTCATAAGTTACAAAATAGGAGTAACTTTCTCCATGCCCATAAACCCCATACTCTTTTCTAAGATTATAACCTAAAATCTTCAATATAAAAGTCTAAGTTCTTTTTCTTCACAGGATTTTCCCTTAAGGCACTTCTTTAAGTCTTTTAAAAAAGAGAGTTTTATCTCATATCACTCTATAATACTGATTAAAATCTTCTCCACAATTCTTTTGTTAAAAAGATCATCACCAAACAACTTGATTTGGTTAACTATCTTTGTTAACTTGTCATTATAATCTTTTATAGTTTCAAAATCTCTCATTTTCAAGACCTCAAATTCTCTCATAAGGTTTGAGAATTGCATATTCCTTGTCTTGCCACTATCTTCATATTCTTCTTTAAGCTTATTTTAAGTCTTAGTGACAATATAATGCAGTTATGTCAAGGCCTTAAAATATTTTGACACTTACTCACTATGGTTTTTGAGTTGTGTGATTATGAGATTTGTTGTAAGTGCTAGAACTTCTTCATTTTTAGGGACATTCCAAACATCAAATGATTTCAAGTATATTTTCATCATCATTGTCCACTGAATGTAGTTCTCTTTAGAGAATTTTGGTGGTGGAAGTGGAAAGAAGCTTACCAAAGCCATGAAATGGACTTAATATTTGTAAATATCTCTCAAGCTTTTTACTCACAACGAATATGGTATTTCACTTAGTCTCTCATTATTTGTATATTAGTGATTTTTCTTCTATACATTCTTTTAAGATCAATAAAACTTTGATACCAATTTTATTGGTAGAAAGAGGCAATTGATCAAAACAATCAATTGCAAAATTTTATGCAATTATTAAAACATTGAGAATAAAAAGATTAAAGGGACAAATTAGAACTTAAAACACACATTTCATTCAGTTACATTGTTTATTTTAGTATGAAACTTTCAAAAATTATATGACTACATAAAGAGCATGTCTAATTACATGTTGATAGCTTAAGAAAATTGCTTAATTTTATCTAGTAGTAACACAATTTTCTAACTTAGTTTTTCCACTTTTGCAAAGTTGTTTAAGTAGACAAAAGAGACTAATATATAGTCTTAAGCTTAGCTACATCATTTGCTAGCTAAAGAAACTAAAAAAGACAACTATATGACTTTTACTTTGGAGTAGCAACTCTTAATCTCCAAAAAAGCAATTAACTTAAATAAAATTTGAAACAACTTTGCCTTTAAAGGACTTTTCCAAGTAGTTGCAATGCTAAAGGAACAATTTCATCAATGATAAGAACTAAATGAAGTTTATTAAGCCTTAGAGTTTAGTTCACCCTCAAGTCTACTACCATATAAGTCTACTTTGAGCTCAATACACACTATAGTCTTTAACCATACATTGGCACTTGATTTTAGTGGGACCCATCATATAAGGTATCCTTTTAGTCTCTATAATTAAAAAGGCCCTTGCTCTCTATTTGATAAGCTTTTTATAAGTATCTTATATTCTTCTTATTCATACATCATTTTTCTTTTCTTCATCCTTATAGTCTCTTTTTATTGACTTAAGTATTGAAGTGTTAACGTTAAGTTTTAGCTCGGCATCCTTTAGCCTTTCTTTGTTTTATAAGTGTTGATCTCAATCTTGATTTAGTCCAACCTCTACAATAGTGATTCTTATCAAAAAATAGTCCTTGATTTTCTATTAAAAAACTTTCTAATCTAATAAGAATTAACACTTTTAGACACAAAAATATAAAAAAATCCAAAGAAAAAATGCCTCTAATAGGCATTATAACACCGAAGAACACACAACTAGGAGAGAGAGAAAGGTTGTACCAATGTTTAGATACTTGAATAATACATCATTAGTGTAGATGTGTAGATTAGTGAAAGATCAACCCAACACTAAAAGAGGTTAGCGTATAGGAAAGACAACTTCGGAAAAACAAACTGAACTCACCAGTATTTCAACACTTTACAAACCTACAATTGATGCATCATCTTGTTAAATGCATAGATCAGTGGCCCCTAATTTGAATGGTATGAGTGTTAAGTGGTGGCACCATCAAACATAAACATATAGAAAAAAATGGCAACTTTAAATCAATGTTATCCAAATATCTTTTTGGTGACTGAAGAGCAACAAAGTGTAGATTAACAAGCAACAAGTTTAGTGGTAGGTGTTCCAACCACTACCATCAATTGAGTACTTGCATGAGAAGAAAACTAAGTTACCAAAGTAGACGATTTCTTTGACATTTTGTAGACCTCTATATGGCGCATAAGCATTTAGAAACATGTAGATCAACGTCAAAGAACCTTAGAAAGAATAGCTTTTAACAGTTTAGGTGAAGGGCAATTCAATAGTAAATTATGGTAACCCAGTAAGCTTTTTAAGGATAAGTACATAGTAACAACATCACGTATTTAGATGCAAGCCAATCCCTATTTTTAACCTTTTGGGGTGACCAATCCAATGTTTTAGACTAGATTGTGAAAAGGTGTGTCTCGGCATTATCTAACAAGTATTAAGGAGACAGAAAATACACTAACAATAAGGGGTTCCACAAGTTCAATATTAACTAACCATTTGACTTTTCAAAGATGGCAATAACTTAGACCTAATTGGCACGACATACAGTTTAACTACATTTACTCCTTTGATTCAATTAATTTTAATCATGGTACATGTCATATGATAATGAACAAGGATAGCTTCATGTCATACTAGATTGAGTATGGATAATGATATTATAAATAGCATGAATTACCATAGTAATACATCATTTTTATATGCAATATGTTTTAATAAGGAAAGCATATGACTTAAACCCTCAAACATTTATCATTTTATACATATTAAAGTTGAGACTAACTATCATGCTTATTATCTAATTTTTTATTATCCATAATATCATGTTATTTAATAATGCTAATAGTTAGCTTAAGTTGTTACCCTTTTAGTTATCTAATTTTGTAATTCAATGCATCAACTCCTCATGACAAATCCAAAAGTAATAAAACAACCATTTAAGCAACTCACCCGACAAATGAGGTATACAAATAGCTTGCTTAATAAATGAAGTATATATATTAGATAAAGTGAGCCTATCTAACACTCAATTATCACCTTACAAGTTCCTCTATCTCTTATTCACAACTCATTGCTAGCAGTAACAACACATAGTCTAATGCAACTGCTTAAAACAAGCCTACTACATCAATACTTAACGTTAGAACTTTTAAACTCCCTTGTACCAACTACTCAACATGCATGAGATTAGATCTTCTATGATGACTTCTCATATTCAAAGGTACATGTTTCCTAGTTATCTTGCATAAGCTCATAAGCTCCCACTTCACGAGCTAAGCTCTTTGGCTCCCTCTTCGTAAGTTTTCGAGCCCTAACTTTATAAGCCTTTAGGGTCCCTTTACCTAAACTTTCAAGCTCCGACTTTATAAGCCTTTAGGCACCTTGTTCCTAAGCTTTTAAGCTCCAGCTTCAAAAGCCTCTAGGCTCTCTCTTTGCAAGCTTTCGAGTTTTGACTTCATGAGCTCTTAGGCACCCTTTTTGTAAACTTTTAGGCTCCTTTTTCATAAGTCTTAATGGCCCTACTTTTTAAGCACCTAGGCTCCCACATTACAAGCTCCCAAGCTCCTGTAAGTTCTCAAGCTCTTAGGTTCTTGCATCACAAGCTCCTTAACTCCCAAGCTCCCTTTTCATGAGACCCTAGATTCAAGTAAATCAACTTTTGGTTTGGCATCAGAATTTTCAGCCTAAGGTCAATTGCTAAGTTAGGATTTTTGTTTTTTGGAGGGCTATGTGATAAAAACTAAATTGGGTTCCTCGGGTGTTGAAGTCTAGTCCTCCTTATGTCTCCCATCACATAGGTCTACTCTAGACTCAATATAAACTATAATCTCTCACAGGTCCCTACATTAGTACTTGATAATAGTGGAATCCACCACACTAAGTGTCCTTTTAATCTTTATTAATACAAGGACACTTACCCTCCATTTATTAAGTTTCTTACAAGTATTTCAAATGCCTCTCATTCACATGCCACTCTTCTCCCCCTTCTTCTCATTATTTTCTTTGACTAACTTAAGTATCATATTGTTAACATTGGGTTTCGGTCCAGCACTCTTTAGCCTCCTTTTGGTTTGTAGACATTGATCTTGATCGTGGCTCAGTGCAACATCCATAACGATCGTTCTCGTCAATCAGCAAGATTCTCTCAACATGCAGAAATAATATCAATTGCTGAGCTTAATACGCAACATTTGGTTCTTTGTTTCCTTTATCCAATTTAGTAGCTTAATTACACGGCATGTCACCCAGAATTCTTTATTCAATTACTGAACTTTACATATAGAATATAAACGAATTTATCAAAGGCATGAACACAGAAAACAAAAATACCGTTACACATGAGCTTTTCTATATCCAATTGCTAAGTTAAGACAACTTTACACCTAGAGTAGAGCATAACACTCAGCAACGGGAATCTTGATCTTGGCCCAAATAGGCTCTTTATCTATCTTCTTTCTCCCTTGATCTTCATAAGTTAGAATCAGAGCAGTTCATGAGTCTTGAGAATTTTATGATGTGTCAGACATTCTGACCATTTTCATCCTCCCTGAGTTCCATTTACTTGAACCTGGGTTTTGAGCAAAACTTATTGCTCTTCTTGTAACTTTTCTTTTCTCTCTAGTGCCAAGATATCTTGCAAGTTCAACCACTGTATTCTGATTCTGAGCAGTGCTGTCACTTGGAGTAGGATTATTTTCTTCAGTTACTTGTTGACGACATCGAAAATTCTTGGCTAAGCGAATAAGAAATATTAGGAAACAGACAGTAGATATGGTGATGTATATAATATAAAGACCCCAGAAGCTGTGGAGTCCCAAGCTTTCAATACTGTCATCGCTTTTGCTGGCTGCACACTCAGGTGAGGGAGCAAACCAGTAATCTTCCAATTTATTCAGTGTTCCATCTTCGGATAGGTTTAGAATTGCTCTAGAAAAATCAGCAGCGATAGGAGAGCCTTTTTGAAATGCCTGCAAGTGCAGAAAATACATTGTTAGATATCAAAATTCTGCAAGAAATAAAGATGGTACGAGTCCAGTGGTGTTTATGAAGAGCATGATATCTCTAATCTTTGATAGTATCTAATGAAAATTGAAGCTTAAGATAACTACTTACAAATCCGAAGCCTCCAAATCTGTAGGTTGCATCAGTGCTAGCGTAACTTTTGCAGTACTGATTGAGGAAAGCTTTTTCATATGGGAGCTCAAGGAAGGCAGCAGCTATGCTCTTTCTTTCAAATTCTGTGGTGTACTTGTATTCACTGTCCATGGTTTTGATTCTCTCTGGTTCTAAATCAAGTACAAACTGAAGGTAGTTCTTGATAAAGGAATCATTGTCACAACCAACATATAGCTTCTCCCTTCTTAGATCGTCCACATATGAAAAATCTGGTTCCATTCGTTGCACGGTGAGCATTGATGTCAATCCAGCTGTATAGCTTGATGTTAAGATAAATACGATGAAAAACCACAATACAACAACCACTCGGGCGAGGCTGCTATTTATTTTCTCCTCTGCATAGAGTTACAATTAGAATTTGATTAGAAGTAATAATGCACTTCCGAAATGAGAATTCGTAGTCCCAGATATATGAACGTTAGAACTTCATACTTACTGTGAGCAAAGAAAAGAGATGAAAATGTAAACCAAAGGGTGGTGCCAATTTGGTACTTCCACGGACCCTTGAATTGAGGATTGGAATAGTGTTCGAGGAACCAAATTGTAACTGCTGTGTAAACGAAAATAACACCAGTCATTATCCACATTTTGAAGCTGAAGGGCTTCATGAATATCCATGTTGAATCTTCCGGTTTAGCTGGAACTATCATGGACAATCCTGACTCCACATATGGCTGAGTAAACTCAACGTATCTGGTTCTTTCAGTTAGGATGGTTATATCGCCAACAGCAGCATCATAAGTCTTCCATTAGCAAGGACAACAAGAGACAAGCAAAAGCAGTATTAATCAGATACATTCCAATCAAATGAGAAACCAGGAAAAAAGAAACGTAAAATTCATGTCATCTTGTTTGATATGTACAAGTCAAAGACAAGCTACCAGGAAAATCTGAAAGGTAAATTTATGTACACTTATTCTTGGTTCTCGGAGTTTTTAACAGGTTAATTCATGCTGAATATTGTATGCGAATTTCAACCTAAAGCATATTATTGACAACGGAAACTTGAGGCCAAATCACAGTGCTGTAAAAATGAATTCCGTTCATAGAAAACATGGGATCAAAAAAGGGAAAGTTGGACTGGTTGGCTGAGAAAAATATTGTGGCTGCTAGCAGAATGTGCAGACCATGCATAGAAGTGGACCTACTATTACCTGCCTTGTGCATATTATATGATTAAACTTCCTTTAATACCATACCGAGCGACCTTTAGCTTGAGGAATGTTTACCTTATCATAAACTTTCTGGATCATGTCGTCATAGGAGCCAACATGGCTGAAAAATTCATGGGGCAGAGAATAACCTAGACGTTTGAGCACTTCATTGAAGATGTCAATGCAAAAACCTTCAGGAGTCTTCTTGCCGGCCGGAAATGTTACAAACTTCTCAAATGTTGTTCTGCTTGGAACAGCTATTCTCAATGGCTTAGCATCCGTAGGCATTTCCCATCCCTTAGGGTCGCGCTCCTTGAGATCTCCGGGCCAAATCAGGGGACTGCTAGCATTATTGCCTCTGTATAATTCCCAGCTATTTTCTGCAATCAGTGTTTTTGAGAACCCAATACCCGGAAGCCAAAAGTCTAGCTCTTTGTACTTCTTTCCAACTACATTTACAATCCTTAATATATTACCATAAGACAGCTTTCCTTCCTTGAAATGTATTTTTCCGCTCAGATCGGAGGAGAAATTGCTATCTGATATACTATCTAGCAACAAGTTGGGACTACTAGTCTTATTACCACTCATTTTCTTAATGGCCTGCATAACAATTTTAATGCTATCATATGCTCTTAGAGCATCAACTCCAGGCTGAAACTCATCTTCCTCTAGATGCTCAGATCGGAAAATCTGCCGGAACTGTGCTTCAAAATTCTTGTAAGCTCCATCGGCAGAATAGTAAGTCCTGATTCCTAGAGTTCCTTCCATAGAAGAAAAAGCAGAACCGTCAAAAGTGTCCAAGAAATCTGAAATGGAGTTGGAAACTATCCATGCTGTATCCCTGCTCACGAGACCCATCTTCTTGGCTTCCCTAAACAGATGATTTACCATAGGCAAAGATGACCTGAGAACAATGAAAACTCGACTTTTTATTGTCTTTACCAACTGTATAAGTTCATCTTGGACAACCTTCTCAGGATTTGATAAAAAGGAAAATGGTGGAAGAACTAAATGGTACTCGATCTCCGAGCCAACCTCCTGCAGTTTCTTAGATAAAAAAGCTAAATTCCCAGATTCACCTCCATGAATATGATCTTCATAAATCACCACAACCCTTCTCCAACTGTAAGAATGAATGAGGGCTGCGATGCATCTCATTTGTTCAGCGCCATCACTTGCCATTGTCACCAAGAAAGGCCGGCGAAGAGTAGCAAAAGTGGATGTAATTGGTGGTGCTGCAAATGAAAGAATTGGAACTTGAGCTCCCGTTCCAATTTCAGAAACTAAAGCTGCTTCCTCCCATGTGTTCATGCCAATAATCACTTCCACTTCTTTCTCTTTGATCAGTTTCTCAGCTGCATACAAATTTCAGATACTTTCCAATGAATCTAAGTAATACAAGAATCTATCCTAGGACGTCATCCCTTAGTTTAATCTTTCAGATTGTACACCCTGTTTGATATGATGCGTAGAAACAGTAAGTCCTATGTTCAAATCTTGCTGCTTATATTTACGTGCTTCAAAAGCTAGATCGATTGAAACCTTTCAACGGTTCTATGTTTTGCCAACGCATATTTGCAAGAAGACAATAAATAAATAATTGTTCAGAAACTTGAAGTGGTAGGTAAAATCTTTGTTTGACACAGCTCATGTATAGAATTATTCAGTAGTCGATTCGAATCCAACTGTTGTTAATTCTATGCTAAAAGTTCAGGACAATTTGCCCAAAAAAAAAAAAGCATCAAAGAGCTGGAAAATACCCGCGTAAACAGCTTGGAGGGGTCCGCCTACAGGGTACTGGAAGTAAAGAGAGACCTTATGGTATCTGGAGTTATTATTGAAGTTTTGGACCGCAATTTCCATGGCTGTCTTCTGTTCCTTTCCAATACGAGAAGTGACATCAACAATAGCACCAATCTTGGTAACCTTGCTTCCGGAAGCAGTTTCAGCTCCATTGAACAGGATGAGAAAGAGGGCAACCAGTGCGTACGAAAGAAACCAGGTTCTTTTGACCGCACAAACGCAAGCGTTAGAGAGAGACTGTTGGGATTTGCAGGATGTCCTGTTCATTCTGTTGATATATCATATGCAAGCAACATTACATTATTATTTTGTATGGAGATTGCGTCAGTCAAATTGCTGCTAAGGAGAATTAGAAATTGCTATTTGTCTGAAAATTCCACTCTGACCAATTCCCCTTGGACGATTCGAACTTTTTGACTCTGGTTATGGTCGAAACATCCAAGAAGCACACAAGTGCAGGTTGGCTTTTATACTCAATATCTCAACAGACAAATAAATCACAATAAAGCTTAATCTCAATTTCAATTGGAGTGACAATATGAACTTTTTTTTTTTTCACTATTTTGTTATATTATGAATTAATATAAAATTTATAAATGATTTTTTTTAAAAATTTTTTTTACCATCCACTTTAATTTAATCACTTCTCTTAATTAAGGTATAAAGACAAATAACTCTTTCTCAATTTGTTGTCAAGAAATGTTATACTTACTTTACAATGAAACTGTGATTCATCTTTTCCCATCATTTGTTCCTTCTAAAAGGAAAGAAAGGGGTTAAAAGAAACAAAAAAAAGGAAGAAAAAAGAAAATTTGTCTGCCTTGGAACTCATCAACCTAAATCAAACCAAGCAATCGAAAATTCGAGGAAATTGACCAAAAGTCACGTTTAAGTTTGAGAAAATCTAATAATTTAGACATGTAGCCACTAAACTATATCTAGTAATTTAGCCCCCTCCCCCCCACCAAAAAAAGAAAAAAAAAACCAGGTAGTTGGACGTAAGTTTGAAAGAAAAAAGCAACATGGGACGATGAACAGATACAAGCAAGCACTGATCACTAAAAATTGCTCAATAATTACCGTTCACAATTACTATTCATTTAATTTATGTCCAATTTCATATCAACGAATGACTGTCGGGTGTTATTACACGCCGTACCAATTACCTGTATGATTCTCCCGTACGCAACCCGTCATTCGGGTTTAGATGATGGCATTATTGCATAAAATTCGCATACATTGAATATTCGTCCGCCATCCTACGCCTCACATTCGCATGCCCTTTATGTTGAATGTTCTGCCTTTGGTGGACGCAACGAGTCATATTTACCCTAATAGTAAGCAACTGAATTCTCAATTTTAAGAATCAAAATTTAAATCTTAACCTAGAGAATTCAATTTTTTTTAAAAAAAAAAAATGTCCGTACACTTGTGCCATGTTCATTCGATTGTCACTTGCACGATTGCATACCTTCATGCATTCATATATACATAATTCGCATGTTATGCATAATATGCATATGTTGTATGCTTAATTAAATATTATAATAACAAAATTTTAAAAAAAGATCAATGTATCATTTTTGTTAAAATTTAATATATCATCTATTTTTATATTTTACCCAATAATTTAAATTTTTAAATAAAATAATTTCTTAACAATGATAAATATATGCACCTTAATACTCAAATTGTTCTATAATGTCTTTCTCAACTTCAAATATATGAAATAATAATTAAGACTAAAGAAGCAGCGCTAGTTTTAACATATACTAAAAATATTATATATATATACTACTATTGTCATACCTATAACTATGAGTGCTTTTGGTATTAATTGTATAATATGTTCATATATATATATATATTATTTTTCCCTCAATGTTTAAAATTAAAATGAGATGTGGGGTTTTTGCCTTTGTTTTTTTCGTTTTTCTTAAACTATTAATCACCCTTCTGTTTTTTTCTTTTTTTTTTAATCGAACTAATGAAGCCAGAGTTGTAGCGAATGTACATTCTATAGTGAAGTATGTGATGTATGGTGTTTCAACTTGATTGGTTTCTCAAGCTCTGCAACTTCTCAGGATGAAAGGGCACAGGTTAACTCGGCAATCCATTCACCTTTGGATGGTTGAATCTAGCTAGGCAAAGCTTAAAGCCCAATTCATTTGGGATGACATTTCAATTTTCATCAACAATTTTTTTTATTTGCCTGATCTGTTATTAACATTAAACGTAATGGATCTCAACTCCTTAACGTAAATATGTAATGTAGATGTAGACAAAAAAAAAAAAAAACGTTTTCAGCTTAATCAAACTTGTTTGCAAAAAGTTCATCGAGTAATTTTGGAATTTGCTAATATTTATTTCATAGAGTTATATTTTTGGAACCCATCAAATAATCGGAGAGGAGAGAGCGTTAAAGGTTAGAGGTTCAATTGGGGTTCAACCTCAGTTGCACTGAAATCGACAATAAGTGCAATATTTTTAAAATATAATTGTAAGAAAATGCACTTTGACTACATCTAAATTTGTTTTAGTTAAATTTAGTATATGACTAACTTCTTTACCTGTAATATGCGCGGATATTTTTGCGTCATTGTTTTGCTTTGAAAATTTTGTGTTATTTTGTTAATCTGGTAAATATATAATTTGTTTTTTACTTTTTCTTTTTTTTTTTTTTAAATGCAAAGAACAAAATTCATGGCATTTAATAGCACGATACCCAAAAGGAAAATATTTACAGAGTTTCTTGCCAGCTCCTATACATCTCATCCAAATCACAACTAAGGCCCCTCGAGATCATGTAAGAAATCCCAGCAACGGAGCAGGAACTACCAGTGTAAACAAAGCACGAACAAAGGTGGCAGAGCACCCAAGAAAAAAAAAAAAAACTCTCTTCTATCATATGTCATAAACCTGACCAATCTATGAACCAAAGCGCCTTCCTCAGCAAATGGTACCATCGCATCTGCCAAGTCCCTAGAATCAGGCACCAAGAAACAACACCCATATAAGGCCCAATATCACATCCTGCAAACATAGGCCTAATCCAGACCAGCGAAAAAACCCAGTCAGGAAACTGTGCAAACGCAATCCAGGAGCCCACCGTTGCGGCAGCCAATCATTCTGAAAACTCCTATTGCCCCCCTCCCCCTCCCCCCGCCCTAAAAGAAAAGAGGCAGAAGAGCAGTGTGGGTACCATCACACGCATTACCATGTACAAAAAATACCTTAATGAACCTGCGTAATCAGAATCAAAATGGACACAGCCAAAGCAGCTTCCTCCAGCCAGGAAAACAAACTGTTCCAGGATCTAACTTGTATAGAAACCAAAACTTATAACCAAAAAGACACCCCTAGCTACCATGAGAGAAAGCAAGAGAGACAATTGCAACTGTCATCCCTGGGGCTCATCCCTCAAACCCGGCCTTATGCCACCACCATATCCAAATCTTCATACCTCTGCCCACCCTCCACCCTAACCGGACCGCCCCATTCATAGACATTCCACAAAGTCCTAGTTCCTCCGTGCCAATATATATATATATATAATTAAAGTTGCGAAACAACAGATTAAGAGCGTTAAAAAAAAAAGCAACTTTTGAACCTTTTTTTTTATAGGTCTCTACCGTTACCACGTAAAACGTCATGTTACGAAATGGCAAGACTGGGGAGTCAAGGAATCTAAAACCTTTGAACTTCTATTTCTATGTCTCTTCCCTGCGACATAAAGCATCAAACTATGAAATGGCCTGGTGAGGAGTAAAAGAATCCAGGAACTGTTGAATTTCTTTTTCATATGGTCTCTTCCAAATAAAATATGAAAAGATAAACTGTCTTTTTAGAAAAAAGAAAAAACAAAAACGAAAGAAAAAGCTAGGCATCGAATGGCCCGAAAAACGTGAAAAATTGAAAGAAAAAATTAGAAGGATGACACTTAAATTTGAGGAGTGCAGCAGAATGGAAGACTTTGCAGCAAAAGAACAAATGCTGCAGAAATTGTAGCATAAAAGGGAGGTTAACACTTGAATGATCAAAGGTAATTATACACACTTCAATTGATGAATAGCTTCCTTATATGGAGCTTTAAATCATTTCAAATAAAAATGCAAATACAAATTTGAAATACAATTGAAATTCAAAAAGTTGACAGCTTCTCTAGTTCAAAATACTTCAAATTAGACCACAAGATTTCAAAGTAAAGTGGATTAACACATGTCTAAAAAACATCACAGCAACTCCTGTTAACCAACTTAACAGAATCTTGATTCTTGGAGGGAAGCTTTGGCCAAAATAGTAACTTGTAGCTGGTTTTACAAGGCAGCAGAACCAACACTTCCAACAAAAATACTTCTTAAAATGAGCTAGAAAAGGAGAAATATGGAAAGATAAACTTTTTTGGAAAAAACAAATAATAATAAATGATAAAGGAAATCATTAAATGACCCAAAAAAAAATATGGGAAAGAACACTCAAAATTAGCTAGAAAGAGAGAATAGATATGTCATATAGAATGCTCAAAAATTCCTCATATTGGGCATTTTTTGATATCTTTTGAAATATTCAAGTCACAAGTCCAATAAATTAACAGAAAAAACCAGACTACGAAAGAGCAATGCAGACAAATAGAGATGAAGTATCCTTGGTAGTATATTGAGATTTCGCTATAGCTATCTTAAGCAATTCTAGGCCTTCTCTGTTTTCCTGTAAACTAAAGAAAAACCTTCTCATGGTTCCAAGAGCACAATATAATTTCAACTTTCGTATTCACAAAATGCTTCCAAGAAAACATGATTTGAAGTTTATGTCTAACCACAAATTTTGTTTTCCGCAAAAGGCTAAGTAGAGTCGTCGGTTTTAGGAATAAAGCAAAATTTGAAGAGTAAATACTACTCTAAATTAAAAAAGGAAAAGAAAAAAAAAGTACATTTAGGTCTTTAAAACAAGCCTAATTCTCTAAGCATCCAGGTACGTCTATTGCTTTATGTTTCTTTGTCATCTTACACTCTTGTATCTCCTGCAAAATATGATTGAGTGCAAGAAAAAGTACACATAATAATGCATATTAGGCATTATTCAAATGATAAAAATCCATATAACACTAACTATCATGGCTGCGGACCCACATTTGCTATTGTGTAGTAGGGAAAATACCCAAAACTTCAACCCTATAGAATTAAGCCAAAAAAAAAATATATATATATAAGAGAAGATTGCAAAGGAGTATACCATGGGAGAAACCCTCATAAGAAGCATTCTACTAATACAGCCTGCATCACATTTGAAGAAATCCAGTGAGTTATTAAGGAAAATAAATCATCAGTGGCAGATTCAACTAACACACACCTCTGTATTGTGCACTTGTTAGTATTCCAGACATGGGTGGCTCCAACTTAAGGGGACTGGAAGTTGGTTTCAACACGGACAAGTGGTTGGGCATTAAGTAACAGTACGCATATAAGTATTGCATAGCAGACCTCAAAATGAAAATGTACAAAATATTAGACCCCAAGACTAACAGTTGTCCAATCTCCTCTTTCCTGAAGGGCACAGTAATACCCAGGAGCCAGTAGCCAACGCTTCCGTCAATGGAGCATACGGTGATGAAATTGAAAAGTGGGTAAGCGAGCAGAGATGACAAGAAGGGAAAGAAAGAAAGAGAGAGAAGGTTGAGGACAAATTAGTCCTAATTATTATAAAATTTTGCCGTTTTAGTTGGAGAAATTAGTGAGAATTATCGCTACTTTTCTCTCAGCAAGCTTGTGGGAGGAGGTTTAGATTAGTACCAATAGGTTGAAGACGAGAGGGAAGCTTAGCGGGCAAGTAAGTGGTAAAGGTTTCCGGAGAGAGAGAATTGATGTAAGAGGAAGGCCGGGGGGGGGGGAGGAGGGATGAATGAAGAGAGCTTGCAATAGAAATAAAAACGCTTCGACCAAATGAGCAAAGAACTATACCACGTGATAATCTTTTGTCACAAAATTAAAATATGTATGCTAGCTTACTCCTCTGTATTTCCAGCAATGAAAAAAAAGAAAAAAAAAAAGGGTTTATATCTCGGAATTCAAGAATTAACTTAAGAACAACATAAATGCACGCGAGTGTATACAGCGAAAATTGACCAAAACCTATTGATCATAACTAATGAAGTTGGTGACATAAACAAAATTTTCAACATATGCACAATCAAAAATGAAAAAAAAAAGACACTTTATGAGTTGGTTTGGTTACTCAATTCAGTATGAAGTCTCGCAATATTTGGTGTTGGATCCCAGAGAATTCTTACCAAAAGGACACGTGCTCCTAATAACGATAATTATTTACTCGTGCAATGGCCATTAAGCTCATGTATGTATATACACACATGACAAACTAAGAAGAATGATACTCCACAAATCATTAGCATACGAAATATATACATTCACGTTGAGCTCTTGACGTCCACACAAATTCCCTTGTTTGATACATAGAGAGGGGCATACTGGCTTGGATACTTGAGAATAACCATCTTCTTACTCTCAACTCTGACATGCTAGCCTCTACAGCAACACCATACCAAAAATGTGTCCACGATCAACAATACGTTGACATTAAAAATATAAAAAGTTTTAGCGAATGAGTAGATGGCCTGGACAAAATATGTTTTAAAATTAGATAAAAACAAACACGGTTGTATAAATTAGTTAAATTTCACCTTTATGTAAAATTACAATCCTATAAATTAAAACAGATAAATTTGTCTTCAAGAAAATAAAGATTACCGTGTACTTAAAAAGTGATACGTTGCGCATAGATAGCTTCTCAGTCCCACATAAAAAGAATAAAAAAATTAATCAGAATAAGCCATATTTATCATACAACCCCGTGTAAAATCTCAGCACCCGGTTAACGTTTCACTTTTCTAGCAAGTTAGAGAGCTCTCTTGAAAATTCTGGGTCTAGACATAGTATGGAATTGAAAACAATCCCTCCCTTCCCCTCCCCCCGGGGGTCCTAACTTGTAATTTGTAGAGCCGGTTTTTTTTTTTCCTTTTTCTGTTCCAATTGTAGAGCATCTTTATTCTTACTCTCTTCAATGGTCAAAAAGGAAAAAACAGAATAAAAACCAAAAAAGCAAGTCTAAATCAAAAATTTGCGATTCTATTGGTAATTTCCCTTCGTCGGGAACAAATATAAGGTAAGGATATGAGAGAAGCCGTCTCACAAGCCCATTAGTCATGGCCTAAATAACCTTTAACTACGCATAATTTCACTAATAAATGCATTACAAAGCAGACCTATTCAAGTACTTCCCCGCCTGCTCTTTTGGTCATTTGCTGCCCCATGAATTGCAGCGAAGAGGGGCCCTCAACTTTCATCCCCAATATTAAAAAAAAAAAAAAAAACAAAAACATATATCAAATCCTGAGGAAAGCTCCTAGATCAAAAATTTTGTGCAGCCCATGCATCACTGAAGCAGGCGGACTTGCTAATCCTTCTATGTTAACATGCTTCAGTCACTGTATTCATCTGAAACCTCTGTATCGGTACCCTGGTTATTGCCCATTTTATTGGCCATTTCATCTGAACCATCGCTCATTTCCATTTCTTCCCCCGAATCTTCATCTTTGATATCTTCTTCCCTCATTTGTTCAATGCCGTTCTCATCTGCAGAAGCATCTGCATCATCGTCACTAACATCCATTGAGTTTCCATTCCACCTGTTGGTGGCACCATCCAAACCTTGTTCCCAATTTTCTTGCCCATATCCCTCTGTTTCTACATTGTCATCGGATTCTGCTGCCTCCACACTGTTGCTGTTATCAGCATCTTCCACATCCGTCCCAACCTTTTGGCCTTCCCATTCTTCCTCAGCCATATTCCTTAACGACCCACCATAGATCTTAGGGTCAATTGAGCCCTTAACAGAACTAAGCAATGTCCCCTCACCAGTAACCTTTTCTGGTCTCCTCTTCCTGACAGTACGACGGCCCCGACCAGACCCTTGCACATTTGACCTTCGACCCTGCTGTCTTAGCCCATGATTTACACGCCCATGATTTACACTCTCATGATTCCTCATGCTCTGCCTGCCAGTCTCAGGTTTAAAACCAGGCATTCTTCTCTGTCCCCTGGTCCCATGTGCTTGATCATAGGGCCCACGTCCACGTCTATAGCTACGTCTGCCGCGTGGATCAGTGAAGTTCTCTTCTCTGATAAGTTCATGTTGCTTAGGTTCCTTTAGCTCAACCTCTTTACCCTTGAGGGGAGAGTATCTTGAAGGAAGCTTCTGTGTATGGGAAGAATATGTCAAATAATCAATTAAAAAACATAGAATCACTGCCCAGAACAAATGACAATTCAAAATAAAGTTAGTCATGAAACCCCCTGGCCACCCCCAACCCCCCCCCCCCAAAGAGATGATAAAAAAAAAATCTTTAGTCATTGTTCAACTGATGTCTTCGGCAGCTAGCCAAAGAGACCCCAGGCAAAGGTCACAGCTAGATTCTTCTCCCTTCAAGGGCAAGAGGTAGCCTCTAGACAGCAGAAGCTGAGTGTGCCAAGACAAATCCTAGGACTGAAAATGGGACCAAGGTATCTTTAGACTAAAGAGAGCTTTCAATTTTCCAAAGGGTTGTGAGTCCATCCATACAAGAAGACAATAAATGATAAAGAATCACCACCACATATCGATATCATAAAAGCAACAATAATCTAGGGACAGAAAAAACTGACCGCATATGCTTTCATTGATTTGTCCTCGCAGGGTTCAGTGTTCTCATTTGGTCGGTAAATAATGGATGCGTCTAGCTCAAGAAGCCTCAGAGCCGTAGCTGCAGTCGTTTTTGGTATCCATGGGAGTACAGGAACTGGTTGAACAGCTGAATCATACAATGCACTCTCCAATGAAGCAGAAGAGCCCAATAATTCCTTTGTCATCTCAAAACTAGATGATAGAAAATCACGCTTTATGGAATTCTCCAATGCAGTCAAAATCTGAAAAGAAGTAAGAACAATCAACCTGCCAAACAAGCACAGGTGTACAAAGCAAAATGGATCCTCCTAGATCTATAACAAGCATTTCCATGTCACTAATACATCATTACGCCCGCATTTAACTAGACAAATAAAAGCATAAGCTATGATCCAAAGAAAAATGGAAGCATGAGGCTAGCAAGATCACGAGCAGCAGAAAATTAAATTACCTCACAACAACACCAGTCAAAGCCTTCTGTGCATTTAACAAATGCACCTTTAACTTGGCAAGTTTACATTTATTGGATGCAGAACAGGAAAATTTTCACAGTTTAGTAAGATCTGAAATAAGTTAAATTTGGCAAGTAGAAAGGATGTCAGAAACCTGTAGGAGTTCCTCAATTGAAGATGACATGTTCAACTTCACAGCCCATGTCTTCCTGGACTTCTCCATCCAAAATGTCTCAAGAGCTTCTGGCAGAACACATACCTGCCAATTTGTCAATTGCAAATAAGTATGTTCATCCTGATCATTGATATTTGGGATCTCAGACACCAGAGAGCACCATGAAACTAAAATAAAAACATGTTTTACCTCAATTAGAGCTAGCAGGGCCTTCAACAATCTGATTCCCAGGGGTAGGGAAGAATCACAAATATTTACATTCCCGGAGTATAACCTCTTTCTCTCTTCACATTGATTTCTATGTTCTGAAAGATTAAAGTTCTTCTGAGCAGAATTAAATGTCTGATGGCAAGAACAGCAGTGGGTGTCCTCATAAGAATAAGAAGAAAGGCAAAAATCACATGTCACCAGTAGCTGAGGGGACCTTTTCTTTTCATATTTCATGGCAGATAATGTTATTGAATTCAAGCATTCTTTCCACATCCACTTCTGAAAATCTTGGTACCTTTTCAAAGCACCCTTCCTCTCCACTTCATTTCTCCCAAGCTCAATTCTGAACAAAGAAGTCTCCAATGCCTCTAAATTTGAACCACAAACCATACTACTAGGACTGTCAATTTCAGTAGGATCATTTTCCACAGTAGTTCTACCTTGGGACACAATTTTTTCCGACCAAAAGTTCCTTCGAACATTTTCTTTGAATGATGTTTCAATCTTTTGCAACATTATAGACAAGTGGGATTCCCTAATCCCACGAGTGTCCAAAGATGCAAGAAGGGTATCAAAGGCCTGCATATAGATTGAATTGAATATAATGTTGAAACAATTCTGTAAAGTATCAAAGACAAAGCAACTCCATATGACAAGAAGGTTCATTTTGTCATGCCAATTATTAATGAGAAAAAAAAAAATGATAATGAAACGATGTAAAGGAAAGACGAGCTCTGAAGTAAAAGACCATGCTAATCACTTCAGAAAAGAGGTATTTGTGCCCCACAATAGTGGAAGGCAAGATCACAGAAGAAAGAAGGAAAGAAGAGCCTAAATAAAACATTAAACACAAATGAGAGAATTAGATTACCTCTTCTGAATCAACAACTCTCCAGGTGCCATCAGATAATTCAACAAAGATCCTACCAGCACAAGAATCATTCCTAGAAGCAGATGCAACAAACTGCCAATATCGGTTACGTCTACGATCTCGGCCTAGTGGCAAGGACCTATAAATGTAGGTCTCTTCGGCTATGTGTGCAATATATGCTTTCAATTGTGAGCGCAATCTTTTCGAAGTATTCCCATGTTGCTGAGTTGAGATGTTATCTTGATTCATGGAAGGATCGTGAACAATCAGTGCCTTTTCAGTAGGAACGTCATTGAGGTGATCTTGTACATTTTCTGAGGGAAGCAATGGCCTTTGGTATTCTGCATGGATTGGAGATGTCTCCTTATTGTTGCTGTCAACCACAGGCAAGGGGCTTTGGCTGCCCTCCACTACAGAGCCAGTGATTTGTGTTTCAGGTTTGCCCCCAGTTGGGAGTGGGAGATCTAGTTTGCTAATAATTTCTTCTTTCAAACGACTTCTATCCAATTGTGCCTCAGCCCACATTTGCCTTTTAAGAGCATTTGCAGCCTCCATTCGATCCTGTAAAGCATATTAGGAATTTATGGCAGTTTTACTTTGGGGTGGGGATGGGTGGGGAAGGGTATGGTGGGGATGATACTATAAAATAGAACAAAATGGAAAAGGACATTTACCTCAAGAACAGCACGTATGGAATTTCCTTCATTTGCAATACCAACCAAAGAAACTAGGGCATTAAGACGCTCCTCAACACATAGATGAGAATAGTCTCCTTCTGTGAGTCCTTGAACCCATGATTCACCTGATTTGCTTTCATCAATCTCAATATCTTCTTTATGTACATTGCTCACCGTTCCATCTTCATCAGCACGGCATTGCTCAACGGTACTTTGAGTATTAGCAACCTTGGGGCCATTCAGGGGGAATGGTGACAGTTCTTTATCAGTTTCATTTTGTGCAATTAATGGGGAATCACTGCAAACATGATCTTTAACAGTTGCTGGATAAGAGTTAACTTCATTTGGATGATCAGCACTTTTGTTTGCACTTAACGGAGTAGCTAAATCATCAACCTCAGGATCCTCATCAACATCTCCTTCAGAATCTTCATCTCTTTCAGCATCATCAGCATCTTCTCCACCCAAAAACCCATTCTCAAATATTCTAATTTTCTTCCTGGCTGCTGAAAGAACTGCTTCAGCATCAGCAGGATCCTTTCTGTAAGCAGCTCTCACACAATAAGTCGAAGGAGCAATTCTTTCAAAAAGTTTTTGGTCCCTTGTCAGGGCAACAGATATAGATGCCTCCGGTGTTTTGCTTGTTGTTAGGTCCCGAAGTCCAGATTTCTATAAACAAGAGGTTCAAATCAAGACATTCCAAACAAGCAAAGGCTATGAGTAGCAAACAAAAGACATTCACCTGTATCTTGTCTGCAAGCTCAAGCACCGTCAATCCCTTGCTTCCCTCAAGTGAAAGAACATGAAAAGCAGCAAATTTTACGGTTCCAGGTGTCAACCGATGCCTAGATCTGCGTGTAAGTAGTAAACCCTTTTCTCGCATTAGGGCAAAAGCATTCTCAGCAGCTGATCCATTGCGTAGGGTTGATATTATATCTCCACAACCTTTCACCTACAAGAATGGAAACGGTATTTTCAGTCAAACCAAAAGTTATCATATAAAGTAGTGCAAGTCTATAGCTATCTATCACAGCCAAATT
Organism: Bruguiera sexangula; assembly: GCA_020141445.1. NCBI lineage: Eukaryota > Viridiplantae > Streptophyta > Magnoliopsida > Malpighiales > Rhizophoraceae > Bruguiera > Bruguiera sexangula. Next base: position 2,704,325 of record JAHLGP010020637.1, read on the forward strand.
GCTCACATACTTTCATACAAAAATTCATCATATTAAGTAATCGCAGGTCCCTTCTCCACCAGATTTCTCATATAATTAAAGAATGTTTGGCATGATTAACTAGATTCTTTTTCTTTTAACCTCAATTTTCCCAATTTGGTAAAAGCACTAAACCAACCTATACAATAATTACAAGTTCCTAGATGTAATCAACCCTTTAGAAAAGTCAAGTAGCACCCAAATGTTCACTCATTTCATTGCACAGAACTTTTTTCAGTTTAAGAAAATTCCATCTGCCTTCATTTTAATCATTAATTGTTATTGCATTGCTTTTGTATTACATAGAAAATAACTCAATAGCCGCCATTTTCAGTAACTTATATTGTTTAACCTTATATTCTTACCAACTGAATCTCAGGACCTTATACTATTAACTAATTCCAACTGTAATATCACTATCTTCAATCCCTACAACAATTTGAACATAGTATGTTGTATGCACATGTGGAACAGAGGATTTTGGAGTTTTTTTCAATTGAAGAGAATGGGGCAGGAAGTAAAGATAGAGAGAGAGAGACAGGGAGAAGACTAAAAATGTGAAAAAGAACCTCATCGTTAGCACCAAAGTATGCCCATGCTGCACTCCTCTTCTTCAACTGTGGCCCATATCCTGCAGACAATGCCAACTGCCGGAATATCTCAGGCCATGTCAGTGGATTTAAGTGTCGCTGCCAATTCCGTATGTCAAAGCCCCACGTATAGGCCTAGAGACACAATAAAAATAGTGAATTATTCATCAATGGAATGAAAGATAATCTCCTCTTTGGAGACAAATTAATATCAGTGAACCAGAGGCTACCCCTTCAACAATCTGTGGATGTCCGCCTTCAGGATTAGCTGTAGTGTATTGATTTGCGCCTAAACCAGAAGAAGGTGTCCTAGCAACATCTTCAATATCTTTTATAATCAATCTCAGAAGAGCAACATGTATCTCTCCCAGCAATCTTGAATCCTGAATCAAAGAGTATAAATGCCAGTAGAGATAAGGATGAAGTAAACAAAAAGAGCTCATGCTAAATAAAACTGAGAACAAAAATTTCCACTGGTGACTCACGTAGTCATGAAAAGCTTGCACAAATTCATCAAGTGTAAAAGGCCATAATCCAAGCACGTCAGCAAAAGTGATAAAAAATCTCCAAACCTGAGAGGGGCCAATAAATTTAGACCACAATATAGCAACAGCAAAAGGAGAAAAAGAAAACTGATTCAAAAGAAAATTCCATTTTGGAGTTTTATCGACAATTTACTTGTGTAGGGGGGATCCTGCATTTTTTTTATTTTTTTAATCCTTGTGTAAGGAATTACCAAAGAAATTCTTTCAACAAAAATGTGAATTAGGAAGAATTCACCTATCGGTGCAAATGAATCCCAACAAGTACCCATGATTACATAAATCAAACTTCCTTAAGAAAAATCATCCTGATAAATGCACCAAACTTACTCAAACTTCAGCTTAATTACACAATGTTAAAACTTTTACATTCAATATTGCAGAAAAAAGCTATAATCACACAGCCCAAAAACTAAGTTGAAGATATAAGGATGTTATGGACTAAAGAGAGATCCCTCTCACTCATATTTTCCAACTTTACCAAAGAGAGATCCCTGCTAGTCATATTTTCCAGCTTTACTGAAGAGAGACCCTGCCACTCAACTTTTCATAGAGGCACACTGCAATCATTAGGATAGATTGATAAAATAAGGAAAAAAGGGATCTTAATGCATACCATTAGAAGGTTCCCAATATTTTCCTCTGAATTCATCCAAGGTTGAATTGCAAATGGCTTTTTCAGTTGCACAGACTCAGGTGGAAATCTACTTAGAGAATCTACAAGAAAAAAAACTGTTAAACAGTGCCAAGAAGAAGGGAGAGCAATATGCAAAACGGACAATACAGCTAATGTTAACAATAAGGATCTCAAGCCAACACAGCCAGGAGAAAACATTTAAACATTTAAAGTAGCTTACAGCTACATGATTTTCACTTTTGTTGCATGGAATTTGCACAGAGCTTCTGTTGGCTCTGAATAAGTCTGAAGGCCAACAAGAGATTCATAATTGCTTCAACTCTATCTATGTATTTTGGTAAAGAGTTCTAGTTAAAAAAAAAAAAATGGTAAGAGTTGCATTTTCTTCACAAATTTGCTCTTTATTACATGAGATTTATAACCTTTTAAAATGGGATGTAGAACTGGGGTTACTTGTTGAAGCTCCAGTAATCAGATGTCAAACTCTCTCCATACAATTTGATCACTGGAAATTTCATAATGGTCCACTGTATAGAGTGATTATCTAAAACCTCCTAATGGCTAAAGGTGTAAAGCTGTCCAATGACATAAGATATAATCTAGTTAAGCCAACTTTTGCTTCATTAGCTTGCATGTTGAACTTTTTGTTACCTCTGAATGACTCAAGACTTTGCAAAGTATTGTAATCAAGGTGAACTATAGACAGCAGCCCCTTGCTAGCAGCTGCTAATTCCATGAGTTCCAGCTGTTCATCCTCAATAAGATCCAAAGATTCTTTGGCAATTCTGCGTGCAGTTGCCTTCTCAATGGCAGCTTTGCGTTTAACTGCCTCTCTCTCTCTACGGAGCTCTTCCTTTTGTCTCCTCTTCTCAGCCTTTAAAATAAACAAAATGAAAGGATGATCAAAAAGATATGCTTCTATTTCAGAACAAAGTATTGAATGCTTAGAAAGAGTGGATTCTCAAACTCACTCTTATCTGCTCCTTTTGCAAAAACTTTTCTCTTCGCTCAAGTTCACGTCTCTGCTCACGCTGTAATCTCTCCTCTTCTCGCTGCCTTTCACGCATCAACCTCTCTTCTTCCTTTCGTCTTTCACGGTCCTGTCTTTCCATTTCCTTCCTCATTCGTTCTTCATTCTAAGAAAACAAAGTTCGAATGTCAGTATCAGCTACATATCTTTTATGCTGATCAGCGTCTCACGGAGCCAATAAAATTTACCTTCCGCCTCAAAATATCTCGTCTCTCGTGCTCTTTGCGAATCCGATTCTGATGGGCTTCAACTTCCCTAGCAATCCTAGCTTCATCTGTCTACAAGGGGAAACTATATGTATTATTGCCAAAAGTCAATCCTCAAATCAGAAAATAAAGGCCCATACAACATGTGACTCCATCGGGATACCTTGCGTTTCCTTTCCATCTGCAGATCAGTATCAATTTGAAAGATTTGTCGATGAGAAAAGACACCTGAATTTTCTGATCCCATAATTGGTTGGCCAATGGAATGAGCACTTATTCTAGTGTTGGTAACAGATTCCCGCTGCATGAGACTGTCATCATCCCGGTGAGGAGATGAGAAAGCATGTTCATTCCTCTCTTGGGGCAATATGCGAACATGTGATATTTGACCTTGGACACCATGAACCCTGGACAATGGTTCTTCACCATGCACAAATGGTGAAGCTCTTGCCCGAGTATCAACTGGTAAATCACAATAAGGAGATTGGGTAACTTGTCCAAACATATCAGATCTACTGCTTGACTGCTCCTGGAGACGTTGATATGCATGAACAGCTCTTGCAGAGGCCTGGCAATATTTCATCAAAAAGTTAACGGAAATAGCCTAGAAAAAATAAAACTCAGTATACTATAATATCTTGTATCAAATCAAAACTGCATTTATCAGATCAAACTAGCGGTACCAATACCATAAACCACTCATGCAAGAATTTCCATCTTGGAAGAAAAGTAGAGGATGCAGTAACAAATTTCCAAGCACAATGTCTTGCACATGACTTAAATTGAAAGCCCAACAGGTAGAAGAAGGAAATAAAATCCCACTCCATAAATCAGGCATGACAGCAAATCACATAGAAGATGATAAATTCAGCAAGGATAAAACTGAAAAAGAAACCTTGCTGAAATTTGGGCACTCATATAACAAACAAATTACTTCAGAAATTTTGAATTTTCTAAGCAATAGTGCACCATAGGGCATTCAAATACACTTTTACCGTCTCGTCAAAGTGTATGCTCGGTTGCCTAGACAAACTGCCAATTAGCAAGGCTCACAATATTAAGAGATTTAAGAGATAAATTTGATGTGGCAGCTATAAACAATATATGCTTATTGGTTATTGACAACACCAGCCTCAGGTTGTTGCTCATCACTCCCTAGTTCTCTAGTTTGCATGCTCTCATTTACTACTACTTGCTAACTGTGTTATATCCCCTATGTTCACAAAACATATGTCCATGTATTCTGCCTTGCCGGTTAGGCAAAGGAAAACACTACCACATTTGCATTAGGTACAGGTCCTACTATAATAGAGTCCAAAAAAATGGTTGAAACTAGGAAAAATGCACACTAAATTTGTAGTCAAAACTAGAAAGGATAAATGCAAAGTAGAGTAAGCATCATGATCATTCTGCAGCTCAATAGATAAAAATGAAAAAAAACAATCAGTTCATATGACATGGACTGCATTGAAAAATTAGAGAAACAAACTTTGCTGGATTTTGAATCAGGTCGCTCGTAGGCCTTTCCCTCATATGAATACCCTAACTGCTTCTGCTGCTCTGCCATTGATCCTGTGCATGGAGATCCACCAAAGTTAGCAAATGCAGTCCTAAAATAAAATGTTAAACAAGGCATATATTGTTTATGCACATTATAGGCCAAAATCTAAGTCCTAAACATACAAATGAGTTCCAATTGGAACTCATTCCAAATTTGTCACCAAGTCTACACTCAACATCCATATAATCCTATACAATGGAATACACACACACACACACACACCAAAGATTAGGGGTAACTATCCATCTGAGTTTCATAGGACTCACATCAACGATGTCCAGAATCATTAAAATAAGTTAAGCTGCTTATACCTATTGGTGTGCCAAATGCATCAGGCGGCAAAGGATCAAACTCCATTCCAAGAATTGGCCCATCCTCCCTCAATGGCTCACCCAACTGTGCCTCCACACATGCAATAGCTCTGAGCTCCATAACAGATTGAGGTGACGACTCATGATACCTCCGCATCATTGCCACGTCATCCAGAGCCATCTTCCTAGGTTCCGTGTACGGGCTAGAGCCTGAACCAGACCCAGAACCAGACCCATAGTCACTACCAGGCTCAGGCATTGCTGCCCTCCTCTCCTCCGTAGGAGACTCCATCAAAGTTGCTCCTTTACGCGGTTTCTTGCCAGGAGTTTCCTTCTTGTCCTTCAATCTCCTGTGGCAAAACCACATCTGCAATTGCCTATCTGAGAGACCCAATTTCTCGGATAATTCCGCGCGCATTGCCTCGGATGGGTATGTCTCCGCTGATCAAACCATCAAAAAAGCACCAAAATTAATAAAATCTAACCAAAAGCGCATGCAAATAACCACAAAAAAAAAAATGCAGCTAACCATACCTACACAACAAGCATAGAATAATAATAATAATAGGAAAAAAACAGAGAGAGAGAGAGAGAGATCAAACAATAAAAAATAAAAAAAGAAAAAATCAACACAACAAACCCAAATTTCAAGATCAGCACAAGAGAGCATCCCCATGCACCAAAACAAGAAATCACACGGGAAAACAAGCAAACAAATTGGAAGAGAATAAACCGAATAACGTAGAAACAGGGGGGAGATTGAGGAGTTCGGGAGAGAGTACGGACAGGCATAAGCTTTCTCAAGGGTTTCGAGTTGGAAAGGAGTCTTCATCTGGCGCTTGGGCTTGCTGCTGCTGCTGCTGGGTCCTCCCTCATTCGAATTCGCAGCAACGACAACGCTCTTGTTATTCGTCTTCTGGTGGCTCTCATCTTCAGAATTCGCCTCCATTCGATCCCGATCCCCCGCTTCTTATCAAAAAATCAAAACAAAAAAAATTAGGGTTTGCGAGATCAGATTCGATCGCCCTCTTTTCCTGTCACTCTCTCTCGCTCTCGCTCTCGCTCTCTCTCTCTCTCTCCCAATCTATCTCCCGAAGAAGTAAAATAAACTAAATATCTTGAAAGTCAAGAAAAAAGAAAAAAAAAAGAAAAGAATAGAAAGAGAAGGCCGAGGCCAATGCGGGTGGGGAAGAATTAACATTGACATTAATTTTGATGACCTGTTCTTTTTACTCCCATCATCCCATCGTATCATATCATATCATAGCACATATCATCCCAAAAATTAATAATAATAATAATAACGATAATGATAAATAAGAAAAAACTGGACAATTAGGTAATTTTTTAATTAATGATGATGAAGAGAAAGGAGAGATAATAAGAAATGGATGAATGCATTATGATAGCAAAAAGAAGACGCATCAACAAAAAAATCCAACACTTTTTCTTGGCTCTAACCCATTTCTCCCCCCCCCCCACCTCCTACCTTTTCTTTTCTTTTCTTTTTTTTCTTGTTTTTTCTCTTTTGTTTTTCTATTTTTGTTTCTCCGATCTCCTTTTCTTATTGTCGTCGTTGGCAATTAGCATGGTGTGTTTGCGTGTGATTAATCTTTTTTCTTTTTCTTTTTTCTCTCTTTTCCTTTGGATAGATAAATTGAAAGGCGTCGAACACTAACAGCGTTGGCAAGACCCAAAACCCAAAAGAAGAATAAAAACAGAGAGAAAGACAAAATATGAAAATTGAGCTCTCGTTGCATGTCTTTGTTACTGTTAATGCAAAAGCAAAACCCATGTTTTGTATTGATTTGTATTTGTAAAATATTTCCCCTTTTGCCGTTTTATTTGGTATTTGGTTTTTTTTTTTTTTGAACTTTTTAATATGTGTTTCTATTGCTTTTGCTTGTTGAACTTGTAGGGGTTGAAGGGCGAGAGGTGGGGTGGGGGGAGAGAAGCTCTCGCCTTGTGTGCGTTGGCCCTATGGGATCTTTGCGTGACACAATCTGGTTGAATATTCCGGTTTGTGTGGGCCCCATTGTTTTTGTCCTTCTGTTTCTTTTTTTAATGTTTCATTTCGGGTGGGTGGGCGGAAATTGGGTGGGCCTACTGGGCCCCGAAATCTTGTCCTCCAACAAACTAAACATGACCACCCAGTTAGGCCTCATTCTAATTGTGGGGGAAGTGGGGAAGGGGCCTCTTGGCAATGGGTTTTAGTTAACAAAAAAAAGAAACGAAAAACACCGCTGCAATGTCAGTCATTGGCTGCCATTACGCAGCAGAAGCGGGGTGAAAATAGAGGCAACGTTGTTTTCAAAGTATTTGCTAATTCTTTTTAAGCAAATGTAAGACCCTTTTCAGCACTTAAAAGTTCTCCTCATTCATGCAAATACTCGATTTGCTAATTCTTTTAGCAAATTGATAACGATGTGCATAGTCACGATTTGTACTTACATGAGACTCGATTGATTCTTTTTGCTTTCTAATAGATTCAAAGGGATTATCTCGTGACTAGGATTTCATGTAAGCTATAAACACTTTTTTTAGCTCCCCTATGGATTCTTCTATAAGAGATTTGCTGACATTTGAATTAGATAAGTGGTGCAAAGACATGAGATATGATTGCAAATTATTGACGGGTGAAAGACATAAATCCCTAAGAATAGCATTTTGAAAACAAATGATGAGATTGTAGAGACTAAAGGAAAAGAATTATGAAAAATAAATAAATCAATTTTTTTCAAGGTAATTAATCTCTCATCATATCTTTAGAGAGTTTAGCTTCCAACAAATTAAACAACTATTAATTGCATTTAATTGCTTGAATAAAAGGTTGTACAACAATATATATTTATAGGTATATAAACATGACTATAGCTAAGCAAAATAAACTCCTAATACGATTATCTAAATTACTCTTAATAAAATATGAAACACATTTGTAAATTATTCATACCAAATATGGAGAATATCGAATAGTATAACTAATGATAATCTAACTAATTAGGAAGCCACCCTACACATCAAATGGATAATTAGGAAAATAATGGACAACTCCAATATCAATTAATGCAAATATTAACAAAACTACATGCCTAAAACTAGATATTGAGATGGGTTTAATATTAAAATCTTATAATTAAAATTTTACTATGCTCTCATAGTTCCATGTTTACATAAGTTAGCTTTGCATTCAATTTAGTTCTAGACAAATATTGCAATTTTCACATCACCATATTTATGATGGGAAAAAGGGGACAATAGAGTATAAATAGTTTATAAAATTTCTTTCACTTACTTAAACTTATAAGGAGATGATTGAATAACAAAAATGACAATGCAAATAAATCACATAAGAGAACACACCAATTTTTACATGAAAAATTCTTTCAAATTAAAAGGGAAAAAAATTGCAAGACACTTAAAAGCAGATATCAACTTCATTATAATTAAGTGAGTACAATAGAGGTATACAACTTCAATTATATCAAACAAATTGAACAAAATTCAATTTAGACTAAACGAGAAACTAATAAGTTGAACCAAACAGGTTAACCACGTGTTGTTAACTACAACTTAATAAATAAACCTCAAAGCAATAATACAACCATTCAAAAATAAACTCTCAAATGTTCCTTACCAGCTGTCTAAAATTCAGTTCAACCGGATCATGGGTCAATGTTCATCCACACGGTTAGTAGAAAGTTATTAGAATTAAGAAATCTCAACTCTAATGGAAGACTTGCCCTTATAGTTTACAAAAACTCAATCCAACCATCAATAAAGAAGATATATGTGTTCCCTAACTATTAACCAAAAATCAGCTTGATTAGACTACAAATAATCCTCTAATTATACGGTTGATCAAAACTGCACACAGAAAATCGCCCAGAGTATAGGCTTACGAAAACTAAAGAAAAATATGACTTACTCTGCTTGAGACACAATCTTCACCATTCAAAAATAAGAATCAAACGTCCTTTATCAACTATTTAAGTTTCAGCTTGATCAGACACTGATATCTTTTCTAAATGTAAAATAAAAAAACCTTGCCTTTTCCTCCCTTTCTTTTAACAACTCCCTCTTTTCCTTTCTCTCTTTCAACGACCTTGTTTTTTTTTTTTTCTTAGTATTGGCTCTTCTAGGTTTTTTCCAGCCAAAAAGGTGTATTTATACCTATTTTAATTATTTTAGGTTGTGACCTCAAAAAATTTGGACTATATATCTATATAGAAAAAGACCAATAAGTTTAACAATTCTCCTCATCTCGATTACGAGGAGATATTGGTCATCTCAACCAATGCACAACACAACTCAAATTTCTATCTTGGCAATGCCTTTGTCATCATATCAGTAATATTATCATTTGTATGAATCTTTTCAAGCTCTAGCTATTTAGAATGAAAAACATCTCGTATCTAATGATACCGCATATCAATATGTTTTGACTTAGTATGGAAAGTTGGATTCTTACCAAGATGGATGAAACTTTCGCTATCATAGTACAACACATAATTTGATTGTTCAAAATTGAGTTCCTTTATAAACCTTTTCATCCAAAGTAACTCTTTATATGCTTTAATTATTGCAATAAACTTTATCTTTGTAGTGGACAATACAACACACTTTTACAATCGAGATTATCAACTTACTGCTCCACTTGTAAGAATAATTACACAACTTGAAGTAGACTTTCTAAAGTCAGTGTTACTTGTCATATCTAAATCTATAAATCTAGTAAGAATAAATTTGTCACTCCCAAAATAAAGTCTTAAATCAGTAGAGCCTCACAAATATCTTATTATCCACTTCATTGCATTTTAATGCTCTTTGCTAGGATTTGAAAGGAACCAACTAATTGTGCCAACTGCATGAGTTATATCAAACCTCGTACACATTATTGCATACATCAAACTATCCATAGTTAATGCAAATACAACAAGAACTCTTTGCATCTCTTCCTTATCTTTATTTATGAAATGACATTAGTTGATGAATAATTTAAAGTGTGTAACAAAAGGAGTATTCACCACTTTAACTTTATCCATGTTAAACCTCTGAAATACCTTTTCAATGTATTGCTCTGGAACAGATACAACCTTTTCTTTTTTCTATCTTGAGTGATTGACATACCAAAGATTTTTTTTACTAGTCTTAAGTCCTTTATGGCAAAGGACTTGCTCAACTATTACTTCAACTTGTCAATTCTAGAAGTATTATGACTAACAATAAGCATATCATCAACATAAAGTAGTAAAATGGTGAAATGATCATCAGTGAATCTCTAAACAAAAACACAATGATCAAAAATAGTCTTTTTATAGCCTTGTTCCCCCATAATAGACTCAAACTTCTTATACCATTGTCTCGAAACTTGTTTCAAGTTATACAAGCTTTTCTTCAGCTTACACACATGATCATCTTTTCCTTTCACCTTAAAACCTTATGGTTGTTCCATATAAATTTCTTCTTCCAAGTTACCATTGAGAAAAGTTGTTTTCACATCCATCTGCTCAATCCCTAAGTCCTAGCTAGCAGTCAAACTCAACACAACTCAAATGAAAAACATTTTCACCACCAGTGAGAATATCTCTTCAAAGTCAATATCTTGTTTCTAACTGAATCCCTTGATAATCAATTTTGCTTTATATCGTGGACATGAAGTATTTTCTTCTTACTTTTTATGTAAATCCACCGATTTTTCAAAACCATTTTACCTTTAGGTAACTTTACTAACTCATAAGTAGAGTTATCATATAAGAATTTTATTTCATCTGTCATGATATTTATCCAATGTTGCCCATGCTCACTTTCAAGTACTTTTTTATAACACTCAAGTTCTCCCCCATCAGTTAACATCACAAACTCATCAATAGAGTATCAAGTAGAAGGAACTGGAATTCTATTAGACCTCTATGGCTAAAATGGAGGTGAAGGTGTGTACGTATGATTTTCTATGAAAGCATTAATATCACCTACACCCTACATATTATGATCCTGTTAAACATTCTCATCATGTTCTTGAACATCGCCATAAACATCAACCAAATAACTTATAAGTGTCTGAGAAAATGGAACAATATCAGCAGAATTATTATTAACTTGAGGAGTTAACTTCTCAATAGCTTTAATGTTTTGATCCTCAACAAACATAACATCTCTACTCATTACAAGTTTTTTCTTAACCAAATCATATAAACAGTACCCGAAGTCATCTTCACCATAACTAAGAAGGATACATTGCCAAGTCTTTAAATCTGATTTCCCTCTTTCATCTTTAGGGACATGAACAAAAACCTTACAACCAAAGACTCATAAATGGTCATAAGAGACTTTCTTATCAAACCAAACTTTGGTCAGAACATTACCTTCTAATGGAACACTAAGAGACAGATTAATTACATGTGTCATTGTATTCAAAACTTCATCCCAAAAAGATTTATGCAAATTTGTTTATAAAAGAAGACATCTGACCCATTCAATCATCATTTTGTTCATTCTTTCTACTAAATCATTCAACTGTTGTGTCTTGAGAGGTGTCATCTAGTGTTTAATTCCATACTTTCTACAGTACTCGTTAAATGGACCATTATACTCACCATCATTATCAGTACGAATACATTTTAGTTTTTTGCTAATATGTCTCTTAACAAAGGTATGAAATTGTTTAAATATATCAAAGACTTAATATGTACTTTTCAAAGTATAAACCCAAAGCTTCCTTGAGTGTTCATTAATAAAAGTAACAAAATAAAGAACACCACTAAGTAAGCGTACTTTCAAAGGACTATGCACATCAGAATGCACCAATTCAAGTAATTTTGATTTCTTTATGGGTGAGTGACTCTTAATTATAACTTTATTCTGTTTCCTAACAAAATAGTAAGGACATTTATTTAAAATTGCACTTTTATGTTTGAAAGTTAGTTCTTTCTTGCTAAGCAGTTCATCCCTTTTTCACTCATGTGATTAAGCCATTTATTTCATAATTCAATGGAATTATCATTCTCTGTTGCATTTGCTATATCTTTGAAGATAATAACTTACATGAGATATAAACTAAAGCATTTCTTACCTTGTGCCATAACTAAGGAGCCTCTAGTAAGTTTCCACTAGTCATCACCGAAAGTACTACAAAAACCTTCATCATTTAGCTCTCCCATTGAAATCAAATTTAAATGGATGTCAAGAACATGTCTAACATCCCTTAATATTAGTTATGCTTTATTGCTGGTCTTTAAGCAAATATCACTAATATCAATGATCTTTGCTAAGTTGTTATTACCCATCTTTAAAATTCCAAAATCACTAGGAGTATATATTGTGAAGAATTTCATTATTAAAATAACATGAAGAGAAGCACCACTATCTATGACCTAATCATTCTCATAAGACGCCAAATTAATCACATCTTCATCACAAATAATAATGAGATCACTAGTACCAAAAGTGGATGCAATAACAATACAATCATTACTCACATTTTTATTCTCGTGTTTATCACTATCATATTTATTTTCTCTCTTCCATTTGTAGCACATTTTCATAATATGACCCATTTTCCTATAAAAATGACACTAGACATTCTTGTATTTAAATCTTAACTTACTCCAACTTTTACTTTTACCCTTTTTACCATTTCTTTTTTCTTGACTTCTCCCCTTATTTTCAATAATTAAAACCTCTGATTTAGATGATGATGAACCTTGAGATTTCCTTCTCATCTCCTCATTCAACACACCACCCTTTACAAGTTCCAATGATAAAACACCACCTAAGGCAAAATTAGCAAGAAAGATTCAAAAAGTCTCATAAGAATCAAGTAAGGTAACAAGTAACTATAGCCCAAGAACTTCATTATTAAACTTAATGTCTATGCCTGATAACTAATCAATGAGACCCTAAAACTCATTTAAGTGGTCAGTAATTGAACTCCCTTCATTATATCTTAACTACATCATTTTCTTTAACAAGAATAATTTTTTATTACCGGACTTTGAAGTATACAAAGTGTCAAGTTTGCTCCACAAAGTCCATGCATATGTTTTATTGCAAATGTGATTATAAACATTATCATTAACAAATTGTTGTATAAAACACAAACTTGTTCATGCTTAAATTCTCATTCTCCATCAGTCTTAAACTCTGATTTTGTAATAGCAAACACTGACAAATGCAATTTTTTTACAAATAGGAGATCTTTCATTTTACTCCTTCATACATAATAATTTATGTCATACAAACAAACCAATTTAGTCACATTCAATTATATTGTTCAAACGAGCCAAATACACCAACCTACCTCTAATATCACTTTAATGGGAGAAAGAGAGTAGTAGAGTATAAATAGTTCAGGAAACTTTTCTCACTTGCTTGAACCTGTGAGGAGATAATTGAATAACAAAAATGACAATGCAAATAAATCATGTAAGAGAACACACTAATTTTTATGTGGAAAACCTCTTCAAATCAAAAAAGGGAAAAACCACGAGACACTACAAGCTAGAGGCCAACTCCACTATAATTAAGTAAGTACAATAAAGGTACACAACCTCAATTAAATCAAACAAATTGAACAAAATTCAATTTGGACTAAAAGAGAGACTAATGAGTTGAGTAAGACAGGTCAACCACGTGCTATTAACTATAACTTAACAAGTAGACTTCAAGTCAATAATTCAACTGTTCAAAATAAACTCCCACATGTCCCTTACTAGCTGTCCAAAATTCAACTTAGTTAGACCATGGGTCAATGTTCATCCACACGGTTTACCAACTCTACCATAGATGAGAAAGCAAAAAGTTACCAAAATTAAGAGGTCTTGGCTCTAATGGAAAAACTGCCTTTACAGTTCACAAAAACCTAATTCAACCATCCATAAAGAAGGTATATGTGCCCTCTAACTACTAACCAAAAATTAGCTTGATCGAAGTACAACAATTCTTCAATTACACAATTGATCAAAACTATACGCAGAAAATCGCCCAGAGTATAAACCTAAGAAAATTGAGGAGAAGCAAGACTTATTGTACTTGAAACACAATCCCCACCATTCAGAAATAATAACCAAATGTCCTTTATCAACTATTCAAGTTTCTGTTTGATCGGACACTAATATCCTTTTCAAACATAAGATTAAAGAACCCTATCTGTTCTTCCCTCTCTTTCGGTGGCCTCCCTCTTTTCCTCTCTCACTTTGGGCAACCTTGTTCTTTTCTTTTTTTTTTTTTCTTAGCACTAGCTCTTATAGGTTTTTCTAACCAAAAAGGGGTATTTATACCCACTTTAATTGTTTTAGGTTGTAGCCCAAAAAATTTGGGCTATATATCAATATAAGAAGGAACCAATAAGCCCAACAATTTATTCCTAAGCAATTCCATTATCAACATTTGCACATTACATGGATAACTAAAAGAATAGTGACCAGCTTTGATACCAATTAATGGAAACCTTATAAGAACTATACTCTAAAAGCTAACTATCAAAATGGACAACATAAAGTCTATAAAAGCCCTTTATTGAAATTTCATACTTTTAATATTAGATTTAAGTCTTATATTTTGCAATTAGGATCTTAAAATTTCTATATTTCATTAGTGTGTGATGAAAAACTAATCGAGATGTAGTAGTTATAGTTGTTTGCTTCTTGGATTAATTATTTACTTATGTGTACAATTTGCTTACTTGCTTCTTATAGTTACTCACTAATTTTAATTTGTTTGCTTTGTTAATGCTCGTTGCTTTGAATGAATGGCTTTAATCTAATCAAGCTTACATTATGTTTGTGTTTTATCCTAGCATGGATAGCATTTGAATAATGATGAAATGACTTTATAAAAGCTAAAACTAAAGTAAATTGCCCTTAAAATCGTGTTGATTGGCAATTTACCAAGGTTTCTATTTAGGAAAGGCACTTTTCCTAACCATAAAAGGATTAATAAATTTGTTGCTTTGGTTTATAGATTTGTTCCCTTTTCAACTTAGGTTTTCTTTGTTCTCCCCATAAAGAGCAAATATGATAACACCTTCATTAAATTGAATTTCATCTATTTTGGTTGTGTATATGGCCTTAACTATGAAAGCTTTCTACAAATGATTGAAGAATATCATACCACAAGGTTTGAGAAATGATTAAATGTACTTAAACTTATGATATCCACATCATAGTAAACTTACTATTAGGTTAAGGCTAGCTTTTAGCAACTTGTATAAGCTAAAAAGGTGTACCAAAATCTATGCTCATATTTGTCTCCCAAC
This sequence comes from Bruguiera sexangula, assembly GCA_020141445.1. Classification (NCBI taxonomy): domain Eukaryota; kingdom Viridiplantae; phylum Streptophyta; class Magnoliopsida; order Malpighiales; family Rhizophoraceae; genus Bruguiera; species Bruguiera sexangula. The sequence goes on from JAHLGP010020637.1 coordinate 2,719,475, forward strand.
AGAGCACAATAATGGTTTTTGCCATAAATATATAATATTTGGTCTAATTATCTTTAAATTGATATCTAAAAATAATGGTAATTTAGATTAAAGTTTTCAATTGTGAACTAAAGTCATATATATTGATGCTAGGACTTTTTATTTACATTTGAAATTATTTTGTAAGAAAGGAAACCTATAGAAAGCCACTCATAAGTAAGACAAGTCAATCTGTTATTCCACCTTTTAGGTAGATTAATTACTTATGACATAAATTGTGGATGAGATGGCAATGGATAGATGGACTCTATTAATGGGAACATGAATTGCCTTAATGGGGGCATTTTGGCATTTGAGAAAGGTGCATGAAACTTTGGATTTCTTAATGGTTAAGCTTGTTGGGTGAATTTATCGATTGTGGCAAATAGTGTGAGAACAAAGATTAACTTGTATTTTATCAATTTTTCTTAATATTTATTAATTCTTTTTGGTATTATGGAAAATGTGCTTTCGACAAATGCATCCATCAAGTTTTTGATTGTTTGAATAAATCTTAGTCTTTTCAATACATTTTTGTGCTAATGGAGTAATATCCCTATGCCATAGTTGTTTGATAGAGAAAAAAGGCTATGCAAGTTATTATGCATTAGCAACTAATTATAACTATTTTAGCTTTAAAACTAAAAGCTTTAAGTAAAGAACTTAAGTTTTTTATGGTAAATAAGAAACCACATAAAGGATAAATTAAGTACAAAACTTTCAACCACACTTACATTAACTTGTAAGCTTTATTATATAAAAAGCTCTTTAAAAATGCATCATTACATCAAGAAAACAAGAGTTTAATGCATGTTAATAACTTGAACAAGTGTAGAAAGCTTTTCACGGTTCAAGATAATCCCTTAAACTTCTATAACATGCAAGATTACAAGATTGCTTGCTAAAGCAATAAACTAAAACAAATTCAAAAGAGAGTAGTCCTTGTTGCCTTGTAAATGATTAATAATATGTAAGACAAGATATTTGACACTTGGAATAAAGAAAGATAAGCAACACTCCTTTCTTAGCTCTAACTACTATAATAAAAGAATAAACTTAGGATTTTGGAGGTGTCTTCAAAACAAAAGCTTGCCATCACTTCTTAGGTAATGCACCTTACACTAGTAGCCTTAGTAGCATTAATAGCCAATTATGTTGTATGGAATCAATTGCTATAAATATAATCATTAATACAAAGACATGCACAAAATATATGAACTGTAGCATATATTTAACAACCATTTTAGATGATATGGTTACTAATGCATGAATGACTTATAAGCTATATGGCAAATGCAAATTAAACATTTACCTTTAAATGGGAAACAAAATATTCAAAAAAGAATCAAAACAAAAAGAATATAGGAAATTTATATCATTTGAAACCTAAATGTTTTTATATTCATAATTGCATTAAAGTTTCATTATTTTAGAAGTTACAAATTACATAATAAATCTACCTTTTTATATAAAGAGATAAAATAACTTTTATATAGTAACAAATTACATGATTACCTTTCATATAATATTAATTAAGTTTCACCCATACAACAAGCTTTTATTTATAGATTGATTATCAAATTGGCAACTATCATAATATAATTAATCCCTTTTTGTAATCCATAATCTCATATAAAACCTTCTTAACAATTGGTCATAGAGACCAATTGGAGCTGCACATAGCCTCAAGTATAAGGTTATTTAAACATTCATTAAAGAGTTTCCATAAACAGTAAAATCATTCATAAAACTTCAATGATTTTTTCAATATAATTAGAAAATATGCTAACCATACACCTTTGAAATGCACCTAGAGCATTGTAAAGTCCAAAAGGCATGTGTCAATAAGTAAGAGTGCCAAATGGGCATGTAAAATTTTTCTTCACTTAGACTTTTGGTGCAATTACAATTTTGTTAGAATTGAAATTATTACCAAAACATCTCAAGTATGTTCTTTTGGGAGATATGAAAACTTTACTAGTGGTCATTGTAAAGAATTTGACCCTATTACAAGAGGATAAGCTTTTTTAGGTTTTAAGAGATCAATTTGATGAACCATAGTAGATATCAAGGGGATAAGTTTATCCATATATATCCATTACATCTTACATAAGGAAGGTTCAAAATCATTAAGAGAAGTACAATGTAGATTAAATCCTCTTATGATAGATGTAATAAAGAAAGATGTATTAAATTTTCTTGATGTTGGTGTGATCTACCCAATCTCAGATTAGCAAATAGATTAGTCCAGTACAAGTAGTTATAAAGGAAATAGGCATCATGGTAGTCAAAAATCAAGATGATGAGTTAATTCCCACCTAAATTCAAAATGGGCGAAAGGTTTGTATTGATTACCATAAGTTAAACATTATAACTCACAAATATCACTTTCTTTTACCTTTTATTTATCAAATTACTTAAAAAGTTGTTTGGTTAATCTCACTATTATATTCTAACTCATTAATTTATACAAGAACATCCATAACAACTCCCTTAGAATAGACATTAAATTGATCAATAAATTATATAATCATACTAGTTTCTTTTAAAGGACCTTAAAGAAATATAAATAGAGTGTGATATAACATTAATTGATACTTCTAAATCTAGTATGACTCTTTTAAATCTAGTGTTGTCTATTATATAAGAAATAATGAATGTATCAGGGTTTTTGCACTTAAGGAGAAATTTTCTTTGAATAACAGTCAAGGCATTCTCTCTCACATTTACCTTTTCATCACCTTTAAGCTTCCTTTTAGAGGTGCATAATTCCTTGAGAAATTTTGCATATTGAGGCATTTAATTAATTACATTAATAAGGGATATGTTTACTTTTACCTTTTAAAACATCTCCAAAATTTCCTTTTCTTACTTCTCTTTTTAAAATTTTGCAAATCTACTTAAGAAAAGAGGTAAGGTAACATTGGAAGAAATAAGAGATTGAAGGTTTACCTTAAGTAGTGAAACTTGAACTTCGATCAATTTAATTTTTATGGGCATGAATTTTTTTTCATGGCCTCTTCTTCTACCCTAAAAGGTGTCTTTATTAGTTCTTCCATTTCTTTTCCACTTCTTAAGACTATGACACATGCATTCTTTTTTGGATTTACCAAGATTTAAAACGGTAATTTACTTGATCTTTATGCCTTTACTTTATTCATAGTCATGGCAACAGTTGAAAAGGATGATAACACTTGTTGAAATTGGTAATTAAGGACATTATAAACCACTTGTCGATTATATAATTAAAGTCAAGATGATATCTCCATCTAGAATTGTAGGTTTTAGAGAAAGGATTATACTTATGTTGTGGTTGCCCTTAAAATCCTCTTATGACATTAGTTTGCTCTATTGGATCATCTTGAAGTGTTTGACACATATCAATTAGATATCCTTAATTCGAGCAAATGTCATATGCCTAAACTTATTATAGGTTTCCTATAGCCATTCGATGTATAAAAGAAGTCAAATTAGTAATTTGTTGTTTAACAGATGATGTACTTACCTTATTAATATTCTTAAATGTGAGTGTGAGTCTTGGTAAAGGTGGAAAAATTATGTGTTTGTTGGCTTTAATGTAGTCTCTTATTTAATGGAACCTTTGATCAAACTCTTTATTAGACATATAAACTTGCAACACAAGTTATATAAGACTATAATCACAAAATAATAGATTAATTAAACAATTAATTCTCGACAACAATGTTTATATCAAATATACCAAAATTATTCTAAATCACTCAATTAACAATTTTATAATTAAGGTAAGTTGAGGTTAAATCCACAAAAATTAATTTTTGATTAATCAGTTAACTAATTATCTTAGTTCTATTGAGTTCACACAAATAAAATAGCAAAAAAGGGAATTTGATTTTAATTAAACTAACAAAAATTAAAATAGAAAACTAACTACAAATAAAATTAATGGATGAATACACCTTTGGTAATAAGGATATTTACACTATTAAATTCACATATTGATCATTAACATTAAAGGTCAATGATTCTTTAATTGAATATTCGATTTAAAATAATGACAAACTATATTATTCCAAATTATCCTTAATTCATTATTAATTAAGATAAACTCTTTAATTAATATTTTATTAACTAAACTACCAAAGACAAGTTCTATAGATATAATTTATTAATAACATTCAAATAAGAAAGATATCCAAATCTAAACAATAAATTCATAAACTGATTTGTTTAATAAGAGACCATATTTTCCATAAAAATTAGATAGACTTAACCATAATTTTCAATTTATATTTACTACTTAATGTTATAATTATCTAACACTTACAAACTTGAATTTTAAATTAACATTAAATCATAAAGTAAATTGTCTAGTATGTATTCTAGCAATCAAATAATATAATTATAAATAATTATAATAAAAGAACATAAGAATTTAAAATAAAGAATCAGATTTAAAATAAAAACCAATAAGTATCATAATGCTTCCTCTAAACATTTTAATCCTTATAATTGAAAATTAAACTCTAACCTTTAATATCATAGGTATGCATAAAAGAAAGAAAAGAAAGGAAAGAGAGGTCTGCGTAAATATATTTTTTTGGTACCCTAATATGTTTATTTATAACTCTAAAGGATAGCAAAAGTAACCTAAAGAAGGGTAAATATTTCCTTTTTAAAACTAACTTAGCTTATTTAGAGAATAACTCATAATTGAATTAAGATAGTTTTGACTGACATATAAGTTGAATGAAGAACACCTATTCATGACCTAATTCTTCTTAAATCTTTGCAAATAGCCCATTCTAGAAAACTCATGATGTTTATTTTAATTATTATAAATGCCCTAAATCCATCTAGTAATATTTAAAATGTGAAATTTTTAAAATAATCTCCAATTGTCAAATTTTCTCAAAATTTCCCAAATTACTCCAATTTATTTGTCCTTTCTTAAAATATAAAATCAACTCAAAAAGTTAATTTAGGATAAAAATGCATTAAAAATATTAAATATAAAAGAATAAATATAATGCACATAATATACTTAGCATATACAAGATTTTCGCTTTTAAGAATTGAAAAAAATATTCAACTACATCATGTAAATATCTTCCTTCAAATTGCCATAAAGGAAAGTTATTTTTATATTAAGCTATTTTAGATGCAAATTTTTAGACATAACAATTCTTAATGTTAACTAAATTGTCAATATTTTGACAATTAGAGAGAAAATTTAAGTGTAGTAAACAACTTTTTTTATTGAAATTCTTTCACAACTAACCTTACCTTTTGTCTTTTATTGTCATCATCTTCTTCTTTGACTCAGTAAATTTACTTGTTGTTCAGTGCTTTTTGCTTTTTAGTAATTGAGTTAACTGTCATGTAGGATTTTTCTACAATGAACTCAACTCTTTTTTCATGGTTAACTTCCAATTATAATATCTTCAACTTGTGTTGTTTCATCAAAATATTTTAGCTCACCCCTATCAATCAATAGTAAAGAATACAAAGAAGGAAAGAACCATTATGAAAACTTAGATATTCTACCAGATTTTATCATTTTAATTATCAATGTAGATGAATTTGATTGTATCGTGATGTTTTTAGGATTTTTAGACACTCTTCTACCCACATCATCTTCTAAAATTTCTTTCAACTTAGTATATTCTCCTTTTTTGACATGATTCCTGATACTATCAAATTTTGCAATAAGTTTATTTTTATAGACAATTTTTTCATTGAATTTGACATCTCTACTTTTAATAATTTTTTTTTATTTTGATCATTCCAAAGATGATATATGAATTGATCAATTTCATACCAAATAAAAAAAACATTTACAAGATTTAGAATCTAATTTATCCCTCATCAGAATCTACAAATATATAAGAGAGACAATCAAAGATTTTTAAATATGAAAGATTTACCTCTTTACCTATCCAAGCTTCCTCTAGTAGTTCTCCATTTAGGGGAATAAATGGCCTTTAGTTAATCAAATATGTTGTAATGTTGAGAGTATTAGCCCATAATGTCTTTAGTAATCCATAATATATTTTCATGATCCTAACATACTCATTTAAGGTTTGATTTATATGCTTATGACATCATTTTGTTATAGCATCTTTGAAACTATTTTCTCCATCTTAATCTCATTAGCCACACAAAAATTTTTGAATCTTTTGTTGTTATACTCATTATTATTATCAAATCTCAAACATTTTATTTTCACTTAAACATTTTATTTTTTAATAAAGTCATTAATGAATGTCACATAATAGAGTGAGCTATGGGATGTTACTAAAGAGGGACCCTAAATATCAATTTGCACAAGTTTTAGTTTTTATGTTCTAAGTATCCTTTCAATTTTAAAGAAATTGACTTTTTTATGATTCTTAAAAATATAGTCCTCATAAATATTGACATCCATCTTTTTTAAGTCAAAAAACTTATCTTTTACTATAAGTACCTTTATTCTTATCTCGCTCATATACTCAAGCTTGCAATGGGAAATACTAGGCTTAATCCTCAACTCAACAGTTTTCACTAAATCCTTTATGTCTAAGATTGCATAAAACATCCTAATCTTATTTTCTCTTACTATCACCATTGCATATTCGATGATTTTTTTTTATCCACCTACAAAAGTTGTAAAATGTCCTTCTTTATCAAGTTTCCCTTTAAAGATTAAATTCCTTTTTAATTATAAGATGTGTTTAACATTGTTCATTTTCGACATATATTCATTTTATATCTTGATTTGAACATTACATTTTTTCATTATATCTAATAATTTATTGTCAATAAGATGAATTTTTCTAAAATTACCAGTAACATAATTCTACACAATCTCTATATGAGCTTGAGTAAAAAAAAAAGCCCTAAAATCTAAAATACATGACTCTATTAGACTATCAACAATTAAAATCAAAGCGTTTAGGATATCTTCAATTATTGCATTTGTAAAATCTTTATTATAATTTTTCTTCTTTAATTACTTGCAGTTTCTTTTAAAGAGGATCCTTTGGTTGCAATTTCAACATATAGTGTCAGATTTTGATTTACTTTTTTTTCTAAACTTGAATTTACTCTTATTGTCATCATGTTGAGTTATTCTTCCTCTATCTTTAGTATTCAAGGTAGAATTAAAGTTGGATGATATACCCAAATCTATCCTGTAAATATTTTTCTTCACAATCAAATTGTAACCTATGTTGAATTGTAATTGTTATGACTAGATAAACTATTTATAATAGTTATAGTAATATTCCAACTTTCTAACAATGAAAATAACAAAATCAAAACCTTAATCTGTTTATTAAAACTTATGTTCACTAAGCTTAATTGACTAAAAATTAGATTGAACTCTATTATATGATTTGTAATAGAAGCACCATCTTTCATATTCAGATTACATAATTTTCTCATCTAATATATTTTATTGAAAGTAGATGATTTCTTATATGTATAACTCAATGCCTTCATTTTGTCCTGCAATGGTATCTTTTGTTTGGACATTGAAAGTAATGTTTTAGGCCAACATCAATTTAATGGTTCTCAAAGCTTATCTATCTAACAACTCTCAATTTTTCTTACTCATAAATTTTGGTTTTTTTTCCCCGAAAAAAGGTTGATGCAATTTCTTTTAGTATAGATAATCTTTTATCGACATTTTTTTAAAATTGAAATTAATAACATCAAACTTATTAATCCTCACTTTTCCTTTTTTAAATGTCATCACTCTCATTACCCCTTTAGTACTCTTAAAACCAAAACTTTAATACTAGTTGTTAGAAAACAAAATATTCAAAAGAGAATAAAAGTGAAAAAAACATAAAAAAAATTTACATAGTTTAAAACCCAAATGTTCTTATATCTATAACCACACTAGAGTTTCACCATTTCAAGACTTACAAATTACATAATAAAGATATCCTTATAAAAGAGGATAAAGTAACTCTTATATGAAGTCAAATTACAACTTTACCCTTATATAATATTAATTAGGTTTCATTCTTATAACACCTTTTTATCTCTAGAGTTATGAGTAAAACACAACAAACAACATAAGACTCTATAGAAGGCCACAATGCCAACAGTCAAAAATTGGTCTATTGAGATATATTTCCCTTTTTTTTTTTTTTTTTAGAATATAGGTGAAGAAGTTTAGAAATAAGAATAGTTTTTGTGGGTAAATGTTTTATGAGCTAAGCAATAATGAGAAATGTCTAGCTAAAGCCTTTTTGTGACTTGGTCTTTTGCTTTATTTTAGGAGCAAATGTTTCTTAAAGGAAGAATGGCTTTGGTCACTTTAAGGTCGAGAACTCTTAGTGATTGACTTCATAACCAAGGGCTTATTATGATAGCTTGGCACAAGGACACTATTTATAGGCAAGAAAATGTGATGTTGAAAAATAAATACAATATTACACCAAAAATAGGGCTATATTAAAAATTAAAGAATTGTTTCAAGTCATATATCAAATGTCATTTTTTTAAAAGCAAAATTCATCTTACAATGGTGCAACTAAGTTATAGCAAATTACCTCATAGGATAAAAAATGAAATATATTTTATTGCAATTTGGACTACGGAAATCAAATTTTCAAGAAATTTGTATATCATTTAGAATTATTATACTAAAAAAATAATATTTGTCTACATGTTCTTTACTTTTAATTGAATGACTATTATATGTATAATGGTTCAAGGGTTATTTAGTTGAAAAAAATATTTATTAGCACTAATAAACACAACCAATTTGATGTGGTTTTCAATGAAAGGACATCTTTCTATAATTATCAAATAAACTAATAAATATATATAAATTTCATTTTGAAAATGTTCCTATAATTCCCCATTATTTTCAAAATATTGGAAATATAACGAATTTTTTATGATTCTAAAAATCAAATACATAAATAAGCACATCTTATACATTGAATTTGTATATAGTAAAATGTGCATTAAAATAAATCTAAATAACATGATAAATTAGTTTTGAAACAATTATTCCCATTGACAAATTGTATAACCAAATTCACATCAATAATTATACAAAATTATACTCTTTTTTTTAAATAATTGATATATTAAAGGTCATTTTCTCTATATTCTTTTCATAAATATTTTAAAGTCAAATCCTTTAGCATATTGGAACAATTTTAACATTTTACATTTATATAAGTAGACTAAGACCCTAGTTAAAAAACACCTTTTCATGTCTTTTAAGAGTTTTAAAATTTTATTCTCCTAATTTATTGTAAGTATTAAGTATTATGTGACCCTAAGATAGAAATAAAAACTAATTATAATACTTTAGTCCATGAATAATATACTTTAACTCGTTAAAACTCAAAACTCAATGTTGTATTAAGCATTGAGTTAAAGTTCTATCATAAGAAATTTGTATGTATATAGGCTTGAAATTCATTCCTCTTAATATCTTGTTTACCAAAACTCTTATTAATCCTTTTAATTTTGTACAACTAACTTTCCAAAAGTCATACTTATTTAAAAGGATTAAATTAACAACGTAACTTCCCGTTAATAACTCATGCCTTTCACTTTCATTGGGAAAGGCATGAGTTATCAACCTATCAGTTGCAACGTTTTATTATATATACTATTCTTATTCTAGTAATTGAGTCTTTTATTTTTAACTCTTCTTTAACTAAAGTTCAAACCTAAGGGACACAACATTCTAGTTGTTAATTTCCAAGAGACACTTATATAAATAAAATATTTGTAACATAACCACTAAAACAGTGAGTTTGGTGGTTACTAGGCTTTCTTAATATGTACCCATTCTCAGGTTCCGAACCGGATAATCAGAATGCATTTTGACATTCCAATATATGAAGTTCTGTAATTAACGGGGCTTGGGAGTAATCTAATCTTGTTCAAGCCATTACTCTTGATTCTGTTGAAGTTTTTTGTCGGAGCAATGATTACATGGAACTAGTCCAATGTGAATACAACTAAAAAAATAAAATGACACGGGGACAGGTTTCGCTTCGTATCAGACTCACCATTGCGTCTTAGAATTCATATTGGCTAAGTTCTCCTAACAATGGTGCAAATCCACTTTTCTGCAAAAAAGACTCTTGAGAGATTTATGGAATGCATACTTGTATTGTTGAAGCATTCTACTTCTTTTTATTTATCTTTTATTTTTTAATTTTCTTAAGAGGAGAAAGTAAAATTGAAGCATTCTTGTTGAGATGCATGGGAGTATGGCCATACAAAATTTGGTAAGGTCTGCATATTTGAGCTCCCTTGTCCTTTTCTGGTTATAAAACTCACGGAGTGGTTGGTTTCAGCCTGACTTGTAAAAAATAGATCATTTTTGAATGTCTGCAGTCCTCATTTACAAGCATCTAAACATAATGCATCAGAGAAAGCAGTCTAATGCACTAATGCACTTCTCTGTCCCAATTTAATGGACAAAGTTTAACTGTTCCAGCTAGTGGGTGGTTTCTGTGTTGGACGTCTCCAGATGCTATTACTGTAGTTTAGGGCCAACTTATATTTTTAGCAGGCTATTATTTGCCATGGTAGATGAATTTTTAGATAAAAAGAAGGGGTCCGAACATTCCAAACTGTCAGAGGGGAAAATTGAAGAGCTTCAATCTTAGAGTGTAATTGAGGTCTTTGCTTAAAATAAGTGCTGTTTGTTAGCCTATTCTGCTACTGCTGTAGCAAATGTACTGTTTGACTAATTGATAGGGGCCCTCTGTGATTGTGCCTATGATGTCGGGTTACATTTTCAATTCCAAGACATTCTATTTATTTTGGTCTTTGTTTCTTGTAGCGAATAAATTTCTGAACTGTTGTATTCCTAAAGCCGAACGGCATGGCTGTAGTGCTCCGCTGAGCCACAATCGCTTTTCAACCTAGTAGATCTTTCGAGGAATTGAAGGGGGGCATCAAGTTGCTTCTTAAATACATTCAGTTGAATGGAGTCAACATACGGCATGCTTCAGTCTTCAAAGAAACTAAGAAAAGAATTAAAGAAATATAAATAAGTTATCAAAGCGTCGTGGTGACTTTCAACTCTCAAGTAGCAGAGAGGGGGAATCCAAGTCCGTGGCGTTGGGTAGGGAACACAAGGAATAGCATACTGCAAATGACTCCAAACCCAACTGGCAATGTTGTGAGGATCTCCTGAGTCTCAACTGACGGTGTCGGATAGAAACAATTAACCACATTCCGATCAAAGAGAGTAACGGCTGCAAATACAAGTATGGACATGAAGGCGTGCACGAAATCCACAAATCGCAGCCGATACCTGGCAGCTAGTTCCGGTGAAATGGTCGCTGAACCATCGATTACCCACAAGCCTCTGAAAGTTGCAAAACCGTAACAGACGTTCCCATTCTTGTCCCTGAAGCTGTCTGTGAAGCTAGCCAGGAAACAGGAAACCCCACAGAGGGCTACAAGCCCTGCAGTCATTGACCTGCCAACAGGGTCACAGCTGCCTTGGTTAGAAAATACGGGCGCTAGAAGCTGGAAAGCAAGAACTGTCCCCGTAGGCAAAAGATTGGCCAGATGAGCTGTGCTCTGAAAGGTCTGGCTAATGGCTTTCTGAATCAGGTTTCTCTCTCCTGTGCGAGGTATGGCCGTGTCTCGCAGGAGAGGAAGTTTCTCTTCTTTGAGGTGGTGAGAATTCTCAGCTTCCACTTTAATCTCCATTATTCCACAAAAAAACCTCTATCGTTTATTCTGTTTAGCTGGGTGGCTTTCTTTTGGATTGATCGTGTCCTCGACATTGCTGTTTATACATGAAAAATCATAAATAAAACTATATATATAAAAATAGATAGAGATGGAATTTGAGTGGAGGCAAAGAAAGGGAAGCGTTGGCTGGTAATCACTTGCAAGGAAAAGAAACAGGGTTTGGAAATAAACACATATTTTTATCAGAAATCCAGGAGAGTTTTAGTTCCTCCGATTCAGTTAGTCAGTTAATGTCTTCTAAGTTCATTTAAAAGCCCTGCTGCCTGATGTCAGTAGTTCGCTAGAATTTGGCTTCTTGAAGAGGCAAAGAGAGTGACGGTTGTGTTTTTTTTTTGTCGGGGGAGGAGGGTGGGGGGGGGGGGGGGGTTGCATACTTAGCCATAATAAATAATTATATTATTATCGAGTCAATTAATGGAACACTATTTATTTTGATACTTTCAGGAGTAGGATAGGTAACTTTAAGGAATGAAACTAGACCTTGCTTTATTGAAAAGCAGAAGCGATCCCGAGGTCAGGAAGTTTCATATTCATGTATCTTGCACGCCGCAACTTCATGGGCTGTGAGGATTTTAATTTTGTTGCCTGCTCATATTCCATAATGTGTTCGACTTTTTTTTTTTTTTTTTTTGAGTAAGGAATGGAATGATCCAAAGCTGTCCCAGATTATCGGGGGCTTACAAGAGTAGAAATGCTTGTTCAAGAACAAAAAAAAGACAACAAAAATAGAATTTCAAACCTAATAAAACAAGAAGGAATTAAAAAATCATCTGATTGCAAATAACCTTCAATATGGTTTATTTTATGGTCTTCCATTTGCTGCGATCGTACCCCTGTAGTTTGTGTTCTTGGGGTGACGTTGTCCCTAGTTTCCTAATTAGCCACCTCTGTCCTTAATTTAAGCACTCCAAAGCATTAGGCTCTGTAGGACCAAATGAAGCAAGAGTTGCATTACATAAGCATATCGATGTACAATTACTATGCTTAGCGCTAAACATTGTACAGTTTATGAATATCTATTGAAAAATACTAACATGAATCTAGTGGGTACTGATCGAAATGAATCCTAATTAAGGCATTTCGGTACTCGAAAAATACTATTTAGAGATTTCTTAAAGAAAAACTTTACAAAACTTTTTCGCGTAGAGAAACAATAAAAAAAAAATACTAAATATGAGAGGAAATGCTTAATTATATGCCATAAAAAAATGGGAATGAACGCTATAATCATCACTTTAAAGTACAAACATGCAGCGTGTTAAATAATTGTATTTTTACAAGCTAAACGTTCCCCTCGTAATGGCCTTTGTAGATGTTGTGTTCAAGTGTCACAGGTGATTATTTTTTTAAAAAAAATAATTTATTATACTATGCACAGTATTCAAATTTATATAATTAAATTTTTTTTTTCTATATAATGTATGAATCGGGTCCTATTACTCTGATACCCGTTCGTAACCCAGTATAAGATATGATTAAGAAAAAAAAAGAAGTATCACATGCCCTTAAGTGCACTAACAAAACAGCTTTACAAGAGACCATTGCACATGTCATTTTCCGCAAATCATGGATTACGACCTAACTAAAAACATTTCATTTGAACAGAGACCAAAATACAAGAGTTGCCGCTGCTTCCTTTTCCAGCAAGCATAGTGCCTTCTTACTTCATCTTCAATGCTGCAGAGTTGGGTTAGAACAGGAATGAAGCTAATTCCACTAACACTCTTCCATAACTTCTTTGTTTTTCACACCCCTTTCTGATCTTAGGTTCTGAAACCTTAACTTGATTTGTAGGACAAGATGAAATATGATTTTCCATTTTAGTTTTAGAGTTGAAGGCTTGCACAAACTGAAATTCATTCTTAATAGTAAGAAGAGTAACTTGCAAAGACCAAATGAGTAGTTTTTCATCAAAAACATTAGCATTTAAATCCTCAAAAGTTTCCCTCCTCCTGAAATTGGTGGAGGAGAGATGGGAGGTCATCTGCTAATCTAGATTCGATGAAGATTCATGTATTTGTTGCTGGTTTTGATTCCTTGAACAGAACATATCAGAATTTGTAGCAATTATCTGATCTTAGCCTTCATCCAAGTTCAAAGGGAAGTTGTTTTCCACTATTAAAACTTTCAAAACTTCAAGGTTGTTGGAGTCATGAACTAAACACACATTTTCCTTAAAGCTTACTGAATAAACTCTTCTTAGGATTTGAGCAACACTCAAGAGATTTCGATTCAAATAAGGAATAAACGAAACTTCAGAAATGAGTTTGAAACCTTTGCTGGTTTTGAAAGAAACGATCCTTTTGCCTTCAGATTCAGCTATAGCACAATTTCCAAGCTTTATAGAAACTTTAAAATTTGAATCTAACTTTTTGAAGAGTCTTGAATCATTGTACCTGTGGCTGGTACATCCACTAGCAATGTACCAGGTCTCACTTTTGCTTGTTGACCCAGTTTCAGAGGCAACAAAAAGATATTCCTCTTCATTTTGCGGGGTTGCTGCAACCTGAGCATGTTGAGTTTGCTGAGGTTGCTATGGTTGATTGTTCTTGTTTTTACAGACCTTCTCAACATGGCTAAGCTGGCTGCAGATATTGCACTTTGCATCTGGTCTATACCAACAGAACTCAGGCAGATGAGTCACTTTTTCACAATAAAGACAAGGATCAAACTTGTTTCTTCCTCTTGTACTACTCTCAGCTTGATTTCCTTCTGAAATCGTAGTCTTTTTCATGAGACTTGGCTAAGATGAAACTTCAACAGATTCCTCTTTCCTAATGTTTCTTCTAAGACAGTGAGTGTTGAGGTGTCTTTTGAGTCTTCAAGTGAGTAAATCCTTGATTCAAATATTTTCATACAAGCTTACAAGGATTTTTTCAACAATCCTTTTATCATTAAGGTGTTCCCCCTATAATCTAACTTGGTTTACAACGTTCATGAGTCTATCAACATAATTCTTTACATTTTCAGATTATTTAATCTTTAAAAATTCAAATTCTCTTCTAAGATTGAGAACTCGCATTCTTTTTGTTCTTAGATTAACTTGAAATTCTTCTTGGGGTTTTTTCCTAACTTCTTTGGCTGATTCACATGTCATGATTCTTGTGAATATGGCATCTGAGAGTGAAGAGTGAATGCAAGAGAGAACTTTGAACTCTTTTGACCTTTGCCCACTATGGTTTCTAATTTGAGTAACTGTAGGATTGTTTGGAAGTGGTAGAGGTTGAGCTCCGATTTTTACAACTTTCCAAAGGTCAAATGTGACTTTCATTCTGACAGTCCTTATAGCATAGTTTCTCCTTTGAAAAGAGAAGGTAAGGGAAGAGAAAAGTTGTTGGAA
The DNA here is from genome assembly GCA_020141445.1 of Bruguiera sexangula. NCBI lineage: Eukaryota > Viridiplantae > Streptophyta > Magnoliopsida > Malpighiales > Rhizophoraceae > Bruguiera > Bruguiera sexangula. The sequence goes on from JAHLGP010020637.1 coordinate 2,734,548, forward strand.
GCATTTACGATGTGTTCTGGAAAGAAACTTTTGGGTTTGAGCCGGTTGTTTTAGGATGAATGCTGGGGATCGCAGACCCCTCAAGAACAAGGTTGCTCTGACACCATTTAAAGGAAAAGATGAGTGAATAATAAATATTAAACTAAAAATTGCAGCAAATTAGGAAAGTTGCAGCGACAGAAGCATTGCTGCAAAAATTGCAGCAGAGTAGATGCTGAAAGTGGGAAATGGCGGCAAGAAATGAAGCTGAAAAGGATTGATCTTCATTGGTTCAAATGGTCCATTATATAGGAGTTTAGTACAAAGTACAAGAGATGGCTAAGAAAAAACAAGTCTCCCATGCCCTTAACTGCACTAGCTTAAGCAAGCTGACTTGACAGGGTTCTAGGTTTGTTCATTTCGTTAACTTTTTATGTTAGAAAGAGGCTTCTTCTTTTTTTTTTTTTTTTTCTCTCCGGCAAATCATATTTTATTTTCTTAAAAAATTATTTTAAAAATTTTATCTGAAAAAAATAAAAAAATAAAAAAATAAAAAAAAAAACAAACTACATCATCACTATATGCTACATTTTGATGGGGTATCTGAAGTGTCGCGACCGATTTTAGGTGGTAAATGATGATCAAATGCCAAATGAAAATTGTAAATGGAGATTGAATAGAGGAGGGCCGGAACATGTCATTTAGTGGGTTCCATCCTTAATTTCATCCTTTTTTCGCCTATAAACACGGATGGTCCTCTTCTTTACCAGGTAATGAAATGATCCGATCCGATTGAAGTTCAGAGGACAAGGCTCTAGGTCCTTTCTGACATTGACACTCACTTCTTCCTACTTGTGTATTGGAATTGGAATCTTTGTGACTGGAACAAGAAGCGCCAGGCTCTGCTTGACTTTGGTTTATTTTCCCTTTGTTTAACTTTCTCATAAGTGGCATATAAAAAAGAAAATTTTTTCTAACACATCTGTGATTGTAAGAGAGTCTTTTTTTTTTTTATAATTTTTGTGTGTTAGTTTGTTACATTGTGATGCTTTAAGGCTGGCACATGGAGGCCCGTAGCTTTTCTGTCTACAATTATAACGTTTCTTCTTTAAAAAAAAAAAACATACACTCCAAAAGAAAAGACATATCTATATTTATATTTATCTTTTCTAAGGATAGAGAAAACTCATTTTCAGCAATTCTTGAAACTAAAACAATTATATAGTAGCATTTGTTTAATTTTAAAGATATATAAGTTTTTAATTTAAATCTTAATTTTCTTAATATACTCTAAAATTAGTTAAAGTAATAATTATAATAAGAAACTTAAATATAGCTAACTTTGGAAAACTAAAGTTGAGCCAAGAAGTAGAGTTCCAAAAGAAAAATCTTTGTAAAATACAATCCTATTTAATCGATTAAAATATTATTGTATATTATTGTATAAACTAAGTGAAATTAAAATTCTTTCAAGAAATTAATCTTTATTTATGCAATTTAATAGTTAGTTTATAACTTCTCATTGTATTTTAATGACATTAAAATTTTAGCATACAACTAGATTTTTGTTTATACTATAAAATCAAATATGATTAATTTGCATCATCATTCTCTTGCTCCCTCTTTCTCTCTAAACTGAATTTGTCAATTTCAAGCATTAATTATCTCACCCAAACAATCTTCCTGCGAAGTCAATACAACATGCTTGAGTTGTTAACATATTCTTATTCTTTTGGCTCTCTTTTTCTCTCCAAACCAAATTTCCCAAAATCAGGGATTAATTATCTCGTCGAGTAATTTTATGTTAAGGTTATTAAGACATGGGTGGTGAGGATAATGTGATTATTTGTTTTTCTTTTATCCCTTCTAGCTTTGTATTCATTGAATAGAATTTACTTGGTTTTATTGTTTGCTTTGGATTCAACAATTATCCTCTTTTAATACAACCATTCGCACCCGTAGAACTCTCAGTTGAATAGAGTATTTGTATTATTTTTACAGAATTAGTCAATGCGTTGACGAGTGAAGACAAGAAAGTACTGTTCAAACGATTCGACTTCAATTCTAATTATTTTCTTTTTTTTCATTGAAACTTCACGTAAGGTTTACCCCATACTTAATTCTCTCTCTCTCTCTCTCTCTCTCTCTCTTGCGTGGAAAAATCTATAAATAAGTGTGTGTCATGCCCTATGAATTTATGGCGTACTACCCGACTTTGACAATACTTACCAAGCAAATTTTTCACATTCAACTTATAAGAATTTTTTTAGAAATTAACTTTAAAAATATATTTTATTTAAAAATTGAAAGCGTAAAAATGAAGGGTAGAGATTCTCTTTTATACAAATTTTAAACAAATTATAATTCTTATACGATAGATATTATATCTTTTTAACTTTATATATATATATATATATTTATCGATATTTATTATATAATTAATTCTAATATATTTTTCTTTACTAAGAATATCTACATTCAGCATATTATTTATCCCTATATACAAAGTATCATGACATAACATGTGCATCTATGCTTATCATTAATACGAGGTCATAGAAAAGAAGGAAAATAATAAAGTTTTGACCCAGAAAACTAAAAACAAAAACCATAAATCCCTAAGCGTTCTATCCTCGGTTGTTCCATTCTAGCAATTAAAATCTGCCTTTTTCTTATTTTTTTCTTCCCCTATAATCATATTTCCTTTCATGGAAATTGATTGAAAGATTTGTTCAGATTTTTTACCTTCGAATTGGGATAAAGAATCAAATAAAATTTCTAACCATAAAAGGGTGTGTCTCAACTCTCAAGTTTATATCTTTTCTATTTGTCACAAGTTGTTTCTTTAAATTGACTTGGTTGTTGGGTTGCTTTTATTTTTTAGCTTTCGCATGTCTTACCACGTCCGCCTCTTATATTTTGGCAGAAAGCAAGACATCCATGTAAGAACGTACTTACCGATCAAACAAGTTACTTGTGATAAAACGCCATGCACAAGCAGAAGGAACAACTTCGCTCGTGTGAACGAGCATTGTTTTGCAGATTTTTCATATCTTGCCTTCAGCTTCGGCAAATAACCATGCCATGTCATAGATTAAAGGCCAACAATGTAATATCATTATCAGTTACCTTTGTAAAACTAACCATCCAATATTAATCACACGCAACATAAATATTTAATTACCAACCAAAACCCCCCCCAAAAAAAAGGAAAAAGATATTAATCCGGTCTATCATAAGAGCTATCACCTTGTGTATATTTATATTATTGAATTTGAGAGAAAACTTAGTCATTTTCAACAAAACTTTTGTATGACAGTGCTTCTTATTCACTAAAAATACAAATCAAATTTACTACTTAATTTCAATTTTATTCAATAATTCAACTCAAATACTTAAATATAACTTAAAAGACTCTTAAATTAATTAGAACTAATACACAAATTTATCTTATTTATTGAAAAATGTATTTTAATTTTTTTATTTAAATAAAAAATAATAAGACTTAAATTATAAATCTTTTAAAAAAATAAAATTTAAGGACACTTTTTTTAAAAAATAAAAACACTTAAATGATAAATATTTTTGTTTTAAATTATATTTACAAAAAAGAAATTTCTCTCAAAAAGTGTTTAAGCCACGATCAAGAAGGAGGTAGAGAAAATAAAAATAAAAGAAAAAAAGAGCGACTGAAATGACGGTACTTACACGTCGGCTACGAAAGGCAGCTGCTGTGAGGTGTCTTCACTGCCTTGATTTTACTTTTTCCTTTTAAAAAATGAATCAAAATAATTTAATTTAAAACATATTAATTATTAATATACTCATTTTTTTTATTTTTTGTGTTGAATTATTTTAATTCACTAAAAAAGAGAATCAAAATAAAATTTTCTTTTCTTTATTTATAAAAAAAGTGTGGACTAGGCTTGTTGAGGTAAATGGGGTACTCATTCCATGTGTTGAAGTAAGTTTGTTTACAAGCCGAAGATAAGAAATGTTAGATAGGGAATGGTTGGTAAACCCATCATTTACCCATTAATAATGTATATTAATAACTACGTCCAATTTACAAGCAAATTAGGTCATCAAAGATTAGTTGAAGGTAGGGGTATCACCGAGTAGTTTTGAGTTGATTTGTTATGTATATTCAAATTAAATCATTAGGAATAATATAAATAATTTAGAAAGTTGATGGATTATTGAAAAAGTTTACTTCCTACCGAATGTCTATGGGGAAGGTCTGTTTCTTACCATATCAACCGATGCACTACCATATATTAGGTAGTTTATAGATAATGTCAATGTTAGTAGGGGAGCAACCGACCCCTTTCTTCTTCTCGAGTGCCTCTAGCCGGTTACTAACATCAGGCTTGATTTGTGTCACTTTTCACGACTTTCTTGTTATGAGTAGTACACGAGTCAAGGTCAGTGTTTCTATTCATGGTTGACATAGGAGGATGGTCAACTGTCTGATCGCAAGACCTATTCATAAGGGGGTTTGCACTCTAGAGGTGTCGAGTCGAATGCATGGCATCATTTTTTGTAATGTGGCTTTTTAAAAAAAAATAAAATAAAATGTAAAAAAAATTAAGAAGATTTTGAAATTTTAAAAAATTTAAGAAAAAATCAAAAAAATTTTAAAAAAATCAAAAACTCAAAATAAAATCTAAAAATACAAAGAAAAAAATCTAAAAATATTTTTTAATTAGTATGAAATTTTAAATGAAATTGAAATCTCAGAAAAAAAAATCTGAAAATTAAAAAGTCATAAAATTTATAAAAAACCAAAATTTCCAAAAATCCTAAAATTTAGAAATTGAAAAAATTTGAAAAAATATCTAAAAATTGAAAACAAACTGAAATTTTGTCTCTTTTACACAATATATCTTTCTCTCTTTGTTAAATATTTTAAATGTTTAAAAAATGAATATTTTTTAGAATTTGAAAATTTTCTTTGATTTATAGAATTCTTTTAAAAAGCTTGTCTCGTCAATTTTTTTTTTCAATTTGTAATTTTTTTCTGTTTTTGTGAATTTTTACAGTTTTTTCAAAATTTTAAAACTCTTAAATTTTTTAAAAATTATCACGTCTTCAGACGTGCATCCAAGTTAGTACCAAGCAGTTGAAATAGCATGCTATGAAATATATTTAATGGTAAACTAACGGAAGAGGGTCAAAAATTTTGACGAGAAAAATGAGAGGAGCTATTTTTTTTTTATTATTTTTAAAGTTGCTTCCATAATATAAAATGCATCCAACCATAAAGAACCAATTGAGGTTTTTTGCTTTTATTGTATTACGGGCTAAGTAATTTTATTAATGAATAAAATAATATGCATTGTAATAGTAATTTTATTTTTTATAGTTAAAATAATACATATTAACATATAATTAAAAAAAATACTTAAATTATGAACTAGGTAAAATTTGTGTATTAATATAATTAAGTGGTTTCTGAATTTTTATTTTTTCACTACAAAAAATTTTAAAAATTAAGGAATTGGAGCATTATAACTTCCGAAAGTTCAATCTCAGCAAGACCCACGTCCAATTTCAAGGCAATGGGCATGCTTCTTCTTCCCGTCATTCCCACAGGTAATTTGTTATTGTGCTATTACCTATTCCTCTCCAGATTTTGTGTATACCATTTAAAGATTGATGCTTTGGCATTCTGCAAATGTACAGAGCGCCAGCGCCCCCGTTTCCTTTTTGTTTTTTGTGTTTTTTTTACATAATTTTGTAACGCTTCTTTTTAGCACTGATATATGTTTTATCGGGTAGTTTCATGTTCACTTCAGTCAGTTCCATTATATATACTATCTATGGATCCTTAAATAGTAAATTTCAGCAAGTTATTTATGGTCACAATAGTTCATTTGGTTTTTTCATATTTGCTCTCTATGTCAACCCCTAAGCTATCAAAGCCATAATTGCTCGAGATGACATCCCGTGATTCATTATTCTTTTTCCATCGTAGTGTATGGAAAACAAATTAATTCGAGACTGCAATGGTCATATCAAAGTGAAATGAATTCGTTATTACTATCTATAATAATCTTTCTTTGCCTTATACGTGATGAATTCATATAATTATAGCCTCTTTATCATTATATCTTTCATATACGCATGAATTCATATTACTATCTACAATGAGCTAAAAGGAAGCCTGATTATCCATTAATTTACTTGCTACTTCTCAAGAAAAAGGACAGAATTCCTATAAGCAATCAAATCCATGCAAGATACAATGTCATCCCGTAGAAACTGTTGCTGGCAGAAAACACAATTGCTAGTTATGACTATGTTTTCTTGATCAACATAGTATATATTATTCATGTCATCACTAAATAAGGATACCCAAAAAAAACAAAAAAAAAAAAAAAACTGTACCATTCCCAGTCAACGCCCAAAATCAGTCCCTACTGACAACCTGCAACTCCGATATTCATGATCTGGAACCACGACTGTTCCCAAAAAAACAGTCCTCGTGTGTTGCATAACAGGACCGCAAATAAGAAAAAACAAAACAGCTAATGACGACATTTTGTATCAAAACCTGCACCCCAAAACTGACCCCAAGGCCCCCTACTCTTGCATACACGACTCCCGTGTCCATTCTTTGGTGTTTCTCAGCATTATCACCCATCAATACTAGGAACTGAGTTCAATATGACTAGTCATTACTTGCAGAAACCAATTAATCCCAAATTGACGACCCAATGGGTTTGATACTGTAAACATCTTCCAGCAAAGTATAAAATCATCTATAATCTCATTCTCATTGAATAATAAATATATTCGTGCAAGAGACATAAAGGGAGCAGGTCTCACTGTGCAACCAAAATGGGCCTTACTTAATTTTCACGTCCAAGCTGCCAAAATCAAAAGCCGGGGAGTCTATAATATTTCATAATAGAGTTCTCAGTTATACCGTTCCCTAAAAGGCCAAAGTCGATACACAATAGAAGTTAAAAGTGTTCTAAGTTACTAAATAATAGAGTTCTTAATCAATGCATAGTCAAGGCCAAAGCACCAGTGTCCATAATAAGCAAACACGATTACTAGTCTACTCACAAATGATGAACATATACGTAAATCTACATAAAAAATAGCTCAACCTTATGTTGGCTTAACACTAGTCACAATTTCCAACCTTAACTTACCGTTACCAGTCAAACACTTCTTAACTATTCTTCACTTAACAATCCATGTCCTTGGCAGAGAGCAATTCTTCAGTCAGCAACTCAATAGGGAGGGTTAAAAACATCCTCCTTTCACTTGAGACGCTGAGGGAAACCTATCTTAGTCAGCCTTGAATATTTCATCCTCATGAAAACACCGTGGTTGACCATGATCAAGAACTTCTAAAGAGCATTCGAACAATCTGATTACCATTTTCTAAAATTGAAAGAGATCTCTCCATTAAGTTGTTTCCATCCCTTATGACTTCGGTCACTTCTTTCATTCTAAGAGTCACAATCTCCATTTGATTTCCAAGTGTGTCCATCATTGGTGCCTTACGCTTAGTGCCTCTAAATGAATTATCACCCTGCAAGTACAGAGCTCAAAGCATTCTCAGGAAATATATTCTCCATAGGTTGCTGCCCCCAATTGACTTCATCCCCAGATAAACTAACGCTATCATGATTAAGGTCAAAATCATTAGAAGTCCCTACATATTGCCATCTCAACACTTTCTCCCTTGCACTTTCAACATTTTCTCCTGCGTCTGTCTTTAGCATAGATGTCATACAACTTGTCATCGTTGTGAATTGGGTGCTTTAGCCATTTTCTAGCACTAGGCTTTGTCCGTAAATTAAAGCATAAACTAAGAATAAGGCTTAGTTTAATGGCATCATTCGCACTATCTCGCAAGGGACAAATAAGATGAATAAGAGTTGAAGAAATCACCTGAATTAACTGCATCCACACCTACGATGATGCCTCAAACTTTTTTGTTATAGGACTCCAAGTAAACCCACTAAATCCATCAAACGAGTCTTTACATTCAGCAGAATATCTTTTCAATGTCCTGTTTCTTTTCTGGACATTGTCTTTCTCTATTATGGATCCAAATGCTTCTTGCAAGGCATGTCCCATATTATCATATGCTATAGTTATCCGTGTACCATCACTTTGTCCATGACAAATTGTTTGAAGGACCAGCAATAGTTTGTTGGCTAGAGCCTTGCGATTTTCTTGGCATTTTGCTTGCTGCATCTAATCAATTGGTAAATATAAACCTTTTCTTTTAAAGAAAAACAATCGACATTATGGGTATATATTCTCCATGAAGATAAAAGCAGTCTGTAAACACTAATGTTAAAATAATAATAATAAAAATGTTGGGAAACCTAGTTTCCTTGCTGTTCAAGCTACAATCAAGATTGAAGAACCTGTTTTGGATGCTGAGCAACCGAAGTTGCAGCAGAGGAATCCTTGGAGAGCAAGCTTGAAAACTTGTCATTTTGTTGTAATTTTGTGGTTGGTTTACAACCTTAAAGATCAAACAAGTGTTGTAATTGAACCATTTGTTAAATTGGTTTAGTTTGTTAGCTTTAGAATTTAGTGGGAGTAGTTAGAGAGCTGTACCAAATCTGTGGTTTGCCATAATGTGCTGACATACCATTCTTAAGCCTTATTAACTTGTAATTTTGTATGAGCAAAAGGTAGTTCATGCCTTAAGCACTAATTAAAGGCTTTGTTTGTACAAAAAAACTCCATATATTGGAGATAAAAAGAATGAAAATGTTGTTCTCCTTCTTCAGTTGCTTTTCTGGTTCTTTCCTTCTGTAACTGCCTGATTTGCAGCACAACAAACACCGGCAATCCTCGAAAAATAACGCAGAAATGAGTTCAAGGATAGGGGTATTGTTGTAAAAAAGTTTTAACACAAAAGATAAAGGCAATCCATCAATGCTAATGTTAAAAATAATAATAAAAATAAAGTATGAATGAATTGAATGAGAGAGGTATTGCTATAAAAAGTCTATTCAACACTAGGAAAAGCAGTGGGTTAGTCATAACTACAATGTGATATGCTTAAAAGTAAAGTCATAACTTTTTGACAACCATTATCAATGTAAAGACTAGCTTGTCAGACTTAGGGTATTACAATTTTACTCAGTAGAGGGTTTTACCTGTGTAATACACTAGTCACTGTAGTTGTCCTCTTTCTTAACAAGAAACAAGCTCATAGCTAACTTGTTAAATGACAAGGTGTAAGTATAAGGTCTCTTTTTTAATGAGCTTACTTAATTGTGGTAAGGATTATAAGAATTTTTCCTCAATTGCTAGAAGGCTTAATGATAGTCATCTGACCATTAAAAATGTGATGCTTCTTAAGATTTGGAAGAATGGTAACTACCTATGGCTAGAGCATAAGATGAATCAACTTAAGTAGGCCAAGATTCTTGTAAGGACCTATACATCCTTATTGGTTCTTAAGAGAAGAGCTATCTAATAACTTTGATCTTTTCTAGGTATGCCTCAATTCCCTTGTTTGAAACCAAAAACCTTTGGAACATGCCTAATCTCACTCCAAAGGTGCACTTAGTAGGTTAAACTTCATGTCATAACAATTGAGGGTTTTTAGTGTTTCTTTTAGGTTTGTGATATGGTCTTCCATTGTCTTGCTTTTCACAAGCATATCATCAATGTAAACATCCACATTTTTACTGATTTGGCACTAAAACATCTTGTTCACTAACCACTAGTAGCAGCCCTTGTGTTCTTAAACCCAAAAGACATTACCTTGTAGTAGTATAAACCTTATTCTGTTATGAAGGAAATTTTTTCTTGATTTGACTTATACATGAGTATCTAGTTTTACCCCAAGAATGCATCCATGAAGGTCAAAAGTTCATGACCTGACATGTCGTCCACCAATTGGTTAATTTTAGGCAATGGGTAACTATTCTTTGGGCATGTTTTATTAAGGTTAGTAAAATTTGTGCACATGTAACATTTTCCATTTGCCTTCTTAACCAACTAGTTACAATAAGTGACTTTACAAATGAATCCAACCTTTAAAACTTACATCTTTTTATACTGTCACTTAACTTTGAAGGCTCATGTTCTGCTTCTTTTGTCCTACTAAGGGATGTTTGGCAGTAATGCTTAGGTGATGTGATGCTACTTTTAAGTTAATACCTAGTATGTCTATTGATACCCAAATAAATACTTTAAGGTGTTCTTGCAAAAACCATGTGATGTCATCCTTTACCCTTCCTTAAAGTCTTTTTCTAATCTGCTCCATCTTAGAGGGCTTAAGGAGGTCGAGGGAGACTTAAATTAGTCTTTTGATGGGGATCTCTTATTTATCTATATCCTTTAGATGGGCATTAAAGTTAACTACCTTCACTGTTAATACCTTTCTCTTCCTTTTAATCTATGTCATATAAAGCTCTCATGCTTCCTTTTGCTTTCTGTAGACTTCTCTCATGCCCTTAAGTGTGGAGAATTTTAAGTTAAAGGTATTTAATGGATAGAATGGCATCTAGGGGTCATAATCCTAGTCTTCTTAGTAGTATGTTGTGAAGGGAGGATAAATTCACCATTATAAGTTTAAGAACTATAATCAAAATATGCTAGGGAGAACCTATTAATATTAGTAATTTGACAATCCCTACAAGAATGATGGACTCACCAATGAACCTATAAAAAGGGTAGCTTGTCAATTGTAAGTCTTGCTTCATGAGTTTGATTTTGAAGAATGCCTCAAAGAACAAGATGTCAACCAAGTTTCTCAAGTCTATAATTATATGATTAATGTTGAAATGGTTAATTAAGGTTATAATAACTAAGGGATCATCATGAAGATTCTTAAACCCCAATAAGGCTTCCATAAAGGTGAGTGGTCCCTATATCACTAGGATGCCTACCTTGCATATTAAGAATTTAGTGTGTACGACTTCCTAATTACTATGCTACTTTCTTCCTATGAGAGCCCCTCGTTAATCATATGGATAGTCCCTTGTATGGGTTTTAATTCCTAACTGAGGCCAACTCCTAACCCATCATTCACCTACCTAAAGGGATCTCCATGTCTAGATTTTTGGGTTCTAATCATCTTTACAGTTGTTAGTTACACATTTATTACCATAGTGGTATGCTTTGTTCTTAACATACTGTGCTTAGACATAGTAGCTTATTAAGTCTCATATTTCTAGCATTGACTTCATCTTAACTAGTTGTTTAAGCAATCCTTGTTTGGCACTTTCATCATGGTCTTAGCAGGTGAGGTAGTTAGGGAGGTATAATTATCATACCTAGAGACATTAGGTTAGTGCTCCACTTTGTTTGTCATAAGTAAATGCTCTTATTTTACTATCTCACTTATGTCTTGATAGGGGGTTTCCTTTCATGCCTACATGTTCCTCATTTCCCATTTGGTGTTGCTTATTTCTTCCATATTGATAAACTTTTTTGCCTAAGTAATCGTGTCAATGAAGTTAATAAAAGGGGTCTTTTATCTAAGGACTGCAAGAAAATGAGTCAACAAAGTTGTCCAAGAATGTGGCAAGTGCCATGTCAGAGTTTAGGCTCTCGAGAGTAGGCATTTTTATGTTCAACTACATTACAAATTATTGCAAGGCTTCATTTTTGCCTTATTTAATTACAATGAGGATTGTATGGGTCCTTTTTTATAGTCTACTAGTGATAAACCATACAACAAAGAGACTCCCCAATTAGTTAGAATTCATGATGAGCTATAGTGAGGAGTTCTATGTACCATAATTAAGTGATATCTTTTAATGTAATGGTGAATATGTTGCATATAGTGGCATCCAAGGCAAAGTGGAAAGACATCATCATTCACAACCTATTCAAATGGTCACTAGACATTTGGTACCATGCTAACTATTAAAGTTTAGGAGCTTGAATTTTTCTAAAATTAAAGCATCTTTTATCTTAAGAAAGAAGGGAGAAGCCATTGCCCTCTCTCTCTTTACTAACACCAAGAGATGTTATGCATTTAGAGTTGTCATTTCCTCTTACATTTATTTTAGTTGGGCCATTAGTGAGTTATTGTCACTTACAAGGAGTGTTCTGACTAGTTGTTGGTCATCCTATTACTACAAGGAGACTAAGGAGCAACTTCTCTCATAAGACCTATCATTTGTTAAAGTTACAACAAACATTAGTGGGAGTATCATCCTCCAAAAATACTAAACTTCACTTGATTCCTTTCCTTTTGAAGTTTCTTCATCACTTTCAGTAGCCAATGGTGGGTTAAAAGCCTCATTTGTTTTGGGTGCATCATAATACTCTTGTCATGGGAGCTAAAGTGTTTGAAGGGCATTGTCCGAGGTTTCAATGATCAAAATGGCTCTACCACCCTCATCATGTTAGGAAGAGCTATCAAAAGGTTGAGGTGTTTACATGATTAGTTGGTAAAAATGGTCTAGGGTGGTAATGACTTGTCCATAAGTCATGGATATGGTTCATACTCCAAATGTTCTTATCAAGTCAATGATAGGCTAAACACCCAAAAGGGCTAAACATTGCTAATATGGGTAGATGTTGCAATTTTGCTCGCAAAGTTTGATCCATGAACCTTAAGAACTTTTGTTCCATCAAATTCAAATGAATATGTCCTTAAGAGTTAGGTTAGGAAAGGCACATAACATGTTATTCCCACAAACAACACTAATTAATAAGTAGCTTTGCTAAGGAGGATACAAGACAAAGTCTTATGTAGTTTGGTCAGTGTGAATGTTCGGTGGAAGGAGGTCTAAGCAGGATTCTACATAAAAGCACACAATTATGAGTCACAGTTGGACTTTGTTGTTAGAACTCTAACAATTATGTCCATATGGACACAAAGAATTCTCACATAAGTAGAAAGTTTAAAGTCATTAACCCTATTCGAGTAAGGGCTTGGTATATTTATACTTATTGGGGGGTTTATCGTGAGTGAATTTTATTAGTGATATGACAAGTGAGGGGTCAAGATCCCATAAGGAGGATTTAGTCCCCTGACCTAATAATGTGGATCTGTAGGGAGAGTTTCCAATTGTTATAGGCCTAGGGTTCCATTACAAGCTTGTTTAAGGGACTATTAAGGTTAAACCTAAGGAGGCCTAACGTTAGTTTTAAACCTTATCATTCAATTATCACAAAAAGGATGTAGTGATTTGGCAAAAATAAGAAGAATAAAATCAATTAATGCATTATAGAAAAATATTTAATATTTCCATTAATCTATCCCATTATTGAATCGTATTCCACATTAAGATCACTAGTTTTACATAAGTTTGTCCATTAAAATCTTTTATTTCTTTTTCATTCTTTTGAAGTAGATGACTATCTATCATACATTTGGAATAGGTAAGCTGCTCAAAATATTTCTTTTCTTTTTTATAGTTTTTGAATGCTTAAAAAAAATTTCATTGATAACCACATTAGTAATGATTAGAACAATTAGAGCTTTCCAAGAGAATGCTTTTAGTATTATTGTCAATTTCCCATCAACCTATGTAAAAATGTGGTCATTTTAAGAGTTAAAAAGGATATATAATACAACTATAAAGTAAAAACACTAAACTCAATTAGAAAAGCATCTAAGTAGCAACAAAAACTAGTGAGAGTGTATTTAGGACTATATTTGCAATTAAGAAACCTATATTTTAAGTCAAACACAATTTTGTTAGTGTTTGGTAAATTATAAAATTTCTTTTTAGCCGAAGTGCAGTATAACTTAAACTTATATTTTGAAAATGTAGCATTTTGATATAATGAGAAAACACAAGAAGCACACCATAGTCTAATAATTTTTAAAATAATAATTTTCATTGTTATATAAAATAATTATAATTTAATTGCATAATAAAGTTCCTTTGTAATTATTTTCTACTTTATTAGAAAATTTTCATTTTTCTTTTAAAAGTTTACAAATAATTAGTAAATAGTCAATTACGTTTATTAATATAGGTTTCATAATTGTTGGTTTGCTAACCATAATAATAAAATTCAATTATAATTTCAAATAGACCCTAAATTGCTAGTTTTGAAGCGATGAAATTGAGTTTAACCCTACCCAATCACAATAGGATTTATCTCTTTTCAAAAAAATTATCAAATATATAATAGGCAAACAAATTAGGCACATTTTAAGAATACCTAAAAAAAAATCACAAACTCTAGAAATTTACCTAAAGAAATCACAACAAAGCATAAATTAACAAAAAAAAAAAACCTAAAGAAAAAGTTAGATAATTATTTCAATAGTGAATTACATAAGAAAACCCATAAAAAATTAAAAGAACTAAACAAATAAAATTTAAAATCAAAATTAGATGACAAATAATGAACATTAGGTCTAGAGTTGCATGGTGATAAATGCCTTTGGCTCGCTTTGTTAAAGTGTCACCTCCCTTCTAGTTGTTCCTCTTTGTTTCACACATGCTTCTACACTCCTTTCCTTTTTTTTTTTCCCTATATAAAACCCTAATTTCACCTATTTTGCATTCTCTCATATTTGTTCTTAGCTTCTTTTTGTAGGTCTAATACAAACAAAACCCTAATGTTGCCACACAAAAGTATTATATAATTTCTTTCTTCATAAACTCTGATAGTATGACACCTTTCACTTCTTTGTTATCGATTTTTACTATACTTTAAATTTCAAATTTCAAATCCTATGGTTTCTATTTTCTTTTTTAACTATATTTCCTTACTTTCCCTTTTATTTTCTCTCTTCACTTTAAAATTAAAAATTATTATTTTATCATCAATATTGATTAAATTAAGAAATGAGTTCAAGTAAGTCTCTCTTGAGTTTGAGAAGTCTTTCCCTTTCCGTATTGAAGATGATGAAGATTTTTTCTATTCTAATTATAAGTCAGTTTTTTAAATAGGATCAATGACTCACTTATATGGTCTGTTATGTCACACAAAGGTGTAATGTAGGAGGGATAATGGTTTCCGTTCGACTACATTAATAACATGTTAAATTGAAAAAAGAAAAAAACATAAAGCTTGCATTTTTTTGGGGGTGATTAAAACTTTTAAATATTGTTATATTTGGGACCAAAATAGATGAAAATATTAATAACTAGTACGTTGCCGCAGCATATGTGGATAAATAAAGTTCTTTTACCAATTTAATAACTATTTGGAAATTTATGAAAATACCAAGAAATTAGCCTTGTTAAATGCAAGTCAATTTTTTAATTTACAAGTACGTGTTAAAGAATTTCCGCATCCTCTAATTCCTTGAATTTGTTACTTTTATTCTGCTGCATTTGGCGTTATTTAAATAAATTAATTAAAAAAATTTATAAAATAAAATAAAAAAACCTTTCTCTCTAAGGTCTCCCTGCGGATCCTTGCTTTCTTCTTCAAACCTGTGGGACTGTAATTTTTTTTGTGTCCTGCACCAAAAATTAATTATCCAGTTGTTGTTGCCGCAGAAAGACACGTATAGACCTCAGGAATTGCTTCGGCCCAAATTTGCAATAGAACCTTTTTCTCCATTACGTTCGTCTCCTTTTATTCATATTTTCCTCTTCAGCCCAACGTCATGAATTGTTGTTGAACACTCGTGAACTGAAAATTCCAGACTCACAACTAGTGGAGAGGAGACGTAATTCATGAGTAAAGGACCATCCATTTTTGTGTACTATATGACTATTAGTATTCTAATAAACTAAGAAAATTTAATTATTTGATTTTATAATTAGATGATCAATATTTGAATGGCTAATGACCTGCTATTTGTAACAAGTCTATTAATGTTCAAGGCATTATTTTTCATGATCATATCGTTTATCTTGTCTTCTTCTCCATTTTTCTATAAAGCAAATTTCATCTTTAGGCCGGTTGAAAAACTCCTTTTTTACATCGGGATCTACGGGGTTTCGCAGATCGCCTGTGGATCATGGATGCAAGTTGCAACTAATTTCTCTGTCTATAAGATTCATACCAAGAATGCATTATGCAATTATTTATCAAAACTTGCTCAATCAACCTGGTCTAAAATTCTGTAGTGCATAAAGATGGATTGCATGTGCACCAACGATTTTCTTATTCTTGAAAAGAGAAGTGGAAGGATGAAGAAAAAATGCATATTTTGATCTTTCCGACGTCCTCGCGAAGCCGGTAAAATCATCCATTAGTGGGTGGGAAAGTATGTATGTGTAACGCAAAAAGAGAAAGCCACAGACAACATGGGGAGCTTTTGCCTTTTTTTCTTTTTTTGGTTCTCCCGAAACAGATGCGAAAGCCTGTCTTTCTGCACTCAAAATGTAGTTTTAGAAGTGGGAGATGGTGACACGGTGAGAGGACAATTATGACTTGGCTTGGGAACAGAATCAAATGGGTTGGAGCCTCCGTTGTCTTTTTGCTATTCTTTGTTTCTTTCTTTTTTAGGTCTTATTTTTGCTATTCTTTTGTATATATATTTTTGGACGGTGAATCAGAGTATGCATGTACTTGCCTCGAAGTTTGTAATAGGTTTTGATCTCGGGTGCCACAAAACCTGTGTGGGGCTGCACAAAAAGGTGTTTATTATTGAGATGATGGGCTGTCATGGTTTTTTAAATTCTAGGCACAAGGGTTTGCTTTCCTTTCACCCTTTTCGTGTTTCTTTTTGACGTGGGATGAGAACGGGATAATCATGAATCAGAAGCTTTTTAAGTTGGGTCCTTGTAGGTTGGATCATCGTCATCATTGACTTAAGAGGGTTGCTGATTTTGGTCTTATTCGGTTGGACCACCACCAGGTCTTTTTCGGTTGGGGCGTTAAGCATAAGATGTCATTTTATGCATGTAATAATGGGGGAGGGGGCAATTGTCTTTCCCCAAAAAAACAAAAAAAGCAAAAAAAGGGGAAGCTTTCAATAACCTTTCTCGGTCTCCTCTAGGTTTAGGGCAGGTGATTAATAAATATTTATATACACAGGAGCTCTCGGTCATCAAATGCAGCAACCGAAATCTGTACTATTATTTAATCAAATAAAACAACTGCATCGCCTTTCGTTCCATTGTTTCCTACGGTAGTTTTTGGTTGAATTTGTGCCCAACGTGACGACGTTGATGATGCCCCTTTCAATTTCGCATATTTTCCCCTCCGGTTGCTGTGAGCGCAGAGAGTACTTTAGGGGGAGCCCTCTGATCCACACACACCATCACCTGCCATGAGTTCAGAATTATTTCAGGGCGACCCACCCTTGTCCAATATATCGGGGACGACAGTTCCGAGGCAGAAACTCAAATATCAAGTGACCATAGAGCCAGACCGTAGTAATTCAGCAATTAAGAACTCAAACTGCGGACCATGTCCTTGGACATGAGAATCATGTGGCCTGGAGGGCAACCTAAGCTACAGGAAAAGAACAATCTAACAGATACGAGAGCTGCTTAGTCGAGGATTCCACAAAGTGTAGTAGGAAACTGATGGATACCTGAATTATACAATACTCTAATGATTAAGAATGTTGTTGACTTTTATTGCGAGAGGCCTAAGATTTTAATTCTTGAGGAGAAGTATAAAACTTATAGAATTATAAAAATTAAAAAAAAAAGAAAAAGAAAAGATTATTTATATTACATAATTCACGTCTAGCATTTCTGTGGGTGGGTGGTCCTCCTTGATTTAATTAACATTGTTTGAATTCAAAGGGCGGAATGCTCTCTGCGGATGGTACAGGGGCACTTGTGGTTGTGGAGTTGTTTCGCGGATGGGACCCGGCAGGGAGCTGTCTAGGCCTTTAATTATGAGACAGCGATCAGGCTGGACTCCGGAGACATTTAGTGCTCCCACTTGAATTATCCTAGACAGACCCCAACATTCATTTATTAATTCATTCATTCATTCATTGGGAGGCTCATCAAGACGAATTACAGGTGTCCGGTGTGCTTGGCTCCAATCCCAATTTTCAATTTTTTCAAAAATAAAAAATAGAAAAAATTAAAATTAAATTAAAAAGAAAAAAAAGAAAGAAAGAAAGAAAGAGAGGAAGGAACAGGAGACGTCTGTCCCTAATAGCACCCACATAGATTATAGACGTGGAAAACTTAAATAAGTTAGCTTGATTCTTTTGAACGACCGAAATGATTGATAGACTAAATTATCCTATGATTCCTATTTAGAAAATTAAATTTACTAATTTCCTCCATTCTTTGAAGTCACTTAATACGATCGGTTGACTAAACTATTTGGGTTCAAGGATATTTAATTTTGTTCTTTTACATATAATAATAATAATAATAATAATTTCTTATCATCATTATATTTTTTTTTATCATTACTATCAATGAAATGAGAAATATATAATCTTATAAATTTAAGACTTTTGAAATTCTTATAGACTTAAACATACTTGTGTGTGTGTGTGTGTGTGTGTGTAATTTAAATTTGCTAACATTCTTATATAAATGCCTAAACCAAATTTTTAAAATCATATTTTTGCTAAAAGACTAATTATGATTTTAACGTTTTTTTACAAAAATAATACCAAATAAAAAAAAACAAAAATTATGCCCGTAATTTTCTAATATGAACATAATCATTCATTCTCATGAGAATTAAATGATATGTTACCCTCGGGTATACAAATAGCCGCAGAAGGAAAAATGTTACTTACATATTATTCTCGAAAAAGAAGAAAAAAAAAAGAAAAGAAAAAAGAAGAAGATGACAGTTATGATTGCAATCACAAGAGAATGCAAAACAGAAAACTGATATAGGAGAAAGTATACCAAACAGTCTTACATACTTTTATCAAAAATTTAATATGAGAAAGTATGCATCTGAGTGCTTTTTTGGCATTCTTAAATTCATAACTTGTAAATTAGGAGTTTTTATTTCTTTTATTTTTTTTTCCCTCTGTTTTGCACTAGCTAATATAGTTAATGTTAAAGAAACAATTGAGGCTTAATTTTTACTTAAGAAAATGGTCAAACTTATTAATTACATGTATAACTAATTTACTCTGTATTATTTATGTCATCTCTATTACTTTCTAAATTTATTAAAATATTAGAATAAGTTAAATTGTAATTAGAATATCATAAAAAGTACTTTATAATTTTAAAATTCAAAATTTACAACATGAAGAAGAGAAATGCGCCCACATCTATATTTTGATGATTGACTCGTTGATCAATATTATTTAGGTTGAAAGAATATATAAAATTATTCTACACATACACAAGCAAGAAATAAGAAAATATATTCAAGAATCAAAGAAACTAAAATTAATGTTAATAATAGGAAAACTACCAGAAGAAAATAGTTTAATTGAATACATATACAATAAAGATACCTCTACACCATAAGTTATTTTCATATTTGAGAGTTACCATCCAGGCAGCATTATTGTAATATTTATTTATTTGTAGCTGCAACAATAGAAATATATATTATGAAACTCATCTCTTGGAAATTTGAACGAAGGAAATAGCATTTGGAAAGGACAAGAAATTTATGTAAGGCATAATTCTGCTTTCCCTATTAAAATTAACGATTAATATTAAAATTAACGATTAATATAAGATGTAAAGACATAATTTAATGGTATGAAATTGTAAAGACATCAAAATTAAATTTGGATATTAATATTATTACTTGTCATCTCAAAACCTCCGAAGTCTCTTTATCTCCTCTGTCCAAGATGAGTGTCACAAGAAGATGAGACATACCAGGTAACATTCTCGTATCACAAAAACAAGTATACTCTATAGATATTTCCAATTTCCCCACACAGTTACTTTTTTTATACGTTCAACTTAAATTCTAATCAATCTCTACTTTTTCATACACGGATGACGGATAGTTACATTACTGCTTTTGGATTACATAAAACTCGTATATGCAGGAGAATTATCAAATCGAAGGTATAAATTCATGTGAGCATTTCGTGTATTAAAAGCATTTATAATGAAAATATTATCCGTGAAGATAATAGATTATAAAAAAAAAAAGGAACTTAATTTGTTTTGAACTCCTTTATTAGACCAATTACAAGTAGCCGAACTCAGAGATATTTACACTTTTTTAAACAAATTAAATTAATTTTTCTGTTTTTCACTATAATCCAGGTAGTGCAATCTTGTGAAGCATGAACTTAATTATAACGTATAAATAAAGCATTGTTTAAAATGCTTTTAGGAGATTAATTCACTAAGTTATCTTTCTTAAGTCGCCTCCACGTTAATCAATTGTTAATATCCTGAGTTATCAATTTTTTTAGCATTTCTTATAGAGTGATTTGTTAACTCAATCATTTTTAATAAACTAACATTTAAGGTAATAATTTTTGTCATTATTTTACCCTTGCTTTTTCGGCACAAATCTTTGTTTTAAGTTGCATTTATTTTTCTTCTCTCTTTGTAAATAACTTGATCATTTTATACGTTGATACGAGCTCGCTAGTAATGATTACACTCTCTTCCGGTGTTTAAAAAACAAAGACATATATTAAAAAAGGAAATTTCAGGCATTGTCAAATCTACATTTAGACTAAATTAATCAATCAAAATAATCGATGATATAGTATAATGATCATAAGTATTAAATATATATATATTTTTTAACCCAGAAAAAAAAATTATCTTTGTGCAGATGATTAGAAAGTATTGTAATAATAATAATAAAAAAAAAAAGGACACAATACCCAATTGACAGTTCTAGAGGTCAAAGAGGGAATCCTACCCATAAAAAGCTTAAACATTTATTCTAGAGGTCTATAGTGTAAGAGTTGATTGAGAATGGGATAGGTCTATCTTTTCGTATAGTCACAACCTAATGGTACTTTGAGAAAAAATTATGATTATTTGAAGTTAAAGCATCAATTTAGTTTTATTATCTACGTAAAGTTCATCTCTTTGTGGAAACAAAAAAAAAAAAACATGAGAAAGAGGTCATAGTTAATTTTGTTTGGATTAGTTAATATACCATTTACTTATATATTGCAAATTGCATACTATATTGGCAATCACTTGAATCCTCCATGTCTTCTATAAAGAAACTAGCTTTCTTACATGCACCATGTGCGGTTGTTTTCATATTATTGTTTTTATGTTAAAGATTTTGTTTAAAAAAGAATTGAATATACATGAAAAAAGGAAAGATATTCTCTCTCTGTTTTTTTTTTTTTTTTGTCCATCCATCCTTCCAAAAACAAAGAAACCCAAGCACAAGCTAACATAGAAATGGAAGGGCTTAGGTTACTTCCTCAGCGACACCTAAAAAGAACATTATGTCAATTGAGAAAGGCCAATTTCGTGGAGCTCGGAAGTCTTGAAATTTAATATGATAAAAGAAAGGAAGGAAAGATAGAGAGGGCAAGAGAAACAGAAACTAACATTAAAGACGATGAATGCATTTCTAGAGGGAGTGGTCGACACATGGGTGAGCTGCTGAAAATAGAAAGACCTCGAAGGCAGTATGAATTGGAGAGGATGCTCATGCCCAATAATATTCATTTCACAAGAAAAACATTTTGCATTGAATTCAAGAATTTACCTAGAAGGAATCATGATTCCAAAAACAAAACTGTTAAAATCCCTACAAATTTGTTACGCCTATGAAAAAACACACTAAAATTGCCATAGATCCAAGGATGAAGAATTCCATGAGTCATATCAATATCATTATGGTAAGTTTTCAACCAAGAGTCATTGCATTAAAAAGTTATTAATCTCAATAATTATGCAAACTTTATTGAGAATGATAACTTCGTATAAATTCTCAATATCAATACAAATATAATTATGGCAAGTTTCCCCATAATATAAAATCCTCATGTTTGTGGAAAAAGGAATTGATTTTAATAACAATGACTAGTGTGCACGATTTTCTAATGGGAATGATAATTTCATCCAAGTTCTTTATATCAATATAAATATCATTATAATAAATTTCCATATAATCAAGAATCTTTATGCTATTACTATTATTATTATTTACTCAGTCTTATTTTTCATTTCTCTATAAATCTTAGAAAGGCTTTTAAACTTTTTTAGTCTTTATTATTACTTATTATCATTACTAACAATTAAATTGTCTCTAAACTAACTACAACTCAAAAACTTCAAAACTTGGTAAATATCAAGTTGAGATATACCACCTAACAAGCAAATATAAAAAAAAAAATGGATATTATATACATATTAATCATATTGTGAAGACATGACTTTGTTCTTTGAAACTTTAAACTTCAACAATTAATATGTTGATAAATTATACACTGACATGTAGATTAAATTGCATTATAATAAGAATATTATTACTATAAGCTCCAAGCCCATGTCCTTTTAATATTTGATTTCACCACAATTCGACAACTTGGTATCCTTCAAAATTTTGGACAATTCATTTTAAAGTTCTCTCAAAGAGGTTGTTTGAATAACCCCTTCCCAAGTAATTATGTTCCAACATATAAAGACATATGTCATTACTAGTGATATGCGCCTCTCATATAAGGGATAGATGCCCCAGTGGGTGTAATACAAACTTAATTAAGTATCGTTCCATTACCTCTACAACCATTTTTATATGTCAAAAAGTCATACCAATGCTATTTGTCAAGGGTATTTGGTTGGCATGTCAACTTAGCCCTTATATTCCTTATCAACCAATAAGAATCCTTTAAAGGCCTTAATACTTTTTGCCTATTTACTTTAAGACAAGTAACTAAATCTCATCTTCCCTATTATATACTATTGCCCTACCTCTTTTTATCCTTGCTAACCTAAGGATTAAAGTATTGACATTAGCCTCTAAATAAGCACCTTTTAGCCTTTTCTTTGTCTTATATAAATTTTTCAAAATTTGACATTATCTATGGAAATGACATATTGTGTCTCTTCCTTTTTCTTAAAAATACTCATTTTCTTTTCTATGAAACTTGCAAGTCGTATAAACCAAAATCATAGTAGACGATCTAACTTAATAAGACCTTAAAGTAGCCTCTTTATTTGTTACTTTTAGTTTCGCCATTAACAGCTAAGTCTTGACATTCACTAATCAATTCCAAATGATGCATAACCAAGTCTAGACTCTCATTACAATGGTGGTAGCCTTAATACAAGCTTAAAAAAAGAAGTTGCCCTAAGCTCTAGAAGCCATCATACGTAAAAAAAAGGCAACAACCTACAACATTTGTCATAGAAATTTTAAAAAATGGTCATAACCAAACTTTTAATATTGGTAGGTATGACTACATTAGTTTAGTTAAAACTGTAAGGGAAGCAACTTCCACCTCTCCTAGGCATACGATGGCCTAAAGGTTCTTTTTCTCACCACCTCAAGAGTTTTGCAATCACTCCCTAATTGCCTCTATACTTGACAAGCTTAGGAGTCCCTTTTTAGTCACACATCAACATACCTAACAACCTTAAGGAGAAAATCAATAAGAGCTCCCTACTAAAAATGACAAAGTGACCAAGTAGCTTTGCTACAAAATATTAAAAGATAAACCTAAACTACTCTTGATTGTTCTCTTGATTGTTTTAAGACACTTGTGTCAAAAAACAACCAAGGTGCACCTATCTTAGTGAAATTTAAAATACTTGGCCTAGAAACTTATGATGAAACGACAAACCTATTAGATCATTAGAATTAAGTATAAACTTTGATATACCTACATGAATTATTAGATGTCAAATAACACGATAATGACTTTGAAAGATGAAACTCATAAGTGGTGTGCATAACCTTTCCAAATGTCTATCTTGAACTCAGAGGAAGTCGACAAATAATTTTATACCCACTTTATCATAAGTAAAAGGTGTAAAATGGTCCCTATAGCTTTGATTAATTTTTGACAACAAAGCAATGAGTTATTATGAGACTTTATGGCTTTTTTCAACAAGAAAACATTAATTTTATAAGGCTTGAAGGACGATTTCATGTTGTCCATGTTTGTTACTAGCCTAAGGAAGTCACCCTTTATCTTTTCCTTGAACAAAAGGTTATTGGCAAATCTTGTCGAAATCATACAATGAGCAAAGAGATTTATCCTAGCTGAAGATGCCTTTAAAGCTCAAAATGATACTAATGACCATTAAAGAGAAAGGTGATCTAACAAGAAGCTAATTGATTAAAAAAAAAAAAAGAAATATAATTGTACATTGCAACACAATGAGAGGAGTGTTAGCCTAAAATCTTGATACAACAACTACACTCCTTTGATGACCTAAATGTAAATAACTTTATGAAAATTAAAGATAAGGATATGATAAAGTGACCACACCACTTCAAGTCCTAATAAAAGAAGTGCAATCTTATCAAAATTTTTTGTTTCCATAATGACCATAAGCATACCACAAATGAATGCAAAAGGCTGAAAAAATGACATCAAGGAATTCATCAACCACAAGTTGTTGTTATAGTATATTTAGAGAGAAAAATGATGCAAAACTTTAGAGAGAGCCTCAAGAATAAAACCAAACCTGTGAATAGGATACCCCCTCAAGTAGCAAATTAAAAAATGTAAATTAACCTCTAACTCAACTACCAAGGATATGATCAACAAAATTGTCAAAGGACCCTTTATTGGGATAAGTTCCACACTTTGAAAATCATTTGTAAGTAGATTATTGAATTTGTAGGGCAAAAGACCTCATAAGATAGATATCTTAAGACTCTTATAATGATCCATTTGTAATTAATGTTATAATGGATAATTTTGATGTTCAATTAGTTTTGGTAGAAATTGGTAGCTTAATTGATGTCTTATATTTTAATACTTTAACAAAGATGGAACTTTTAACAAAAGTACTGAAACAAGTCAACTTTTCTCTATATGATTTCTTTAAGGGGCTTATCATTCCCAAAGTTTCATTGAGCATTTACTCATTCTTGGAAACCCACTTCATTCAATGAAGGCAAGCCTTGAGTTTTTAGTATTCAAGACCTCAATTTCCTAAAATATAATTTTTGGAAGGCAAGTCCTTAAAGTATCTTTAAGCCGTTTATGCATATAAGACATGGTCTCTATAAAAAGTTTCTTAGCCCAATGATATGTGTCTTCTTTGTCCTATTAAAGGCTAAGTTGGCTTTTATGCGTAGCTTGCATATCATCTTCAACCCTTTTCACCCTATCATTTATCTCTACAATTCTCTTTTTCCAATATTCAAACTTTTTATACAAGTCCTCCTACTCTTTGTCCATCTTCATAGCAACTTTCATTATACCTTTCCAAATCATCTATATAAGAAAATGATTGCCAAATTTTTTCTCCTCAACAATTAAAGATTTATGTTTTTTTCCTTTTAGAACCTTTAACCTCAAAAGTAGGTCTTTCCTTATTGGATCAATCATGAAGAACTTGCTACTAACTTAGACAGTGGACCAATAAGATGACTAACCTGAATATCAACTTATAGGTCAAAATGATGGGCACTTTTTAAGTCAGAATCTCATATTAAAAACTTTTGACCTATAACAACTTATGTTTCCTTAATTACACCTAGCAAGTTAGAAGACCTAACTAACGACTTATCCTTTTAAATAAACTACCTTTTAAAATGTCTCTTTAAAGTTCTCTCTATAATAACATCCATAAATGTTTTACGATTATCTAATCCTTAAATGTTGTTTGTAATGACTATGTCTAACTTGGAGAGAGTAGGAAAATCTTTAAGTTAGGTCTCTAAGTTCCAAATAAGGGAACAAACTACTATACCCCAATTCTAGGCAAAAATAAATTGCAACCAATACTCTACCTTACTTTCTTTTTGAACCTTTGATTTTGCCTTTATCCTAATAGGGAGTAAATTACAAGTTGACATTATTATTACCTTTAACATTCTTGACATTATAAAGATGGATAAGGATATTCCTAGTTATGATAATACTAACTTTTTAAGCAACCTTCTTTAACATAGTCTAACTTTTTCTCCTTAATAGTTAAAGATGTATGTTTTTTCCTCTTTAAACCCTCGACCTTAAAAATAGGACTTTTCTTGTCAAATCAATTGTGAGGAACTTGTCTACTAAGTCAAACAACAAATAAATAGGATGACTAACCTAAACATCAACTTACAAGTCAAAATGATAGGCAACTTATAAGTCAAAATCTTACATCACAAACTCTTGACTTATAATAACTTATACTTCCTCAATTACACTTGTAGGTTAAAAGACCCAACTAATGACTTGCTTTTTGGAATAAACTGTCTTTATTAAAGGCCTCTTTAGAGTCCTTTTTATGGTAACATCCACATATATCTTATGGATGTTTAATCCTTTAGTCTCATTAGTAATGGCTATGTCTAGCCTAAAAAAAATAGGAAAATCTTTAAGTTAGGCCTTTAAGTTCTAAATAAAAAAATAAAGTACCATTCCTTAATCCTGGACAAAAATAAATTTTGACTAGTATTTTACCTATCTTTTTGCCTAAACCAATTTGATTTTGCCCATGTCCCAACAAAGAATGAATTACGAGCTGATTTTGTTGTTACCTTAAACATTATTGATGTTATGTAGATGGATAAGGATAGTCCTAATGATGGTAATGCCAATTTTTTGAGTAGTCTTTTCCAACATAATCAAAATTTACCAACCGTTTAAATGAAAGCTATCTTAGCATAATCCTAAAAAAATTGAAGATATTCTTGAACAATCTTTAAAATGCATGAAGTTAGGCTCACCTTCAACTATTCAATATAAATAAGGATATGAATTAAAGACATATGACATGCCCTTTTGGTTTCATAAAGATGAAAAATATGGATTACCCTTCTATCAACTAAGTCTAAGTAATTATCATATGTAGTTAGAAAGACCTAAGGGAAATCTTTCTCTCTTTTAGCTTTACAACTTGGCACACACAAAAGTATATGTCCTCCCTAAGTAGGTCATCATCACCCAAAGGCCCTTCCCCTTTATAAACTAACATTTCCTTCTCTTAAGGCATCTTTTCTTACTCTTAAGACACTCCTTCCTCTTAAGGCACTTTTTTTAATAGCCAAGCCATTATCTTAGTAACAAGGGAAGAAAGGGAAAAAGGTTTAGGCATAAAAGTGAGAGAAACAAAGGAAAACTAGAATTTCTTAAGGATAAGAAAAACTCAAAGTGTATTAACCTTATAAATAGAGCAGCCCTTAAAGAGTGAAAAGGTGTTAACCCAAGAGACATCAATTGAAAGGTTTAAAAAGCATAAATGCCAAAAAAATGGCCAACATGAGAAGCATAACAAACTTTAAATTTTTTCAAACTATTAATTGATAAAGGATTAAATATAGCTTTGGGTTTCCTACCTAACCAAAACTTTTAAAGGGGTAAAAACCAATGATAAAGATATTATTATCATAGGTTATATGCTTACATCTTTCCAAGGTCTAGTCTCACCATTCCAACAACTTAGTATCCTTAAAAAAAATTGAGTAATCTTTCATAGAGTTCTCTCAAAGAGATTATTTGGATAACCCCTTCCTAAATAGCTACACTCCAACTTACAAGACACATGTCATTACCAAAGACTCTCACACTTGTATAATGGATAAATTTCCTTAGTATATACAATGTACATATGAACAAGCACCACTCCATTCCCTATATTACATACAACTAGTGCATATCAAAAAGGCATGCCAATGCTACCTACCAAGGGTATTTCACTATCATGTCAACTTAACATATATTGTCTCATCTCCAACTTAAAGCATGCAATTAACATGATTACCATGAATGGAAGACCCACTTCATGATACTCATCAACCTCAAGTCCAAAAGAAAACAAGAGAACAACCAATTAGTCAAAATACAAGCTTGATTAAATAAAATTAATAAGCTAAGTACATATTATTACAACCCAAATTTACCATCAAGGGTTTAAAACTCAATTAGCTAACTAGCTTTAGTGACACAAACATGATATTATACATATATAAAATGAAAGAACTATACTAGTGGAGTTTTTAGTATAAATAAAAATACATAAACACAAATAGGTACTCAAGGCAACTTAAACAAATGCTCTAATTGATTATGTTAGGAGTGTGGGTCACAAAAATCTAAAACTAGTAAAAATAAAGAGTGAGAAATATACATATCTCAATGAATAAATATGGCACACATAATG
This sequence comes from Bruguiera sexangula, assembly GCA_020141445.1. Classification (NCBI taxonomy): domain Eukaryota; kingdom Viridiplantae; phylum Streptophyta; class Magnoliopsida; order Malpighiales; family Rhizophoraceae; genus Bruguiera; species Bruguiera sexangula. The sequence continues at coordinate 2,762,564 of JAHLGP010020637.1, forward strand.
TGGGGAAATAACTATACTACTTATACTCAAGACAAGTCAAATGTAAGTAATTATATTAGCCAAAAAAACTCAAGTGTATTCTCTAAGTTCAAGATATTAAGAACATGAATATACAAATAATAAAAAATCAATATCCATAAGTCAATTTTCTCTACTTAAGTTTACTAACATGTTTTATCAAAACTTAATAACCTCAGTATAATTTATTAAATCAATATGGAAAAATAAAAGATGTTACAAGCATCGTATAATAAGTATGTAAGGTAATACCTTTAAATATGGAAACAAGGTAACCAAACATGTTATACATGTTAGGGTTACTTAGAGTATTCAAGTTGGTCTAAAAACTAGGAGGTCAGCACAAATGACAATTACACAACATCCGACGCCCCTAAATCAAACCAAAATGAATTATAGGATGAGTTAGTTCCCAAGCTAAGGTTACAACTTTAGTAAGGATTTATTTGTTAAGTGAGTATCAGTAAAGTCTAAGACATGAGGTTATTAATCTATTTCAGTTGATAGATATATACTAATACTAAAAAGATAATGGTCAAATGGAATTATCTTTTCACATATGAACGGTCAATAAAAAGAATGATATATACATTCTAATTGCTTTATGCTTGCCATTTGAAAAGGACAAATAAACATTAAAATAAAAAAAAAAAGACAAAGAATAAGAAAAGATGGGTCTTCTTGAATAAACATAAAGTTGACATGTATACAGGAAGTATCACTTAAGAAGAGCAAGGAGAGACGTATGTACCAGGTATAAGTCAAGAAGACATATGTATTAAGTAAACCTTTTCAGGCTGCCACATGGTCCAATAAAGAGAGGATTAGTGGCACTTAATGAATTCTCTATGGTAAGGTGGCTTACCAAAGTACTAGATACTATACATACTTTTCTTCGTCATTTTATGGAGCCCTCTAAAGTCCTATATATATTTCTTACCTCCTCCATTTCAAGGTAAGCCACTGAACCCTATTTTCTTTAATTTATACCTCGACCCTATTTCTCTTGGTCCTCAATAACTTAAACAACGAAGTGTTAATTACCACTCATCGAGCTAGCCATCGAGAACCCCAATTTTGGTGGGTTCAAGTATGAGAATCCGTACTTCGAAGACATGGCTGTTGGTGAAGCAAAGCTAGGCAGTGGGCGTGTTAAGGCTGGAGATATGGAGAGACTAAATGTTTGATTGATTTTTGTGGAGGAAGAGAGGAAGAGTGAGGAGAGAGAAGTCAAAGAAAAAGAGAGAATTTTATTTTTTTTTTGTATTTTTTTAATTAAATTTTACGTGTTATGCCACGAAATTTACATTTGTTTATACGTGATTATACTATTACATAATTTACTAAACTTCACAAAATTATAAATTTTTTTATACATCAGTCTTTTTATCTTTTCGGCGTATCATTTTCAGTTCACGGGTACCTATTCTTCTCTTATTTGGCGTGTAATGACATGGATGCTCGCTCTTTTCAACATGGCAGCTTCCAGGTGGTTTCAAAAATATGAAGCTTTGTGTCCTACATATACGTTAATCAAGGATAATGGCATTGACATTTCCCCCAGATCTTGGGTTATTAATTCGTAAAATTGTCATTCTTATACTGTAATAATGAACACCATAACTTATCGAGGAAAAAAAACTGACGCAACCACTATATTCCCAATTCAGTTTTTTTTTTTTTTTTGGTGTTTTGGGGCTTAAATAGTGAAAATTAAACTCGTTTTTATGCATTCTAAAAAATGATTCTCAGTGTCACTCAACTTAAAACTAATTGGATGCAGTTCAGTTTCCAATAAAGCTAAAATATCTACAACATGATGGCAAAGACGATCTCTCATAAATTTATGCTATATTACTTTTAATAAGCTCCAAAACTTATAGGTTATCTGGCTTTTGTTGAAAATGAAAGAAAAGAAAAAAGAAGTAAGATCTCATTTATCTATGATACATGTATAATATATGTTATTCAAAGCACACGCACCCTGACATATATGCCCATAAATAAATGAAAAAAAAAACTATGTAAAAATTACTAGAGAAAAACATAAAAATAATAAAAAATATAAACCAATTACATAGAAAATAATAAATTAAATTAAATGTAATAAAAAACAATTACTATATTATCTTTCTGTTATTCTCTATGTGTCGATACCTAGTGATGCTTTAAATAAATTGATGCACATATGGGATGGTAGCTCAACTCGGTAGATCTTGTAGTTGGATTCAAAGTTCAAATCTGATGTTTATTAAAGATGGATGACCAAAGCTCTCCTACCATTATTATGGTTACCGTAATAATATGCAGAGCTACGAAGGGCTCAGAGTCTTGTTTTGTTTTGTTAGTACCCGAAACTTAAACCTAGGTTGGTGCCCTTAACTTAGTTCACCAACCTCTCTGATTCTAAACTTCGAATATTAAACCCATTCCATAAATACCATGCCAGCCAATGTGGTTGGGGTCCCGAAATTCGTGTTGGTGGGTCTCATAAGCAATCCCAGCTAAAAACTCCGTTGTCATTATTGAAAGGCTCACCGGCCTTGCACTCTCGTAGAGAGGGCGGGCGTAGGTCATCCATATTTCTATCTTTGACGAACTTTCCACTTGAATTCGCAAGATAAGTAGGAGGTCCCGCCGAGCATGGCAGTAGGCAAACGACTTTAAGAGTGACCACAGAAAAGAAGGGACCTCCTGAATTGAAGTACTGCCACCGTCCCTGGCGTCAAATTGTTGTCATTTGGCTGCAAGTATACTGGCCCACTGACTCCTTGAATTTTGAAATTCTTCTGTGTTACTGTTTTCCCCGCGGATGTATATGAATTCAAAGCATTGGCCGGTTGCCTGTAGGGCAACGGCGTTGGTGGAGTGCAAACCCCACTGGCGTCTAAAGCTCTCGTTTGTTCTGGGCGCAAAGTCTCGTACTCTTTTCATCGGCGTCCCCTCAGTTTCTGATTTGTTGATTATTAATAAACAATCCCCCAAAAATATTCCCTTTTTTTTTTTTTTCTTTTTTTTTTTTTTTGATAAATGTAACCCACTTGTATATTATCTTCTTTTCAGCAAAATGCCGAAAAATTATGTTTGGCCAAAAAGAAAAACAAAATTTTGCCCATAAATCTTAAGCTGTTTTAAGATTTTTACCCCTTTATATTTTTTTTTAGTATCTTTTTTTACCTCTCACTATTAATCCTTTAATTATCAAGATGACATGATAGTCTATGTGATATCATATCATTTCAAATTAAAGATCGTGTCAATAATATTATTTTTAAAACTTTTAAAAAATAAAAATTAATTTTAAAATATTAACAAATTTTAGAAATTAAAAATTAATTTTTAAAAACTGAAAAGGATTCTAAAAACTTCTTAAAATGAAAAAAAAGTTAAAATTAGAAACTAATTTTGATCAATAGAAAAAAAAATTTTAATTTTCTAAAAACAAAAAAATCTAAAAAAAAGAAATTAATTTTTTAAAAAAATTATGAAAAATTTTAATAATAATTTTAAATTTTTGAAAAAATAAAAATTAATTTTAAAAAATTTTGAAGTCCAGACTGATCATCGTTAACCGAAATCTGGGCTGCGGAAGAGGTTAAGACGGCAGACGTGGGAGAATTTTGGAAGCTTGTGGCGTCTATGAGTCCTCTTCAGTTTTTCTCTTTTTTTAATTTCTTTTTGGGGACTATTCGAACAAAAAGACCAAAAAAAAAAAAAAAAAAGAAATTCCGAAAGACCAAAACATAACCGGAAACATCGGGTGCCTATATTGCCATTTTGACCCTTTTTTTTTTTTTTTTTTTTTTTTTTACTTTTGTGGTGTATGGGAAAGAAGTCAATTTTCTTTCTCTACATTGGACCTTCCCCAATTTTAGTTGTGCGGGGGAGCGAATGCAACAAGAATCTAATATGTTAAGAATAGATAATATGGTAGCACAAAAAACGAGATGGATAAAAGGGGGCCATGGAGAATTATTTCTCGTAATATGTGAATATAAATATGTTTCTCAATATTTAATTTTAAATATTAAAATTGACTGAAATGTTATATGCGACGTAAAATACTAAACGAATGCATAAAATACGAGATTCAAAATTAATAAATTAGGCAGTGATTAGTTTGGTCCGCCGCGGACCCGGCTAAGAGATGACTCCATATTCTCTCCGTCGATATCTTTTTGGAGAATATGGAATCCGGAGAGCTTTGTGGGGACTTGCGGTGCAATGAAGAGAAAGGGCCCGAAAAGGTAAATTTTCTTTTTGCAACAACGTGACAGGTTATTCCTAACTTCCTCGGGAAACAAACTGACGAAGTCCCACTGCTGCATTTTGATTTCTCCGGTAATTGTGGTCTTTTTTGCTGCTTCTGTACGAGTCCTCCCCCCCCCCCCCAATCTCCATCTGAATTGTTGTATCGTTTATATCCCCCACTTCAATCTCTGCGAATGTTTGGCGCAGCCCTCCCAGACATTTTTGTTTTTGCCGGTTGGAGAGGAAAGAGTTTTGTAGTAAAAAAACAAATAATTAATCAAATAATATTATATTATAATAAAAATAAATTAATAACAAATATCATATTTAAAGTTTACTAAATACTATTCTTAAAAATAATTTCTACTCTTATAAATAAATTATTTCAGTATAATAAGTTATATCAGTTATTTTTTAAAAATATTATAAATCTTTTATTGATATATATTTCGCATTATAAAATAATAAAAATAATTTAATTTTTTAATTAATTTAATAATAAATTATAGATTGTTGAGAGTATATTTTCCACTAAAAAGAAAAAAGAGACTAGTTATAATGATTCTAACTTTAATAACTCATAAAATAATATAATATAAATTATAAATTATAATAATAATTAATAAGTCATATTATTATAATATATAATAATTAGGAATGAATACAAAATGATTAAAAATTTATTTAAAATGTAAATTAAAATTTTTAAAATATATTATGTTTTCATAATTCACGATTATTTTAAAAGTCTTATTATGATAAATTAAATAATAGGAATATAATACATTATTTTTTGTGTTTTTAGAGTTATAAAGTAAAAACTAGAAATACAAATTTTAATATTTAGAAATATAGTAAAATAAAAATTTTTATGAGTTATAATTTTTTTTTATAAATATTAATAAAGTTGTCTCCACATTATATTTTCTAACATCATATTATTTAACACAATTGAACATTGTTAAACTATGCAACCTAGTTTATTTTTATGAAAATTCTAAAATGTTTGTCTAATACCTTATAGGAATAGTTTTACCCTACTCTTATAGTTAAACATATCAAGTATATATTTTACTAACATAATTTCAAATATTGAAATTATTGTACTATCTACGCTATAAGAAGAAATTTTATAATTTTGATAGTGCACACAAAATTAAACAATAATTTGTTATTATCTATATAAACCTATTTTGAGGGATCTCCTATTACATAAATTGAGTTCTTATTACTTTTATTCATTCTCTATAAGTATTAATTTTATTTCTCTAAACATAATTTTCTAATAGATTTTGTATTTAGTGGTTTAATCGAAGGAATAGTCAAATTAATTTCTAATTTTACAAAATCAAGTGATCATTCCATTACATAATAACTTGTTTTCTCAAATCATAAATTAGACAATAAGTCTAGTCTTTAAATTATATGACTTGTTATTGATATAAATAATAAAAACTTGATTATCATAATATATTGACACTTATATTATTAATATCACCCATAATAAAATATATATTAGAAATTATATTAATCAATTTACCTCCAAACTTGTTATTTCTTAAGCAACATACTCAAAAAATTTTATTAATCTAGTAATAATTGTTTGCTTAGTATATTTCCAAATCATTGTTCTACCTCTAAAGATAAACATATCTTCTATAAATCAAAAAATTCAATGAGTATCACTATACTCTTTCAATATAATAGATAATCTACTATAAAATATATTATAATTCATAATATCCCTCAAATATTTCTAAAATAATGATAAAATGTCATGGTCCACAAATATTCTAACACGGTGTCACGAAGCACTCAACTTGTTAGCTTATAACTCACGTGACAGTTTCTTTTATAATTTTTAACAATTATACAAAACATTTTTTTATCATTTCTTTTAGGCTTTAACAATTTTCCTTTTAAGGTATTATTTACATACTATGAGATTAATATAATAACATGATAAATAACACTTGCAAAGTTCAAGAATGATTAAACTTGAGATCTCTCCATACAAGTATTATATATTATAGGAATTACAAATAACTAAAAAAAAGAAAATCTTACCAAATTAGACTTTTGATCAAACTCCTAGTTAGACCTTTCTCCATAATGCATTGAAGTACTCTTTTTACAATCTTAAATATTGTTTTTATATTTATAAACAACTTATTTCAATACAATAAATTATAATAATTATTTTTTAAAAATAAGATAAAATTTTTTATTATATATATATATATATTTTAAAAAATAATAACAATAATTAAATTTTTAATAAACTATAAAATAATATAATATAAATTACGAATTGTAATAATAAACAAATAAATAAATATTGTTATTATGATATATAATAATTAATAAAAAATGTATGTTTCGTAAGAGAACATCCTTCAATTCAAGCATCGTTTGGGATTGAGTCTCTGATTTGGAACTCCAAGTTTCAAATCAAAACGCAATAAATGAGTGTTCAGTAAACCCTCAAACCCAAGAGCGGGCGGCAAACAAAGATGGAAGGGTGAGTTTCCAAGCTGGCGTGAAATGCCGATATCATCAGGGAAGCGCACCCCAATGCTTCAAGCTGTTAGGACAAAAATACCCTCTGCTAAACCAATTAATTACTATTTAATATCATACAAAAGATTAAGTAGTTTTTTTTTTCCTTTATTACAATTCTAAAATACCGTATGCTATGGTCCAATTACAATTACAATTATAAGTGACCTTTGTCGTCGGCTTATTTCTTTTTTCTCAAAAAATAATTTATTAGAATATATAATATTCACATTTATATAATTCAAGATTTTTTTAAAAAATAACCGATAATTTTAGTAAAAATTAAGACTTCTTTTTACCTATTTTTTTTTGATAAAATATTTGATAAGAACTATTAAAATTAAAATTAGCTCAATTTTAATATTATTTATTATAAAATTATTATTATTATTATTTTAAAATAATATATTAAAATATATAATATTTATATTTATATAATTCAAAATTTTTTTTATATATATATGGTGAAAGTCAAGTCATATTTGCCCCCATCCGTTACACCTTGCTGACTTCCATACCAGCGTTTTACACCCCGAATATCAGGTCTTTTTACAATTCCCATAAAGCTTACTTATCCGCTGAATCGATTACCAAGGTCATTTTAGCAGCCTAGGAAGTAAGAAAGAAAATGCATGTGACAAGAAACTTTGAGAAAGTGATCAACTAGACGAAAAGGGTAATTTTAATTTGAGTTGCCAATTTTTTTTTTCTCCATGTTAATAAAGCGGAAAATATCAGGAGCTAAACACATGCAAAAAGAACATCACCATTTGAACTCGTGCGTGTTGTTTTCAAGTTAGTTTCACAAGATTATTATGAAAATTTATATACGTTGCATTTCTTTTTTTTATTTATATAATATTAACAATAATTAAGTATTTAATGATATATTCCTAATTTATCATATAACTTCTTGAATTATATATTTAGAAACAAAAATGTTGTTTTATGTCATAATTTATCAAAACAACTATTTCATTTACAGTTTACTAAATTCTTCTCAAAATTGCGCTTTTCTTTACTGCATATTTTTCTGAATTTTACTGAATAGTCAATAGTGTTTACTTACAGTAATTTTCTGGATTGTCAGTTTTGTAATTACAACAACAAAACTTTATGGCAATTCCAAGCAGACCCTCAATCACCATTTGGCTATTAAAGAAGAAAAAGTTGAATGTAAACTTCAGATAGTCTAATGTTAAATTGGGCTGTGCTATTGCAATCGACAGTTTAGTATATATGCTTTGAGTTGCACCAGGTTATATATTCCTTTTGTGGTTTTCAAACTTTCTAGATATACTAGCAATTTTATTACTAAAAATTATCATTGGAATGCAATTGAAAGAGTGTTTGGACTAAGTTTTTGTTATTGAGAACAAAAATTACATTAATTAACATGATGAGATAAAAAAAATACAATAACATAATGAAAACTTATAACACTAATTTTTTTTCACACATAATTATGAAGTAATTGTCTTAGAATTTGAATATTTTAATTGCACTTATTGCATACAATTTTTATATTTTCAAAACAAAATTTCACTTTATTTTTATTTTTACATTAAATGATATCTTAAATTTTTTTATGGGGAGAATGTAAATTTATTACAAATTCATAATAATATTAGTTCTTAAACTCTCTTTCATAAGATCACTATGACAACTGTATATTATTTATTATATCTAGTACATTAACTATACAAAAAAGGAAGAGTTTGTTCTCTGATCCATTAAAGAAACCATTTTGGTAATTTTGTTTTCTTCATATAAAAATACTACTATTGCTACTACTTTTTACTGTAACTACTACCAAACAAAGCGACACAATGAACATTATTAAGCATATTACATTGTAATGCTATAACAATATTAATAGAAATCTTTCTAATGCTAAAGCAATAATAACAGTAATCTTTTATTTATTTATTTTATTTTGAGAAGAATGGTAATCTTATCTTTACTACTTCAAGCAACCTCACGAACAATTTGTATGCTCTAGAAGTTGGGAATTAATCCACTTCCACGTAAAATTCAGTGAATTTTGTCCTGTATTATAACTTATTTTATTGCTCAAAAGAAAGAAAACAATTAACTTGTGGAATTTGTGAAGTCTCTCCCAGCAGATCAAAAGTCAAAGCTAGTTGGGGGAGTTCCGATAAGCTAAGACCACACACCTTTTCCCCTCAAGTTATTGTGCTAAATGGAGGCTTGGAGTACGGGATCGCATGGTCTAAAAGATGAAAACCTTCGCATAATTTCAAGAACTAACTGACACGAACCAAACAAATCGTGAGTCAATCGTTGGAAGATGAAAATGTTTTAGGCAGAATTTTCGGTTCTGTTGGTTTTGAATGCACCCTAATCCCACCTTTCGAAAAGAAGAAGAAGGAAAAAAAAAAAAACAAAAAAGGGTTTTTTGTCGTGGGAGTTGACAACCCTAGCAGATGTGTTACCATCTGCCATGTCAAAATGATATTTTCGGAATACTCAATTGTGTTGGGTTGGCCAATTACCTCAGTTCCCAACAACTTAATTTTAGATTAATCCATCCCAAGACTTGGAACTTCCAAAAACACAATCTAACGGTGCTGTATTTAGTTAATGAAACCTCAAAAAAAAAAAAAAAAAAACACGCATGGAGCAAAGTTCCCCGTTGTCTTCTCGCTCGGTCGACCGACTTTTGCACTAATGTATCATTGTATGAACAGTACAACTTATAATATTGTCCTGCTGATTTTTCAACCGCAGGGCCGGTTTGGTCATATTTTCACTCATTGTTCTTACTAATAAGCCTATAACACTCGATTTCGCTTGCTGGCAAAGGATGTGAAAAGAGGGCACACAGGACACGGGTAATGAAGACCTTGACTCCCCAGGTGCGCCTGAACGCGAATGACGTCGTTTCCACGTCCGACCGAAATTGACCCATTGCCCCTTTTCCGGTTGTTTCTATTGCAAGGTCCCGTCGCAGTCGCCGATTTAAAGATTTCGCTGTCAGGCTAGCCATCTATCCATTGCGCTACCTGCCACAACCACGCGCGTGACGCTGCTAATTACCACGAAACCCAGTAAACCCTCACTGAACCATCCACCTGCCATCATGTTTATTTATTACCCATTATATCACTAATTATTTCCCTATATTTAATCCTGCAAAATTCATCTCCATTGCCCTACACCCACCGTCCGCAGCACTCTTTTTATTATTACTATTTTAAAAAATAAAAAAATAATAAAAAAAAAAAGAAATCAACTCTAAGCTAAATTTAACATTCAAAAATATTGGGAAAATTTACCGTCGATCTGACGGAATGGTAAACCAACTGGTTTACTGGATATGTCAGAAAAGGATGTTCTAAATTATGACGTAACCCCTAAGGAGAAGAGACAAAGGAAAGGTCAATGCTTTGTAATGTTCGGTTATTCTCCTCCTAGGTTGATCTATTTCTGTCCTTTCCCTCGATTTTGGTTGATCTATCTCGGCCCTTTTCTTTTATTTTCTCGGAAAACTGTTGATATATTTCTTTCTCAGGGAAAATAACTTATTCGGAACAACATGGACACTATGATATCTACTCCTTGCCACCGCGGCGCATCCGCAAGATTAAATGTTATATGGATTCGGGATGCTATAAATATAAATTTATACATTCAATTATTATATTTAAAATAAAAATAAAATATATATAATTAGTAACTATAATTATAAAATATAAACCCGCGATTTGTCTTATAGTAGATTTTTTTACATACGTTCAATTGAACTGAAAAAATTGGAGATGTTGGACCATCCTTGATCTCATGGTGCGATTCACTCGTGCTGATATCGTCCTTTCTGAAAATATTGTAGAAATGTTAATATCATGCTCGAATAAGTTCTGAACTGTTTCAAAAATGTTAATATTATGTTATAGATATTTTCAGTTCAAGTTGAATATAAATGCATTAACTGTTTTTTTTAAAATTTTTTTTTTTTATACTTGAAACAAAATAAAGCAAAAAGGATTTGAGATGTTTTTATGTAGTAGTTATAATGTTCTTCGCATTTTTGCATTATTATATGAGAAGAAATAAGGGTTTGTTTTGTTTTTTTTTTTTTAAACATGGGCTATGGCGGATGCTATACAACCAATTTAAGAATATATTAATATAAATTAAATGCATAGGACTACATAAAAATAAAAAAGAAAGAAAGAAAGAAAAAAAAAGCAAAATTCAAATACAAGTAGTTGCAATGAAATTTAATCTGCGTTGGGATAGTCATTTCAGGACAATTTTCATTCCATTCCAATAAATAAAAAGCAAAAGAGAAGAAACAAAAAAAAACAAAAAAAAAGAAGAAAAATGAGAAAGTAACAGTTACTCTCTCTCGCATTGTCTCTTTCTCGTTTCTCACAGCAACACGGTCCCTCTTTTATACACCCCTCAGTCTTCACGCTAAAATGCACGCTCAAACGCACACCTTTCACCGTGTGTGCTGCAGCTGCATCTTCTTCTTCTTCTTCTATCTCTGCATCTCTCTCTCTGTGTCTCTAAATCTCCATAGAAAAGCTTGGGAGCTAAAAGGCGGGCAACAGAAATATACATATATATAACCAAGGCTTCACACCACACAGAAACTAAAGAGGGAGAAAGAAAGAAAGAAAGAAAGAAAGAAATCATGCCTCTTGACCATGTTCCCTTCCTATTATCCATCAACATCTTCCTACTACTACTACTACTACTACTACTCTGTATTGCAGCTCCATCCTTCTCCCTGAACCAGGAGGGCCTATTCCTCCAACAAGTCAAACTCTCCCTCTCCGACCCCGACTCCGCTCTCTCGTCCTGGTCCGACCGCGACGGCACCCCTTGCTCCTCCTGGTACGGCGTCCGCTGCGACTCCCCCTCCGGCTCCGTCGTCTCCGTCGACCTCTCGGACGCCAACCTCGCCGGACCCTTCCCTATCTCCCTATGCAGCCTCACCAACCTCTCTTTCCTCTCCCTCTCCAACAACTCCATCGGCCCCACACTCTCTCCAGACATCTCCACTTGCCAAACCCTCCGCCACCTTGATCTCTCCCAGAACTTGCTCACCGGCGACCTCCCCCGCACTCTGCCCGACCTCCCCAACCTCCGGTACCTGGACCTCTCCGCCAACAACTTCTCCGGAAATATTCCCGATTCCTTCGCCCGCTTCCCAACTCTCGAGGTGCTCTCTCTCGTTTTCAATCTCCTCGACGGCACAATACCCCCATCTCTCGGCAACATTTCTACTCTCAGAATGCTTAATTTATCTTACAACCCGTTCTCTCCGGGTCGAATCCCGCCGGAGCTCGGGAACTTGACCAACCTGGAGATACTCTGGCTCACTGAGTGCAATCTGGTCGGCGAGATCCCCGACTCGCTGGGCCGACTCAAAAAGCTCACTGATTTGGATTTGGCCATTAATAATTTGGTGGGGCCCATCCCCAGTTCACTCGCTGAGTTGACCAGCGTCGTCCAAATCGAGCTCTACAACAACTCGTTGACGGGCGGCCTACCGCACCGATTGGGGAACTTGACCGCGTTGCGACTAATCGACGCCTCCACGAACCACTTGACTGGTTCCATTCCGGACGAGCTTTGCCGCTTGCCGTTAGAGTCTCTCAATCTTTACGAGAACCGCCTGGAAGGGAACCTGCCGGCGAGCATTGCAGACTCGCCGGGTCTGTACGAGCTGCGGCTGTTCAACAACCGCCTCGCCGGCCAGTTGCCCATAAATCTCGGCAAAAACTCGCCTCTGAGATGGGTCGATCTGTCGCAGAACGAGTTCATGGGGGAAATTCCGGCGGGTTTGTGCGAGGGAGGGGTGCTCGAGGAGCTTTTATTGATGCAAAACTCATTTTCTGGTCAGATACCCGAAAGCTTAAGTGAATGCCGGAGCTTGACCCGGGTCCGCCTAAGTTACAACCGGTTATCCGGTGAAGTGCCGCCTGGTTTCTGGGGTTTGCCGCACGTTTACCTTCTGGATCTTGTTGATAATTCGTTTTCCGGTCAAATAGCTAGTACTATCGCTGGTGCAGCCAATTTATCCGTGCTGGTTATTGGTAGGAACGGATTTAATGGCAGCATACCCGAGGAGATTGGGTCAATCGAGCACCTTCTCGAGTTTTCGGGAAGCCGAAATAAGCTCAGTGGCTCCCTGCCCAGCAGTATAGTGAATCTGAGCCAGCTTGGGAGTCTGGATCTTCATGATAATTTGCTTTCCGGAGAGCTCCCCGAGAGGATTGATTTGTGGAAGAAAATCAACGAGCTTAATTTGGCCGACAATTCCTTTTCAGGGAAGATTCCCGCAGCAATTGGGCGCTTGTCTGTGCTTAATTACCTGGATTTATCGAGCAATCAATTTTCGGGGGAAATCCCCGTTAGTTTGCAGAATTTGAAATTGAATCAGCTTAATTTGTCCAATAATAGACTATCTGGGCAGATTCCACCCTTGTTTGCTCGCGAGATCTATAAAGATAGCTTCTTGGGGAATCCGGGTCTGTGCGGAGATATTGAAGGTTTGTGCGACACGAGAGGTGAAGGAAGAAGTAAAGGTTATCTATGGCTGCTGAGATCCGTTTTTGTACTTGCTGCCTTGGTGTTCGTTGTTGGTGTGTTTTGGTTTTATCTCAAGTACAAAAGATTCAAGGAGGCCAGAGCCGTGGATAAGTCTAAGTGGACTTTAATTTCCTTCCATAAGCTTGGTTTTAGTGAATACGAGATCTTGGATTGTCTTGACGAGGATAATATTCTCGGGAGTGGATCATCTGGGAAAGTGTACAAGGTTGTGCTCGGCAATGGTGGGGCGGTGGCCGTGAAGAAGCTCTGGGGTGCGGCCAAAAAGGATAGCGATAGCAGTGACGTTGAGAAGGGTCCAGTTCCGGATGATGGGTTTGATGCAGAAGTAGCAACTTTGGGCAAGATTAGACACAAGAACATTGTCAAGCTATGGTGTTGCTGCACCACCAGAGACTGCAAGCTTTTGGTTTATGAATACATGCCTAATGGTAGCTTGGGTGATCTGTTGCATGGTAGTAAGGGAGGGTTGCTTGATTGGCCAACGAGGTATAAAATCGTTGTAGATGCAGCTGAGGGGCTTTCTTATTTGCATCATGGTTGTGTTCCTCCTATCGTGCATAGAGATGTCAAGTCTAATAACATTTTACTGGACGAGAATTTTGTAGCCAGGGTGGCTGATTTTGGTGTAGCCAAGGTTGTTGACTCAACTGGAAAACCTAAATCCATGTCTGTCATTGCTGGTTCTTGTGGTTACATTGCTCCAGGTAAGAGTCTAACCTTTTCTATATATAGGAAACAAAAAACATTTCTGGTTATACTATAGATGACTGGAACTATTTTATCTCGAAATGTAATATTGCTGATTTTATTGCGACATTCCTCTTCATTTATAGTTTGTAAGTAGCAAACTGGTGTGTGTGTGTGTGTGTGTCTGCTCCTTCGTCGGGTGCATCTAACTGTTGTTTCTGTAATGTGCGAAATTCTCCTCATCTGCATAGGCTTCCACACGGGTCACATTCCACATTTATTTTCCATTTAACATTTAGTTAGTGATCCTAACGAGTCTTCTTGCAAGTCTACAAGTTTTCCTTCCCATCTTTTTCTGGTTGTGATTGATAAAACTCATTTAAGTGTTCTCTTGGACAGAGTATGCATACACACTCAGAGTGAATGAAAAGAGTGACATTTACAGCTTTGGTGTGGTTATTCTTGAGTTGGTCACGGGGAAACGTCCGGTTGATCCAGAGTATGGTGAAAATGACTTAGTCAAGTGGGTCTGTACCACTTTAGATCAGAAAGGACTGGACAATGTCCTTGACACCAAGCTAGATTATTGCTTCAAGGAAGAGATACGCAAAGTCCTTAATATTGGCCTCCTCTGCACCAGCCCCCTCCCCATCAACCGGCCATCGATGAGAAGAGTGGTAAAAATGCTGCAAGAAGTTGAGGCAGAGAATCTGCCTAAGGCAGCTGACAAAAAGGATGGGAAATTGACACCTTACTACTACGAAGATGCATCGGATCAGGGAAGTGTAGCCTGAGATTGCCAGATGATTTCTGTTGTGAACTTGCTTATGGAAAGAGCACATTATAAGCTCCAATTTTCTTGTGATCCACTTTTTAAATCCAGCTCTGGTAACCATTTGCTTTAGAAAAGCACGAGGAGTAAGTTTTCCAAACTGAAATGGGTTGTTTTGTGTTCTGTAGTGAACGCAGGAAACGAGAGGGTGGGAGAAGGGCTTTTAAGGTTAAAATTTTAGTGTGTTCTTTTTCATTGTAAAGAAGTTGCTCCTGAAATTTTCCTCAATTTCCCAGTGTTAAGATCTTCTGTTGGGGTGATTCTAGACTGACCCTTATTATTATAATTTTTTTTTACACTGTTTGCTGGGGTCATTAGCTATTACCATTGCTCCCCCCCTACAATTCTCAGAGATTATACCTTGTCGTTTTTCTTGGCACTACCTCATAATATCTAGACGAATCTTGGAAATATGGCCACAGTAGCCTCATCTTCTAGGTCAAATATAGGGGTAGTCTACTGGGGTGGGGGGTGACAAACAATTAAAAATCTTTTAGGATTTTTGAAGTTCATTGCTGGGTGGTCATGTTTTTCACTGCACCTACAAAGCGGGGTTGGCTGTAAATGGGCCGATTTGGTTGTTTGTTAGGGGTTGGTCCTGGATGTGGACCCTTCCGGTTATTTTACAATGAGATCATTGTCTCTTGTTGCTGGATGCACTATCACACAAGATGCCTTCACGCCCTTAGAAAATGACCGAATGCCGTGAATAACAAGTAGTTGAAGGCTTCCAATTCGATTTGTTTTCTCTTCCGCGGAGCTATAACGCAAGAGGTGCTAAATTTTCAGGAAATATTATCGAAATATCAAGCCGGCATCTGGCATTACACCCTTAAAGCCATTCTTTTTGGGGCCTGAAGTGTGCGCTTGTAAGCGTGCTCCACATACGGTATAAAAGAGAGCGATGTCGTTGACTGTGGCGGCTACTTCTAATTACCCCTCGAATCTGTCTATTTCCACTTCCACTAGAAAACAGCAAAATCATATTTAATCTTTTAGTTGATATTTTATTTTTGTCCTAATGTTAAAATATTTCTTTCTTCAAAAGTCCAAATGTTAAAAGAAAATCTAAAAGACTCGTTAACATAATTTTTCCCTGAAAAAATCTTAAATTTTAATATCATTATATTCAATCTGATTTCTAAAATTTTTAAATATAATTAAAAAATCAGTTGATATAGTAAAATAATTTTATCTAATTAATTTTAAAGTTTCATTTTATTATAAAATACTACTCTTAATATTTCAATTGACTGTTATAAATCTTTTTTTGAAAAAATAAATTTTATTAATAAAAATAAATTATGATAAATCTCTTTATAAATTGATCAAAAGTTATTGAAAAATAAGTCTTACCAAATATATATTTACTTAAGCCACTTGTTCCTAAACTACAACCAGCATAGATTATTCATAATGATAAAGAAAACTTAAAAATAATATTTCATTCACAAAAGAGACAATGTACTAACATATATGAGGTTAGAAGCTTTATTATGTATGCTAAAAAAATAGAATAGTATAATCCAAGTAGGCTTCTAGATGTTCAACAAATCCTTCCTCATGTCTTCTCTTATGGTTCTTATATTTATAATGAAGATAAATATAAGGCCAGACATTTATATGAATTTATATTCATAGACTTAGAGTCTATGAAAAATTATTCATACTAAAGGACAGAAAAATTCTGATTGAATTGCTTACTCAAGAGTGAAACTACTGAGAATTCTATCCCTTAGAGGATAGAGCAAAATCACTTATGCCAAACCCAATGAAGCAAATTCTTTCTATTGTAAAAAAATTTTCTCAAGAAATTTTCCTTCTAGCTTTTAATTATCAGGACTGCATGGCAGTATGGACAAATTTCTTATTATTAAGAAATTGGAATCATTCTTGATTTCTTTATTTTCACCATGACTTTAGACAAGAATTCTTAACCTGGTTTTACAACTAGTGGAAATATTTTGGACTTAGTGAAGAAACCTCTTTAGACCCTGTCAAATTTGCCTACGATCATTGTCACAAAACCACAATTGATGATGCCCTATTAAACTCCAAATTCTCAATTTTATTTAAAATTCCCTTGATCACGAGTTAGAATTAGAGGGTTTTAGAGCCTTTTGTGAAGATGCACCCAAAAGAGTTAGAAAGACAGATGAGTATCAACCGGCGGAACAAAATTCCAAAACATGGGTATTAAGGAATATCGGTTTGAGGTTAATAAAGAAAAGACAACTCTATTCCTAACCAATAAAAGCAACATTTAAGTGTGCATCTCTTGAAGAAGACAAAGAAAAATTAAAAGCAGCCTTATCACAGATTTTTTTATGAAAAATCTTTGCTAGAGGATAACTTCTTTTAAAAAGAGGTTGTTTGTCACGACTGTCGACCAATGTTACAAAAACGCAGATAATGACATCTGAACTCAATTATTCATTTTTTAGGTGAACAATGACGCCATATAAATTTATAATTTATTCAAATCTATTCTCTTGTATTATAAATAGAAGAAACTGACGCGAGAAAGATTATCAGAAAAAAGAGAGAACGAAGAGAAAAAAAAAAACAAGAAGAAAAATTTAAATATTATAGTTAAAAAATGATCAGTGTATCAAAACTAAGAATTAGATAGATTTATTATTCCAAGCAATTATTCTTATAGACTTTTTTTTTTTTTTTTGCATATCGTTTTGGATATTATTTTACAATGAGATCAGTCCGAGAAAAATTTCACGATAATAAAAAAAGAACTTTTAAAATTAATTAGATAAAATTGTTTTATTGCATTTACTTTTTTTTTATTTAAATTTTTTATTATACTTGAAGACTTTGCGAATCATATTCGGATGTAATAATAACAAAATCAAAAATTCTTTTAAAGGGAAATAGTGTTAAGAAAATTACTTTTAACATTAGGAATTCTCTAAGAAAGGAAGAGTATTTAGAGCAAATCGAAGTGGTGTTGATGACTATTAATCTTTCGCAGCTTTAATATATCTTTTGTGGCCAAAATAAATTCAGTCACTAGCCAGACAGTTGCGGCAGCCCGAGAGAGGAAAAGGGAGAGAAAGCAAGTAGACGCAACGAGAGGGAAGCCGTCGTTTAACATTACGTTGTTTTTTTCGAGGAAACTTTTCCTCAATTTTTCAATATTAAGATTTTCTATTAGAGTTCTTGCGAGTTGAGCGTGAGAAGACTGATTGGAAAGTATTTCGAAAGTCACACTGACTCTTATTATTATTATTATGGTTATTTTTACACTGTTTGCTGGGGTCATTAGTCTCCCCCACCATTCTTAGAGATTATACCTTTGTCGATTTTATTCGCACTCCCTCATGATATCTAGACGAATCTTGGAAATATGGCCACAGTAGCCTCATCTTCTAGGTCAAATCTAGGGGTAGTCTACTGGGGATGATAAACAATTAAGAATCTTTTAGGATTTAAAGCTCATCGCCGGGTAGTCATGTCTTTCACTGCACCTACGAAGCGGGGTTGGCTGTAAATAGGCCGATTTGGTCGTTTGCTAGGGTTGGTCCTGGATGTGGACCCTTCCTGTTTTAAAGTGCCCTAGACCTCTTGTTGCTGGATGCACTATTACACAAATGCCTTTCACGCCCTTAGAAAATGACCCAATGCCGTCCATAACAACGAGTAGTTGGAGGCTTCCAACTCGATTCGTTTTCTCTTCCGTGGAGCTATCATGCAAGAGGTGCAAAATTTCCAGGAAATATCATCGAAATCTCAATTGGTCAAAATCCACGCTGGCTTCTAGCAGTAATGCCCTTAAAGCCATTCTTTGGGGCCTCAAGTGCGCCTGTAAACGTGTTCTGCTTATCGTACGAAAGAAAGTGTCGTCGTTGAGTGCGGCGGCTACTTATAATTACACCTCGAAATAAACCCATCTATTTATTTCCCCTAGAAAACAGCAAAATCATATTTGATCTCTTAGTTGATATTTCATTTTTGTCCTAATGTTAAAAAATTTCTGAAAGTCTCCTTAACATCATTTTTCTTTAAAACAACAAATTTACTCATTAATACTATTATTATATTCAAACTTTAAAATTTTTAAATATAATAAAAAAAAATTTGATGCAAATAAAATAATTTTGTCTAATTAATTTTAAAAGATCTTTTTTATTATAAAATATTACTCTTAACATTTAAACCAATTGTTATGATAAAAATTTTCCAAGGACAAATAAATTCTAATAAATTTTTTGTAAATTAATCAAAAGTTATTGAAAACTAATTTTTACCAAAAATATATTTACCTAAGCCACTTACTCTTAGGATACAACCAACATAAATTATTCTTGATGACAAAGAAAACCTAAAAATAATATTTTCTCGAAAAAAGAGACAATATACTAATATATCTGAGGCTAGAAGCTCTATTACGTTTAACATTACGTTTTTTTTTTTTTTTTTTTTGCCGTAGAACAACAAAACTCTCCATCTACATTCACTATCAACTCTACCCGTCCTTGCTCTACGTCTTAGCAGTCGGCTTGAAGATTTCGTCCGACCTCCGCCTCCAGATTTGGCTGCTGGAGAAGATGCTGCCGGCGCCGCCGCCGCCCACGGGACTAATTGGTACAGGACTCATCGAGCCTGGCAATGCAGCACCGTAACCTCTTGTTTGCTTTCTAGTAGGTTGTTCTGTACCTCAATTTACTTGATCCTCCCGAGAAAACGAGTCCAGTTTCTAGGGATATCTATCACGTATTTCTTTTATAACTGTGATTTGCGATTGTTAAAACTTATTAAGGTTGGGGACTGGATTCTCAAAGGTTGGGCTTGTGGGGGTCCAATCAATTGAACTCTTTGCTACCGGTCAATTGCTCAATTGTGTTACGGTTGTTGAATTAACTATCAATTGGGTATGGATCATTACGGTGAAAGAGTGACTTGGTGATGTTTTTAAAATAATAAATTAAAAAGATAAAATTAGGTGAGTATAGTTGATAAGTATTTTATATTTTATTAATAAAATTTTGTATATATTTTTAATCATATATCAATTATGTAATGTGATATTTTTTTAGTATAAATTAAAATTATATTATTAATATAAAATATAAATATAATTTTTTTAAAAAAATTAATTTTGATTAGTGAGTAATACAAAAATTGAGGAATTGATGGAGATATTATAAGTAATGAAAATTAAGTAATTGATATAAAAATTATAATTGATAAAAATTGAATAATTAGAAGAGAGATTGTAATTGATGGAAATTGAATAATTGATAAAAAAATTATAATTGACAAAAATCGAATAATTCACAGAGAGATTATAATTGATGAAAATTGAATAATATTTGAAGAGATTGTAGTTAAATTAAGATACATCATTATTTCCTTTGACATCCCCTACAAATTGATCTGGTGGAGCGCAAAGTAAGTTTGGACTGTAAAAGTCGAAAGTAAGCCATGGAAAGCCCATTGTTGAAGATATCAGTAGGTTGATTTGTAATGAAAATGTATTGAGCATTCAATTGATTTTTGACGATCAGTTCTCATATAAAGTGGTAATCAATTTTCACATATTTTATTTAATTATGAAAGATAAGATTCCTTATTAAATAGATGGTAGAAATGTTGTCACACCAAAGAACTAAAGGGCCTTGATAAAAGATATTGAGATAATGTAAAAGAGTCTCAATCCAAATGAGTTTTGTATTTTTGTCGACTAAGTTTTGAATTCAGCTTCTGTGTTAGATCAGGTGACTGTTTGTTGCTTATAGGAATTCTATGAGATGAGATTGGAGCAAGGAATATGCTAAAACTGTTATCTAATTGTCTAATGTCATGGTCTCTAACCTAACCTACATATGAAAAAGTATGAAGATAGAAAGTGCTATTGTGAGTAAAAAGGATGTCATGATGCTATGTGTCGTGAACAAAGCTTAATATGCATTTGACAAATTGCCAATGGACCTTTGTAAGTGCATGCATGAACTGATAAATAGTGTTGACAATAAAGATAATGTTGAGCTAAGTAAGAATAAGATATTGTAATACTCCTATGGTGTTACAATAAAGTCTTGGATTCAGGAATAATTGATCATAATGGATAAATAGAATATTCGAGCTGACAATGTAGGGTGTAGTGACAAGTTTCACATCTTGCATTTTTGCTCATGCAAGAAGATTCATTATATATTTTGTTTGGTGAAAAAGAATGCCATCTGAAGTGTGTTGTAGTTTAATTCTAAGGAAATAACTAAGTTCACCCAAATCTTTGATAACAAATTCTTTTTGTAGATTCTCTAAAAGAGTAGACAATGGTACTATAAAAGATCTGTAAGAATTTTGTCATTGATATAGATAATAAGAATGATACTATATTGTGTTGTATGTAGTATAAAGAATAATAAGTTAGCTGAAGGAGTTACAAAACCAATGGAGATAAGATAATTACTGAGATGTTAGTGCTAGGTATAGGGTGCCTATTTTAGGCCATAGAAAGACTATTTTAGATGGTATACATGATGAGGATAGTGAGGATCAATGAAACCTAGTGGTTGATCCATGAATATTTCTTTGGTTAGATGACCATGGAGAAAGACATTTTTAATATCAAGTTGTTAGAGTTGCCAAACCCTAGAAGATATAGTTATGAGGAATATTTGGATTGTGACATTTTTAACCATTGGATTTAAGGTTTCCTTATAGTTAATTCCCTACTGTTGATGAAAGCTTTTTGCGACTAATATGCCCTTGTATTGTTCAAGAAAGCCTTCTGCATGTAGTTTGATATGAAAGATTGATTTGCAACTAATGGACTTGTAAGTAAGAGGAGATGGTACAAGGTTCCCTATTTGATTTTTCAAAGTGTAGTGTACTCTCTAACCATAATTGCTCACCAATTTGGGCTTTTTTACTGCTTGATTGTAACAAAATGGTGTGGATGAGATTACTAGTGAAGTGGTAATTGCATAGGTGTGATCTATTTGTACATAGCGGCAAGTAATTGTGCCATCTTAAAGGTTGGTCACCATGAGGTGGGCTAGTGATGTCGTGCCTGTTGTGGGGGAAAGTTTGTAATTATGGGATGGTGGTTTGTGAGATAGTTTCAATGACAAAAGAGGGCATTGTGGGTTACAGTTAGAGAGATATAGAGTGGGAAGTGGTGGGACTACTTTGCATAGATGTTGATATGTGGAATGTAGCAGTCCTTGACTCCTACATATGTAAATCATTATATTACAAATGTGTTGGTGGAGGAACATAAAAGGGTAACTCCAATGATGTTGGTGGGGACACATTTGATGAGATGTTAGTGATAGAAGCAACAAATAGAAAAATAGTTTTATCAAAGATTATGTTTGCAACTATATAAAATCATTATTGTCGTGAGAAATAATATCGATAATTCTTGATACATGAGAGATATTCCAAAAAAAATACATCAATGTGACCTAGGCTTTAGTTTATATTTGGTATAGGGTTCTAAGTTTGGGTACACAGTATAACTAAAAACGTGAAGATGCTTAATGGGTGGTGTGGTAGAAAAAGGTACTTCCCAAAGGTTACGTTGTTGTAGAACTGGAGTAGGCAGTTGGTTAGTAATATGAACTACACTTTCAAAAGTAAAATCCCAAAAGTGAGATGGAATAGACGCATAATGCATTATTACTAGACCTATTTCAACCACATGTTTATGTTTACATTTGGTCGAACTATTTTGAAGGGTAGAATAAGGATAAAATGTCTGTTTATAAATGTTACGCTCTTAAAATAATTTATTAAAAGATGTAGAAAGAAATGCTCTGGCACAATCACTATGAATAGTTTTAACTTAGGTATTAAGTTGGTTTTCAATGAAATTTAGAAAGACTACAAAGATATGTAAAAATTGATTATGAGAATTTAATACATAAAACCAAGAAAATTTGGAATAATCATCAATAAAATAAATATAATATTTATTATTTTAGTGAGACTTTATAGGAGTTGGTCCCCAAATATCAAAATGAATTAATTCTAGAGAAGTCATGGACCTATGAAGAGTGGGAAGATGAGGACGACGATGACTCTTACTAGATGCACATATTGAGTAAGTTGGTTATGAAACTAATGACTTGTTGAACATGCGAGAAATAGTTGAATATGTAGTATGACCTAAATGATGGTGTTAATAAACAAGGGAATTGGATTGAGACAGGTAATTAGCTGAAGGAGAAAACTTGAATTAACCCAACAGTTGACAAAGTCCTTGATGAAGATTTTCTTGGAAGAGAATTTTACCTATACGATGACATTTTATAAAAAAACTATTGGATGAGAAAATAACATCATAATTATTTTTTTGTGAAAATTGATAGACTAAAAGTAAATTCTTCTTTATATAGGAAACAACTAAGACATAAGAGAGATGGAAATTTTGAGAAATAAAAATAAGATGAAATTGGGTAATAATTGCCAATAAGTATTTGTATTTCATTGATAAAATTTTTTAGAGTCTTTGACTATACATTGATTATGTAGTGTGTTGTCTTTTTATAGTACAAGCTAAGATTATGTCATTAATGCGAAATACAATTATGATCTTTTCTCTTTGAAAAGAATTGATCTTAATTAATGACTAATTGGTGGAGGGAATGTAGGTAATGGAGATTGAGTAATTGATAAAGAAATTATAGGTGATAGAGATTGAACAATTGGTAAAGAGATTGTAACTAACAGAGATTGAATAATTAATGGAGAGATTGTAATTAATAGTGATTTATCAATTGGTGATGAGATTGTAATTGCTGGAGATTGAACAAGTGTTAGAGAGATTGTGGTTAAATCAAGACACGTCATTATTTCCTTTGACACCCCTTACAAGCTTATGTGTTATAATGCATAGTAAACTTGGAATGTAGAAGTCAAAAGTGAGTTGTGAAGAGCCCTTTAGTGAAGATATCAATAAGTTGATCTGTAGTGGAGATACACTGAACATGTAATTGATTTTTGGTCATCTATTCTTGTACAAAGTGGTAATCAATTTTCATGTGTTTTGTTTGAACATGAAAAATGAGATTCCTCGTTAGATGGATGACAAAGATGTTGTCACACTAAAGAACCAAAATGCCTTGTCAAAAGACATTAAGATGATGTAAAGGAGCTTCAATCTAAATAAGTTTAATAGTTGTGTTAGCTAAACTTTTGAATTCAGTCTCTGTACTGGAAGGGACAACCATCTATTGTTTACAGTAACTCCATGAGATGATATTATAACCGAAGAATATGCCAAAATTGCAATTGATTGTCTAATGTGATAGTATCAACCTAACTTGCATTTAAAAAAACATAAAGATGAAAATTATTGTTGTGGGTAAAGAAGATGTCATGGTGTTGTGTGCTGTGAATAAAATGCAATATGTGTTTGACAAATTGCTAATGGACCTCTATAGGTGCATGCATGAATTGATAGATAATGTTGATAGTAAAGACAATGTCGGGCCAAGTGAGAGTAAGATACTATAATACTCCTACAGTATTATGATAAAGTGTTAGATCTAAGAATAACTCACCACAATGGATAAATGGAATATCTGAGCCGACGACACAGGGTGTAGTGATGAGCTTTGCATCTTGCATTTTTGTTCATGTAAGGAGATCCACCGCATATTTTATCTGGTAAAGAAGAAGACCATTTGAAGTGCCTTGCAGTTTAATTCCAAGGAAATAATTAAGTTCACCTAAATCTTTGATAACAAATTTCTTTTGTAAGAATTATGTCATTGACATAGATGAGTAAGAATATATTATATTGTATTATATGTAGTATAAATAATAATGAGTCAGTTGAAGAAGATACAAAATCAATAGAGATGAGAAAATTATTAAGATATTAGTACCCAGTACGAGGTGGTTATTTTAGGCTATAGAGATACCATTTTAGACAATAAATATGATAAGGATGATAGGGATCAATGAAATCTGGTGGTTGGTCCATAAATATTTTTTTTGGTTAGATGACCATGGAGAAAAGCATTCAGATGCGAAAAACTTCAAAAAGATGTGACTTAGGGGCCTAATGTATGCAAGAATAAAAAAATATCCAAGAAAAGTAAATTAGACTTTAATAACACAAACCTAAAACCTAGCATTAAAAAGAACATGAACTTAGGGTATTTAAAAAAGATATGAATACTATACTCCAAAAAAGAAGGGAATCGAGAGTGATAAGTCAAGTTGAATGCCATAAGAAGAGATAATTCTTGATAAGTTCTTTCGTTCTCAAAAGAACTGAAGGTGAAAACCTTTGCTTATTATTTCTGTCAAATTGTCTAATTTTCCATATTTTCCTTATCTTATTTATATTTGATGATATAAGGAAAAGTCTTAATGATATCAATCCATTTGGTATGTTTTTTGTTCAACTTTCCTTTTCCCTTTAACTGTTTTAAGGATTCATGGTTAGTATGAATGACAAACTCCTTAGACCAAAGGTAGTGTTGCTATGTCTCTAAAACCCATACCAATGTATACATTTCTTTATCATAAGTAAAATAATTAAAACTTGCTCCATTTAGCTTTTCATTAAAGTAAGTAATTAGATGCCTTTTGTTTAAGTTGTCTTTCAAGTTTCATTGCCATATATACCATGTCTTCTAATTTCACCTAGTGTTGCAACTTAACCACATCAATTGTGTCCCTATTTAGCCCTTGTAAAAATTGAGCCATGGTTATCTCTTTATTTTATATTTTCCTTAATCATGACAATCTCCATCTCTTTGTGATAGTTCTTCACACTTTTGGTGCCCTTAGTGAGCCTTTGCAACTTTTAGTACAAATACTTATAATATTGATTGGGGACAAACCCCCTCGTTATAATAGCCTTTATCTTCTTCCATGTATTAATAGGCCACTTATGATTTTTTCTCCTAGCAAAACAAGTTGATCCCACTAAATAATAGTATAATTAGTAAATTCAACGGTAACAAGCTTTACCTCTTTCTTCTCAAAATAGTTATGGTAGTCAAAAACCATTTTAACCTTCTTCTTCTATTCTAGGTATGCATTAGGATCATTCTTAACTTAGAACAGATGAATTGTCATTTTAATATTGCCCAGATTAAGGTCATAGGTGCCTTGCCTAAAAAAATCGCTTTAATCCCTTCAATTATTAGTAGTTTTAACCACAGTAGTTCGATTGTCAAATTCATCATTTTTTACGTCATTTTCATGGTCATATGCTCGTCTCAATTACCTTATTGCATGAAGAACCTTATAGTCCCTATGCCTCATTTGCAACTCTATTATTGTATTAGTTTGCTCCTCCATTCTCTTTCTCATATCATTAAATCTAGTATTCATGCACTCAAATTGTTATTGTATATTTGTAATCATGAATGACATATCACTAACTCCCTCTTAAGCTATACCTTTTTCTATGGAAGTGATAATATTTCTTCTGTCCAAAATCATTAGGATATTTTACAAAACACTCACTTATATGTTTCACTCAAAAGAAAAGGTGTCACACTTCCTTGTGTTTACACTTTTTATGGTTTTTTCTTAATATGAACTTACACATTTACCTTTTACCACTCAAATTTCCCTTTTTAGGTCTTTAAAGAACTAAACAAGTTAAATCAGGAGGATTTTTTTTTTAGAATAAAATAAGGTGAATGAGGTAAAATTGAACTAATTGGAGAACAAGGAGTTAAAAAGCATAAACAAATAAGGATATCAAGAAAAACAAATTTAAGGAATTAGACTCACATAAATCAAGATAGAGGGTCAAACCTAAATGACATATTTGGATGACATAACAAGATAACAGATAATAGAATTAGAGTTGAGTAAAAAAACTATTTTATTATTGTGGTCAATATGATCAAATTATTAACTTTTATCAATAACTTAAATTTGATGCTTTTTTTTTGTTCCTTATTTTTTTTCCTTCCTATTTTTTTTTTCCTTTAAATCTAAACAAAATAACAATAAAATACTTAAAGACAACAAATGGAATTAAAAATAACACGTTTTGGTAGTTAGGATCTCAAATAAGTGAGCAAAGTAAGTAGGATTGCAAACAGACATATCAATACATTTGAATGGTAATGCATTTAATAAACAAATTAAACAGAAATAAATAAATGACAAGACAACAAATTGGATAGTTAACTGATCCAATCTAATTTAGAGTTAGGTTTTAATACCAATAGGTGCGAAAAACCCCAAAAAGATGTAGTTTAGGGACCAAACACACGTAAGAAATTAAAGAATATCTAGGAAAGTTAAATTAGATTTTAATAATATAAACCACAGACCTAACATTCAAAGGAACACGAATTTAGGGTATTTAAGAAGGATATGAATGCCATATTTTAGAAAAAAGAAGGGAATTAGGAGTAATAAGTCAAGTTAAATGCCATAAAAAGAGATACTTTTTCATATGTTCTTTAGTTCTTGAAAGAATTGAAGAAAAAAATCCTTACTTTTTATTTCTCTCAAAATTTTTGATTTTTTAGAATTTACAAAAAGATGCCTATTTATAGGTTAAGATAGCAAATCTAAAGAAGTATAAATTCCTATTTACGACAAATCTTTATTTATGAGAAACTCCTATTTAGGACAAATTCTTATATAAAAAACTTTCACTTTTATAACAATCACTTATTTCAAATAAACTCCTAATTAAGAGTGAATGTTATTACCTAGTTTTACCTCATTAAGTACTCCAATCATATTAATAAGATCTTGACTTTCTTTTAAATTTGAATTCACACCATTTGTATTTTAATTGGTCCGAATATCCTTGATTAGCCCATTTAGTACTTTTTTCGTCTTTTTGTCTTTAACTTGTGTTATTAAACCTTCTAGAATATGCAATGGATATCTTACATCCTTTAAAACCTTCCACGTATCATCTCTAAACTTCTCATCACATTTTTAACATTAAGTTACCATAGTTGCCAACCCTTTGAAAATGTAGTTGGGAGAATTGTATGTACTGTGACATGTGTTAACCATCGGATTAAAAGTTTCATTATGGTCGATTCCTTATTGTTGACCAAAACCTTTTGTGACTAATTTGGCCTTGTATCGTTCAAGAGGGCCTTTTGCATGAAACTTGATAGGGAAGACCCTTTTGCAACCAATGATCTTACAAGTCAGAGGAAATGATGCAAGGTCCCATGTTTGATTTTTCAAAAGTGCAGTGTAATCTTTAACCATAATTGCTCACCAATTCGGGTCTTTACCACATAGCTGTAACAAGTTAGTATAGATGAGATTGTTATTGAAGTGATAAGTGTATAGGTATAATCCTTTTGTGCATGACGGTGGGAAATTGTGCTCTCTCAAAGTCTTGTCATTATAGGGTGGGCTAATGGTGCCTATTATGAGGGCGAACTTATAGTTTGTTGAATGGTAGTCTGTGAGATAGTTTTTGCAGTAAAAAAGGGCATTACAGGTTGTAGTTGGAGAGATATGAAGTGAGAATTGGTGGGACTATTTTGCACAAATGTTGATATATGGATGTATTAGTCCTTGACTCCTGCACATGTGAATCATTATGTTGCAAATGTGTTAGTGGAAGAACATGAAGGAGTAACTCCAATGATCTTAGTGAGGACATATTTAATGGTACATTAGTGACGGGAGCAACAAATGAAAAAATAGTCTCATCAAAGATTATGTTTACAACTATATATAATCATTGTTGTTGTGGGGAATAACATTGAGAGGTCTTGACACCTGAGGGATATCTTAAGAAAAGAGATTGATGTGACTTGAGCTTCAATTTATACTTGGCATAAGGTTGTAGGTTTGGTACATAGTATAGTCAAAAATGAAAAGATGCTTAATGGGTAGAAAAAAGTACTTTATAGAGGCTACGTTGCTGTAGAATTGGAGTAGGTAGTTAATTGATAATGTGAACTACATTTTTAAAAGCAAAATCCCAAATGTAAGAAGGAATAAATGCATAGTGCATTATTGCCAAAACTATTTCAATGACCTGTCTATGTTTATACTTGGTTGAATCATTTTGAAGTGCTAAATAAGGACAACCATTTATAAACGTCACTCTTGTAACAATTTATTAAAAGATACAAAAAGAAATTCTCTGACACAATCATTTTGAATAGTTTTAACTCAAGTATTGAATTTGTTTTCAACAAAATTTATAAATACCATAAATATATATAAGAATTGATCACAAGAATTGATCAAATAAAGTCAAGAAAATTTAAAATAATTGTCAATAAAAGAAATACAATATTTATTATTTTGGTGAGACGTTACAAGAATCAACCCCTAAATGTCAAAATGAATTAATTTAATGAGAGCCATGAACTTATGAAAGTGGGATGATGGGGATAATGATGACTTTTACTAAATGCACATGCCAAGCAAGTTGGTTATGTAACTAATGACTTGTTAAACATACAAGAAATAGTTAAATATGCAATATGACCCAAATACTTGTGCCAGTGAACAAGAGAGCTCGATTGAGACTAATAATAAGTTGAAGGAGAAAACTTAAACTAACCCGACAATTGAGAGAGTCATGGATTAAGATTTCATTGGAAGAGAGTTTTGCTTGTACAATGATACTTCACAGAAAAATAATTGGGTGAGAAAATGAAATCACAATTGTTTTCCTCTAAAAATTGATGAATTGAAAGTAAAATTTTCTTTATAAAGGGAACAACTAGGATACTAGAGAGGTGAAAATTTTGAAAAATAAGAGTACCTATATGAGTTATCAGAATGCTAGAAGCATTACTTATGGTATCTAAAATTTGGATACGATGGGTCTAAAGATATTGATAGTGGTGGTGAAATTTTAGTAATATGGAGTTGTGATGCTAAACTTGAAGATTGTGGTGGAGGTTTATGATCACAACACACATTGGCTCAGTGATCAAAATGATTGCAGCGTTGACATCAAACATTTCCTTCCTTTGATTTCTATAATTGCCTACATTTGTTGAGTAATTTGAGGTTAAATTTTATGGAGCAAAGTGTTGCCTACTTTGCAGAATTTATTGCTTGGGTCATGGTAACCGATCTATATGAGAAAGAAACTATTGTGGTGATCCATTTGCTTGGTGTGCTTTCTATGCCGTGAACGTTACTAGGGTGGAAAATAAGGTCATGAGTGAATCTAATTAGTTTGACATTTATATTTTCATAAGAGATGACTTTAATACCATATAAAACAATAAACTAATAAGATGAAATTAGGTAGTAATTACTAATAAGTATTTTTTATTTTATTGATAGGATTTTGTATATACTTTGTCCATAAATTGATTATGTAGTGTGGTGTCTTTTGATAATGCAAGTTTGGATTACGTCATTAATGTGGGATACAGTAATGATTTTTTTTCTTTGGAAATAATTGATCTTAATTAATGAGTAATTAGTGGAGAGATTGTAGCTGATAAAAATTAGGTAATTGATGAAGAGATTATAGGTTACGAAGATTGAGTAATTGGTAGAGAGATTGAACAATTAGTGGAAAGATTGTCACTGAAGGCTAAATCCATTACCTATGATGATATTTTGGTTGCTTGTGTAGGGCTGAAGAGAAGACAATTGAGATGAATTGTTTATGACGTGATGTGTAATACTAGAATTTGGATACTACAGGTCTAAAAATACTAATAATGGTGATTGAATTTTGGCAATATGGATTTGTGATGTTGAGCCTGAAGATTATGATAAAAGTTTACAATTACGACATACATTGACTGAATGATCAAAATGATTGTAGAGTTCCACTCCTTTGATTTTTGTAATTACCTGTATTTAGTGAGTAATTTGGGGTTGAATTTTATGGGACAAAGTATTGTCTACTTTGTGGAATTTGTCGCCCAAACTATGGTAACCTATCTGTGTGAAAAACAAAACTATTAGAATGATTTATCCATTTGGTGTGTTGTTCACATCATGAACACTACTAGGGTGGAAGATAAGGTAGTGAGTGAATCTGATTAATTATTTATACTTTCATAAGAGATGATTCTAATATCATGTAAAATATAAACTAATAAGATGGAATTAAGTGACAATTATCAGTAAATATTTTGTATTTTATTAAAAAAAATTTGTAGTCACTTTTGACCATATATCAATTATGTAATGTAATGTCATTTTATAATACAAGTTAAAATTATATTATTAATGTAATATAATATTTTAATCTTTTATCTTTGTAAATAATTAATTTTGATTAATAAATAATCAATAGAAAGATTATAATTAATAAAAATTAAAAAATTGATGGAGAGATTATATGCGACAAAAATTGAAGAATTAGTGAAAATATTATAATTGATAAAAATTGATTAATTAGTGAAGACATGGTAATAGATAGAAATTGAATAATTAGTAGAGATAATGTAGATAATGAAAATTAAATAATTAACGAAGAGATTATAGTTAAATTATAACTCATTTCCTTCGACAATGTCGATTACTAGCTTGCCAATTTCTTTTCCCCGAAATCACGGCAGCAAAGGCTCTTCTATTTTGACTATGCTTCGGGGAAAAATCGGAAGGACATAGATAGATAAAGTGCTGCGGAGACATGCTATTGTCAGGCACACATGAATCATATATATCATGCTAGGCATGTCCTCCAATTTGCTGACGAAGAAGCACCGCTTTAACTGCAGCTCTGAACATCACGCCTAATCAAATTTCCAAATGTTGACTCCAACTTCGGCAGGTCCATGGAGTCATTTCTCACATGGCACAACCGCTCTGGTATTTCCTACACAAGCTTCTTATTTCTTTCCCTCGTGATGCTGCCATTTCATTACGAGCTTGTTACAAAAGCACTCCCGTTCGATCCGTACCAGTGCATGTAGCAAGAAGTAGCAAAAACAACAGAAACATTTAACCACGATCTAAGGCCATCAAACAGGCTACCTTGTTTATTGTAGCTACTTGGATGTCCAACATTTTCCAGCTCCCTGACTGCCGCAGTTTTCTCCGACTACCAGACTGGCATAAGGCTTGACATGAAGTTATTCAAATGTATGTTTCAGTTAATTAAAATAGAAAAGGAGAGGTACAGGCTCATCAATACCATGCAAAGTGATAATAACGGCACCGGAGAGCAACAGAAAGAACTTGATTGAAAACTTCACAAAAAATAAGATGCACTCACTCTGTCAACTAAGAAGAAAAGGCAATGGTTCGTTCGCTGTTCTAACAACCTATAAACAGTGCAATATGAATCTGCCAAACTGCCAAAATGCATGATGATAGAATTACAGACGTTACAAACCTGTATTCCAATTATTCTCGAGTGCTCCCCTAACGCTTTAATAACCAAAATTTATATTCTCTAATGGGACAGGCCCCACCATTGTCAACCTCTATGATGCTAATTGAAGAGGAATCATATCTCTCTTATTCTATAAGGTCAATCACCGTCAACGACATGTCCATCCTCCAAAAGCACTACTCTCTCACCAAAATAGCCCAGTCAGCATCACAGGGAACCAAGAGAAGCCAGGATTTTCAATTCCCATTGTTATTTGTTGAAGTGTAGAAGTACACACACTCCACAGTTTTCTTTGATATCTAAGTATATAATTTTGAGAACAAAAATCATTAGGTTACTCTAAACGACAAAAATCATAAACCAGAACACGCAAATTTGGTAAAGCAAACCTTACTGATTGTTTGACTCGATGCGAGATTAAAAATGCGATACAAGAAACAGAATCAAACATAAAAAATTGAAAATGGGCCGAAACTTCCATGGTAACACCTCATTTGCAACAAAGACCTTTTAGAGGTTGGTTTATTATGGAACAACATGTTTTCTACTTACTAAAATCAAATTTCAATCTTATACTTTTCTTCTCAACACCTCCAAGATCAAGTTCAAAAAAGAAAAAACATTAAAAAGGGAAATTTACATTTTTAGCATACCCTAGTTTGTGTTCGGTAATGCTTCACACATACATTTTAAAATATTACAAAAAACATACTATGACTAATAATTGTTGATTAACAATAACAAAAATGGTAAAGAGGCACACATGTCCTTTCTTTTAGCAAAGTTTATACTGTTTTTAAAAATAGTGACTATAACAATTAATAAATTGAAAATAAAAAACATATAAAGCATTTGCTTGGCTAAAATTTCCAGCACCAATATTATCATTTTTAAGAATCAACACAACCAATAATCTAACTCCAAAGTCTAGCTCCCAAACGGTTTTCCTTTTCTTCCTTCTTCATAAATTAAAGGTTCATTCGTCTCTTAAGACATTTACAATGATATCTTTGTAAATATTTCAAATTTTATTAATTGATATGTAAGGTTATTTATTATCAAACTTAAATGTTATTATTTTTTATTACATTTTAAAATGTAAGGTGTGAATTATTATTAGGTCGAAATTAGAGTATGTTAAACATAAATTGTCCTTAAATTATAAGAGAGTTAGGGAAACATAAATATTTGCTACCCTTAAGTAATCAAATTTGGTCTTCTTCAATCCATCAAGAAAAGAGTAAATGAGAAATCTGCAACTTATGTTTTTGTAAAATTTAGATTTATTAATTAATGAAATTAATGAACAAAGAGTATTGAAGGAGACAAGATAATCAAACACATCAAGGCTAATTATTTCTTTACAACAAGAATCTTTAAACACAAAAGTCTAAAGTTTGTGATAGCACTCAATAACTAATTAGTTAGGTAAATACAATAGTTTAAAATTGGAGAAAAATTTGAGTGCACTTTAAATAAGTAGTAGATTTGTGAGTTTGACACTATATCTTAACTAAAATTTTTTTTGGATCCTTCTTAGTTATCTATTACTCATTCCTTTCTCTCATTTTTAATGTAGGATTTTTAACACTTATTTACACACTTACATTTGAAATTCTAGCAATCTTCTCCTTAAGTATAAGCCTTTTTCACATTAAATTTATTTTCCTTGAATGCGCCAAGAGCTCATTATTATTCCACCAAGTCCATTCGCAAACCAACCTTACTTCACCTAATCTGAAATGTGCGTTTCTTAATACTTTAAAAGTTACATCGGGAGCACACATGTTACCACTCTTCTTTTCAGAGTTGTGTCTTACTACTCCACTTAAACCTTTATTTTGGTAAGTATAATTCATTTCTTCCTTTTTTATAGGAGCAAATTCATGAATTTAATACTACCTTTTAAACCAAAATCTTAAAACATTGAATATATGGGTTTTTCCCATTTATATGTTACTTACTTCTCATTTTCTTTTTTAATATGAGATTTTTAACACATATTCACACACTTACACTTGAATTCCCAACAAAGGTTTATAAATGGTCCATATTTTCATGTTTCAAAAAGTATATAGTAAGGATTAACTTTTTACCTTTAATTTATTTACACCAGTGATCTATATTGAAGTGAAGGAAGCAACACACTCATAAATCCAACATTTAAAAACTTTGTTGTGATATCACATTAGTTTTTCCATGAAATTCCTTCATTGCTAATGAAGATGTGTCTATTTGAAGTCTAGATCTAGTGCCTACAAGAAAAAGGAAGGCTAAGAGGTGTTAGGTTGCAACTTGATGTTAGCACTTTGATGTTTAAGTTAGCAAAAGGCTTAAGACCCAGGTTAAAATAGAAAGAGCTAGAGAAGGTGTAAAAGACTTACCTTGCAGAGGGTAAAAGCCATCCTATTTGTAAAGCTTGGAAAGGTACCTAGTTTGGTGGTTCGCAATGCTTATTCAAATGCTAATGATAAGGGTTATGAAGTTTGTGAAAGGTTATGGTTAGGCGTAGTAAGCCCAAATAGGAAATATTGAGCCTTAGTTTAATTATCTAGTATGGATTTAAAGGGAGGTCGATCCTTGAGACATGATAGGCCTAATTTAGTTCTTAACACCTAATCCCTCCCAAAAAGAGTTTGAACTAGGTGATTGAGTTCAAGCTAAAAGTTTATTGCTAAAATTATTACAACAATCATTGGTATAGGCATTTTGAGTTAGAGTTTTCTAACAAATGCCTTTAGTTGTTGGAGAAATTTCCTTTGCTATGTAGTGGGAGAGAACTCTGAATTGAGAGCAAAAAAGCTTTTGATTAGGAGTTAAAGTGAGCTCTAGCTTAGTGTAGTGAGAGGTCTTCTGTTTATATGGAAGAAACTCACATTTGACCAAGAGATTTTTGGGATTTTAGGTTTTAGTGTGTGATTATGAGTTAACAATTTCACATTCGAAATGAGAGAAATGAGTATATAACATATAAATTGGAAGAATACATAAATCCAATGTGTTAGGATTTTGAATTGAGATGTAGTGTTAAACCTATAAGCCTATTATTTACTTAGACTTTAATTAGATATATATTTTTTTTTCTAATTTTGGACTCTTACCTTTACTTAAACAAGGAGTATCAGAGCATATAATTTAGCAAGGGGTGAATATAAATGACATATATTTCTTATATTTGTTACCCTTATAAGGAAGGAAGATACATATTAGATTCACTAAGAGTGAGGTTTAGGTGGAGGAGTTAGATATGGTTTTAGGAGAAGAGTGTTAATATGTGTACCCTTAAGTATGACTCTTGGAGTATTGGTTGAGATTAAACAAAGTAAAGTTGGCTTGCAAATGAGCTTCATAGAGTCACGATGGACTCTTAGTTCATTCAAAGAGAGTAGCCCCATTGTGGAAGAAATTCACACTTGAGAGAGAGATTATTACAATTTTAAGTGTGAGTGTCTGGGTTATGTGGTTAAGGAATAACATATTGAAAGTCCAAATAGGCTTGATAGAGTGGTAATGAACTCATAATGCATTCAAGGAGAGTAAACTCAATATGAAATAGATTTACACTTAAAGGGGATATTATTACAATTTCAAGTGTGAGTGTGAGTTGTGTGGTTAAAAAATCACATGTTAAAAGCAAGATGGAGAAGTAAGTAATATGTAAGTAGGAAGAACTCATAAATACAATATTGTAAAATTTTGTATTGAGACATGATATTAAACTTACGAGTTTATTACTTATTTTGATCCTTTAAATTTCTTCTTAATTTTGAATTCTCGTGTTTCCCTAATAAGAAAGTTTACACAAAGGACATTTCTTTTCTATTGGTAGATTAAAGAACTCAGAGCTAGTTTCTGAACAAACCTCTTTTACATTAGATAACTATGCTTTTTGACTGGAATTTTTTTCCTCATAACAATAGAGAATTAATGTATTTTCTTTTACAAGTGCCCATTTTGCATAAGACTTCATTAGTAGAATAGTCCTTTTGCTTGGATTCACTTTTGTGGGATTGGAGAGAATTACTCATTTTTGCCACTTTCTTTTAACACACTTTTGAAAAATGATCCTTGGTATCATGTTAAGGTTACTACAATTGGATTTGCAGGCAATAGATTTGAGTCGTAAAGACAGCCTTTTTATAAAAATAAGGATAAGACTAGGTATATCTGATATTTCCTTTTGCTTCAAGCAATGTCTTTGCTTTATAATTTTCAACTAATTGTTTTACTTGTTCTGTAAGGTATAGTGATACATGTTTTCAGTTATTTTCCTGTTGCAAATTCTCTTAGATTTGAGAATTAGAAGTTGATCTGAACCTGTATAAAAAGTTCAGAACCGACAACTTCTTCACGTCAAGTCTTGTTGGAAGTATTTTTCACCTTAAATTTCTGGTGGATGTTGTATATTGCTAGGAATTTGCTAGGCTTGCCCTCACACATGCATGCACATTGCATATACTTATCAATAATGTAACATCTATTTTTTCCTAAAATAAAGTAAAAAGAAAAGGACAAAGTACTTTTATGGAATCAAGATATGTTTGACAAACCGGTCCTTGCGTGGTAGGTCATAGCTTGCGAAAATCAGAATTTGAAGGTTACCTAAAGATAGCTCAAGGTTTGTAGATGAAAATTCATTAATCAGAATTTGAGGTTGTTTTGACGGTGGATTATTACGTGATTTTGTGATTTCTGGTTATAGTATATGTTTGTCTCGTGCCTTTGGATTGTTTTGGGGAGGGCCGGAGGGGACAGCGCCAGGTAAATGTGCATTATTCATAAAAGTCAAGTTTTATTGATCAAAGACTTGAAAAATGAGAAGGTTACTTGGGTACTTATGAACATCAAGGATTTGTCTTCCATTAGAATTGGCATTCTTGAATAGGATAATATGTGATAGGTACCAACAACTACTCTACAAAAGAGGAAATTCAAAAGTGTTCCTGAATAACCACGGTAAACTTTCTTGCACAAAATAAGCGTAAAATGCTAAATAAGATTAATGTCTTGAATAGCCAGATAATGCAAAGTGTTGCTGAGACTTTAAGATTCTTTACGTATTAATTATTTGCATGTGTTGATTATAGATATTTGTTTATTAAATGCTGCTTACATATAACTCACCATCATCCTTGTTTGTCTAAGGCAAGAATCTAATATAGGAATGCCAACAAAAACTCCCAAATTACAAGAGGGGCGCAGAATCCAGTATTGCTGCCACTCGAGAATTGTGAAGAAATTTCTTAAGGTTTGTTTATAAATGACATGCATATAATCAATGAATCTAGAAAGGCAAGTTTAGTTGAGTTCTTCATGTGGATCGT
The DNA here is from genome assembly GCA_020141445.1 of Bruguiera sexangula. Taxonomy (NCBI): domain Eukaryota; kingdom Viridiplantae; phylum Streptophyta; class Magnoliopsida; order Malpighiales; family Rhizophoraceae; genus Bruguiera; species Bruguiera sexangula. The sequence continues at coordinate 2,800,077 of JAHLGP010020637.1, forward strand.
TATTTTCATATTTCATGTATATTATGTTTAAAGAGACGTTTAGTGTTAAATTTTTGGAGTTCCATCAGCCATTGTGTTCATTTTCCTGCTTCAAAGTTGATACTATTTTCCTCTAATTTTCGACAATTGCTTTAGTTATCTGGGGATCATCCTATCCCAGTCGATGACCCTATTCACGCTGGTCCTCTGAGTAGAGCATCGTAAAGGAAAGAATCTCATAACTAAGCAGGCAGAAATAACTCAAAACAGTATCAACTCATGCCTCAAATGGAACAAAACTAGTATGGTACATGCAAGATCTCTTGGGGCAATTCGAAAAACCTTCATGCACCTCAGAGATAGGCTAGAAATTGATAGCAGCCTTTAACCCATGGTTACTCTCTCCCAAAGAGACCCATCCAGCTGTTCTCAACATCATGGCTTTTCAAGGTGAACATCTTTTCAATGTGGGCGTCCACAGAATGGTTGTTAATAATGCCATGGCAGGTAGGGTAAAGGCCAGTGAGAATTTAGTAAAGATTAGGAAAAGTAAGAGTAGGGAATATTGGAATCAAATCTATCAGCCTTAAAAGGTGACCTTCATGCGCGTTGGGATCTAGAGTTGGGTACTAAATTGAATCCCATTCGAAGAAATCAAGAGGATTAGAGTGACTCGGAGCTCAGCTGGTTATGGTTTGACTACCAGGTTGCAATTGGGGGAGGGAAGGAACCCTGACCGGCCCGAAGTTAGGCAGATCAACCAAGGTTACGGTTAATTGAGCTGTTCACAGTTCCAATTATGGTTCTTGTCAGGGTCTGGTTTTATTTGGTTCGGTCCGGTTCAACTTTTTTTTTTTTAAGAAAATTGTAACATTTTAGAATTTTCTTTAAAAAACAAGTTTATAGGGAAAATTACGGATGTTGATAGAGAGACCATAACAAAATTTACAACAAAAATATGAAAGTAAAGAAGAAACTTAAATAAATAGAGTTGGAGCTTAGTTTTTACTTAATTTTCAAAGCATACGTAATTGTTTTATCTTAGTTTAACGAATCTCCTTACCTTTGGTTGATCGTCGACTTACTCGTTACCTTGGTCACTTGTTTTGGTGGATATAACTTCGGTTGTGAAGTTGTATAATTCTTTGTTGTTTCGCGAACTATATCTTGTTGTCGAAGTGCTGCTTTCAACTAATTGTCAAGGCATGGTTAGACTCAACCGATTTTGGCGTCATACTAGGATGGGTTTCATCAAAGATGTTACCTCTAGCACTGCACATCTATTCAACAACCATTAAGACGAGTTGCCATGATACGTTTGATGACAATGGAAAGGTATAGATAAGGGTTCGAATACTACCTTCACAATTTGACAATTTCGAACTCTTCACTTGCCTCATCAAAGGCCAAAAAAAAAAAAGCAGTAAAATAATTTTCAATCTGAGTATCTTAGCCTGATATCTTGTACATCTTTTGAATTTGAAGTAAGATTTACTCACTTTTCATAAGTTTACATAAATCTCCAACTTGACTAATAAGTCCAATTTAATTTTGGTGGGATTATGTGAGAATATGCAATACAATATATGTCATATAGTTCAAAAATTAATTTATTAATATTATTAACTAGCATTCAAATATCAAGTTTTACTTTGAAATTTAAATAATCATAATAAATTGCAAAATAAGAAGATAAATCATCTAATCTAATTCAATGATCAAAAGCAGTAGCTACTGAGACAATTTTAGGAATGTGGTTAAAAAAAAAAAACTTATATGTCGTGGCCTAGAATGGAATAACTAAATTTATGCCACTTTCGTGTTCCTGTGGAATAATAAGGATGGTGGTACATTCCAGTGAAAGTAAATGCATGGTGGATAAAAACAACAAATAAAATGTAAGTGGCATTATGAAAAATTTTTAACATTTCACGAGCTTCTGTAGAGGCAACCCAATTAGCGAAATATAAACATAAATGAGGAACATAAGCAGAAACACAATTTCAACAAATCGTAATACTCTAAAGATTCCTTCAGCATTTCATATGTTGTTTTCCAACGCGCAGAAACAATTTTTTGGAAAGCTTTTTGAACATTTCTTGTTAAAGAAAAAGCATCCTAGTATATAAGACGTCCACATTCATAGGGTCCCACATGCTTTTTGGATGTTTCTCATTGGTTTGATAAATTTTGTGCCAATCTTTTGTTACTTTTGGTCCTGTAGACACATTAAATACTTATAGACAGTTTTTGCATAAACTTCTTCTATATTGAAAGATTTGTACTTTTGTTAGATTCTTTTTGCTGTCAATTATGGAGGATAGAGATTGACACACTTTCAGTAACGAGTTGTGCATTTGCGTTACAATTTACAACTAGTTGTCACATTTTGTGCTGTAAAGATACCCTGATTTTTATTTTCTTATTTTTGCTATTTTCTTATTGTGAAGTCTCTTAGATAAGAGAATTGGAAGTTGAATTGAAGAAGTGCAGTAAGCTCATTCAACAACTATTTCTTCATGTTGGGGTTTTAGTGTTTCTAATTTTTTAATTAATAATGTTAAAATATTTTCAAATAATATTTTTATTAAAAATTTAGTTATATTATAGTTTGATTAGTAAAAAATAATTATAGATATTACTGCACTATTGAGGATAATAATCTCAAACGTAATTTACTTATTGATAAATGTATTTAATTTAAATTACACACACACACACACAGACATGACCAATCATTTCTCTTTTTAATGCATACCAAAATTCTATCTAAAATATCTATATAAATATATTCAGCTGTAAAATTTAAAAGTTAATATTTATGATGATAAATTTATTAAAAAATCTAACATATAGAATTAAAGTATGTATTTTGAAATTGAATATTTTTTTATGTATTAAAAATATACATTTATCTAATTTATGATTATTAAGCAAATGTCAATGACTTTATATTGTGTTCTATTGCCAAAATCTTATTAGTAATTGGTATAGATAAAGATGGTTGATGTACTATTGCTGAATTTTAATTTATAATAATTTTTGTATCAAATAAGACAACATACTTTATCAAGTTTAAAAGAAAAATTTATTTAATGGACATTAGGTTTGGGTATTTTCATAGGAAAGGATGACACAAAACCACTAGGTTGAAACTTATAATGTAAATTTAAGATAATAATAACTCATAAACTTGTATGTTATGATTTTTTATATTAATAAATAAGTTATTTATTCATAATTTTAATGAAATATATATAAATAAAAAATCATTGGATAAATTGACCTTATTAATAACGTAATTAAAGTATATTAATATTTTTAATTAAATATATTTGTTTATTGAAAGATATCACAAATATTTGATTGAAAATATTATTACCTATTGAAGTTAATGGTACTACTTATGATAGTATATTGTAAGATTTTTCAAAAGAGAACTAAAATATATGTTGATTGTTTTATTTGATTTATGATTAATTATAGACATTTATAATTATACAACTATTATAATTCACTTGTATGTTTCAATTATTACTTTGTTCAAAGATTAAAATTCTCAAAATGACACAAACAAATCAATATTTACTTAGTTATTATAAATGTTGACTTGTACTATTAGTGAATAAGTATGTTGCTATTATAAATTCAAGTAGTGAGTAATATAAGTTACATTAATAAATTTGGAAATGAAATAATAAATTGAATTTTATTAAATTTTATGTTTTTGAAAGTGATTATTACTAACAATAATAAGAAAAATTATTTCACGAATAAAAAGTGTAAAAATGTATTTGCAGTTAATAGAGAGATAATTATATTTTAAGGACAAGTCACTAGCTAGTACTCTCTCTTATAACAAAACTTGTGATTATAATGTATATTGAGTTATGAATTATGCAAGAGCACATTATTAAAATGAATCATTTGCAAAAAATTTAAGACTTTAGGATTAAATGTAGATAATTCTTTTATGGTATAATTCATTTTGAGCTTTCTATCGATTGAGTATGAGCCATTTTAGATTTATTACAACAGTATAAAGGAAAAGTGAAAAATTAATGAATTGGCTAGCATGTTTATTCAAGAGGAAATGAGATAAAAAAAATTAAATGAGTTATTTCATTAATCTTATGGACAAGAAAGTTAGCAAAGGAATAAATGTGAAAGCCAACTAATTAAGAAAGTAAAAGCATGCTTATGTTTCCTAGGCTAAAAGGAAGGAAAACATAACAAAAAGATTGATAGCTTCACTTATATAAGGAATGTTGAACATTATTAGAAAAATTACCCTAAAACATAAGTTTTAATTTGAAAAAGAAAGGAAAATTAAATACCTTAACATATTTTAAATTAAATTTAATTAAAATTCCTTATAATATTTGGTGGTTTAATTCTAGTGTTACTATTCATGCATCTATAATAATATAATGATTCATTATGATTTGATTATTTTAATTGATATAAGAATACAACAAATTTTCTAATATATTCTTATTAATGTTTTTTATCAGTTAAAATATGATAAAGTTTAAAAGAATCCTTAGTTACCATGCATCATAATATTGAAATTAAGTATAGCATGATAAATGAAAATGTAACTTGTGTTATAAATGTTTAAGTCTTATATCTAAAGAAAAGCTAGTGAGATTGGTCAATAATGAGATTATTTTGAATCTAGATTTTGTTGATCTCAAAATATGAAAGTTGTAACACTTTAGCCTTTAATGAAAAATTGCATTTCCCTACTTTTATAAATGTGTTTTTTTCTCATGTTATAGTTATATCTATTTGTTTCATGAAAGCTTAATCGTTAGATACCCTTGAGGTATATATGAAGGAGGTTAGAAGTAATTAGACAAAAGGTGAAAATCATAAGATCTTATAATAGTAGTGAATATTATAAAAAATATATTGATTTGGAGCAATATCTAAATGTATTTGTGAAATTCCTTTAAAGTCATAACATATATGCATAATAAATTATGTTAGGTACATCTTAGCAAAAGATGTGACAAAAAGTTATAATCAAACATTAACGAATATGATTAAGAGTATAATCTCCTTATCCAAATTTGTATAGATATATACATTAGTTGTTAAATAGGATTTCTAAAAAGACAATTCAAAGAATTCCTATTTAACTATAGATAAGAAGGAAATCTAATTTAAGGCACTTGGATGTTTATGGTTGTTTAGGAAGAGTAAGAATCTACTTGAAAAGAAGTTTAGTTACTTTATTGGTTTCTTAGAGAAATCTAAAGGGTATATAACTATAGTCCAAAAATTGTAAAAACTGATAATACAAGATTCGTTAAGAATAGTAAAGTTAGTGGGACTAATAAATGTTAAATTGTGGACATGAAAGAAATTAAGGTAAATATATTTCATTACTCATAATAGTTTCTTTATCTATTAAAACACCAAATATTGTTCTAAAAATTAAAAGACATTTGGATGAAAAAGCACTTTTTAAAAGAACTAACTTACATCAGACTAATGTAAATAAATCACAAGAAATAGTATTAAGAAGATCTTAAAGAGAAAAGAGATTAGGCATTTTAAGTAATTATGCATTTTATTTGTAAGAGTTAAGATTTTAATATTGGAATTAATAAAGACCTAGTTTCATTTTCATAACCATAAAAGTATTGAATTTGATTATGATATTAATGACTCAATATGATTTGAAATTAGATGTGAAAATCACCTTTCTTAATGGAAATCTTAGAGAGGAAGTTTATGTGAATAAACTAAAAGGTTCTTTCATTAAAGGTAAATATTAAATAGTGTGTAAACTAAAAAATAAATTTAAACTGAAGTAACCTTCCTTGTAATGATATATTAAGTTCAATGATATTATGAAATCTTGTAGATTTAAGAAAGAATACTATTGATTAGTGTTTCATACAAAAAGATCAATGGAAGTAAGTTTGTTTTCTAATCTTATATATTACTTGTTACTAATGTTTTAAGTATATTATGCGAGATTAAAAAATTTTTTAAAAATAATTTTATAATGAAAAATATGAGAAAAATATTCTATGTGATAAGAACATAAATATTTCATAACAAATTACAATGAACTATTATTTTAGAATAGTTATATTTAGAAAATTTTAGAGAAATTCTATATAAGTAAGTATTTACCTTGAGTTTTTTCCATACAAAAGGGTCACAAATTCATTTTGATATAATCTTTTAAGGACGAGGTGAAATATAAGAAAATGGAATCAATTCCATATGACTCTATTATTGTTAGTTTAATGTATTTATTAGCTTATATTAAATCGAATATCAATTTTGCAATCGAAATATTAGGCAAGTATAAAAGTAATCGTATAATATATTACTAGAAAGTTGTAAATAAAGTATTAAGGTACCTAAAAGGAACAAATATTACATACTAATGTATAGAAAATCCAACCACTTAGATGTGATCAAATATTTAGATTCAAAATTTGTTGGATGCATTAATAATAAAAAATTAACTTTGAGTTATTTGTTCCTATTAAGAGAAGGAATAATTTTGTAGAATAAAGAAAAATTGTTTATCATTACTTCAACTATTATAAAAGTAATGTTTGTAACATGATTTAAAAGTTATAATTCATTAATTATGACTATGAAATTTTATTTCAAGATCTAAGGTTGTCAATACCATTATCAAGTCATTAAAAATTTATGTGATAAATTTACAGTAGTATTCTTCTCCAAGAATGATAAATATTTAAAGGATACCACACTTAATAAGAATTAAAGTATTTTGCCATTAAGGAGAAAGTTTAGAAATAAAGAGTATTTATAAAATAATAATTGATATGATGATTGTAGATTAATATAAAAGTTCATAACTAATATTACGCAGAGAATGTATTCTCAAAATGAACTTTGATTGTATTAATGATAATTGATAATATCTATTATACTAATACTCTAAATTTACTAATATATTTTTGATATATATTATTTGTTTCTTATTATATTATGATTACGTACACATTACTAATTTTAATAGGAAAGTTTTATTAGACATTATTATAAATCATTATGCAATTATATACATCTTATGAACTTTGTATAACAAGTATTGTAGTACGTGGAAAGGAGTGTTTTGAATAAATAAAGTATAATCATCATAATTTACACTAAATAGTTTATTATATTATAACATTATAATAAAATTATAAGAAATTGTTATTATCATTATTTGTGTATAATAATTAAGGTAATAGATTTTAAGTGGGCCTAACGGGAGAATGTTAGAATTTCCCAATTAATAATATTATAATATTTATAAATAATATTTTTATTAAAAACTCAATTATAGTGTAATCTGATTAATAAAAATAATATTTCTTAATAAAAAGAAATTTTTTTCCTAAATTCCTCCTTTTTTTTAATTGACTTATATTATCTCCTTTTTAATGTTTATTAAGAAAAAAAATTACTCCTAAATAACTACTCTCAAATTTCTCTTTTGGTTTTTCAATATCAATATATATATTAACAATTTAAGTCATTTTAATCAAAATTTTTATAAATACCATTGATTATCAACATCATACTACAAAATTCTTGATCACAAGTTCCTCTTTTCATAAACCCATATAAAGATGATGGTAAATCCTTAAATTCTTTGACCAATCATGTTAATTATAATTTTAGGTTCATATGCTTGAAAAATCATAGGAAAATATATTACTAATACCATTATTAATAACAAATAAATATCAATAAATTATTATTATATTTTAAATAATTACTTATATAACTTATATATAATGATAATTATATATATTTTTTATAAAATACATTTAAAATATTTTTTTACAATTAAATTTGAGTTTTAAAATTTTTTTCGTTGTTAAATTTAGTTAACCGTTCATTGACACTTCAATTAATTGAAAAGTTTGATTTGGTTTGGGTCTTCAATTTAGCATAAATTTATTTTTCTTGTTTGGTTTCAGTTTTCACCATTTTGGTTTGACTAATTGAACAATAAAAACTTCCTTTGTCTCAAAATGAAATCGTTGATAGGTATAATAATTAATTAGACTCCAAAAACATTAGAAATTATATCAGATTTATTTATCAACACCAAGGAATAACCTTTTTTAAGTAACTATCCCACCCTTAATAAAATTTTTCTTTTATCTAGTACGTAAAAAACCCACCTAAAAAAATCTTACCCAAACTTGACCTAAATACAATGTAGTTGATATGAACTTGACCTAAATAAAGTGTAAACTAACACAAAATGACTTGACTCAAAGTGAGTCGAATTCAAACTCAACAAATTAACCTAAAAATATATATAAAAAAACAATAAATTTGTTATTTAATATTTCTTTATATTTTTATTTATTATTTTATTATTTATATATATAAAAGAAAAAACACATAAAAAATGTATTACTTTATTTTTATATATTAAATAAACAAATATTTAAAATTTAAATTATATAATTTATGATTTAGTATATATATTATATTATTTTATATTAAGTTTAAATTATTTATTTTATATAATTATCTATTTTATTTTTTATATTTATATTTTAAAAATTATATAATTTATATATAATAATTTATAATTTGTATAAATAGTAATATATAATTATATAATAAATAATATATTTATGTGTATATTAATAATAGCATGTAATTTTATCTATAATATATAATATATATAAATAATAATCTAATTTACCTTTTATAATATGCAATAATATTAAAAATTAATAAAAAAAATTAACTTCTTAAAATTTTGCATGTTGACTTGCAAGTGACCTAAACTCACTCGAGTTCAACTTGAATAGAATATTACTCGCAAATAATCTAATTTAAAATAATTCAAAGTTGAAATGACTTAACTTGAATTTGACCTACTCAACTCATTTAACATACCTAGTTCTTATTGAATCTAATTCATAATTAAATAGAATATTTAATATTAAATAAATAGTAATGTTTAATATACACTTTTAATAAACTATTCTTGGTTTACCCTTTAATATTTATGCAAAATATAGGTTGCAAACTATCAAGAACTTTTAAGCAAGCCAAAAAAATATAATCATTAAAGCTCAAGAGAGTATAGTAAAAAATACAAATAAATTTAATTTAAAATTTAGAAATATTAATAAATTTAATTTTCTTAACACTCATTTGAATTAATTAAAAATTAATTATTTGAATTTATAATAATTTTGTTATTACATTATTTGGAATAACATAATAATTAGAGTACAATTAAATATCACACTAAACTTGTATTGGCAATTCTTAACAAAAAGAAAAAAAATTATAAATTCTTATTTTTATTTTTTAGAAAGAAAAATTTAAAATAAATTATTTGTTCAAATCTTTTGGAGGATAAAAATTATTTATAAATACACCTCTTTAATAATGAAAACTTATTTAAATCCTATTTAATAATCTAAAGTTCTATAAATTCTTCTCTTTAAGAAATTAAATATAGACTTATTTAGGTCTTTTTTAATAATTTAAAGTCTCATAAATTCTCTTATTTTTAAAAAATTAAATAAAGACCTATTTAAGTCTCTCTTAATTTATTTTTATATTGACTAACAAAATTGAAATAATAAATTTAAAGTAGTAAAAATAAGATTTTTTACCTCTAACGTAAATTTTTTAAAACCATTGCTTTTATTACAATATAAGTAGCAATTTGATTTAAATGGTTAAAATTGTCATGAAAAAACAATTTGCACATTTTGTTACAATAAATATTTTATGCAACAATTTCTATATGGTAGTTTTTGAAATTGTGTTATATATGTCTTTTAAACGATGATTTATATTGCAGCAATTAATGATTGCTATCATAAAAGGTTTTAAGTAGCAGTTACTTGCTTTGTTTATTAACTTTTGCACATATAAACAATGGTTATAAAAGTGTTGCATATTAGAAAATGTTCCACTTCTCTTCAATGCTAGTTCTAGTTGTTTAAAGAAGCCTACATAACTAGTTTACTTTTTTCAAAAATCTAAAAAAAGTAAACTGGTTATGTGATTAGTCTTGCATTCAATAAATCTTGTGATATATCAGCTTAAGAACAAATGGTTGCTTAATTAAGCATTTTCTTGGTATTATTCGTGTTTCTAGTATTACTACTTAATCATTAAAAGAAACTTTAGAATCTTTATTTGTAAAATTTAGGTTAGGTTTTTTAAGGATTTATAGACAAGGCTATGATGAAACTTGTAACAAGCAAGGGGAGTTCAATGGACTTAAATCTTTGATTTCAAAAGAGAATAAATGTGCTTATTATGTTCAATGTTTTGCATATCAACTTCAATTAGCATTTATGGTGGTTGTAACAAAACAAGTTGAAATTACTTTGTTTTTTTTTTTCTTTTAACATTATTGCCAGTTTGTTGAATGTGGTTAACTTTTCTTTTAAACGGTGAGACCTTATGTGAGAAATTTATATTAAGAAGGTTATTAAAGTAATAAAAAGTGGTGAAATTTCTAGCCATCCTAGTTTAAACTAAGATACCAATCTCATTAAAGTAGGAGACACTTAATGAGACTCACATTATAATGCTTTGTTGCACTTAATCACAATGTTTTCATTTATAATGGATATTCTTAAATACGTTGAAGAGGACGATGTCACCTCAAAACAAAGAGCTAAGCTTAGAACTTATTAAATGTGCTATAATCTTTTGAATTCATTTTTAATATAAGACAAGTTATGAATAATATTTTTTAGTACTTTGCAATTAATGTTGTAATCTTTATCATTATGATTTTATATTTTATTTAGAGTATTATAAATTAATTAAGAGATTTTGAGATATTATTGAGAGTCTTTAGACTTAAGTTTAAGAATTTTAATATTAATGTTTATTTATTTCCTTAATAGTCATATTTTCTAGGGTTAAAAAATTATTATAAATATTTTTGTAATCTTAAGGGATGATCATTGATAATGAGCAATTATTTATGAGAAAAAAAGTATCATTTTATTGGATAAATAATATGAAACATTTTCTTTAAGAGATATTTATCTTTTTTGGTAGATTCAAGATTTCCTATGAAGACTTAATTAAATATTGATCTTTGGTTATCTTTTTTTTTTTTTTTTACTTTTATTCTGTGTTAGTTTTCATATTACATTTGATGAAAAGCATATTGGGAATCATTAATGAGTTGTCTCAAGCATTACAAAAGAGTGATTAGGTTATTGTTAATCCTATTACATAGGTTAAGGTCTTAAGGTAGTGATTATAGTTAATTAAAGAATATAGATGACATACTTGATTCGATGAAGTAGTTTTATTTTGTAGCAAACATAATATTGTCAATTTAATTATGGGTGAAATTTATGTTATGTAGGGACAATCAAGACATAAAGTTGCATAAATTTCAAATTTGCATCAATTTCAAATGGATTTATTTTATTAAATCATTGATAGACAACTTCCAAAAATTAATAATAGGTTCATAAAGGTAACGCTAAACTAAATCTTTATGTGACATGTTTAAAGTTCAAAAATTTTTTTCGTTGCTTTTGATAAGAAGAAGCTCATTTAGTTTGCTCAATTTTATTCATCTGAATTGTTTTTGGTAGAACTCTTAAAACATGATAATCAACTTGAAAATCATATTATATATGTCTGTGCAAAGACTAAATTTTCATATTTGAAAGGATTTGGTAATTTTTCATCGAAATTGGTTAAGACAAAAAAGTATATTGTATATTCACAAGCTTATTTACTTTTAAAATTAGCTTTAACTCTACCAATTCCAACAATTATAATAGAGAGAATTTTTCTAGCATTGAACATCACAGAGAATTGATTGTGCAATCGCGCATAAGATGTAAATAACTAAATGATTATTTAATTACTTATATAAAAAGGAGATATATTTTATAGTAAAGAAAAAGATCATTTAAAGGTTTTAAAATATGAAAACTTGCAGAAAACAATTGCGATGATTATTATGCAAAGTAGCTAATATTTTTTAAAATTTTTTATATCTTTCTTTGTTATTATATTTGTATATGTAACTTGTCATCTTTCAAAAATTTTTCTTCATTTGTCCCTATTCGTATGTTATGCTCTTTATTATTACAATAAGAGTATTTCTAAATCAACTTGTATCTATTATGTTTTTCTTATGATGATCTCAAAAGTATAATTCTTACATTGAAATGATTAATTTAGTAATTTATTTCACAATACTCCCAACAATAATAAAATTATAAGACCCGTAGGGTACCAGCCTCATTAATTACCATAAATGTATGCCATTTATGGTACTAAAGCGAGGCCCACTGTGAAATAAAAGCGTTGTGGGTGCACCAGCACCAATAACTAGTGGCAACAAACCTACTCCGGAGTGTAGAGATAATTTGGGAGAGATAAGTTGTGCCTGATGGAGTGTAGAGATAAGTTGTGTTTAAACCCAGGCCTACTGGAGATGGCCTATGTGTTTCACCATCCGTGGGGGTAGAGGTAAGTCTTGCTTAACCCCAGGCCTACTGGAGATGGCCTATGTGTTTCACCATTCGTAGGGGTAGAGATAAGTTTTGTTTACCCCAGGCCTTCTTGTTCGCTTAGAATCATCTCCTTATTTTATGAACTCTAATTATGATTCAGTGGTGTCCAAAAGCTTTATTCTCATTTACCAACTACAAGCTAGTAAATGTAAGCCACTTGTGCTTCCCTCATCCGCCGTGTTATCATCCCAAGTATCACCGGGGCCATAGATCGGATCCTCTGTGCCATTCGAGCCCACATGCGCAAATAGCAACAAACATTTACCAATATCTACTGGGTTTCTTTTTCTCCCTCATTTCGCAAAAGCAAACAAATCATAAGAATTGTACAAGTGAAAAGAAAGAAACAAAAAAAAAAAAAAAGAATGGAATTCACTTTCTAGTTCAGAGAAGAATTAAAGCTTTCTTTCTTTTTTTTTTTCTTTTGATGTTTATGGGGATTTTTTTTCGTACAATCTGTTTCAACCTGGAGTCAGTTTTGGGTGGCGGAGCCTCATCCGAAACTGGTGGAGCTTCTCATTGACGTCACCGCCTTTGTAGCCGACGTCTGTATCCATCGTTTGTGCAAACTCAGTATGGCCATTGAGGCGGACTTGTACGCGATTGCATTTAGGCGAATCCGATGAAAACTCGCGGTTGATGGTGCTGCCGGGCGTCTGCGGTGACGACTTCCCGCTACTGTTTCCATTCTTGATCAATGAAGGCAAATCGTTTGGCGGCGGCGCGCTGGGTTCAATATACAATTGTAAATAAATCAAATACATCATAGCCGCATGGTACCACGTATCATCCCTAAACGTTTTGCCAGCTCTAAAACAGGGTACATCCTCTCATACAAGGATGCACAGTGCATCCTTTACAGCCTTGATCGTTCTCCTTTAATGTTTCTGTATTGGGAATAAAGGACATTTGCATCAAATTTTTACTGTTTCAATTGGTTAAATAGGGTCCTCGCGTAAATCTTTTGTTTCTTCTTAAAATTCTTAACGATTCTTCTGAGGTCGTTTCTGTTCTCTAGATTGATCAGGTGGGCCTGGAAGTGGAAAGGGTACCCAATGTGCTAATATAGTCCAACACTTTGGTTACACTCATCTTAGTGCCGGAGACCTTCTTCGAGCAGAAATTAAATCCGGCCCTGAAAATTGGTATGCGAACTGGAGTAGTTGAGCTCCTTGAGCAACTCTGACCATCTGCTCTGTGGAAGTCTTTGTTTATAATTATAAGTCAATAGCAGGACATGTTTTCACTCATGCAAGTCCTTGTACTGTGGAAAATGTTTCTGCTCCCCGTGTTACTGCCTAATGACCGAAGTTTTTTCTGGAAGACATAATACATGCTAGTCTCTGTTAGACATAATCAGTTAAGCTGTGAATTATTTTGATCTCATAAATTATTACTTGCAAATTTTTTGGTCTACTCTATGGGTCCATGTCTTCCGTAACGAGTTTCCATGCACTAACTAACTATTAAGCTATCTCTCACTAGCATTAAGGGCCATTCAGACACTAGTCAGTGCCTCTCGCAGATAAGTAGTTGACTCTTTAGCCAATACTCCTTGGTTGATCGCTTCTCTCGTTCCATAGCTTTCGTATAGGTTAGGTCTAGGTCGTTTATCTTTGATAAAGTATTTTTCTAAATTTTTTTATTTAATATATTAAAAAGTATAATTAATATAACATAATTATAAAATCAAAAAATTTTAAAAAATTACTCCTACTCAAAATAAGTGTAAGTTATTTTTCATTATAGCAAATGAAAGAGAAAAAAAGCACACGTAAAAAAACATATGAATTAAAGAGACAAAAAAAATTACTTTTAAATAATTATTGATTTTATCAATATTAACTAACTCTATCATTATTTTTGTCAATTCTTAATTATTGATCATAAATTAATTTCATCACTTTCATAATAATTTATGTTTAATGTCAAAATTTATTATATATTGTGAAAAATTAGTTAAAAGATTTTTTTTTGATTTTATTTTGTAATAATTGAAGTTAAAAAATATTTTTTAATAATATAATTAAATAATAAAAATAATTATTTCTTCAAAAATAATTTTTAGTAAATATTTTTAAAAATAAATTATTTTCTAATAAACAAATAAACTCTTACTTACAAAGGCACAAGCAGCGATTTGGGTGAATATGGAAATTTCCCCTTATGACCCTCCATTAACCTTTTTAGATATATACAATTTAGTCTCTATTTTAGATAGTTGTCCACCTTTCTTTTTACCTTTGATGTTTTGTTATATTGAAGTGTTTTTTTTTTTCCTTTTTTTAAAAAAAGATATAACTCTTGTTGTGTGTAGTATTTCTTTTTCTTTTTTTGTGTCATTTATTTCAACTACTTGTTATAAATAACTTATTATCATTAATTAATTTAGTATATAATCTAATAATAATAATTGAAAAGAAGTCATTATTAAATGAGTCATATTTCCTAGAATTTCTTTATCTACAATTTTGAATTTTGTGAAATTTTTAAATAAAAATTAATAGTTTAACAATTTTTTTTATATATAAATGTAATTTAAGTAGTCTTTTTATATGAAAATAAATAGTTATACCTATTTACAATGATTCAAAATCTTAGTTTTTATCTAGTGTTCCCAAATTAATTCAAGTTGACAAATTGTATCATTTTAAACTAAAGTATCTTAGTTTTAGTATTATCACAACATTTAGAATCTTAAGTAAACACCTTAAAATATTGATAATGTTGGTAAATATGACCTCTTACCTTTGTAATTTGCTTCCTTTAAAATATCTTTCTTAATACTCTACTATTTAGTAAATTTTGGTACAATCGACAAAGCTTTTGCTTCGACACCTACAAGAACTACAAAAGTAGACTTTTTTTGGTTGTAACAATGCATATGTGTCTATGCTAAAAATATTGGAATGCAAAACCAAAACCCTCTCTACTTAACACCATAATCGAGGAGGGATTGTCATTAAACTGAAATTTTGCAATACCACTCAGGAATGTATGTCAAAATATTGTGAGAATACTTATAAAATGTGCACAAGTGTGCAAGAAAAATATTGAAACTAAAACATTAAAGCATGTAATAATGGCTTGTATAAAGATAGGGTGGTATTAGACACAAGTCTAAGTAAAAGTTAACCTAAATTAATAAAATTAAAAAATAAATAAATAAACTACGTGAAAGTAAAATTTGGAGAATTAGTTTACCATTAATTGAAGCTGGGTTCCATTCTTTAAGGCCTTTATGAGATATTTATTAGTCCTTGGTTTGGTGTCTTCTCCATAAAGCTTGGACACAAGATGTTTGTTCCTCATTTATTGTTAATTTGCTAGCTATTAACCCTCTAAGTCCCTTGATAAGAAAATGCAAGTATTTGGTAACACCTTGCACCAATGCTTGATATAAAATTAGCGTGAGATGAGCATGTCAAAGGAAACAAGGAGAGGGAGAAGTGTGACAACTCATTGTGGCTTTGGAATCAAATAGAAAGCATACTTGGGTTGGTCAGGAAGGCAGTGTGTCCGAGCAAAGTGGCAATGGGTTGCTAGCAATGAAAGTCGATACATGGGTTGAGTGCTAGGCCAATAAGGTCTCTCGCAACATATACGTATGTGTTAGGCGTGCATGCGTGAGAGACTTGATAGTTGGAATTGTCTTCAAATTGCCATGATCTCAAGTCCCATAAAAATAGGGAGATCATAGGTAATGCTCCCTAAAAATGTGGGTAGTGTGAGTTGGAACCATTTACAAGCTACCATGATCTCAAACCCTACAAAAATAAAAAGATCATAAGTGTTACTCCCTAACATGATAGGTGGGGATGAGTGGGCAATTAAAAGCAGTAAGTGATTTAAATCTGACTCCTTAAAGATAGCTAGTTATGGTGACTTGTTGGCCAAATGTGGGAGAAATTATAGTGGGAAGATTGTGCCACCTAAGTAAGAGAGAAAGTGGGGAAATGTGTGTTGTTTAAGGCTCTAGAACATGGGTGCATGATATGGGGAAGTGTAGGGGGGGAAGAATGTTTAAGACAACTAACTCATGATCTCATATAATGCACTAAAGTATGATTGACTTGGTAGCCAAGTGATGCAAAACTAAATAGTTGGAGGTGTTAACTATTAACTTTATAAATAGGTGGGAGCAACCAAGGGTTCTAGCAAAGATTAAAGTGCAAAAAGTAAGGGAACACACAAGATGAGTGTAAGAGGTACTTGACATTATATCTTTTATATTTTTATGAAAAGTAATAAAAGGTTGGAAAGGTTATCATATTTGCTTGCACTTATTCCTTTACTTGTGCAATTACTTGTGCAGTTGTGTGCGAATTACTTGCTTGTAATCTTATGTGTGGGTTTGGCTAAGACTAAGAGGTTTCTTGTTATCATCACAAGGCCAAAAATTTAAGCGTGAAAAATTGGTTGTGTGACAACTGGTATCAAAGCAACAAGGTTTGGTCAATGGTTGGTAGATCGGGTCTTGATGCGATATGGGAGCGGGTGTCAAAGATTGAAAAGGCTTTTGGGGACATGCTTGAGGGGGAAGCACTTTCAATCTTTGCAAGACTTAACTTGTTAGAGAACTAGGTACACCTTTTACAATCTAATTATGATAATTTTGATTCTATATGGCTTATCTATTTTGGCGAGGTGGAATAAGACATTATTGTTTACAAGAAGGTATTTAATAGCCTTTCTATTAAAGGGGCAGAGGGTTCATGAAAAATAAAGGTTTCTAAACCCAAGGCCTTTAAAGGCAAGTGAGATGTGAAGGTCATTCAAAACTTTTTATGGGATATGGAGCAATATTTCAAGGTTACTTATGTGTCGAATGTCGAAAATGTGACACTCACAAGCATGTATCATGCTAAGGATCCAAGTTATGGTGGTAGACTTAACTTGATGATGATGCTAACTTGGGTAAATCTTGGATTGAAACTTAGGACATGCTGAAAAAGGAATTGAAGGATCGATTCCTACTTTGTAATACATCATAGGTTATAAAAGAGTCATTAAAGAGATTGATGCATAATGACACAATTCGTGCCTATATTAAGGAATTCAACTCCTTATTACTTAACATTCGTAATATGTTAGATAGGGATAAGTTGTTCAATTTCATGCCAAGACTTTAACCTTAGGCACAAATTGAACTTTGGAAGTAAGGTGTGAAGGGCTTACCCTCTGTAATTGCTACTATCAATGACTTGGTAAATTTTTTAATCAACTCATCTAATTCTTCAAATGACAAATAGTCTAAAGATAAGGACAAGAAGAGGAAAAAAGACTTTTGAGAATATAAGTAAAGGGAGACAATAAGGGGAAAGACAAAATTGTTATTTTAGACCAAGATAAAAACTAATCAAACTTGGGTTATTTTATTTACAGTAGTCCACACAGGGCAAAGCAATGTCTAAAGAGTGAAAAGTTGAGTGTTTTGGTGGTTGAAGAAGGGGACAATAATGCTAACTTAA
This sequence comes from Bruguiera sexangula, assembly GCA_020141445.1. Taxonomy (NCBI): domain Eukaryota; kingdom Viridiplantae; phylum Streptophyta; class Magnoliopsida; order Malpighiales; family Rhizophoraceae; genus Bruguiera; species Bruguiera sexangula. Next base: position 2,818,063 of record JAHLGP010020637.1, read on the forward strand.
ATGATGGCAATCCTTATTGGATTAATCTTATACAATTGATTAATATCATGCGTGCGGAATGTGCTTTATCACCTGGCTTAATTTTTATCAAAATTAGACTAAAAATGTAAGAGTTGTTGGTAATGGTGGACTTTAGTGTAACTCACAGTTTCATTATATAAAGAATAGTTGGCTCACTTGAGTTGAAAGTGAGTAAGAGTGGTAGCTATTTGAAGGTAGTAAACTCAGCAAGACAGAATGTTCTAAGAACAAAAGAAGTTGAGGTAACTCTTAATTAGTGGATTGGTAAATTCGATTTCTCCATAATGTTGTTGGACAATTTTAATGTGATCTTAGGAATGGATTTATTCATGTAAGTGAAAATTACACTAATACCCTATTTGGGTGGATTGATGGTCATGGATGAGAAGCAACCATGTTTTGTTGCTGGTGAAAAGCATCATCCTACCAACAAAGGTAGGAAAACTTGTGTCATATTGTTTACCTTATAAGTGTAACAAGGATTAAGAGAGGGAGATGTGAAATACTTGACAACATTAAGGGATGTTAAACCTTGAGCAATAGGGATGATGGCCAAACCTCTTTTGTAGTAGCATGTTATAAATTACAAACCGATTTTACTCAATTGGATAAATAAGCAGTTGGTGCTGAATAATCATGTAAATTTAAGTGTCATTTGTTAGGACCCAAAATGGTGTGAACGAGGAAGGGAAGACTGTAAGAGATAGCAAAATACATTATAGGTTATCTCTAAGGTATGACTTTAACCTTGAAAGAGTTTATGATAAGGGTAACACTGCTTATAAGTGATAACAATTAGTGAAGTGGAATTTTACCACAATAGGCCAGGTTAGCAAAAAGTTAGGATTATAAGAATGTAAAGGTTTGTCTACTCGACTAATAAGGACATTGGCTTCAATGGATATGGTGGTTTGCTATCCCTTTAAGTCCCTTACTAGGAAAATACAAGTATTTGGTGGCAATTTGCACCAATACTTGGCATAAAATTGTCGTGAGATGAGAAGGTCAAAGGAAACAAGGTGAAGGATAAGTGTAGTAGCATGTTGTGGCCTTAAAATCAAATAGAAAGCATGCTTAGGTTGTTGGTCAAAAAGGTAGTATGTATGGGCAAAGTGGCAACGAGCTATTAGTTAGAAAAGTTGATGCACGGTCAGAGTGCTAAGCCAATAAGGTGTCTCATAATATACACATATATGTTAGATGTGCAAGTGTGAGAGACTTAATAGTTGGAATTATCTTCAGACTGCCATGGTCTTAAGTCTCATAAAAATAGGGAGATTACGAGTGATGCTCTTTAAAAACGTAGGCAATGTGAATTGGAACCATCTGTAAGCTGTTATGATCTCAAACCTCACAAATATAGGAAGATCATGAGTGTTACTCTCTAACAAGGTGGTAATGGATGAGTATGTAGTTAAAAGCAGTATGTGATCTAAATTTGACTCCTTAAAGATAGCTAATTATGGTGAGTTGCTAGCCAAACATAAGAGAACTTTGAGTGGACAAATTGTGCCACCTAAGTAGGAGAGAAAGTGGGGGAAATTGTGATGTTCAGGGCTCTTAAACATTGGTGCATGAAATAGGGAAGTGAGGTAACAATTTTTAAAACCACTAACCTATGATTCCATGTAATCTACTAAGACATAATTGGTTTAGTAGTGAAGTTATGCAAACCTAAGTAGTTGGGAGTATTAACTACAACCCTATAAATGGGTGAGAGCAACTAAGGGTTTCAACAAAAATTAGAGTGCAAAGAATAAGGGAACACACAAGTGCAGTATGAGAGGTACTTGATATTGTATTCTTTATATTTTTGCAAAAGGTAATAAAAGGTTAAGAAGGTTCTCGTATGTGCTTGTACCTATTTCTTTACTTTTATAGTTATGTGTGAATTACTTACTTGTAATCTCATGTGTGAGTTTAGTTAAGATCAAGAGGTGTCTTAGTGCCACCACAAGGTAAAAAATTTGAGTGTGAAAGATTGTCGTGTAACATTAGCCATCATTGTGTGTATGAGTGGTTGAGTGGTAGTAAGATATCTATATGTCCCTCTGCTTGGATATTCTTTAGAAAGTAAAGTGACAAATACTTCAAATTTTTAAACTCACCTGAATTGGTCTTGAAGTTTGTTTAGAAAACTATTCTCAACCAGTCATGAAGAGCTTTGTTATCATAGCTAGACACAAATTCATAATACTTGAATTTATAGGTTGTATTGGATTTATTTTTTAAATATTTAAATATAACATGATACAATTCAAAAAATATATATATAAGTGCTATTAACTACTGGTATATATATGGTGTTATATATATTGACATATGTATATTTTGTTTTCATTGATATAACTAATGATTATGCCAATAATTTTCGAGTACATTATGATAATGATGTGAAATATGAAATTGGACTATGACTACCAAAGGTGATTACTAATTGTACTCTTTGTATTTATCATTAAACATATACATAAAGAATTTTATGACTTCACATTAAATAAAAAGAAAATAGGTGACAAAATTACTACAAAAAATATAATATATAAAAATTAAAATTTTTTTTCTAATTATGCACTAATCTAAAATTGAATCATGAGTTAAAGTCTTTAAAGAAAATGTCTTGCATTAAGAAAGTGTAGGTACAATATATAATACATGTATTTTTAGTTTAGTTATTAAAAAATCAGATTTTAATTTTCTATACCCATTAATAGCTTTCATGTCTTCATCATAACATAAACAATTTTTTTAAATAAATATTTTACATGATGCATTATCCATTTTAAAATTTATTTTACGAATTAATATAAATACATATTATTTTATTAATGTTCAATATTCAATAATAATAAGATATCTTAAACTTTATAAAAGTACAAGATATTAGTTGAATTTTAACATGATTGACCACTAAAAAGATGTCAAGAAATTATGCACATTGACCACTAAGAAACTATATTGAAAAGACATTCAAAGTATGAAATATATTATATTCAATGTCACTTTATTCATTTAAAGTAAAATGATATATTATTATTTTATTAATAATCTTACCTAATTATATATGTCTAAAATCTACATTTGCTTTAATCTTTTAGAAATTTAATTAGTATCTCAATATTTTCCCGCCCAATCTTTTTTTGGATGTTAAGAGAATTTTATTAAATAGGTTATTCAATAATAGTAAAATAACAAAAATATCTCTTGTTAATAAACAAATTACTTTTAATTGGTGTATTGAAATTTCAAATTGACCTTTAATTTAAAACTTTTCCTTTTACTTTTTTAAAAGATGATTTATTCTTTGATATTTGATAAATATAATATTTATTCTTCAAAATTTTTAAAATCAATTATTATTTTGGATAAATAATTTAAAGTATTATTAATCAAATTAATATTTTTCATTATTCAATTATAAGATACAAAAAACAAAATAAATATTACAAGTTATCAATAAGAAATTTAATATCAAAATATAAGTTGAAATATATAATTAATAGCTAAATTTTTAAAAATAAAATAAATAATCAATTGTCACCTTTGTCATCTTTTTACATGCTAACAAATGATTTAACAACACTTTTACGAAATATTCATAGTTTTTAAAATATTTTTATTATTATTATCAAACAACTCACAATTTTAAATAATAGTATTTGAACAATATTTTTGTTTATAATACTTTATTTTACAGTATTACAAAATAATATTTTAGTATCTATGGTTGCTATTGGCTTCAATCTTTTAGGTGCATGCTGTCACAGATGGGTTATTTCCGAGTAGGGACGGGTTAGGTATAACTTGATTTCCACATCCCACATCGGATAGGAAAAGGGGGATCTGAGTCATATAAGCGTGGGTGTTGCACACCCCAACAGGTTGCCTTTTGGGGAGAGGGTAATGACTTCGTGACAAGTGGTATCAGAGCCGACCCGATCCCGATTCCGATATTTCTCGCCAAGCGCTTCACCGAGAAGTAGACAGAAAGACCCCGATTCCGACGAGAACGTCAATGAATTCAGTGGGTGAGAATGTTATGGACAGATTATGTCCGGGTAGGGACGGGTTAGGTACAACCCGACTCTCACATCCCACATCGGATAGGAAGAGAGGGATCTTGAGTCATATAAGCGTGGGTGCTGCACACTCTAACAGGTTGCCTTTGGGGAGAGGGTAATGACCCCGTGACAATGCTCGTTGGCCTTGCTTGGACGGTGACAATGCTTCCTATAACTTTCTGTGAGAATAGTGGAGGCATCACTTATATATCTTGACTTTTGGTCGCTTATGAATTTTTTTCTAAAGAAAAACTTATGATCTTCCCGGCATTACTCACACATTGTCGAAATCTTTATGGAAAAAGATGGTTGAACAGAGAAAAATAGGATATAGATGGGTTAAAGCTAATGTAGAATATAGAATCTACACTTTAGATTTTGTTTTTTTTTTTTAATTTTTCATATTTTTTACCAAAATACTTTTAATCTGCAACAAATATAGAGTCCACTTACAATTTTATTCTGGCCCCTTCTATTTATTTTTCTCTGTTCATATAGTGAGACTCAATCTTTGTAGGCACTCTTGCTATTTTCTCGCTTTCTGTTCATTGTTATGCATATTCTTTCACATATGTTCTCTCTATTTCTGTGCTCTTCTGCATACTTGGTACAAGTAGGAAGCCTATCTGAATATGACCGATGCCTTAAAGTTACACATGGCAGGTTGAGGTTGATACTATATGAGTCGGTAGCGCTCTTTGTACACCATTAATGAAATTGACTCTTTTTGGTCATGTTCTTTCTTTGGGCGGGCGCAGGGTGATTCTTTTCTGGGCATTGCTGTTCCTGGGTTTACTCAGGATTGGAATGGAGAAAATTTTAGTTCTAAAATCTTAACCGGGAAGTGTTAAAACTGCAGATTCCTTCTTCATCTTAATAATGAATGGTGCCTCGCCGTGAGTTGTAATACTATTTACTTATGTGCCAAATGTTGCTCTCACTTACTTCTTCGTAGATTGAAAATTTCAATTCCAATGATATTTGGATAATCATCCAAATGTGGTCTTGAATATTATCATGTGTCTTGTGAATCTTAATTTTATATTATTATTCATATACATTGAACAAACCAGAAAAATGACAATATCGGAAACGATAATTTAATTAATAATTTATCGTATTATAAATTTGAACAGATTTAAAACATCTTGCAAACAAATTTGATGCAGGTTTGGATCAGATTTAAACAGTTTTTGCAGGAGAAACTTTGTACAGGCAAACAGGCAGGCACACACACACACACACACACAGAGAAATGGAGAACAACCCTAGTTCATGGAAAACTGATAGGAAAACGACAGAGGGAAATAGGAGGAATCAAATGAAGGCCCCGTACTCCAAGCTCAATTCTCTGGTGCCCCATCAAAGCCCAGGGGTCTCCCTCCCTCTCTTTCTCTCTCTCTCTCTCTCTCTCTCTCTCTCTTCCCATCTATCTAGCTTGCGACGATCTGCCATCTTTTTTTTCTTTTTTTTTTTTTGTAGGGACTAAGATCGAACCTCTAGAGCTAGAGCTGAAACTAAGAGCTTATATGATTCCAGTAGACCTTATTTCTTTTGCTATGTTTTTCTCACTAATTGGGGTTGCAGGAGTCAGTGTAACTACCTGATAAAGAAGTTACAGACAAACTTGGAGAAAATGAAGGAAAGGAAAGACAGTTTGATGGGAATCGATAGGGCACCATTCACAAGCAGCAGCAGCTGCTCACGCAGTGGATCAGCAATAGGGCTAAGGCCACCCCAAATTCAGATTCACGAAATGGGGTCGGCTCTAGAGGTTGTTTTGATAACTGGGTTGTATTGCCAATTCTTGTTCAATGAAAGCATTCGTGTGATACACGAGAAGGAGCTGAAATTGTCAACGCCAGCTTTTCTGTTGTTGATGATACTGTTTTCCACATTATACATTCCAAGGTATACATATCGATAATGAGCATTGGAGTATGCATGTATCTGGGTTAGACTTGTTGAAAGACTTAAGGTTAGCTACCGTGCAGGTTGGAGATTCTGGCCCCAGTAGTGAAGCAGCAAGGATATCAGCAAGGCTAAAGAGGTTTGTCCAAGATGCTAGTGCAACCTCATGAATATATCCTAGATAATATGCAGAACTATCAATGAGCATAACTCACTGCTACTCAAGTAATTTGCAAGACAGAAGGTTTTAAATTAGAGTCTCAGTCCTAATTAATTAATGGGAAAAAATGTGTTGAACTCATGGAGTATATTATTTATATGTACGTGGTTGATATCTTTTTTTCCTAGAAAGATTAATAATGGACTCACAATCAATTCATCATAATTCTGATCTAACGATAAAAGAGTTCGTCCATTCTCAGATTAAAAATCTTGAATTTGAATTTTTAACAAAATATTTAGTGAAAATAAAATAAATGTATATTTTTAAAACTTATTTTTTACAATTCTCTTTAACAAAAATGTAGAGGACCATCCTGATTGTTTTTTTTTTTTTTTTTTGCATGAAAAGACAAGAGTTATTGTTGCTATTATTTTTAGTTTTAACTAATGGGCTTTGATTTACAAGTATGTTATTTTACCGTGTATCGAGAAAACAATTACAAAGTTTGTTACTCGAGTCTAGATTTCATGAATGATCGTGTTGATTAGATAATTAGGGTTTGAATGGTTTCTATAAATCGTATTTTGGGAAACTTAGTAAAGCATATGTTTAGATGTCATCAAATTTCGTCTACAAATGTGTACACATTATGATGAAAGTCATATTATACCAGTTCAAATTAATAAGGGAGTTGATAATTTGTAAAATCCTGGAGGACCAATGACAAAGTTAAGGTAAAAAAAAATCAAGAAAGCTCTCGACAATTTGTTGTGCGATATTTACTATCAAAAAATTATTAAATATAAGTTAAAGATGATGAAAGTTTCACCAAGACTTACGAATGTGTCATTTGTGGAGTGAGAAGGAAGTTGGATTTGGGAGCTTATATTTGGGCATTTAAATGAGTTGTTTTCATAGATTTTTATTATTATTTAGTGAGTTAGGCAAATTTTCTTAATAAGATCATCTTATTAATTAGGGTTTTTGGGGGTTAACATATAAAAAGGGTGGTTGGAGGGGAGGATGGTAGATTAGGCGAATTTCCTTAATAAGTCCATTTTATTAGTTAGGGTTTTTGGGGGTTAGCATATGAAAAGGGTGGTTGGAGGGGAAAATGGTAGATGATGAGTGTATGAGTTATTTTCTCTAGTTCTTTGAGAACTAATTCTAAACTTTCATACTTGAGTGTGTTGGTTCAATAGACTTATCTTCTTCAATGTTATTGTTATTAGGAGTGACGTCTGAATTTTATAATTTTGATTTTTGGTTATTTATAATCATTGGGTCAAAACTCCAAATTTCTTAACTTTTATTAGAATGATTTTATACTAACATTGGTATTGGGTTCTGTTTACAAATAATTGAAGTTCGTATCCCATTATTCCTTCTGGTGAGAATGATCAAGTATACTAATCTACTTAGAATGTGGTTTTCTTTTTCATTTTTCCTTTTGTGGACAAGGCCAATTTCATGAAGGGAAGAAGTTGTTATATGCGACCTATTTCAATCAATTAAACATTTTGCTAATTTCTTTCCAAGGATTAGTTATTGTAGTTTTTTGCCATTTCAAACTTAGGATAAGATCATTACTCAAGGTTTATTAGATAACAAAGTAGTCCAACATTTGCTTTGTGCAAATGGCTTATAATCATTCCCAAAAGGCATGATTCAGTCTACTATATAATGTAACCTATGCAGGCAACCATAATGGAAAGTTTGCAACTTAAGGGGATCAATGTGACCATTAATTCCTCACATCAATGGCTGCAAGCCTTAAATAAGGCTAGCCACCATTTATATAGTCTTTAGGCAAGACTTCGAGGACAAGGCAAACTTCTTGTTACTAGCTATTAAATAATACCTACATAATGCTATCTAATATGCATTGGCAATAACACATAACTTTGTATAGGTTGAACACTTGAACAATATATGGGGTATACATATTGTTAAAAGTTGAATACTTAAATTAAAGTATGATGCATGTTTTTTCCCACAAGAAATACACAATTTGAACATTAGATTTAGCAGTTTATGCCTATATACTGGAGAGAAGTCTTTTAATGCCTTATTTACAAGAAAAAAGGCTACATGGTGCATACACTGCTTCATAATGGTGCAAACTATTAGTCTGAGTTAGATAGACAATTTATCCATTGAAAAAATCCATTTTGTCATGCATATACTATTAGGAGACACACAAGACAACATTCGACATATGTTTTCTTCGAGCAAAGGAAGCCAATAGTTAAATTTTGGCCTATTGCTCCAAACTCACATGCATCATATTGCCTGTGTTGCTTTCAATTTGGGAGGATAATCGTTTGAGTGTATGTAATTAAAGCTCTACGTAACTAGAGAAATGCACAAATCAAGGGAAGGACATAAGTTCAACATGTTCAAGGTAGTAGGAATTTTGGAAATAAATCGCAAATTTTGTTATCTTCGCTAGCATTCATAACTTAAGGATTATGCATTAAAGTGAATATAATTTGCTTTCACAAAGATATAAATACTAAATAACACCTTCACAGTTGTGAAGAGAAATCAGACACCAAGAGAAAACACCTTAAGTCTATGTATAAAACTATATTTGCCCACTTAAGGTGAGGTCATTGACTCTTGTACAAATAAATGTATTTATCAGCCATCTTGTAACTTTAACAATGACCTAAACATGATTGACTAAAATTTTTATGAAGGATGTGCGATCAAGCAAAAGCAACATGTGTTCATATTTGTCCAAACGTTAATTTTAAATGCAAGATGGAGCTAACAAAAACTGTTTTTGGTAGAAAACTATGCATACTGCAAATTAAGATGTCACTTGAGTTTTAAGGCTATGTGCTCCACCATGAGTTGATTCTTGTTTAATATATACTTTACAACATATAAGGTCAACCTTTCTCATATAACAATTAAAACTTATGTGTGACAAAGATTATGCATTAGGTTTAGTTAAGGCAATTGTATGTCAAGTAGGTCATTTGTTTATTGGATAGTAATTTATACGTGTAAAATTTTATAACAAGTAAATTTCAATAGGCTATATACATTATTTTCTACTTTTTGGCTAATGCACTTTCCAATACTTTTCATATTTAGTGAACTTGTAGGAAAAGTATGTGAGAATTTTTCTTCACCAATTCATAATATAAGATTGTCTTTATTCCACCTTACCATCCATATTTGTCATTAATCTCTCAAACTTTGTCTCTTTGTGACCATCTTTACTCCTCTTTACACCTTTACTTTTTTTTTTTTATGTCTTCCATCTGTTTATCTAGTAAGTCTATCTTGAGTTCATCTTTTTCCTTCTATTTACAAATATTATTATTCTCTTTAAATTCTTCTCTCTCGCTTTTTTCATTTGATATGTCCCTCTTCATCCCTTTTTCCCTCTATCTCTCCATTTATATCCCTCTCTTTCCTTTATTTATCCATTTATATTCCTCTCTTTCCTCTATCTCTCTGCCTTTATCCCTTAATCTCTCTCATTCAAACTATCTTTCTCCCTTTTTGCCTCTTTATGAAACATCTTTTTATTACCTGCTATCTTTTTTATCTCTTTCTTGTGACCTCATCACTACCTCCCTCTCTTAGATCATCCTTTTTATCTTCATCTACCTTCTTTTCTCTCATTCATCTCTCTCTCTCTCTCTCTTTCTCTCTCCCTTACTCACACACACTTTCTTTCACACATCCATCACTCTTCCATCTCATACATGATGTCAATTTTTTCTATCTCTAAATGAGCATCTCTCCCTTCTATTCATTTCATCTCTCTCCCTTTATTATCTACTACTCTTTGATCTTAAATATTACATCATTTTTTTTTCTCATTTATCTCTATCTATTTCTTTCATCACTCACTTTTGTCTCTCTTCATCTTTTTGCCCTCCCTTACATTTATCACTCTTATACCTCAAACATAATGTCATTTTTTTCTTATCTTATCTTTATTTCTTTCTTTCATTTCTCCTGCTTAAGTGAATAACAAAAATTTGAAAATGAACACAAAAATATAACTATCTTTTATGTGGCTCACATGCAACCTGAATTTTGCATTGCCTTTTTTAGGTTGCATCATAAATATTTAAAGCACAAATGGGTAGAAATAAGATCTAAATGCTGCAGAAACTGAGGAGCACCTAGAATAGGATGGTTTTACAACATTGGTTTCCTTTTCTTTAAAATCCATTTATAGCCTTTGTCTAAACCGTTACCTGCAGGATGAAGGCTCCACTATAGGAGTACTTTCTAAGTTTCCCAACATGCTCTATATTTTGATATTAAAATTAAAGGATTTGATATTATACTTGCCTCAAAAAATCTAATTCTTATTTATAAGATACATTATAAAGTTATGAATACTACCATCCCAAGAGTTAAAGAAATTCCCTCAACATATATTGATAAAGAAATTACTACATCATTTTTGACTACTAAGTCAAAATATAATGTTACGATTCGTAAAACAATTTACAAGAAACCTTGGGTACGTGTAAAAAATACATAGGTATTACATTCTTTATAGACACTTCAGTTCATCAAGTACTAATTGGAATATCTAATGCTAAAATCCAATAGTTATGGAAAAAATTCTTATTAAAAACCCTATATCTATTAGAGAAGTTTTCAAATTTTCATTGGCATCATCTTTTAGTTTTAATTTAGAATAAGAAGTTGATAAGATATACACATATAGTAAAATTCAAAATTTTCATAGTTTAACTTCAAAACTACAAGACTATATTAATGGTCTCAATACTCTTATCAATTAGCTAGAATCACTCAAGAAGACAACATAAAACCTTATAAGCTTAAGTGAAACATAAGAGTACAAAAGCATAAAAGTTAAGATAGCTTTGAAATATTCAAAGCTCATAAGTGCATCTTTCAGTGGAACCCCACATTTATCTCCCACTGTGACAAATGAAATCAATTATAACAAATTCTTTTTCTTCCTTGATACTTTCTATCACTATTTTCAAAACTATGAAAACAAAATATTTTCAATAAATTCAAAAAGACAATCTTGGCTACATAATCAATTTACTTTTTTAAAAAATTTGAAAAAGTAAACTAGTTATATGGTTAGTCTTATGTTTAATAAATCTTGTGATATATTAGTTTAAGAGCAACTGGTTGTTTTTTTTTTGTTATGTTAATGAAAAATGATGCATAATTAAGCATTTTCTTGGTATTATATGTGTTTCTAGTATTACTACTTAATCATCAAAAGATGTTTTAGAATCTTTATTTGCAAAATTTAAGTTAGGTTTTTCAAGGATTTATGGACAAGGCTATGATAAAGTTAGTAACATGCAAGGAGAGTTCAATGGACTTAAATCTTTGATTTTGAAAAATAATGAATGTGCTTATTATGTTCAATGTTTTGTATATAAACTTTAATTAGCATTTATAGTGGTTGCAAAGAAACAAGTTGAAATTACTTTGCTTTTTTTTTTTTAAAACATTATTGTCAATTTATTAAATATGGTTAACTCTTCTTCTAAACAACGAGACCTTATGTGAGAAAATTATATTAGGAGGGATTTTAAAGTATTAGAAAGTGGTGAAATTTTTAAGGATCTTAGTTTAAACTAAGATACCAATCTCATTAAAGTAGGAGACATTTAATAGAACTTACATTATATTGCTTTGTTACACTTAATCACAATGTTCTCATCTATAATGGATGTTTTTGAATACATTGAAGTCAAAGCAAAAAGCTAAAGCTTATAACTTATTGAATGTACTATAATCTTTTGAATTCATTTTTAATATAAGACAAGTTATGAATAATATTTTTTAGTACTTTGCAATTAATGTTGCAATCTTTATCATTATGATTTTAATTTTATTTAAAGTATTTTAAACTAATTAGGAGATTTTGTGATATTATTGAGAGTCTTTAGACTTAAGTTTAAGAATTTCAATATTAATGTTTATTTTTTTCCTTAATAATCATATTTTCTAAGGTTAAAAAATTATTATAAATATTTTTATAATCCTAAGGGATGGTCATTGATAATGAGCAATTAGTTATTAAAAAAAATCATTTTATTAGATAAATAATATGAGACATTCTCTTTGAGAGATATTTATCTTCTTTGGTAGATTCAAGATTTCTTATAAAGACTTAATTAAGTATTGATCTTTGGTTATCCTTTTTTTGGCTTTTATTCTATGTTAGTTTTCATATTACATTTGATGAAAAGTATATTAGGAATCATTAATGAGTTGTCTTAAGCATTACAAAAGGGTGATTAAAGCATTACAAAAGGGTGATTAAGTTATCGTTAATCCTGTAACATAGGTTAAGGTCTAAAGGTAGCGATTACAGTTAATGAAAGAATATAGACGACATACTTGATTTGATGAAGTAGTTTTATTTTTTTAGCAAACATAATATTGTCACTTCAACATAAGAGAGGAAGTTCTTTTTAGAAAAGGTTTCCCAAAATGGGTTCATGGTAACAAAAGGCTCCAATTGTAATAGGCACTATAATAAGTATGAATGATTTGTGGTTTCCTATGATAGTATACATCTCGAGGTACCAAATTTATATTGGTCATTTATTATGGCATCTTCATTTCCTTTTAAGGTCTCTCTTCTGTCCAAGCCCCTTATATCCTTGATTGTATAAATTACATTACTAAAATTAGTCCTTTTGTCTATAACTATACAAATGTAATTGAAACAAAAGGTATAAAATTAAAAAGACAAAATAAAAAAGTAAAATACTATATTGAAAAATATATAAAAATCTAGGACTAAAACTTAGCTTATTTTAGTAAATGAATCATAAGGACTCAAATCTACAAATAAGTCTATGTGCAAATATAGTGACTCTCCAATAACATGTAATAAGGTAATGTTATATAAAGTATTTACCAATATGATACATCAAACATCAAATGTTGCATCATTTTAAGGGACCCATGAAATCCTAAAACGTTTTTTAGATTTAATAAATTTTCACATTAATGGCTTAAGATATCTTTTAAGCCTTTAAGCATATATTGTCAATTGGTTAAGTCATGAGTTCCCTTTTTTAATGCCATTTTCTCTATATTTTTTGGTCCTAAATAGAATTTGATGTTGCCTAACAAGACACTGTATATTGGATTGATCTTCTATATAAATTCTTTGATGAAGACAAAGTAAAGGCATGTGATGCATAGTTTATAATTTTAGAATTTTAACTCCTTTCTAAAATCAAAGTGATAATTTGAGAAAAATCTAAGAATATTTTCTCTAAAAAAAGTTAACAAATTAAATTTTAAGAGGAAAGGAAGAAATATGAGTACCCATTATTACAAGGAAAAGATGGAAAAGTATAAAAATAAATAAGTAAATGAAAAATTTGTAATTAATGGTAATTAATTATTGAAATTTCAAGTGTGAGTATGTAAGTTATGGTTAAAGAATCCTATATTAAAAGTGAAAGGGAAAAGTAACTTATAAGTGAAAAAAATCTATAAACCCAATGGTTTAAGATTTTGAGTTGAGATATGATGTTAAACTTATGAATCTATTACTTATTTAAACCTTAATTAGATTTCTTATTGGTTTGGAGCTCTTACATTTTCTTAATAAGTGGTATCAAAATTAATGATTTAGCAAATAATGATTGTGAACAACACATATTTCTTATGACTGTTACCCCCATAAGGAAAGAAGAGATGAATTACACTTAATAGGAATAAGGCCCAAAAGGAGTAGTAAGGCATGACTCCATAAAAAGAATAATAACATGTGTGCTTTTGACATGACTTTTGGAGTATTGATAGACAGGCACTCCAAAATAAGGCAAAGTAAGGTTAGGTCATGAATAAAATTGGTGGAGTAATAGTAGGCTTTTAGAGCAATCAAGAATAACAAGCCCAATGTGGATGAGATTCACAGTTGAAAGGAAGATTGTTGGGATTTTAAGTATCAATTATATAGTTAAGGAATCTCATATTAGGACAAAGAAAGAAAAGTAAGTAACATATAAATGGGAATGACTCATAAATCCAATATTTTAAGATTTTAAGTTCAAATGTGATATTAGACCTATGAGTTTATTACTTACTTAAATCCTATTTATATTTCTTTTTAGTTATTGGCTCTCTTATTTCCTTTATAAGTGATTCTTGAGTCCATAATTCAATAAGAGGCATACATAGATAGTGCATATTTCCTATGGTTATTGCACTTAAAAAAAAAAAAGGCAAATTACACGTACCAAGAATAGGCCCAAGTGGAAAGATAAAATGTAACTCTAGAATAAGAATGGTAACATATATGTATCTGAGCATGACTTTTGGAGTATTGGCAAATGCACATTTTAGATTAACCGAAATAAGGTTGACTTACAAATGAGTAGACAAATATGAAAAAGACTCACACTTAAGGAAGAAATTATTGAAATCTCAAGTATGAGTGTATGAGTTATAGTAAAAACATCCCACATTAAGAGTGAAAGGAAAAGGTAAATAGTTTATAAGTAGGAAGAACTCATAAATTTAATACCTTAAGGTTTTAGGTTATGATGAAGTGTCAAACTCATGAATTTGTTACTTACTTGAAATTCGCTCAAATTTCTCCCTAATTTTAGGCTCTTAAATTTCCCTAATAAGTAATATTAAAGCTAAATGATTTAGCAAAGGATAAGTATACAAAACATAAGTTTCCCATAATAGTTACCTTCATAAAGAAAGAATAAATGGATTACATTTACTATGAGTAAGATCCAAGTGGAATGGTAAGACGTAACTTTAGAAGAATAATGGTAATACATGTATTTTCAACATGACTCTTAGAATATTGGTATATACACACTTTAAAATTAAGTAAAGTAAGGTTAGCTTGCCAATGGGCTTGATGGAGTAATAATGAGCTCTTAGTGCGTTTAAGGATAACAAGTCTAATATGAAAGTGACCCAGACTTAAAGAGAGATTGTTAGAATTTCAAGTGTAAATTGTGTGCTTAAAAAATCCAACATTAAAAAAGGGAGAAGTAAATAACATATATGTAAAAAGAACTCATAAATCCAATACTTTAAAGGTTTAGGTTGAAATGTAGTGTCAAACTCACAAATTTGTCACTTGTTTGAACCATATTACATTTAATTACTAAGGTTTCTGGACTAAACATTAGGCTACCATTCTAGTTACACTTAACTTAGGGTAACGCACTCAAAGTTGAGTTGACCTATCCTTCGAGCCCCTTTCTACTAGAAATAAAAGATACTAAAAGGGAGTATAACTAGAAGCTTCCCTAATTGGTTGCTTGAAAACAATACAAAAGAATAGGGAGAGTAGCAATACTAAAGAATAAAAATGGAGTCCAACACTCAACCCTCTCTTTAAGGCCTAATGGCTTAATCGTGAAATTATGTCTTTACACCTTTATTATTATGAATCCATTAAATTTTATCAATCAAATGAGTCATTAATATTAACTAGAATTTCTTATAAGGAATGTTATCAAAGCCTATAACCTTCTAAATTCCTAATGAAAGTCTAAATTTTATCAATATCTGATAGTTGAAACCTTAAGTCATATTGCCTTTGCACCTATGTTTGCCATGATTAGGCATATAGAGTTATGGTATAAGACATCGATAATGATACCATGAGACACTAAATTATTTTTTAGGAGTAATAGTTTATTTAGGAATAAAAATAAAGAAATAATTATTAATGAAGATTTGGATTGTAATTATTTGCAAAACTAAACTCTCTTTTCTTTTTCTTCTTCCCATTTTTATAAAAAGAGAATTTTTTTTAACAAAAAATGATAATGTTATTAAAATGGTTAAAAAAGCACTACCTTTAACTCGAGGTTATAATGATTTCTTTCTACTATTCCAAGAGCTTATTAGCTTTCATTAATAAAAGTATAAATCCATTCATGTTGGGATGGAGTACCTTGGTGTCCCAATATGATAGCCCATTGATATGAATAAGATAAGTTTAATGATATTATGGCCTTCTGGACTACCACAAGGTACCTTTCATAGGCACACATACAAATCATTGCTAAAATAGTCATAGGCTCTAATGCAAATCTGATGGCACCATATTGATTACAAGTTTGCAAAAGAAACACCAATAAAGCTTGTCAGAAGAGGGTTAATGAAATAGGGGCATTAAAACTAGCTAACATGCAAATAGGGGATGAATAATATCCCACACCAATAGACCTTTTACAAACTAATCTTAGTATCAACTCCTACTTAATTTTGGGACCCTATTCTACTAATATTAGGGCCCACTGAATTGGTTCACATTTAGGTATAACAAAACATGGCACTTGTTACGAAACACATAGGCCAATATTTTTAAATCAAACCAATGGGTTTAAACAATTATAAAGTGTGGCACACTACTCTTATACAATTTAACAAATAGCAAGACCATTTTTAAATCAAATGTTGACCCAACTAAGGTAATGTCATACAAGGATACCTGGAAGATAAGGTAATTGAGCTTGTACTTCCCTTAACACACCATTTTAAAAGTGTAAGATTTATCAATCAAGCAATGATAAATGCGACAGGTTAACTAAAGTCATTATTCAACTTGGCACATTAATAATCCATATGATCTCTAAAAAGGAGGAAGTATAGTAGGCTTAAGTTCCATTAATCCATCCATGCAAGCTTGACACCCTTATGAGTAACTAGCAAGCTTGAGAGAACTCCCCTATCACTTGAGTTTTTATCAAAGTAATGTAAGAGAAATCCCCTACTTATTGACACCCATGACATTTAGGGGTAACTATGTAATAAAATGGCAACCTTTTTTCATATGTCAACTAACAACATATGTTTATGTCATTTGTACTTATAACCCTAGCTTTATCATTTTAACTATCATATGCTTTTACATGCATAACCCATCTTAACAACACTCGTTCATTTTCTATAACTTCTTACCTATTATTGAGGATGTTTAAAGATAAGACTGATAATTTAACTAATGTTTATACTAAGGCCAAATCTAAAAGTACCCTTGATGTGTTGACCTAAGATTACCTAAAATGTGAAGAAATCCTATCAAATTTTTAGTGTTTGATTAAATAAGAAAAAAGGCAATCCATAGTTGAAAAAGAGCCAAGTGAGCTAATTAACTTAAGCACTACAGGAAGTTGGTAAAAAGTCAAAATTAGCACGAGACTTCTCTTAAAAAGTAAGCAAGGCATGATTCAGTCACTTGAAAAATACATAGATGTATTTTTTTGGTCATATTAGGACATGTCAAGCCTGAACAACAATATAATAGTGCATAACTCTTTCTGAGACATAATGCAAATCCATACAATAAAAACTTAGGAGAATGAAATTGGGAATTGACATTAGGCAAAAAGATGAAACCCTAAGGGTGTTAGAAGACGCAATTACACTAAGTTAGAATGGCATACACATTCAGGAGGCAATAACAACCTAGTAATTAGCTTTTTGGATAAGTTTAGGAGTTAGCATTGAATCATAATATCAATTTAGCTCATATAATTGCTTATGTAATTTAAATGTTAACTTAATCTTCCTTATAGTTTTTCTCACTTTAAGATGAATCTTTATATGGATGGATGCATTAATTAGTTAAGTTATTGAATATACCTATGACTACATAAGGATAACTTATGAAAGGTTATCACATGTTTTTCTTATGGATTCACTTCAAAGGTAAAAATAAAAGAACTAAAATAGTTATACTCACCAAAAATGAAATTTAGTCTAAAGAAATTAAAAGTACAATAATCATGACCTATGACATTTGAAAAAGAAACTTTAGGGTCTCTTGTTACCTTAAAAGAGATGAAACTTAAAGAAGTTTGTTTTAGTAACCTAGGAAAAGTAGACCTTTAAAGATTGAGGACTTTGGTATGCAAATGGAACCATCATGTTATGAGGTGGATATGACTATTAAAGGATAAATTGCCCCTATAAGTTATCGAATGACTTATACAGGGCATGTGATCCTAACTAATTATCATATTTAGTCACCAAACCTTGCCTTTCTTCCTTTTAGTCCCACTAGTTTTCTTGGATGTGAGAGTGTTAATAGTTATATTAATAATTTTTCCCTTTCATATGTCCTTTTTATTCTTTTTCTTGTAATGACCAAATTAACGAAGTTTCCTAACGCACTTCCTACCATTCTATCATGGTAAGGAACTTTTAATGTGTTGAGGAAAGTGTAGACCAATTATTTTTCTAGTAATGGGGGTTGTACCTAGAAAGCCATATTATGTCATGTTAAGCATATTGCTTAAAAGTTTCTTTAGGCTTCTTTTCCACAGTCTAAAGATCTATTCATGTGAGTTCGAGTTTAAAGATATACTTGAATTTGGCCTTAAAGGTAATTGCCATTTTTCATATTTACATGGTCAAGTGATTTGTAAATGGTCTTATATCATTATACTTTTCACACATATAAACATATCTTATTTCTAATGATAACAATAAGATATTTTTATCATATAATTCATTATTTAATAAACTTTTTAATAAAAAGTGCTAGGCATTAAGATCCTTATCATAGTCCGACATTGGACATAAGCAAGTATTAAGTCAACTCCTATAAGATCAATTAGTCCCATTGCCAAATGCATGAACGATTTTAATTTGATAAAATGAGATTCGTTTGGGGAAGATGATACAAACCAAACAAGAAGTGATTAGTGGAACATGAATGAGATACACCTTTAGTTTGAACTATTAAAGACAATCTTTATTTTGAGTCGTTGCAACTAGATCTATGATAAGGTGTACAAAAGTAAGAGTGAATGTCTCCATATGGCATTAGACCCAACTTATCATGACAATCTTTTGTGGGTCCAGTCACTGAAGCTTAATTGTATGCTTAATTTTGAATTGGTTATAGAGGTCTATCATCATCTTATTATTCAAGTTGGTGGTGTTATCTATAATCAGCTAGTTTGACATGTCATACTAACATATGGTATCTTTCTTAATAAACTTAATGACCACATTACATGTAACGTTTGCATAAAATACTATTTCAACCCATTTTATCAACTAGTTAATTGTCACTAAGATGAATTAGTGTCCATTAGATACTTTTAGAGTAATAAGACTAATTGCATCCATCCCCTAAATGTAAAATGGCTATAGAGATATCATAACATGTAATAAGGGTCAGTGCATTATGTATTTTAATTGCAAGTATCAAACATCTATAACTTTCTTAAGCATGTTAGAGGTAATTCAATTTCATAGTTGATAAATAGTAACATGCTCTAAAGTTTTTTTAACCATGGAAATCTACTAGCATATAACTCATATAAGCCTTCATGTATTTTTTCCATGATACTTTTTACCTCAACCGCATGTATGTATTGTAGTAAGACTAAATCATAGTTACACTTGTAAAAGATGTCTCCACTAATAAAGGGATTTATTTTCATTCTTTATAGAATTATTTTATCATTTTAATTACTTTTTCAAGATATTCCTTAGTTTTAAAGATGTGCTTTATGTCATGATACCAAGGCTTACCATCCACCCCCCTTTTTATGTGCATGCAAAAAGCTTAAGTATGAGGAACATTAACATGGATCTCGTGGGCATTAGCTCTAAGATCTATCTTGTATATTGTTGCCAAAATTGCTAGAGCATTAGAGACTTAATTGTTTTCTTAAGGCATGTCATTGAAGGTAATCCAATTGAATTGTTCTACCATTTGTTTAATGCACTAATGACAAAGAACAAGCTTATGGTCCTATGTTTCTCACTTATCTAGTAATTAGTAAATGACCAACATTGAATCACCGTATACCTTAAGACTTTTAACTTTCATTCCTAAGACATATAATAAGTCCATAATGCATACTTCATATTTTGCTATATTGTTAGTGCATTCAAATTATAGTTTTATATCGCTTGGATACTATTGACCTTCAAGAGAAATTAGGACCACTCTAATTTCATGCCCCTATGTATTGGATGCCTTATCGAATCACATATGACATTCATCTACTATCTCTTTATCATCTTGACTTTAATGTATAGTTAGGATATCTTTATTCAAGAAATCAAACTACATAGGCTCATAATCAAAGATAGCTCATAATCATGAATGTTTTTAAAACAAAACATGAGTCATCAAAGCTTACTCTAAATTTGATATGTCACTCTCTCTCTTTCTTACACAAGCAAATAATTTCTAACCTATTTTGCAAGAAAGTGGAAAACTTCACAGATATTGAAGTAATGAAGATTTTAATAGGCATACAACTAAATATAATATATAACTAAACAAAAGTGCATCCTTGTATAGTCACTAAATTAAATTTTTATACAAATTTCTTTGTTGCATATTATCACTTTAGATAGTTTATATTTAATAATAAATTTATCTTTATCAATAGTATTTAATATTTCTATTATTTTTTAAAAGTATTTTGAAAAGATTATTTTCTTATTAATATAATTCATATCTACGTCTAAATCAATTAAGACAATAGTTGAGATAATTTGTATTTGATAACAAACTTATTTTTAGTAGTAGTATTTAAAATTTCTATTATTTTTAAAAAGTATTTCAAAAGAATTATTTTTTCATTAATAAAATTTATATCTACACATAAATCAATTAACGTAATAATTAAAAATATATATTATTGATTAACTACTTAATATGTCATTTATTGATAATTATTTTATTAATGAGATTAATATATTGAAGAATATTTACTTTTTAAATAAATATTTAGAATATTTATGAATTCATTTATAAATTTTAAAATTAAAACTCTTTTTTTTTTATTTCACTTTTTAACTAATTAATCTCACTTTAAACTCTCCGATCGAAAAGTTCCCCAATTATCCGAAAGAAAGTTCCCCGCCGTTTGTATATAAGCTGGCCGCGGCCCCTATCACGTTCGACACCCACCCCAGCCGTCTGATTTACCTTTGAAAGCAGTGGAGAAAGGTGCCTCCGCCTCCATTTACAGGGTCAGCCACCACACGCAATTATCCGAAACCATTTTAAGATAATAATAATAATAGTAAAGACATTCTTCTTGGCAGTTGAAATTATTATTTTAAAGAATAATCTGGAACTTTTGATTTTTACCAGATCGTAAGGTAGAAGCATGGACATTGAAGCGGACATGAGGGAATACAGAACAGTGACGATGATAACCGATCCCGAGACGCCGATTGGAATATCCTTGACCGGGTAACTGACTTCTTCGGCCATGGTGGAGACGGCGTCGAATCCGATGTAGCTGAGGTAGACCACGGCAGCTCCATTGATCACACCAGGAACCCATAGGGGAGTGGTGCCATCAGATTCCAGTGCACAAGTGGAGTATGATCAAAAGGGATGCCCCCTAAAAGGGCATTGGCCCCGTTTAGGTCACCCCAGCTTGATCGGGTGAACACATGAGCAAAGTTCAATTAGTGTCCAGCCATGCTGATTTCAGCCATAATCCATGACAAGTATTCTGACTATGGTGAATACCTGGCAAAATTCGCACAAGTATACTGGTGACCATCCCCAAGGTATTCTTCCCTGTGGGCACATCTGTCAGAAATAATGGCTTCACTATGGTGTCTCCATAAGACTCATGAAGTTAATCTCAGCTGTTGTTCCAGTTGAATCAACACCAAGTAGCTGTCTTCCGTTTGACCATTAAGCTACTCTAGTACTTATAACTATAGTAGCTTTCAAGAAGAATTATATAAACGAGTATATCATTTATAAATGAGATAAAATTTTATATATAATTAAAAAAATATTATTTATAATTTAGTAAAATTTCAAAAAAAGTATTTTTTTTAATTTAAATGAGATTATATTTTACTTATATTAATTAAACGAAATGATAAAAAAAATTTATAACAATTTTTGAACTAAATTTAAATTTGTAAAAATTTTAATTTCATATCAAATTTGAAAATATAGAGGTAAAATATAATTTTTTGTAAAAATCTCTTTTATCAAGAATAAAGTATTTAATTTATTTAACAATTTTATTTATAATTAATAACTAATTTAAATATGTTATATTTTAATTTTAAATATTTGTTTATGTAAAAAGTGATATAAGATTAAATCGATTTAGATTTTAAAATTAATTTTTTAGATTTTAAATTTTTAGATTTTAGATTTTGGATAATAGTTTTTTATTTTAATATTTATTTGAATAAGTTTGACTTTTGTAAGAATGTATTTTTTGTCAAAATTTGATTCATAGAAGTAGGTTAACAATATGTTGTTTTCTGTCCAAGAAGTATTTGGAAGGTTAGAGTAAAATTAATCTTGGATTCTTTATTTGAAGAGAGATTTTTTCTACAATTGTTGGGTCTTATAATTCGTTGTAAAAAGACACCCTTAACTCTGGGGTAACAACGCCTAATGACAAATTTGGTGACTGTTGAATGGCCATATTGGTGCCTTATGTGTTCTCCGGAGGACAGCAAATGTGCCCATTCAGTCACAGGGATGTTACCTCTGTAAAGCTTTTCTTACAGATAAATATGGGCACTCAACGGACCATTATGCCACAGAATGCCACAGATGGATAAATGCTATTGCTTCTGTTCTACTCTCTCTGTACGAGGAGCCCGAGTTTCAGCACATACACTCTTTGTTAAGAATGGAGATTGACTATATCTTAGCTCTGTTAAGGTATAAACTTATTCTTCTAGTGTAAAGCGTGGGGTGTCCTGACCATGCTCTTATCTCATCTTTCTTTTGTTAAGCAGACTTCAGAGGAAAGCAATCTGACAACAGATGAAAGGCACAGGATCCAATGTGCATCTGATCAAATTGAGACTGCCACTCGTTTTTTTCCCTCAGCGAAAGGGAATGTAGAAGTATCTGCTGCCCTACTTTATATGTTAGTGAGTCCTTAAATCAATTTCGGATTTCCATTCTTTCGTTTTCAAAATTCTTGTTTTCTCGAAGGCATTGTCATCTGTGGACAGTCTTCGTGTTTCTTATCTGATTGGCTTACTTTTCAATCCGATGAACATGCAACTTTTCATTATCCATGTAATATGGTATGTGCGTACAGGCTGCTCTGTTGCACAATCAAGTCAGTTTTGATTTGGAAATTTTGTTCCAAGGTGCCTGTTATTGTGGTAGATTTCCTCCTTAATTGCCAGAACTTTATCTACTTTCTCCAAGAGGCTTACACCAGAGTCCAGTATAGGGCTTTCCAGTATTAAACAGAAGTTTTGTTTTTACAGCTTGTTATTTGTGTTTAATTACAAGCCAGGGCAGCGCTGATTTTCACCTTTTAGCAAAATTCCGTTATAAAACTATTAACTTTTGTTTCTCTTTTGTAATTTGGCCCTATACGGATGAAACATTGAGTGGCAGGGCATACATCGGCTCGCCCAGAGACGAATTTCACGTCAAAGGCTTTCGAAAAGGTCCAGCTTTGATAGCTCAAAGAGCATTGACTAGAGCTGCAGTGTACAGTGTATACAGCCAACGGATTTAATTCCCAAGACATTGAAAGGCACAGCTCTCTCTGTCATGACTCATGATTGCTACAATGTTAATGGTATATGTCTGGAAAAGGAATGCATGTCATGTGTACACAATTTTGGACTGTGGAATAGATGATAATGCCACCCAAAATTTCGGTTTTGTAGATTTGGATATATGGGGAAAACGTCAGATATGAGATTTTGCATTGAAAACCCGAGGAGGATGATCAAATAAATACACGAACGGCTCTCCATCTCTTCCTCTGCATCTCCCTTATGCATGTCTTTGATTTTTGGATTTTTTTTTTTTTTTAAGTGCATGTCTTCGATTTAGACATTGCGTAATCTTCAAGTTCCATCCCGTTAGTCAAACTTTTACTTGGATTGGAAAGATTGACTTCTATTTTTTTCCAGTTAATTTTACCTGTTTCTGCACATCTTAACTTGGAGGCTTGTCATTTTGTCGATGGAAACTAACAAAGTAATAATAATCTTGGAGATCCTGATTTCTGAGAAAAGTAAATTTTTAAAAAAATATTTAGCGCCAATGCGGGTGCAGCTGAAAAATGAGAAACACTTTGCAATACTGCAAGATCTGAGTTCTCCGGCGCTGGTGAGGGTGAGATTTGACGGATGCAACCCAAAATATGTTCCTTTTTCAAACGATGTCCGTCTGCTGCTGTGAAATCCACCGCAACAGACCCACCTCCAATCTCGGTGGATGGTAACGATGGCCTGGCTCTTTCTGAGAATACACATCACCATCAAGTCAAAGACCGGTATGCAATCATTCTCTCTCTCTCTCTTGATTGGTTCTAGGGAGAGATGAGAGGGTTAATTCTAATGGAATTAAATTTTTCGTTTTTTCAAACATGGGTTGTTTTGAACGCTCTGTTTATTGATCTTGGGTTTTTGCAATTAGTGATAACGGCAATGAAGCCATTAAAGAACCACCCATGCCAGAGATTGGGCGTTTGAAGCCAGAAGCAAGGAGTTCTGGAAAAGTGCTTAACAGGAAAAGGAGTTACGTGCAGTTCCATTTAAACCTGGGTCAATCCGATTTCACTCTCCATAGATGTTCAACGTGTGGTTTTAGTTATGCTCCAGGAGATGCAACTGATGAGAAGGAACTTAAAACGATTCACAGGAATCACACCCATGGAATCCCATTAAAGGTATAATTAGAGGCACTTTTTCATCTAAATAAAGGGTTTTATTTATTTATTTTTATTCGATCACTGATTTAATGCTGAATCTATCAAGTTAATCTTTTATGTTTAGGGTTGGCAGCACCAAAGGGTCGTTCACATACGTTGCTCTGAAGGGGGCCGTGTTATTGTGGTGTCAGATTCTGATCCTACAGCCCAAAGAAAAAAGGTTTGCATTTGTTCTTTTCTAATTTCTACCAGTTTTTATAGACCTTCGATTGAGTTTGTAATGCAACACAGTTTTAGAGCAGATACATTTCTTTTGATATTGCTGAAACTTCTACGGTTAATAACTTGATATGAACTCTAATGCATTTGGCTTGGCAGGTACAGGAGGTTATAAAAATGATGGAAATTGACCTCGGCAGTGGATGGATATTCCATAAGCTCTGCAAGGTAATGGGTCTCGTCTGATTGAGTTACTTTCTTGCCAACTGAAAAGTGGTTTTGGAGTAATTAAAAGTGAAACAGAAAGAATTCTGGGATGCAAATTTGATCTTTATTGTTGGACTCGAATTGGCTACCATTCACTCTATTCTTTCTTACCCTTATGGTTTGCAGGTCTATATATTTATTTCTTACCAGAGAGTTGCTGGTTGTGTAGTTGTTGAGCCTATTAAAGAAGCATTCAGGCTCATTTTGCCTTCAGAGGATGAAAATTCCGACAGAGCTGCTCAAATATGTCTTCTGAATCACATATGAACGCAAGACTTACTATGAGAGGCCCAGCATGTCTAAGTAGTACATGCTGGGCCTCGCAACTGATGTTAGGAAAGCCTGCTGACTTGTTTCATGTTTAGGTACAACAAAACGTGGCGCCTGCTACGAAACACATGGGCCAGTATGTTTGGACTAAACTGCACCCCGAATGAGCATGGTCTAAATGCCATGGGTATGAATGGTACATTTGGGTGCCGATAAGGAACAGACTTATCGGCACCATGTACGGAGGCGTTGTACCCCAGAGTTAAGGGTAAGATCCACACACCACTCGAAAAAGAATGGGAAAAGAAAATGCTTGTGAACAATTGGAAATGGTTCAATCAGTCATCCTGATGGGTATTATTAATTTATACGGTCTTGCATTCGATATACTTTTCCTTTTTGCTCCTTTTTTAAAGAAAAAGAAAAGTTTGAGCAAGCATTGATGAAGTGCATCCGGTTTCAAGAAATTTTTTTCTGCCAAGTCTCATGTGTCTTCCGACCTGAAGCTTCTTAAGATTTCCGTCTTGGCAAATGTCAGAATTTCTCGTGTGAAAACTATGTAGGCAATGCCCACTCTATTGGGCCTTCTACAATTATGAGATTGACTCTTTCAACGATGTATATTATTTTTTAAATTTAAAAAATAAGTTTTAAATTATAAGATATTAATGTGATCATAATATTGTTATTAATTTTTTTTTGTAATTTTTATTACTAAAAATGTTTTGCTTGTCATAAAATGATGGAGAATGGGAGACAAAAATTTTCGGAGGAAAAGAAAAGGAACATGCACAAAGGCTAGAAGACAGGAAGGCTGTAGTCAATACAATTGAACAACAGTTCTCAGTGGAACAGGGGCTTCTTTAAGCAATTCTTCGTCTCTTGGCTTTGGCCAAAGATTATGCTTCATCAATATGAAATCAAATATTATGTTCCATCGAGGTGGCTTCTTTAACCAATTGTTTCGTTGAAGCCTTCATGTAAATATAAAAAAGACAATAGTCCAAATATGTCGTTAAGCCTCACCACAACCTGTACAAGCTAGTTGCACCTATAACTCACTCAGAGTTGATGACACCGTCGAAGGCCACACTGATCCTATAGTACTCCCCAATTTCCGGGAAAAAAGGACAAAAGATAAAATAATAATTCAGTGTTTCATGTTCAAGTCCACAGAAAAGGGCAAGGGATACTCGAATTTTATATTAATTAATGAATTTACTCTGTCCTTTCCTCGTGCTATGCTTTGTAGTCATTAGCATGTAACATTCGGAGACTTTAGGATCGACTTGACGGGAGATCGAAAAAACAAAAGAGAAGAGGAACAACCTGGCCGAAATTCTGGAAAGGGCCGAGCGAACGCAGGCCCCACGTAGGCTCTTCAACTTTGAGGAGACCTTAGACCAACACCTCTCTATCGTGCAATGGAAGTCATTAACCTAGGCCATAGGCTTTTTCGATCACCCAGGTAAGTACATTTCGTAATTACCAGTTGGTTGCTGTTTATGCCACATGCTTCCGGTGACTCTGGTCGCCGTTTCGATGCGGGATTGAAGCCAACTTATGCTTAATTTTGTTGGGATTATAAGATTACATGCATAATTTTATTAGGAATTCTTTTTATCCCATCCCGCATAGAAAAATAAAGAAAACATTTATACGATTATATTATGAAAAACGTCAAAAATATATTGTCGAGACTAGTAACGTAAGCTTGTAACCAAGTGGCACCGGGGGAATTACATGTTGCTCAAGAACTCAAGCGTCCTTGAGTTGTTACTGCACTCTACAGAAAATCAAAAATTTATTTTCTCTCTAAAATCTCTCTTTCCTTTCTCTGGATTCTTTTTCTCCCTGTCAACTCAGTCTCTAATTTCTTTCGGGACCTGACATCCAGCCTTTTCAATTACCTCCATTACACTATCGAGACACGACTCCGACTTATTCAATTATTTCGATTCACGACCACCCTTGAAGCCTTTTACTTTTTCCTGTTATTTATATATTATCGTGTACTCTTTTAGGAGCAAGACCTGGTGAGATTGAAGACAGGAAGGTTGTAGTCAATATCATTGAACACCAGTTCTCAGCGGATGACAAGCTAGTTATATTGGCCCTCAAGGGAGCAACCCCCGTCACTCTTTCTGCTAGGGAAAGGTACTATCAAAAGGGGAAGCATCTCTGGAAAGGATTCTTTTTCTCCCTGTCAACTCAGCCTCTAATTTCTTTTGGGACCTGACATCCAGCTTTTTCAATTACTCAATTACACTACCGAGACACTGACTCCAACTTATTCAATTATTTCGAGTCACGACCACCCTTGAAGCCTTTTACTTTTTCCTGTTATTTATATATTCTCGTGTACTCTTTTGGGAGCAAGACCTGGTGAGATTGAAGACAGGAAGGATGTAGTCAATATCATTGAACACCAGTTCTCAGTGGATGACAAGCTAGTTATATTGGCCCTCAAGGGAGCAACCCCCATCACTCTTTCTGCTAGGGAGAGGTACTATCAAAAGGGGAAGCATCTTTGGAATGGTTACCCACCACAATCTTTAATGCATCAGTTGTGATAGGATGTTGACAAACTTGTTTACCAATGTGAGTTTCTAATATGAACGTATCTATGTTTACGCATGATATAGGGAAACTCAATTTTTCTTCTTGATTTGGAGGAGCAAACATGACACTTTATGGTCTGAAAGGATATGACAAGAGTTCGAAGCTCTTGACATAATTGGGAATCCAAGGCCTTGTCTAAGGCACTGATATAAAAAATATATAAAGAGAGAGTGTGTTGGGATACAGTAAAAATCAAATATTTTTCAAGAACCGTTTGCTCCGTCTTTCTGGATTCCACTAAAACCATGCCTGAAGTTGCTCATGACTACTCTCCCTTCGTTCGCATATACACAGATGGCTACATAGAGAGACTCATGGGCACAGATATAGTACCTCCATCTCTAGAAAACCCTGAAACCAATGTCCAATGTAAAGATGTTGTATATTCACCGGAAGATAATCTCTCTTCGAGGCTTTACCTCCCCGAGAACGCCAACCCCAACAATAAACTTCCTCGCCTTATTTTCTTTCATGGCGGTGGCTTCTGCATTCATACTCCCTTCTCTACTACCTACTGTAACTATGTTAATACATTGGTCAAGGAGGCCAATATTTTAGCAGTCTCTGTCCTTTATAGAAGGCCCCCGGAGGATCCTCTTCCCATTGCGTACGATGATTCATGGACTGCTCTTAAGTGGGTTGCATCTCATGTTAATGGAGATGGCCCTGAAGAGTGGCTAAATGATCATGCTGATTTGAGTAAGGTGTTTTTGGCTGGAGATAGTGCTGGGGGAAACATTGCACACCAAATGGGTACGAGAAATGGTCAAGAAAAACTAGGTGCTGGGGTTAATGTTTCCGGCATTGTATTAATACATCCATATTTCTGTCAGTCTTGCTGAATGTGCGAATCCTCATTCGCAGAGGTTCCTGAACCTTTAAAACATCATTCT
This sequence comes from Bruguiera sexangula, assembly GCA_020141445.1. Classification (NCBI taxonomy): domain Eukaryota; kingdom Viridiplantae; phylum Streptophyta; class Magnoliopsida; order Malpighiales; family Rhizophoraceae; genus Bruguiera; species Bruguiera sexangula. The sequence continues at coordinate 2,847,116 of JAHLGP010020637.1, forward strand.
TCTCTATCATACCACTTCTATTTTTTCATCATTCAGGAGAATGTAGTGTTCCAGATTTGTTTATTGGCCATCTTATTTTCTGTTTTCAATGTTTTATGCAGAGTGAAGGCTCATTTTCAGCACCCCATAAAGACAGATCCAATACGATCAGAGTTTCATCGTGCGATATTAGATAAAATGTCAATGATGGTTCAGGCCATCCCAGGTAAGATGTTTGGGAATGTTGCTTTCTAGGTCCTGAGTGGTTCAATTACATTTTGCTTGTATTAGAGCTTGAATAAGTTATTTGGTATGCCCACATAAAAATCCCTTGGCCAAATCAATTTGTATCATTTCCTTGTGGAGATCAGATTTGTTGCTGAGGGCACTGGTGATCAGATTAGCGGCCAGCTTTTAAGTATGAAATTTGCAACTGCTTTGTTAGAGTTGCCAGCAACAGGGAGGTTAATTCCTGCTGGAATTTCTGTCACAGCAATTGTAATTTCTGATTCAAGCACAACTGCTGTTGATGAGAGTGGTGTATAAGATTCACCTCCCTCACAACATGGAATTATGTCCACAAAGACATCCAGTGATGGGTCACAGCACAGTGAGCACAGAGTAGCTGTGCTAACTGTGAGTGATACCATTGCATCAGGGGCTGGGCCTGATCGGAGGTATGGTGCTTTATTTTGCATTTGACATTAGACATGTTCTGGATTGAAGCTTTGTTACTTGCTTCGTTGACTGGTCACTGATAATTGGTTTGCCTGCTATCTTAGTGCAAAGAGTTTGATAAATTACACTGTCCAAGATTTGTGTTGAGATATGATGGTTGGGATCATTTGACATTTTTTATCTGCTAGCAAGGGTGGCTGCGATTACCTCATTATTTGATTAGGCACATATACCTAATCATCCATAATTTTAAACTTGCTTGTTTGTATAGAATATTTTGTGACAACTAATGACTTGTTAATTGAAATATTCTCTTTCATAATCCTTCTCAACATTGAGAAACAGATTTTATTTGAAAGAGAATGCATCCCAATACGTCTCTTTGGTTTTGGTATTTCCAAAGGATCCCTTTGTGGATGCTAAAGTGATGAGCAGCGTTGATGATCCTCCTTATCAAAGTCTGGTATGCAAATGGTGAATGCTTTGTTATAAACATTTAGATCATATTGATGCCTGAAATGGCCAAATAGATGCATTTTAAATTAACAAATATAGAAAGACATTCTTCAAAAACCCAATCTACAGAAGAGTAATAAAATTACTTGTTATATGTTTGTCCTCCTTGATTGATTTAAATAAGCAGCTACTTGTTTCTGTCAAAGGAAACAATTGTGTCCCAATTTAGTTACAATTTTTTCACTAATTATTTAATTTTTGTTAGTTACAGTTTTTTTACTAATCATTTTATCTCTATCAATTACAATTTCTCTACCAATCGCTCAATTTCTATTAATTATAGTTTTTCCACATATCGCTCACCAATCAAAACTAATTCTTCTTAAAGAGAAAAGATTATAATTATATTATAAATTAATGATATAATCTTAATTTTCATTATAAAAAAATATTATATTGCACAACTGATATATGACAAAAAGTACGTATAAAATTCTATTAATAAAATACAATTTTCTTATTGACAATTATCACTCTATTTCATCTTATTAGTCTATTTCTTTTTATGATATCAGAGTCATCTCTTAAAAAAGTATAAATGTCAAATCATTCAAATTTAGTCCCAAATTACTCATCAAATGCAAAAAATTACAAAAATAAAAAAAGGGGTAGTGTTCGATGTCAATTGTGCAATCGTTTTGGCCATCAAGCCAATGTGTGTCGTGATTGTAGACCTTCACTATAATCTTCTGAATCAGCATCACAGTTCCACATTACTGAAATTCCACCACCACCGTTAGTATTTTCAGATCCATGGTATCTAGATTTTGGTGTCACTCACCATGTCACAAACTATCTGTCTTAATTATCCACTTTTTAGTCCTACACAGACAACTAATATGTCACCATAGGTAATGAGTCTAATCTCCCAATAACTCATACAAGTATTTTTGTTTCTCAACATTTTCATCTCTCTAATGTCTTAATTGTCCCTTTTATAAAGAAAAATTTACTTTTAGTACGTTAATTTTTATAGGAAAATAATTGTGATTTCATTTTCTCACATAATTGTTTTTCTGTGACGTATCATCACGCAGGTAAGACTCTCTTTCAAGGGAATATTAATTAGGGATTTTATCAACTATTTGGTCAATCTGAGTTTTCTCCTTCAGCTTATTACCTGTCCTAAACTAGCTCTTTTATTTGTTGGCACCACCGTTTAGGTCATGCTGCCTATTTAACTATTTTTCACATATTTAACAAGTCGTCAATTATACAACCAACTTATTCAGCATGTGTATCTAGTAAAAGTCATCATTATCACCATCTTCTTACTTCTCATAGGTCCACGACTCCTTTAGAATTAATTCATTTTGACATTTAAGAGTCGACTCTTGTAATGTTTCACCAAAATAACAAATATTATATTTGTTTCATTGATGATTATTCCAAATTTTCCTGACTTTATGTATTTAATTATCGTGACCAATTTTTATATATTTTCATGGTCTTTTTAAATTTCATTGAAAATCAACTCAATACCCGAGTCAAGACTATTCAAAGTGATTGTGTTAGAGAATTTCTGTTTGCATATTTTAATAAATTATTGCAGAAGTATGACATTTATAAACGGACATCCTGTCCTCATTTGACCCTTCAAAATGGTTTAGTCAAACGTAAACATAGACATATGGTTGAAATAGGTCTAGCAATTATGCACCATGCATCTGTCTCCTCTCACTTTTGGGATTTTGCTTTTGAGAGTACAATTCACATTATCAATCGATTGCCCACTTCAATTTTGTAGCAATGCAACCTTTAGGAAGTACTATTTTCTACCCCACCATCAATTAAGCATCTTTGAGTTTTTAGTTGTGTTGTATACCCAAACTCACAACCCTATACCAAGCACAAACTAGAACCTAGATCACATCAATGCATTTTTTTGGGATATCCCTTAAGTTGTCAAGGGTTATCAATATTATTCTCCACTTTAATGACGATTTTATATAGCTGCAGACGCAATTTTTGATAAGACGGTTTTTTTGTTTACTGCTCCCATTACCTATGTACCATCAAATATGTTTCCATCAGCATCTTTAAAGTTACCCCTTTATATTCCTCTAATACATTTCCAACATGATAATTTACATCAGGAGGAATCGAGGACTAATATCTCTCACATCTTGACGCCTGTGCAAAATAGTCCTACAATGCCTTCTCTTGCAACTAAAACTATCTCATAAACCACTATCTTACAGGCTCCAAGCTTGCCCTTACAACCAGTACCACCGACCCACCCCATGGTGACTTGACTTCGAGATGACACTATTCCCCACCGCCATGTACAAAAAGATCAAACCTATGCCCTAGCCACTTCAGTAGCAATCTCATCCACACCATCTTGTTACAGTCAAATAGTAAAAGACCCAAATTGGCGAGCCGTTATGGCTGAAGAGTACACCACACTTTTGAAAAATCAAACATGAGACCTTGTATCATCTCCTTCACCTTGTAAGCCTATTGGTTACAAATGGGTTTTTCGTATCAAATTTCGTGCAGATGACTCCCTTGAATGCTACAAGGTTAGATTAGTTGCAAAGAGCTTTCATCAACAACAGGAAATTTATTACAATGAAACCTTTAGCCTGGTGGTTAAATATGTCACGGTTCACACAATCCTCACGGTTGTATTCTCTAGGGGTTGGCAACTACAACAACTCAATGTTAAGAATGTCTTTCTCCACGGTCATCTAACCGAAAAAATATTCATGGATCAATCACCAGGTTTCGTTGATCCCCACCATCCCTATCATGTCTGCCGTCTAAAACGGTCTCTTTATGGCATAAAGCAAACACCTTGTGCTTGATACCAATGTCTTAGTAATTTTCTCATCTCCATTGGTTTTCTAGCTTCTTCAACTGACTTATCATTGTTTATACTACATTTTGCACAATACAGTATCTTTTTACTCATCTATGTCGACGACATAATTCTTACAGGATCTCTTACAGTACCATTGCTTACTTTTTTAAAAACTCTACAACAGAAATTTGTTATCAAAGACTTGGGTGAACTTAATTATTTTCTTGGGATTAAACTACAATACACTTCAAATGGTATTCTTCTTCACTAGGCAAGATATACAGCCGATCTTCTTACACGAACAAAAATGCAAGATGCGAAACCTGTCATTACACCTTGTGTCATTAGCTCAAATATTCCATCTATCCATTGTGGTGAGTTATTCTCAAATCTAACACTTTATCGTAGCACCGTGGAGACATTGTAGTATCTTACTCTCACTTGGCCTAACATTGCCTTTGCTGTCAACACTACTTGTCAGTATATGTATGCACCCACGAAGATCCATTGGCAGTTTGTTAAACGTATATTGCGCTTTATTCGTGGCGCATAACATCATGGCATCCTTTTTACTCGCAACAACAATTTGAATCTCTATGCTTTTTTAGATGTAGGTTAGGCTGGAAACCACGACATTAGACGATTAGTTGGCAGTTTCGGCATATTCCTTGGCTCCAATCTCATCTCATGGAGTTTTCATAAATAATGAACAATCACTCGATCCAGCACAGAGGCTGAATTCAAAAGCTTAACTGCACAACTACTGAATTCATTTGGATTGAGGCTCTCTTACATGATCTCGGTGTCTATTGGCAAGGTCTCTGATTCTTTGGTGTGATAACATCTCTGCCATCTATTTGATAGGGAATCCCATCTTTTATACTCGAATAAAACATATAGAAATTGATTACCACTTTGTACGAGAACGAATTGCCAAAAATTAATTGCATATTCAGTATATCTCCACTACAGACCAACCTGCTAATATTTTCACCAAAGGGCTCTTTACGGCTCACTTTTGACTTTTACAGTCCAAGCTTACTGTGCATTCTGCCATATTAGCTTACGAGGGGTATCAAAGGAAACAATCACATGTCCTGATTTATCTACAATTTCTCCACCAATTGCTCAATTTTTGTCAGTTACAGTTTCTCTACCAATCACTTAATTTCTATTAACTACAACTTCTCCACTAATCACTCACTAATCAAAATTAATTCTTTCAAAAGAGAAGAGATTATGATTGTATCACACATTAATGATATAATCTTAATTTGCACTATAAAAAGACATTACATTATACAATTGATGTATGATCAAAAGTACACACAAAATTCTATCAGTGAACTACAATTTTCTTATTGGTAATTGCCTCCATATTTCATCTTGTTAGTCCATTTTTTTTCAATTTCTATGTCGAAACTTAAACCTTTATTGTTTCTATAAACAAATTGTACTTCTTTGATGAATGCATATGGATACACCTTTTTGAGTCATCATTTCAAAAGGATCACTTATATGATGCAAAATCAAAAGAGCGAAGTTGATATTGCTCCTTGTCAAAGTGAATTATGGAAGTTTCTGAAGACTTTGCAACAATTATGGATAATTGCTAGCCTGTTATTCTGACTGATGTGCAAAATCTCTTCTCTTTTGATCATGTAATGCACCTGTGCTATGAGTAGTACATCTGGCCATTATTTCCTTTATGATTCGATATCTTGAAATACTAGTCCCTCGCTACTTTAGATGTATTCATCTCTTTAATTTTGGTAGTACTTGTTGTCTTCTTGGGGAATTTGATGATTCCTATTGTATTGCCCTGATTTGCTTTACTAGTGATCTTCTATTTGAAAATTTGAACTTTGGGTTTAAAACAACTTGAAAAATGTATTCCTAAATTTCCGCTCTTCTCATTTAACTGGTTGAGTTAGTATGCTTTATTGCTTCCAGCTTTGTAAGGGAGACAATCTTTTCAAATTTGTAGTGAACCTTGTGATGGGAGAAAGGGGCGCAGCAGAGTATAAATAGCCCAAAAAAAAACTTCTCTCGCTTGCTTGAATTTGTGAGGAGATGATTGAATAATAAAAATGACAATGCAAATAAACCACACAAGAGAACACACCAATTTAATGTGGAAAACCCCTTTAAATCAAAAAAAGGGAAATACCATGGACACTTTAAACCAGAGGTCAACTCCACTATAATCAAGTGAGTACAATAGAGGTACACAACCTCAATTACATCAAACAAATTAAAAAGAATTCAATTTGAATTAAATGAGAGACTAATGAGTCAAGCAAGACAGGCTAACTACGTGCTGTCAACTAAAAGTCAACAAGTAGATCTTAAGGTAGTAATCCAACTGTTCAAGATAAACCTCCTGATGTCCCCTACCAGCTGTCCAAATTTTAGCTTAATCGGACCACGGATCAATAATCATCTACACGGTTTACCAATTCTGTCATAGATGAGAGAGCAGAGAGTTACCAGAATTGGGAGATTTTGGTTCGAATGAAAACCCTGCCCTTGCAGTTCACAGAAACTCAATCCAACCATTCACAAACAAGATCTATGTGTCCTCCAACTACTAACCAAAAATTAGCTCGATCGGACTACAAACAATCTTTCAATTATATGGTAGACCAATTTTGCCACAGATGAGAGAGTAGAGAGTTACTAGAATTGAGAGGCTTTGGTTCGAATGAAAAACCTGCCCTTGCAGTTCACAGAAACCCAATCCAACCATTCACAAACAAGATCTATGTGTCCTTAAACTACTGACCAAAAATCAGCTTGATCGGACCATAAACAATCTTTCAATTATACAGTTGACCAAAACTACACACAAAAAATTACTCAGAGTATAGACTTACGAAAACTGAAGAGAAGCAGGACTTACAGTGCTCAAAACCCAATCTCCACTATTCAGAAATAAGAACCAAATGCCCTCTATCAACCATCTAAGTTTTAAGCTAATCGGACACCAATATCCATTCCAACTTAAGGTCAAAGAACCTTACCTTTTTTCTCTTCCTTTCAGCAACCCTCTTTCCTTTTTTTTATCTTTTTCCCTCGGCCGACAACTCTCTGCTTTTAGGTTTTCTTTCTTTTCTTTTTTTTTTTTCTCACAGCCGACAACCCTTTCCTCTCTTTCTTTTAGTTTTTTTTTTTTAACCAAAGGGGTATTTATATCTACTTTAATTATTTTGGGTTATACTCCCAAAACATTTAAGTTATTTATCCATATAGGAAGGGACTAATAAATCTAACAATTCTTCCCGTCCTGATTATTTTGTCATCATATCAGCAACATTATTATCTGTATGAATCTTTTCAAGTGCCAATTGTTTAGAATCAAGAACATCATGTATCTAATGATACCGCACGTCAATATGTTTTGACTTAGTATGAAAAGTTGGATTCTTACCAAGATGGATGACACTCTGGCTATTACAATATAACACATAATTTGATTGTTGAAAACCAAGTTCCTTCATAAACCTTTTCATCCAAAGCAACTCTTTAGACGCTTCAATTATTACAATAAACTATGCATCTGTAGTGGACAATGCAACACACTTCTGCAATCGAGATTGCCAACTCATTACTCCCCCTGTAAAAGTAATCACATAACTTGAAGTAGACTTTCTAGAGTCAATGTTACTTGTCATATTTGAATCTGTGAATCCAGTAAGGATAGACTTATCACTCCCAAAACAAAGTCTCAAATTAGTGAAATCTCGTAAATATCTCATTATCCACTTCACTGCATCCCAATGTTTTTTATTGAGATTTGATAGGAACCGACTAACTGTGCCAATTGCATGAGCTATATCAGGTCTCGTGCATACCATTGCATACATCAAATTACCCATGACTGATGCAAATGGAACTCTTTGCATCTCTTCCTTCTCTTTCTATGTGAAAGGACATTGGTTAATAGATAATTTAAAGTGTGTAGCAAGAGGAGTACCTACCACTTTAGCCTTATCCATATTAAACCTTTGAAGTACCTTTTCAATATACTGCTTCTGGGACAAGTATAACCTTTTCTTTTTCCTATCCCGAGTGGTTGACATGTCGAGGATCTTGTTTGCTGGTCCTAAGTCCTTCATGGCAAAGGACTTGCTCAACTCTTACTTCGACTTGTTAATTCTAGTAGCATTACGACCAACAATAAGCATATCATCAACATAAAGTAGTAAAATGATAAAATCATCATTAGTAAATCTCTGAACAAAAACACAATGATCAAAAGTAGTCTTTTTATTGCCTTGCTCCCCTATAACAGATTTAAACTTCTTATACCATTGTCTCAGAACTTGTTTCAACCCATTCAAGCTTTTCTTCAACTTGCATACATAATCCTCTTTTCCTTCCACCTCAAATCCCTCTGGTTGTTCCATATAAATTTCTTCTTCTAAGTCACTATGGAGAAAAGCTATTTTTACATCCATCTGCTCAATCTCTAAGTCATAGTTAGCAGCCAAATTCAACATAACTTAAATGGAAGACATTTTCACCACCGGTGAAAAGATCTCTTCAAAGTTGATGCCTTGTTTTTGACAGATTCCTTTGACAACCAATATGGCTTTATATCGTGGACATGAAGTATTTTCTTCTTACTTTATTTTGTAAATCCACCAATTCTTCAAAACCCTCTTACCTTTAGGTAACTTTACTAACTCATAAGTAGAGTTATCATATAAGGATTTCATCTCATCTGTCATGGCATCAATCTAGTGTTACCTGTGCTCACTTTCAACTGCTTCTATATAACACTCAGGTTTTCTCCCATCAGTTAACATCACAAACTCATCAGGAGAGTACCGAGTAGAAGGCATTGGAATTCTATTGGACCTCCGTGGTTGAAACAGAGGTAAAGGTTTGTACGAATGATTTTCTATTGGAGCATTAATATCACCTACACCCTGCATATTATGATCCTGTTGAACATTCTCATCACGTTCTTGAATATCACCATAAACATCAACTGGATCATTTAGAGATGTCTGAGGAAATGGAATAATATAAGCTGGATTATCATTAACTTGAGGAGTTGACTTCTTAATGTGTTCAATGTTTTGATCCTCAATGAACACAACATCTCTACTCCTTACAAGCTTTTTCTCAACCAGATCATATAAACGGTACCTGAAGTCATCTTTACCATAACCAAGAAAGATACACTGCCGAGTCTTCACATCTAACTTTCCTCTTTCATCTTTAGGGACATGAACAAAAACCTTACAGCCAAAGACTCGTAAATGGTCATAAGAGACTTCCTTACCAAACCAAACTTTGTCCGGAACATCACCTTGTAGCGGAGCACTAGGAGACAGATTAATTACATGTGTCACTGTATTCAAGGCTTCACCCTAAAAGGATCTAGGTAATTTTGCATTTAAGAGAAGACATCTGACCCTTTCAATTAACGTTCTGTTCATCCTTTCTACTAAACCATTTAACTGTGGTGTCTTGGGAGGTGTCCTCTAGTGTCTGATCTCATACTTTCTGCAGTATTCATCAAATGGACCACTATATTAACCACCATTATTAGTGCGGATACATTTTAACTTCTTACCAGTTTGTCTCTCAACAAAGGCATAAAATTGTTTAAATACATCAAAGACTTAGTCTTTAGTCTTCAATGCATAAATCCAAAACTTCCTTGAGTGATCATTAATAAAAGTCACAAAATAAAGAGTACCACTAAGTGAGCATACTTTCAAAGGACTATGTACATTAGAATGCACCAATTCAAGCAACTCTAATTTCCTTGAAAGTGAGTGACTTTTAAATGTAACTCTATTTTGTTTCCTAGCAAAATAGTAAAGACACTTCTTTAAAACTACACTTTTTATGTCAGGAAGTTGGTTCTTTCTTGCCAAACAATCCATCCCCTTTTCACTCATGTGACTGAGCCGCTTATGCCATAATTCAATGAAATTATCATTCTCTACTGCATTTATAACATCTTTGAAAATAACAGCTTGCATGAAATATAAACTAGAACATTTCCTACCTTATGCCATAATTAAGGAGCCTCTAGTAAGCTTCCACTGGCCATCACTGAAGGTACTGCAAAAACCTTCATCATTTAGTTTTCCCGTTGAAATCAAATTCAAACAAATATTAGGGACATGTCTAACATCCCTTAATGTCAGTTGTACTCCATTGTCGATCTTTAAGCAAATATCACCAATGCCAATGACCTTTGCTAAGTCGTTATTACCCATCTTCAAAACTCCAAAATCACCAGGAGTATATGTTGTGAAGAATTCCATTCTTGAAGTAACATGAAGAGAAGCACCACTATCTATGACCTAATCAGTCTCATGAGATGCCAAATTAGTCACATCCTCATCACAAATAATAATAAGGTCACCAGTACTAGAAGTGGATGCAGTAGCAATACGATTATTACTCACATTCTTTTCTCATGCCTATCACTGTCATCTTTATTTTCTCTCTTCCACTTGTAACACTTTTTCTTAATGTGACCTATCTTCCCGCAATAATGACATTGGACATTTTTGTACTTAGATCGTGACTTGCTTTAGCTCTTACTTCTACCATTTTTACCATTTCCTTTTCCTTGACTTCTCCCCTTATTTTCAGTAATTAAAACCTCTGATTTGGATGATGATGAACCCTGAGATTTCCTTCTCATCTCTTTATTCAACACACCACCCTTTACAAGTTCCATTGATAAAACACCACTAAAGGCGAAATTAGTGAGAGACATTCGAAAAGTCTCGCAAGAGTTAGGTAAGGTAGCAAGTAATCATAACCCGAGAACTTCATCATCAAACTTAATGCCCATGCCTAATAACTGATTAATGAGACCCTGAAATTCATTTAAGTGGTTAGCAACTAAACTCCCTTTATTATATCTTAACTGCATCATTTTCTTTAACAAGAACAACTTGTTATTACTAGACTTTGAAGTATACAAAGTTTCAAGTTTTCTCCACAAAGTCCATCCACGTGTCTCATTTCAAATGTGATTATAAACGTTATCATCAACAAATTGCCGTATAAAACCACAAACCTGTTCGTGCTCAAATTCCCATTCTTCATCAGTTTTAAACTCAGGTTTCGTAGTAGCAAATACTGACAAATGCAATTTCTTCAGAAATAGGAGATCCTTCATTTTACTCCTCCATATATGATAATTTGTGTCATTCAAACAGACCAATTTATTCATATTCAACTTCATTATTCAAACAAGCCAAATATACCAACCTGGCTTTGATACCACTCTGATGGGAGAAAGAGAGTGCAGCGGAGTATAAATAGCCCAAAAAAAAAAACTTCTCCCGCTTGCTTGAATCTGTGAGGAGATGATCGAATAACAAAAATGACAATGCAAATAAACCACGCAAGAGAACACATCAATTTTACGTGGAAAACCCCTTCAAATAAAAAAAGGGGAAAAACCATGGACACTCTAAACCATAGGTCAACTCCACTATAATCAAGTGAGTACAATAGAGGTACACAACCTCAATTACATCAAACAAATTGAATAAAATTCAATTTGGATTAAATGAGAGACTAATGAGTCAAGTAAGACAAGCCAACTACGTGTTATCAACTACAAGTCAACAAGTAGACCTCAAGGCATTAATCCAACCGATCAAGATGAACCTCCAGATGTCCCCTACCAACTTTCCAAATTTTAGCTCAATCGGACCATGGATCAATAATCATCCACATGGTTTACCAATTCTGCCATAAATGAGAGAGCAAAGAGTTACCAGAATTAAAAGGTTTTGGTTCGAATGAAACCTGCCCTTGTAGTTTGTAGAAACCCAATCCAACTGTTCACAAATAAGATCTATGTGTCCTCCAACTACTGACCAAAAATCAGCTCGATTGGACCACAAATAATCTTTCAATTATACGGTTGACCAATTCTGCCACAAATGAGAGAATAGAGAGTTACCATAATTGAGAGGCTTCAGTTCGAATGGAAAACCTGTCCTTATAGTTCACAAAAACCCAATCGAACCATTTACAAACAAGATCTATGTGTCCTCAAACTACTGACCAAAAATCAGCTCGATCGAACCACAAACAATCTTTCAATTATACAGTTGACCAAAACTGTACACAGAAAATTGCTCAAAGTATAGACTTATGAAAACTGAAGAGAAGCAGGACTTATAGTACTCAAAACCCAATCTCTACCGTTCAAAAATAAGAACCAAACGCTCTCTATCAACCATCCAAATTTCAAGCTGATTGGACACCGATATCTTTTCCAAACTTAAGGTCAAAGAACCTTACTTTTTTTCTCTTCCTTTCAACAACCCTTTTTCCTTTTCTTTTTTCTTTTTCCCTTGACCGACGACTCTTTACTTTTAGGTTTTCTTTCTTTTCTTTTCTTTTTTTTTTTCTCACGACCGACAGCTATCTCCTCTCTTTCTTTTAGTTTTTTTTTTTTTCAGCCAAAGGAGTATTTATATCTATTTTAATTATTTTGGGTTATATCCTAAAATATTTGGGTTATTTATCTGCATAGGAAGGGACCAATAAACTCAACACCTTGAGTAGTTTCTGTTGTAAATTCATCGTCAGAAAAGTTGTGAGGCGCAAAAGTAGTTTCAACGACATCATCTGGAACAACAACTGAGGTAGACAACAATAGCTCCACCATCCAAGCTTTCATTGTATTCATAATGTAAGATAGCCAAGGTTGCGCCTGCTACAGATATTGTTCAGCGGAGCACATCTCCTAAACTTATTGGGATGTCTAGAATAGCAATCCCACTGCCCCCAATCATCCTGATATAGCGTCCCAATGAGCCGGGCCTGCTTCTGTACACAATGAGTATACCCCATCCAAGAACTTCTTGGATAGGGTCACTGAAGCCTGTAGTATGTTTGGGCAAGCTGAAGCATAGAACAGGTCAATATAAGGGACTGAATGTTGGGCCAGTATGTGTCCTTCAATCTATTTATAAATAGGCAGGATAACTTGTGCCCATGTGGATCCCTCCACCATGGGCATAAGTATACATGGTCAGCAGGTTGCACCAACTTAATTATGAATTGGTCCTTCCTTGAAAGCCTATTCCTCCATGATGCACTCTTATTTCTATTTCTTTCTTACATTGAAAATTTGTATATTAACCCACACACCTGTACAACTTCACTTGTAATAATATATTATATTTAATAATATTAAAAAAAATTTTAGATTTTAAAAAAAATATTATTGATTAGTGTTATATATAAAAAAATTAGTAAAAATATGTTTATTTTCTAATCTTATATATTATTTGTTATTAATATTTTAAATATATTGCACAAAATTAAATTTTTTTAAAAATAATTTTATAATGAAAAATGTCAGAAAAATATTTTGTGTGATAATAATAAAAATATTTTATAATAGATTATAATGAATTATTGTTTTAAAATAATTATATTGAAAAAAATTTAGTAAAATTTTATGTAAATAAGTATTCACCCTAAGTTTTTTTTTTTTTTTTTTTTTCATATAGAAAGGTAACAAACTCAACTTCATATAATCTTTTAAGGACGATGTGAAATGTAAGAAAATGGAATCAATTTCATATTATTTATTATTTATAGTTTAATGTATTTATTAATTTATACTAAATCAAATATTAATTTCTCAATCAAAATATTATGTAAGTATAAAAATAATCCTACAATGTATTACTAGAAAGTTGTAAATAAAGTATTGAGGTACCTAAAAAGAACAAATATTACATACTAATATATAAAAAATCTAATCATTTATATGTGATCAAATATTTAGATTCAAATTTTGTTAGATGTATTGATAATAGAAAATCAATTTTGAGTTATTTATTCCTATTAATAGAAGGAATAATATTATAAAATAATTAAAAAAATTTTTATCATTAATTTATATATTATAAAAAGTAATGTTTGTAACATGATTTAAAAGTTATAATTCATTTATTATGACTATGAAATTTTATTTCAAAATCTAAGGTTGTCAATGTCATTATCAAGTCACTAAAAATTTATGTGATAAATTGACAATAATATTCTTCTTAAAGAACAATTAATATTTAAAGGATACCATACTTAATAAGAATTAAAGTATTTTTCCATTAAGAAAAAGGTTTAAAAGCAAAAAAGTATTTATAAAATACTAATTAATCTTATAATTGTAGATCAATATAAAAATTTGTAACCAACATAATACAAAGAATGTATTCTTAGAATGAGTTTTGATTGTACTAATAATAATTGATAATGTATACTATAATGATACTCTTAGTTTACTAATATGTTTTTGATATACATTATTTATTTCTTATTATATTATGATTATGTACATATTACTATTTTTAATAAGATCGTCTCTATTAGACATTATTATGGATCATTACACAATTATATATATCTTATGAACTTTGTATAACAAGTAAGTGTTGTAATACGTGGAAAAAGTGTTTTGAATAAGTAGAGTATAACCATTATAATTCACACTAAATAGTTTATTATAATATGACATTATAATAGAATTGTAAGAAATTGTTATTATTATCATTTGCATATAATAATTAATGTAATAAATTTTAAGTGAGCCTAATGGAAAGATGTTAGAATCTCCCAATTAATAATAGTATAATATTTCTAAACAATATTCTTATTAAAAACTCACTGATGATGTAATGTGATTGATAAAGAATAATTATACACATTATTATGTTATTAAGAATAACAATTTTAAACATAATTTAAACATTAAATAATATACTTAAGTTATATATCCATTTGGGGGTGTGTAATGCAATAAAACACTTGATAAAACTTTAAGTTTTATTAATGAAAACTTTAAGTATAGAAGAGGAGGAGATTTACAAGGGATAGGGAAAAGGAAATACAAGAGAGGGAGATAGAAGAGGAGAATTTTGAATGAGAGTCCAAATGATTTTGCTTCAAAGTAGCGTTGAGGGTCACCTTATATAGTTAAGAAGCCAAGTTGCTTAATGCAGATAGGTGGAATCTCCTTTTGTAAAGGAGGAATCTTCTTTTTGTAAAGTTGGCATCTTCCTTTTAGAAAAACCACTTTCTTTTTGTAAAGGGAAAATCTCCTTTTGTAAAACAACCTTTACTTTTGAAAAACTGCTTTATATTTTTGTAAAGTTGATAGTTATAAGCACTTTGTCTCTTTTTTCCACTAAAAGCTATTTAGGCATTTTGTGAAGTTAACAATCATGAGCTCTTTGTCTTTAAAGATTATTAACCATATTTTTGACTATTCTGGACATGTTTTGTTTTTGGTAGCATGCTAAAGTGGTCTTTTTCAATGCTTTATAGGCTTTATAAGGATAATAATTCATTGTTTTCTAAATGAGTCGAGTCCTTTTTTAAAGAATTTTTAGATTGTAGTAATTGTTGTATTATTTCAAAATATTCTTTAGTTTGTGTTGCTGCTAAAAGGGTTGCAGTATGGGATTTTTGGGTCAAGAATGTGATATTCGGGACTTTGACTTGAAATGACTAGACCAATAGAGAACGATTTATATTATCCAATTATATTTTAATACTAAGTTTTAATAAATTTTCAAGAATTTTGAATGAGTCACATTATTTAATTTTAAATTTTATGATGAGGACAAGAGTCTCATCATGGATTTAATAATCGAGATGCCAAGTTAAAACTCATTGGAGGAAGAATTTTGTAGATAAAAAAATAATAGTGAAAACCTTTTATAATTTATAAAAGGTTTCATACTTGGTTTTGAACATATCATAACTTTTTTGAATTTCTAGAACAAGGCTATCTAGAGTATAATCAAAATAATTCTACTATTTTTTGAACCAATTGGAAATTCTTATAGTGTTTATTTTGGTATTAAAATAAAATAACCATAAATGACTACCTTTTTGGTTTTGGATGAGGAACGTGTTATACCAAGCTTGTTGGTAATCTTCATATGAAAAGGTTTAGGAATAACTTGTTTTGGTTTTGAGGGAAACAAGTAAGGCTTTGTGTTTTGAAAGTTTTGTTGCTCATTCATAAGGAGGGATAATTTGTAAGATGTGGCAAGTTAAGTAAGTAAGGTCAATATAAATTTTGACCAAATGAAAGTATTTAAATTTGATTGACTTTATTACTTCAAGTATGATCATATAGTAGTTTTAGGGTTTGAAAAGGTCTTAGGCTTGAAATACCATCCTAAAGGAAAAAATTTTGGATGGTGATGAAAGGATCTTTGTCATAAAATTATTGTTTTATAACAAATATATTTTAAAATTAATTTTTTTCAAAATATTTTGAAGAATATTTTGAAATCTTTATTGTAGAAGGAATAAAAGTATTACTTTACCTGTATCTTCTTTGTAGAGGTCTTATAGAAAAAAAATACTATTTGAAGAACTTTTAGAGATTTGTGGATATTTTCCATCTATTTTTGAATTTATAATTCTTTTTAAGGGGTTTTTGAGGATTGAGTTTCTAAGGTTTTAACTAGTTTTGAGGATTAACTTTGTGAATTAGCCAATTGTTCTATCCATGTTCTTACTAGTAGAGCATATGGATTAGGTTTGGACTGAGTTATTTTGGGAAAAGGTTGAGTTTTCCTTCGGGTTTTAAATAAGAGCTTTACCCTTATTTTTTTATTTTTTAGGCATCTTTATGTCTATTTTGAAGAAATTCTTGAGTTAGAAAATCAAGAATAGAGTTTCTATCTCTTCTTATGTACTCAATATGAAAATCAAATGCATAAAGAATGGCTTGCATCATGCAAAAATTTGTTTTGATGTAATTTTTGAACATTTTTTTGTAAAACTTCTTTTTTAAAATTGCAATCAATGTATAAAAGATATTATTGATTGAGTAAATCACTTTGAAATTTTGTAATGCATATAACAATGGACAAAATCTCTTTTTTGATGGTGGAATAATTGTGTTGACAATCATTTCAATATACAAATGCAAATTGTATGATTTATTCATTTCCCTCTTTGATTTGTTTGAGAATAACTCTATATCTTAGTTCAAAGGCATTAGTTTCAACTATTTTTGGAAGTAGGGGGGTTAAGAAGATGGATGCAAGGAATTTATTTAACCATGGTTTTGATTTGTTGGACAAGAGCAGTATGTTGAGGGGTCTAAGGAACAAGAGTTTTCCTGAGATGGTCATGAAGAGGTTTTGCAATGAGATTTATGTTTAAAATGAAATTCATAATATAATTGATACTTCCTAAAAATCTTTGAAGTTAGGATTTTTTAGTAATTTTGTTAGAAAATTTATTTGCCAAAGAAATCACTTTTTCAATGAGGGTAATAGTTCCCTAAGAAATATAATGTCTAAGAAATCTTACTCTAGTTTGGAATAAAGAGATCTTAAACTAAGATATCACGAGTCTATTTTATTTAATAGTATAAAAAAATGTTTGTAAATATTTAAAATACTATTCAATTGAGTTTGAAAAAAAATTAAACATCATTAATATAGACAAGAAAAAATTTTGAATATGGTTGAAAAATGTCATTCATAATTCTTTGAAATTATGAAGGGGCATTTTTTAAACCAAATGACATCACATTCCATTCGTGTTATCCAAATGGAATGGTGAAGGCTATTTTGTACATATCTTTTATATCAATCTTAATTTGCTAAAATCTAAATTTCATATCAAATTTAGAGAAAATGTAGGCAAAATGAAGTTTTTGTAACAAATCCTTTTTATTGAGAATAAGATACCTAATCCATTTAAGGGTTTTGTTAAGAGGTTTGTAGTTGATAATTAATTTAGGGTACCTCTTTCAAGTTTAACTGATTTATTGACATAAAACGTAGCATGTGATAAGGGTGATTTAGATTTGGAAATGAGTTTTTTTAGATTGTAAATCCTAAATTTCTTTTCTGTAGTAACATTTTAGTTCTACATTCATTTAAATAGGTTAGGCTTTTATAGGAATTTGTTTTTCACTAAAATATTTCCACTAGATGGATATAGGGATAATAGTGTCTGAATAGGACAAATCAATTTGTAAGAGAAAGGTTTCTTCTTTTTAAGATTGTAATTTGTGTTTGGATGCAAATACAAAAATCATTGTTTTGTAATGAATTTTGTAAATTAATGCAACTAGAATTAAGGCTTCCAGCATATTATAATTATGAGATTTGATTTGTAAAATTATGCTTTGTAAGATGTTTTTATCAAACAAAGACGTAATGAATTTTGGATAATAATTGAAAGAAATAAGTCCAAAATAAAAACTATACTTTATTAAAAAGAGAAGAGAATCTTAAAAATTTGTAAATCTAGTATTTTTAAGAATTGCTAGAATGAAGGTATTTAAACCTTTTTTTGTAAGTGATTTGATACCTACTTGTACCAAACCAATATAAATGTATTTATAATGCCCATTTTTATGATTTTGTAAAGAATTTTGAGAGAAAGATAAACAATTTCTGAAAGTTTTGGAAGTTGAATATGATGCGGAAAACCCCAAAAAGACGTGGCTTAGGGACCCAACGCACACAATGAATCAAAGAGCAACCAGGAAAGCCAAATCAAAGTTTAATAACACAAACCCTAGACCCAATATTCGAACGAACACGAACCTAGGGTATTCAAGATGGATATGGATGCCACACTCCAGAAAAGGAAGGAATTGGAAGTGATAAGTCGATTTGAACGTCACAAGAAGAAGTACCTCTTCATAAGTTCTTTAGTTCTTAAAAGAACTGAGGGAGAAAAACCCTTGCTTCCTAGTTTACTCAAAGTTGTATGATTTCTTGATTGTCTGATTTCCAAAGCTTACAAGGGGTGCCTATTTATAGGCTTAGATAGCAATCCTAAAGAGGCAAAATTCATATTTAGGACAATTCCTTATTTAGGAGGAATTCCTATCTAGGTACAAATTCTTATATGGAAAATAAACTCCTAATTTGGAATGACTACTATTATTAGTCCTAATATTTTAATTACTCTAATAATATTAATAAGGCCTGGACTCTCTTCTAAGTTTAAATTCGCACCATTTGAAGTTGGGTTGGCCTGAGCGTCCTGAATCAGCCCATTTAGTGCTTTTTTAATCTTTTTGGCCCTAACTCGTGTTATTGGGTCTTCTGGAATGTGCAATGGACCTCTTGTATCCATTGAAGCCCTAGCTCGTGTTATTAGGCCTTATAGAATGTGCAATGGACCTCTTGCATCAATTGAAGCTCTAACTCGTGTTATTGGGCCTTCTGAAATGTGCAATGGACTTTTTGCATCCTTTGAAGCCTTCCACCCATCATGTCTACGGTTCTCATCAGAATATCTCTTCGATTTTGATTGCAAAATCGTTTTTGAAAATATTAAATTTTGAAATTTTGTAAATGGAATCTTTTTGGACTCTCAAAATCTCCTAATCATTAATACCTTTATTGAAATTTTCTAAAGTAATCTCCTCGATTTTGGTTATTTTTTGAAATTCAAAGCAATCTAAGGTGGAAGTGTTGTAACAAGAAGCAATTTCATAGAGAATTGGGTTCATATTGAAGAATTAGAGTTTTACATACACTCAGGAATTAGGATTTTACTCAAACTCAAGAATTGAGGTTTAGGCATAGTAGACTTCTTACAATCTACCAACTCTTAACAGTCACACAAACATCTTAGCAACTCATACACGTTTTAGTAGGCAATATAATGATTGATGAGCCTTAAGCATAACACACTTGGAAGGATAATGTGCTTGACACCACAATACAAGAATATACTTTACACCATAATGTAAAAATGTGTTTTATAGTACAATACAAAATATGAATCAATAAACATGTAGAGTGTACCTTATGTTCTAATGCAAATGAAAACAACTGAGAATTGACTCTGATACCACTTGAAGGTGCGTAGTGCAATAACAAAACACTTGATAAAATTTTAAATATTATTGATGAAAACTTTAAGTACAAAGGAGGAGGAGATTTTTAAGGGATAAGGAAGAGGAAATACAAGAAAGGGGGAATTCTAAAACCGATTCTTTGGCAACCTACCATCTAAAAGACCATTACAAAACCTAAACCCTTAAAAGTCAAACAACCTGTTTTTAAACCCTCTTAACCTTCTAAGTTAGAAAACCCTTAGAAATCTATTGATCCCTTTATCCAAGAGAACAGACCAAAATATGCTAGGTTAGAACCACTTTCATCTTTTTCTACAAAAAAGAAAGTCAACAATTTGGGAAACAAATCCCAAATAGATTTCTCTAAATTTGAAAGTTGTTCTTCTTCTCCAAAAGAAATACTCAAACTACTTTTACAGGTATCAAAATCCTAGATCAATCATATTTCATGGCCAAAACTCATTTTTGAACTCACAGTTCTAGATCTTTACCTTGAAAACAAACCAAACACATTGAACCATTACAAGTTCAATGTCATTTTCATTTACAAGTCCAATTCTTCTTCTTCTTCTTCTAATAAGCCACCTAAATTGCCCTTACAAGTTTCTAAACCTCAAACTAATCACATGTTATGGGTAAAACCCTTTAAAACCTATATTTTCAAATTATTATTTATTTTCAATAAAACTCCTTCAAATGAATCTTTCTAAACAAATGAAACTCCTTTAAAAACAAAACAAGTTATGCCTAGACCTTTTCATACTGGGACTACCAATAAGTTTAGTATAAATGTAGCCATTCATAGTTACTTTACTTTGACACAAAAATTAACCTTACCAGAACCTAAACCTTGACTTCAAATATCCAAGATCCAGATTAACCACACATTTAACCATAAAACATAGTCCTATATGTGCCCAAAAGCACCTATATCTAGACTTGCAACTCCTAACTGATAAAAAACTAGAGAAATCTCTTCTATCAAAGAAGAGCTTTATCAAAAAAAAAAATTTTTTTTTTCTTACTTAAAAAAAAATCTTTTTGTAGTCATAACTAATTACAAAAATCTTTCTATTCAAAAACTCTATTATTTTCTTATACTAACAAAGTTTGATTTACTTTGCAAGGATGTGGAAAGCTTCATATATATTGAGGAATTCTAACTAAAAACATTTTCACCAAAAACCAATTTTCCATTTAAGCATTCATAAAATAGAAAATTAGAATTTGATCAACAATACCTTCTTGATAATCTTTAAATATCAAGAAGAAAAACTTTTGATCCTTTGCATGTTATGAATGCTTTAGCAAAACTTTTGATCCTTTGCATGTTATGAATGCTTTAGCAAAAATTTTGATCCTTTGCATGTTATGAATGCTTTAGCAAAATATTTCTTTACAAAATCTCAAAACTCTAATTGCAAATATTAATGCATTTTGAAGGGTGCATTACAAGGATTGTCATTGAATTTTCCAAAGTTCAAGATCATATTTCTTTGCATCCTAAAGTTCATTACAAAGGATATTATGATTTACAAAAGGTTTTCGGAGCATGTAACAAATACATAGGTCTCACATTTTTCATAAATATTTCAATTTATCAAGCACTAATTGGAATTACTATTGCACAAAACCCAATAGTTATGGATACATTTTAAAGCCTTATGACTAATGGAGATGTTTTCATAACTTCATCAACACCAACTTTTAGTTTCTATTTGAAACAAGAAGATGAAAATTACTTTTCTTTAAAACTACAAAACTACTTTGATGATGTTCATAGCCCTATCAATAAGCTCATATCACTCAATGAGACAACATCAAAACCTGTGAGCTTGAGTGAAATGTAAGAGTACAAAAAAGGTGAGTTAGTTTTGCAATATTTAAAGCTAATAAGCATATCTAGAAGTGAAATCTAACATTTATCACCACAATTAATTCTTCTTCTTTCTTGATACATTTTCTCATCATTTCCAAAGCTAGGAAAACATAATTTTTCTTGTTAGCCAAAAGAGACAAGAACAACTTGAAAAAACTTTCATTACAATCCAAAAATTCCTCAAAACAATTGCAGCCTCTCTGCAGTAATTTCAAGGTATTATTGCATACTATGAAACTAGATATTTTTCCTTAGGAGAAGGACTAAGTTGTCAGCAACAACTTTAAATATGTATGCAAATTCCACCGAAGAGAACATGTTCTTATCGATTGGATTTCTTAAGCTATAAAGCCAATGTTGATTTAGAGTTCTACAAATCCTATAAGTTTGAAGACATGGAGATAACTCCCCAATTGCTTAAGGACCATGGAATGCTACTAAGCATTATCTTTAATGATTTAGATCAATTTGACTAGGTAGGTAGAAAGATAGCATCGCTTGGATTACGATTGATGGCTAACGAAGATTTGCCATGTTGAGTATTAATGTTGAAATTTAATCGATACCTAGAGTACCTATCCATGAAAATTTTTTGAATGAAATCTTCCATAGCCAACGTGAGTACCTTTTCTTAATACCTAACGTACCAGTTATTGGCCAACATGTTAAACCTTTAATTTTGTATTTGTTCAATTAACAAAATTAAGCAATCCCATATGCCTTGTCTCAGAAGATTAGGCTTGTAGCAAAATTCACCATGCATGAAAATCAAGTGTTTTATTGGTTTAAGCCCTCTAATGTATTTTGGAGGCAAAGATTCTATTTGTAAAGGTCATAATGATCTCTGTTAGCCATTAGTTGTAATCTAAGCAATGTTATCTTTCTGCCCACTATGTCCAACTAATTTGTATCATTGAAGATAATGCTTTGTAACATTCCATGGTCCATAAGCAACAAGGGAGTTTTCTCCATGTCTTCAAACTCATGGGGTTTGTAGAACTCCAAATTAATGTTGACTTTGTAGATTGAGAAATCTAATAAGTAGGAACATATAGTTCTTTTTTGTGGAATTTGTATTCATGTTTGGAGTTGTTACTGACTACTTAATCCTTCTCTTAGGGGAAAATAACTAGTTTCACAATATATAGTGATACTTTGAAACTGTTGCAAAAAGGCTACAACTATTTTAAGGAATTTTTGGATTGTAATGAAATGTTTTTCAAGTCGTTCTTGTCTATTTTGGTTAACAAGAAAGATTATGTTTTCATAGTTTTGGAAATAATGATAAAATGTATCAAGGAAGAAAAAGAATCGACTATGGTTTATTTTATTTATCTCATGAGCAGATAAATGTTGGGTTTCACTCATGGATGCATTCATTAGATTTAAATATTGCAAAGCTAACTAACCTTTTTTGTACCCTCGCATTACACTTAAGCTCATAGGTTCTAATGTTGTCTCCTTGAGTGATTTAAGTTGATTGATGAGACTATGAACATAATCAAAGTAGTTTTGAAGGAAAATTGTTTTCATCTTCTTGTTTGAAACAGAAATTTGAAAATATCTACATTAGTCATAGGGTTTTGAAATGTATCCATAATTGTTGGGTTTTATGCAATAGGCATTCTAGTTAGTGCTTGATGAACCAAAGGGTAGTGTCTATGAAAAATGTAGGACCTATGTGTTTTCTATATGTTCTTGGTGATTGGATTTCTCAATCTATAAAGCCAATATTGATTTATAGTTCTACAAAACCCTACAAGTTTAAAGAGATAGAGATGACTCTCTAATTGCTTATAGACCATGGAATGCTACTAAGCATTATCTTTAATGATCTTAATTATCTTTTCAAAAGTAAAGATTACTTTATAAAAGGAGATTCTTTTTTTACAAAAAGAAAGTGACTTTTCCAAAAGAAAGATGTCAACTTCACAAAAAAAAGATTCCCCCTTTATAGAAAGGAGATTCCTCCCACTTGCCTCAAACAACTTATGGTTAAATGTGTGATTAATATAGGTCTTGGATATTTGTAACTAGGATTTAAGTTCTAGTAAGGTTAATTTTTGTGCCTGAGTAGAGTAAATGGCTACACTTGTACTTTTGGATGAGGAAGGTATTATACCACTTAAGGGTGATTTAAAAAATGTGGGACATGGTCCCATATATGCCCAAAACCATCTATATCTGGACTTGCAACTCCTAACTTACCAAAAACCAAAGAAATCTCTTCTATCAAAGAAGAGCATTATAAAAAAGAAATTTTCTTAATTACAAAAATCTTTTTGTAATTGTAACTAATTACAAAAATATTGTTATTAAAAAAATCTATTATTTCTTGTGCTAACAAAGTTTGATTTACTTTGCAAGGATATGAAAACTTCATAGATATTGAGGAATTCCAACTAAAAAAATTTTCACCAAAAACCAATTTTTCATTTAAGCATTCGTAAAATAGAAAATTAGAATTTAATTAACAATGCCCTTCTTAATAATCTTTGGATATCAAGAAGAAAAACTTATGATTTTTTGCATGTAATGAATGTTTTAGCAAAATATTTCTTCACAAAATCTCAAAACTCCAATTACAAATATTATTGCATTTTTAAGGGTAAATTACTAAGGATTGTCACTAAATTTTTCAAAGTTCAAGATTAGATTTCTTTGTATCTTGAAGTTCATTACAAAGGATATAATAATTTACAAAATTCTTTAGGAGTATACAGAAAATATAGAGATCCCACACTTTTTATAGACACTTTAATTCTTTAAGCACTAACTGGAATGTCTATTGTACAAAACCCAATAGTTATTGATACATTTCAAAACCTTATGACTAATGGAGATGTTTTCAAAACTTTATCAACACCATCTTCTAGTTTCCATTTGAAACAAAAAGATGAAAACAATTTTTCTTCGAAACCATAAAACTACATTGATGATGGTCACAACCTCATCAATCAACTTAAATCACTCAAGCTTATGGGTTTCAATTTTTTTTCCTTGAGTGAAATCTAATCTTGAAAAGATAAAGTATTTTTTCAAAAGTAAAGGTTGCTTTACAAAAGAAGATTCTCCCTTTATAAAAAGAAAATGACTTTTCTAAAAGGAAAATGACAGATTTACAAAAAAGAGATTTCCCCTTTACAAAGAGACAAGGAGCTTATAATGGCTAGATTTACAAAAAGATAAAACATCTTTTCAAAAATAAAGGTTTCTTTACAAAAGGAAATTTTCCCATTACAAAAAGAAAGTGGCTTTTTCAAAAGGAATATGCTAGCTTTACAAAAAAGGAGATTCTCCTTTTACAAAAAAGAGATTTCACTTACTTGCCTTAAGCAACTTAGCTCCTCAACTATATATGGAGGCCCACAATGCTAGTTTAAAGTAGAATCATTTGGACTCACATTTAGATTTCTCCCTTTCTCTCTCCCTCTCTTGTATTTGCTCTTCCCTATTCCTTGTAAATTTCCTCCTCTTCTATACCTAAAGTTTTCATTAATAAAATTTAAAGTTTTATCAAGTGTTTGTCATTGCATTCCACACCTTTAAGTGGTATCAAAGCCATTTCTTGATTGTTTTCATTTGCATTAGAACATAAGGTACACTTTGCATGTTTATTGATTCATATTTTACATTGTATTGTAAAACACATTTTTGCATTATGGTGTAAAGTATATTCTTGCATTGTGGTGTCAAGTACATTATCCTTCCAAGTGTGTTATGCTTAAAGCTCATTGATCGTTGTGTTGTCCGCTAAGATGTGTATGAGTTGTTAGGACATTTGTGTGACTATTAAGAACTGGTAGATTATAGGAAGTCTACTATGCCTAAACCTTAATTCTTGAATATGTGTAAAACCCAAATTCTTGAGTGTGTGTAAAACTTTAATTTTCTCAATATGAACCTAATTCTCTATAAAATTGCTTCTTGTTCTAACACTTCTACCTTAGATTGCTCTGAATCTCAAAGAATAGCCAACACTAAGGAGATTACTCTAAAAAATTTCAATAGAGATATTGATGATTGGGAAATTATGAAAGTCCAAAAAGATTCCATTTACAAAATCTCAAAATTTAATGTTTTCAAAAACGATTTTACAATCAAAATTGAATAAAGAGATATTCAACTTTCGAAACCTTTTGAAATTATTCATCTTCTTTCTCATAATTCTTTACAAAATCACAAAAGTAGGTATTTTGAATACATTCATATTGGTTTGATACAAATAGGTATCAAACCACTTACAAAAGAAAGAAGGTTAAACACTTTCATTTTACTAGCCCATAGAGATATTAGATTTACAAATTTTCAAGATTCTTTTCTCTCCTTAATAACCTAGTCTTTGTTTTAGGCCTATTTTTTTTCAACTAATATCTAAACCTCACTATGTCTTTGTGATGCGGAAAACCCCAAAAAGACGTGGCTTAGGAACCCAACTCACACAATGAATCAAAGAGCAACCAGGAAAGCTAAATCGGAGTTTAATAACACAAACCCTAGACCCAATATTCGAAGGAACACGAACCTAGGGTATTCAAGATGGATATGGACACCACACTTCAGAAAAGGAAGGAATTGGGAGTGATAAGTCGATTTGAACGCCACAAGAAAAAGTACCTCTTGATAAGTTCTTTAGTTCTTAAAAGAACCGTGGGAGAAAAACTCTTGCTTTCTATTTCACTCAAAAGTTGTATGATCTCCAAAGCTTACAAGGGGTACCTATTTATAGGCTTAGATAGCAATCCTAAAGGGATAAAATTCCTATTTAGGAGAAATCCCTATTTTGGAGGAATTTCGGACTAATTCCAGCATATACAATGAACTCCTATTTAGGAGTGAATGCTATCATTTAGTTTGACCTATTAAGTAGTCCAATTATATTAATTAGGCCTAGGCTCTCTTTAAAACTTGAATTCGCACCATTTGAAGTCTGGTTGGCCTGAATGTCCAGAATCAGCCCATTTAGTGCTTCTTTAATCTTTCTGGCCCTAGCTCGTGTTATTGGGCCTTTTGGAATGTGGAATGGACCTCTAGCATCCATTGAATCTCTAGCTCGTGTTATTGGGCCTTCTGGAATGTGCAATGGACCTCTTATATCAATTGAAGGTCTAGCTTGTGTTATTGGGCCTTCTTGAATGTGTGATTGACTTTTTGCATCATTTAAAGCCTTCCACCCATCATCTCCATGATTATCATCATTCCTGGTGAAAACATCTTGCTAAGTATAATTTTACAAATCAAAACCCATAATTATAATATACTAGAAAGCTCAATTCTGGTTGTATTGGTTTAAAAAATTCATTATAAAAAAAGAGAAACCCTTCTTTTACAAATTAATTTGTCTTGTTTAAGTACTATTATCCCTATATCCATCCAATAGAAAGATATTATCCTTTTTGATGACTAAATCCTTGAAGGAGTAGTAAAGGCTCAACCTTTAAAATAACTTGAACCAAGTACAAAGATTTCAAAAATAAACCAATTTAAAGATGGAAAAGTTGTCCTTACCTTCAATAAGACATTTGCAAGTTTTAGATCTACTAATACAAACTCTAGTTCTTCTATAATTGATCTAAAGCATGTTTCCAACATCTCTTCTACCATAAATCTACCTACAAAACCTTTAAGATTCTCAACCTCAGGAATTTCAAGCACTTATTTCCAAACAACAAATTACCATACAAATATTCCTCATTCTATCTATACAAACCCTCAAGAACAATCAATATTGACCTCTCCAACACCTTCTATAATTACAAAAAACATACAAAATGAATTACATGTTTTAAAAAAATCATCTGAACATGTTTTTGAACTTAGCAACAAATTTTTGCATGATGATTTTATGCATCACATAATACGGAAAAAAGAAACTAGTTTTTCCAAAATTTTCTTCAAAAAGGACATGGGATCCAAAAAGAATTTTATGATTTCATTTGAACCACCAAAACACATATCATGTTTTTTTATTGGTTTGAATGGCATGCATTCTTAAAAAACATATAATATGCATTCAAAAAATTTCATTTTGAAAATTCTCCTTCTAAAAACTCTACAAACCCTATTAGTTCTTGTCATAAGTTCATAAAATGGACTACTCCTGATGACCAAATTATAAAGTTTGAAACCCTCCTCTTAGACATACTAAAACCATCCATTAATAGAACACTGTTGATCTCACACCTCACAAAATTCCCCATGAAATTGATTCTTCATAAAATTTTTCCAAAATGATTATCAAGCAAAATAACTTTTCAAATGCTCATCTTCATATCATTGATACTTAGCTAAATAGTATAGAAAACTAGATTCAGCAGTTTACTATCTAGAAGATCATTACAAAACCTAAACCCATAAAAGTCAAATGACCTGTTTTCAAATCCTTTTAACCTTCTAAGATAGAGAATCCTTAGAAACTTATTGATCCCTTCATCTAAGAGATTAAACCAAAACATGTGGAGTTAGAACTACCTTCATCTTCTTTTACCAAAAAAAGTAAGTCAACACTTTAGGAAACAAATCCCAAACAAATTCCTCTGAATCTGAAAGTTGTTCTTCTTTTCCAAAAGAAATACCCAAACTACCTTTATAGGTATCAAAACCCTAGATCAACCATATTTCATGGCCAAAACTCATTTTTGGACTCATAGTTTTGGATATTAACCTTAAGAACAAACCAAACACGTTGAACCATTACCAATTCAATGCCTTTTCCACTTATAAGTCTAATTCTTCTTCTTCTAATATGCCACCTAAACTACCTTTATAAGTTTTTGAACCTCAGACTAACCATATATTATGGGTAAAACCCTCTGAAATGCATATTTCCAAATCATTATTTATTTTTAATACTAGTTTTGATTCTAACCCTTCTTCTGATCATTTAGATGAAGAATCTTTTCAAACAAATGAAACTCTTTCAAAACCAAAACAAGTTATGCCCAAACCTGTTCGTACTAAGATTACCAACAAGCTTGGTATAATACCTTCCTCATCGAAAAGCACAAGTGTAGTCATTCATGGTTACTCTACTCTAATACAAAAATTAACCCTATTAGAACCTAAACCCTAATTACAAATATCCAAGACCTAGATTAACCACACATTTGACCATAAAGCATGGTCTTATATATGCCTAAAACCACCTATATCTGGACTTATAACTCCTAACTTACCAAAAACTGAGGAAGTCCTTTTTATCAAATAAGAGCATTACAAAAAAAGAAATTTTCTTAGTTAGAAAAAAAATCTTTTTGGATTGTAATGAAACTTTTTTCAAGTTGTTCTTGTCTTTTTTGGTTGACAAGAAAGATTATGTTTTCATTATTTTGAAAATGATGATAAAATGTATCAAGGAAGAAAAAGAATTGGTTATGGTTGTAAAAGGATTTTTTTTTTTTAACCAAGAAATTTTCCTTTTTTTAATGCTCTTATTTAATATAAGAGATTTCTATGGTTTTTGATAGGTTAGGAGTTGCAAGTCTATATATATATATGGTTTTGAGCACATGTAGGACCATGTTTTATGGTTAAATGTATGGTTAATTTAGGTCTTAGATATTTGTAACTAGGGTTTAGGTTATGGTAAGGTTAATTTTTGTGTTGGAGTAGAGTAACCATGAATGGCTACACTTGTCCTTTTGGACAAGGAAGGTATTATATACCATGCTTGTTAGTAGTCCCAGTATGAAAAGGTTTGGACATAACTTGTTTTGGTTTTGAAGGAGTTTCATTTTTTGAGAAAGATTTTTCATCTGAATGATCAGAAGAAGGGTTAGATTAAAACTAGTATTAAAAATCAATAATGATTTGAAAATATGGGTTTCATAGGGTTTTACCCACAATATATGGTTAATTTGAGGTTCAAAAACTTGTAAAGGCAATTTAGGTGGCTTATTAAAAGAAGAAGAATTGGACTTGTAAATGAAAAAAACATTAAACTTGTAATGGTTTAATGTGTTTAGTTTGTTTTCAAGGTCAAGATCCAAAATTGTGAGTTTAGAAATGGATTTGGCCATGGAATATGGTTGATTTAAGGTTTTAATACCTATAAAGGTAGTTTGGGTATTTCTTTTAAAGAAGAAAAATAACTTTTAGATTAAAAGGAATCTATTTGGGATTTTTTTCCCAAAGTGTTGACATGTCCTTTTGTAAGAGAAGATGAAGGTGATTCTAAGGTAGCAAGTTTCGCTTTGATCTCTTGAATGAAAGGATCAATAGGTTTCTAACTTGGAAGGTTGAAAGGGTTTGAAAGTAGGTTGTTTGACTTTTGTGGGTTCAGGTTTTATAATGGTCTTTTAGATGATAGATTGCTAAATCTAGTTTTTTATATGGTTCAACTAAGTACCTATGGTATAAAGATGAGCATTTGAGAAGTTGTTATGTTGGGTAATCACTTTGGAAAGCTTTTTTTTTTTTTTTAAGAATTGGTTTCTTAGGGAATTTTGTAAGGTGTGAGATCAATAATATTTTGTTGATGAATGATTTTGGTATGTTTGAAAGAAGGGTATGTAGACTCTATGACTTTGTCATCAGGAGTAATCCATCCAGTGGACTTACTATGAAAAGTCAGAGGGTTAGTAGAATTCTTAGAAGAAGAGTTTTTATAATGAAATTTTTTGAATGGGTATTGTATGTCTTTTTAGGATGTATAAAATTGAAACCAATTGAAAAACATGATATGTATTTTGGTGGTTGAAATCAAATCATAAAATTCCTTTTAGGTCCTATGGTTCTTTTTCTTTTTTTTTATTGAAGAAAATTTTGGAAAAACCCAATTTATTTTTGTAGTGTTATGTGATGCATAAAAATTATTATGCAAAATTTTTTTGTTAGGTTCAAAAACATGTTCAGATGATTTTTCTAAAGCATGCAATTCATTTTTTATATTTTCTATAATTGCAAAAGATGTTAGAGAGGTCAAAAGTGATTGTTTTTAAGGGTTTATATAAATAGGATAAGGAATATTTGTATGATAATATGTTATTTGGAAATAAGTGCTTGGAATATTTGAGGTTAAGAATCTTAGAGGTTTTGTAGATAGATTTATGGTAAAAGGGAGGTTGAAACATGTCCTAGGTCAATTGTAAAAGAACTATAGTTTGCATCAATAGATCTAAAACTTGTAGATCTCCTGTTAAAGGTAAGGACAACTTTTCTATCTTAGAATTAGTTTATTTTTGAAATTTTTGTGTTTGGTTCAAATTGTTTTGGAGGTTAACATTTTACTGCTCCTTTAAAGATCCAGTCATTAGGAAAGGTAATATCTTTCCTCTAGATGAATCTGGAGATAATAGTATTTAAATAAGACAAATTAGTTTGTAAGAGAATAGTTTCTCCTCTTAGGGATTAGAATTTGTGTTTGGATGTAAATGCAAAAATCATTACTTTGTAATAAATTTTTTAAATCAATGCAATTGGAATGAAACCTTCCAACATATTGTAATTATGGGTTTTGAATTATAAAACCATACTTTGCAAGATGTTTTTGTTAGACAAAGACATAGTGAGGTTTGGATAACCATTAAAAGAAATAAGTGTAGAACAAAGAGTAGACATTATTGAAAAGAAAAGAGAATCTTGGAAATTTATAAATCTAGTATTTTTATGGATTGATAAAACGAAAATATTTAAACCTTCTTTTGTAAGTGGTTTGATACTCATTTGTACCAGACCAATATAAATGTATTTCTAATACTTATTTGTGTGATTTTTTAAAGAATTTTGAGAAAGAAGATGAATATTTCAAAAGGTTTCAAAAGTTGAATATCATTTTTTTTCAATTTTTATTGTAAAATCGTTTTGAAAATATTAAATTTTGAAATTTTATAACTGGAATCTTTTTGGATTTTCAAAATTTCTCAATCATCAATACCTTTATTAAAATCTTCTGAGGTAATCTCCTCAGCGTTGGCTTATTCTTTAAGATTTAGAGCAATTTGAGGTAGAAATGTTAAAATAAGAACTAGTTTTACAAAGAATTAGGTTCATATTAAAGAATTAGAGTTGTACACACATTCAATAATTGGGGTTTTACATAGACTCAAGAATTGAGGTTTAGACACAATAGACTTCTTACAATCCACTAACTCTTAATAGTCACATAAACATCTTAACGACTCATACACGTCTTATTGGACAATATAATGACCAATGAGCTTTAAGTATAACACACTCAGAAGGATAATGTGCTTGACACCATAATGTAAGAATATGCTTTACTCCATAATTCAAAAATGTGTTTTTCACTACAATGCAAAATACAAATCAATAAATATATAGAGTGTACCTTATGTTCTAATACAAATGAAAACAATCAAGAAATGATTTTGATACCACTTGGGAGTACGTAATGCAACAACAAAACACTTGATAAAATTTTAAATTTAATTGATGAAACTTTAAGTATAAAAGAGAAGGAGATTTATAAGGGATAAGAAGAGGGAATACAAGAGAGGGAGAGAGAAAAGGATAATTCTAAATAGGAGTTCAAATGATTTTGCTTCAAACTGGTATTTAGGGTCTCCTTATATAGTTAAGGAGCCAAGTTGCTTGAGGTAGATAAGTGGAATCTCCTTTTTGTAAAGGGGGAATGTTATTTTTATAAACTTGGCATCTTCCTTTTGGGAAAACCACTTTCTTTTTGTAAAGGGAAAGTCTACTTTTGTAAAGCAACCTTTACTTTTGAAAAGATGCTTTATCTTTTTATAAAGTTGGTAGTCACAAGCTCTTTGTCTCTCTTTTCCACCAAAAGATATTTTGGTATTTTGTGGAGTTGGTAGTTACATGCACTTTGTCTATAAAGACTATCAACCTTATTTTTTACTATTCTTAAAATATTGAAACAGTCTTCTTTAATGCTTTGTAGGTTTTGTAAGGATAAGAATTCATTATTTTTTGAATAGGTCGAGTCATTTTTTGAAGAATTTTTAAACTACAATAATTGTTGTTTTATTCCAAAATATTCTTGTTTGGTCTGAGTTGTTGTCCAAAGGGTTGGAGTATGGGATTTTTAGGCTAAGAATGTGGTATTCAAGGCCTTGAATTGTAATGGTTGAACCAATATAGGTTGGTTTACATTATCCAACCCTGTTTTTATATTGGGTTTTAACAAATTTTTAGGAATTTTCAATGAGTCCCATCATTTAATTTTAAATTTTTTAATGAGGATAAGAGTTTCATCCTAGGTTTGATAGTTAAGATACTAAGTTAAAATTGATGCAAGGAAGAATTTCTTAAAGAAAATGAATAATGGCAAAAACCTTTTCTCATTTGCAGAAGGTTCATACTAAGTTTTAAACAAATCATAACTTTCCTGGATTTTTGAAACAAGGATATTTGAAGTAAAACCGAAATAGTTTTACCTTTATTTGAACCAGTTAAGAATTCTTGTAGTATTTATGTCTTCCTAACATACACGAAAATTTCATCTAAAGGTGTGTGATTATAGTAAAGGTCACGAGGGAGAAATCAATTATTAAGTTATGACAAACTCTTTAAATGCATGAATGATTTTAGTTTTTATAAATTTAGATATGTTATTTACAGTATCATTTACATAAATGTATTAAGTTTTGAAATCTAAAAAATTAACGCTTATAATAATACTTGTTTAAGAAATCTAACAACTTCATTTATTCTATTGTTATAAGTATTTGTAACACTTGAAATCTCATGAGCATTGAATATTACTAAGAATATGTTAGGGCTCCCCTTATTTATGCATAATATTGTATATATTAGATAATAAAAGAAGAATCATAGTTCTATTATAAACCTTTAAACCTAGCAATAAACTGATCATGGGCTTTCAGACCTCCTCTATAATTTAAGTGGTATCATTAAACAAAATAATACATTATCCATAACCTAAGAACCTCTTACTATGAGAATAAATGGAGAATTATGTATCACATTCACATAGGACATACTTTTGAGATAATTATACCTCAAAAGACTTGCCTCATGAAAAAGCAAGAATTAATTATTCCACCTCTTTTATTAGTTAAGTAGCACACATAATATGAAACACATAATACAGTGATCATTCTCTATAAGGAGTGTAAGTTATCCCATTCATTTTTTTTATAACATCATTATACGGATCTTAGTTCATTTAATCTTAAGTGTCTAACTTGAATTCTTTAAGTGACCCCTGTACTCATATATGTCAAAATGAGATCTTATATATAACTTTCAATAAGTTGTATAAATAGTGAGATTTTATACTTTCTTTTACTTCTTATAACCTCACATTAATCTTCTCAAGGAAACCATTTCTATATACATAGAATTTCCTTCACATTATGGTTTTATCTCTACATGTTCTCTTAACGTTAGAAGCATTTGACATACTTTTACTTCTCACATAAAAACATATACTAGGATTTATCTTATATCAATCTCATTATGTAATAATCAACACTTAGGATGATATTACTAATATATGTGTAATAAGAAATAAGTTCTTTTATTACATAATAGCACATAGTCACAATATATTACAATACATTAAATTATATAAAGTCTTACAGACTTTAACATGTAACTGAAATACATATCCTAGTATTTGTTTAATTAGAGGGTTTACTATCATCTCATGTGTTGAAATATATCACAAAGTCACATCTTTTTGTGACAAAATGTCTCTTACAAAGTTGTACTTAGTATTAATATATTTTCTTTTACAATAATACTTAGAATCTTTTATACATTCAATATCTACCTAACTATCACAATATATTGTGACCATTTTCTGTTGATCCACCACATACCCTCAAGTGTTCCAAAAATCTCCTGAGCCAAACAGCTTATTACATTATAGGTGAGCAAGCTATAAATTTTGCCTTTATCTTTGATAAGGTGATGCAAGTTTGCTTTTTGCTACTCCATGATATAACATTATCATTTAACAAGAACAAAACATCCTGATGTAGATTTACATTTATGTATACATCCTCCCTAATTTGTATTTAACTAATCAATTAGTTATAAATCATTTCCTTGATAATAAAAGGAATAATTTGCAATGCCTTTGAGATACCGAAGTATTATCTTTACAACTTACCAATGTACTTTTCTTAGGTTTAATTGGTAATAACTCACCAATTTTATGGCATAACAAATATTAGGTCAAGCACACATCATAGTATACATAAAACTACATGTTGTAATAGAATAAGGCACATTCTTCATTTCTTCGTGCTCTTATCATGTTTTACAATACACTTTGAGGCTATGACCATTGCCTTTAGAAACTAAGGTGTCAATAGATTAACAACTTTCCATTCTAAGTTATGTAAGGAAATATGTAAGGATTTTATGACAAAGTTTAGAGTCATTTGGAACAATACTTATGGATCCTTATTCCTAATATATAAGTCACCTTACCCATATCCTTCATTTTAAAACTAGAGAACAACCATTCCTTGATGATGGTGGCAAAGTTCTTATCATTTCTAACAAATATAATGTCATTTACATATAGAGATACTATTACAAATTTAATTTAAAATCTCTTAATGTACACTTAATGATTCTTATCAATCATTATGAAGCATAATGGAATCTTAAATGCCACTATATAGATAATTATTTTAGGCCATAAATTGACTTTATAGTTTACAAACTTTATTCTTTTGACTTTAAACAACAAAATCTATTGGTTTTTCCATATAAATTTTGTCATTTAGCTCTTCATTAAAAAAAAATGTAGCTTTAATATCCATTTGATATATTTCTAAATCCATATTTGCTATTATATCTAGAATTATACAAGATAAACCTTACTATCGGTGAAAAGGCTTCCTTATAGCCTATACCCTCTTATTGAATATAACCTTTTATCACTTAGTAGGCCTTATACCTTCCTATGGATCCAACCATGTTATGCTTAATTTTGAGAACCCATTTGTTTCTAATAACTTTGCATCCTTAATGCAAATATGCTAAGTCCCAGACATAGTTAGATTTCATGGATTCCATATCTTCTTCCATTGCCTTCTTTTATTTTTTTCTTAATAAGACATAAAAGAGCCTTAATTACTATTTTAGGCTCTTCCTTATTATAAAGACCAATCTTTAAAGTTTCTCCTTTAATCTTAAAATGATGACATGGAATACTCTTATGACTATTGTTATGCAATATAGGTTGTTGTAAACCTAACATAACTTTAGGTATAACTCTCCCACTAAAATTGATAGTTTGAAGCATTTCCTCATTGCTCACATAATTCCAATTTTGAAACACTTTTATCAATTCATTCACTAAAAAACACATACCTTTTGGAATGCTCACAATATCTTATAAAGATACATCATTTTTTGTCTCAAACACAATTTTCCATATTTATGAGATTGATCATGAATATAAGTTATTCGCCCCTATGGTTGTAAAATACTTGAGTAGGTTTTTGGTTTAAGCATAATTCATATGATGTAGAAGTAACATATGTAGATGATATAAGGTTATATACATAGGTAGTTATCAACAAAGTATCACCCTAATAATATAATGGGAGATTCACTTATGTTATCATGGAACTAACAATCGTTAATAGGATCTTGTTTCCTTTCTTTGCAACACCATTTTGTTATAAAACCTAAGGGATTTGTAGTTACCTAACTATACCTTTTTCCATTGCATAGTTCCTTGAATTATTTAGAGAGATATTCACATCCTCAATTAGTTCTTAGGATTTTAATTCTTTTATCTCATTGATTCTTTACCATATTTAAATATTTTTTAAAATATTTGAATGCTTCAAATTTATAGAAGATCATATAAATATGACCATAATGCATACAATCATTTATAAAGGTAATGAAATATGAGATACCATGCCTTAACTTCACATATTGGACCATATGTATCAGAATGGACTAATTGCACAAAAATTCAAGTATAATAGCCTTACAAAATGGTTTTCTAGTTACTTTATGTGCCAAACAGTATAGGAACATAAGCAATTCAATTTTAACAAATGAGCTTAAAATGCCTTCTCTAGCTAATATATTCATTCTCTCTTACTCACTTAGTCTAGCATGTTAGATATTTGAATTTACAACATTATTACTAGCTAGTGCAATAATAGAACAACAACTATTACAAATATTAAACACACCACAATTAATATCTAACACAAACAAACCATCTAATAAATGTTCGCGACCAACATAAAAAGTGTCATCATAAATGTTTACAACATAACTTGGAAAACAATTTTATAACCTAAACATAGAAGAATAAGAATAAAAATGCAATTCTGTCAAATTTTAAGTGCATAAAGAATATCGTGAAATAATAAGGTTTAACCATCTCGCATTTATGGTTTGTATGTGTTAATCCCCTTAACTTTTACCCTTACTTTGTTCCCAATATACACCTATCTTGAACTAGCTCCAATTTAATGAAACTCATATGCTTCTTGATCTTTAACTATATGGTTTATGTCCCTTGAGTTTATAATCCATAAGTATTAGATTTAGTAAGTAATATTGAGTTGGCGACATTAACTAAAAATTGAGAAGCAAAAGTAAAGGATGCTTGTTTTGGTTTAATGCATTCACACTCAAAATGATCTTATTTACCATAGTTGCAGCATATCATTTTGGTCTTATCCTTTTTCTTGCCATGGTCACTCTTATTCTTCTTTTGCACTTATTCATTATTTTTTCCTTTCTCATAATACTTATAATGCCACTTGCATTTTGAACCAAAAGAAGTCTTTGAACTAGTCTAAAATTTAAACACATTCACTTGACTAAAGGACTTAACAGCCTCAAGGCGCTCTACCTCTAAAATCAAATGGTATGAGATATTTTCAAAGATCTTAATAGTCTCACTATGTATCATATTGATTTTCATGTGCTCCTAATTTATAGGAATGAAGTGAATGACAACCTAAACTTATTGCTTATCCATAAAGGTATGACTAACTATTTTGATCTCTTTGATTATATTAGACATTACCCTCAAGTGTTGTCTCATATTATGATATGACATCTTCAAATAGACATCAAAATTGATATTCAACTCTTTTAACCTAGCCATCAAACTTACCCCAACCTTTTTTTTTTTTCAAGCCTTAAAAGCCTTTTAGTCTCACCTTTGTTGAGTTAAAGAACCCACCTAGGGTCCACCATGACATAATTAATGACTTCTAGCACTTCATGTTCTTTAAGGATATATTGAAACTTACGATACTAGATGTCATAGTTTTCATCATTCAACTTATTCTCCTTGTTTAGCTCACTTAAAATATTTTTTGCAGTCATGATTATAACAATCTTAAGACATTTATCAATAATTAGTACTTAAACTTTAACCATGTATTTTAGCACCAATATTGAAATAAATTAACAATAATCTAAAATTAGTTAATGAATCAAAAGTTTAAAATGTTCTCTATAAGTCTATCAATTTTTCTTACATGCAAAGTATATGTCTTAAGTATTATAGATATAGTAGCATAGTCATTATTTATAATAAAGTTTTGCATGGAACAATATATATAATAAAACCATCCATCATAACTAGGACTTAAACATCCTTTTATATGTGGTTTAAAATAGGTAATGAGTTTAAACTAAAGAATTGCTAGCTAGCAAAATCTTATCCTTCTTGACATCTTAGATAACCCTAAGCCCAGTTCTCAAAAGTCATAAATTTTGCCAAAGCATATATGCCTTGCAATTTGTATATTAGGATTCACTGACAACACATTAGAGCACCTTGTAGTATGCTTAATATGATGCTTCCATGCTTTCTTAAGGGCATCTTTTAGATCATCATACCACTTAATGATGCACGTAATGTGTCATGACATACCTTAACTCTCCATAAGTCTCTCAATGATTTAAGCACAATGTCAATCTTTATCTCTTCTTTAAGTCTCTTAGATAATGAGGTTTCAAGATAATTGATTAAAAATCTCACATATTTAACATGTTTCATAAACTCATCATCATTTTTCATTTAACATTCTTTAAAAGTTCAAAAAAAGTTTTGTTGGCAATGCAAATTGCTAGGTTGTTTTAGAAGTTTAAAACTCATTCTTCTAAGGCACCCTTAATTACCCTTTTAGTTGGAATTTGAATCAAACAAGTCATATTCTACCTTAAAACATAACATTGAAGAATATTTGTAATTACCAATATTAAAAAATATCATTTTTTTATAATTTATCAATTTTAAAAAAATAATATCAAAATCTTATAAAGTACAAAATTATACCACTTTTGGTACAAATTCATATTTTTTTGATTTTTTATTAATTATTATGAATGTTTAAAGAAATATTAATTTTTTAAATAATTAAAAAGATAATAAAACATGGTGGATCCTTATTGGTAGAAATCGACATGTGATGGTTTATAATTGCTCAACTAAAACATAAAGTCAAAATCATTATGTTGACTATGGTCAACTTGGCCAAGTGACAATATCTTAGTGGTAGTTAAAATGTGTAATGATGGTCCTACCCACGTCAAAACAATCAATCAAAAGTTATGTTTTACATTTCAAGCCAGAGAGTGTACACTCGTTACCTTTCCAACCTTCAATGATTGTGTACTTTTGACAATTATCATAATTCATTAAGGCGGTCTGTTTTTAAAAATAACACGTGAAAATATGTGTTTAAAAATTATTTAATAAAAGAAATAGAAATTGGTCATTGATATTATTAATCTATTTTCTTAAAAAAAAAAAATTTGATTCAAAACTTTAAAATTTGACTACTCATAATTGGCATATCCAAAATTGACCAATAATGCATAGTTAAAAAGCTTATTACAATACTTTTTATACATATAAATTTTGTGTCATAAAATTGTTATTTTTAATGTTAATTTTGAAAAATAATGTCAAGTAAGAAAAATATTTATCTCACAAAATACATAATTAAAAATCACAAAATTTTTACAGCATATTGTACATATTACTATCTCACCTACAAAATTTCATGAAAAGTAACAATGTACGTGAGAGAAACAAATTTCTAAACAAATTAACCCAAAAATATGCATATAAAATAACAAAGAAAAAAAACTTGAACAACAATGTCCATGCCTTTTTTCATGCAACAATCAAGCTAATTATGTTATGATACTAATGTAAAATGATAAGTCGAGGATCATAGTTACCTTTGTAGACTTGTAACTTAACAATGCCCTAATTACTGACTTTTTAGATATCCTTCATGATCTAAGTAGTATTACTAAACCAAATAACACTTTGTTCTTGACCTAAAAACCCCTTATTATAAAAATTAATGGAAAATTTTGTATCATGTTCCTTTACCATAGTTAGAAAAGTTATAAAGTGTTCTAGCCTTTAAAGCATTTGTAATGCATGTTTTATTAATGCAGATAATTACAATTTCCCACGTGTTCTTTGTAACATGTGTGTAGTGGGAAGGGAGTTTCCAACATCTCCTTAATTGGGTTGGGTTAGCCTATCATAGACAAGTCAATCTAGTCCAATAGCATTTGTAGTATATAACTATGGATAAAGCAACATCTATTTCTTGCTTCTTGAAAAAAAAAAAAAAAATCCTTGTTTGATAGAGAAGATGTGTTTGACAATGTGGAATTTAAAGTTTAAGGTTGCCTAGAAATAGCCTATGGTTTTTAAGATGAAACTAGGTTCAAAAATTTCTCTTCTAGCCTGTTTTGGTGGTGCATTATTATGTGAATTTCACTATTGTTTTGGGACATGATATTTTTGGTGATTGTTTGGAAGGTTTTACTAAGAGAGCACTGCCAGTTAAACATATATTTTATGTGTATCACTATTTAGATTCCACTATGGATGTAGAATCGAATGTTGCATCACTCACTCAGGTTGGGAAGAAATCTCATGAGGTTTTTCTTTTATATGATATTGAACGAATCATTGATCTAGTGATTGAACCAAGGAAAGTATACAGAGAAAGCAGTTCTTTTCTATTATAGTTGTTTAGCGCTTTCTATTCTAAGTATTAGATTAGTGTTATCTAGTGGTCCTAACTGAAACCTTTGCCAGCCAGTATTAATGTTGCCTGCAAAGCAAACAAGCCCTTCTATTTTGGAAGAACCTATTTGCCCATTCTTGTTTGGAGGAAAATTTTCCCAGGCGGTGACAAAGCGAGAAAAGGTGGAAGAGCTCATTAGGCAAGATTTCAAGTCCTCCAAGGTGATGTATTAAAAGATGTAGATTTAAGGCATTAAAATGAGGATCTAAGACCCTACGCTTGTCAAGCCTACTTAAATAGCCTGTTAGTTCAATTTATGGATATTATGACCAATATACAACCAAATAAAAAAAAAATGCAATATGATTTCAGGTCATGTGAGTTTGCAACACTTTGGAATTATAGTTTAATATTGTTCGATGATGGAAGCTTTTTTCACCTTAAGTTTCCAGCGGTCATCATATATTGCTAGGAATATGGTAGGTTTCCTCTTATGCATAAATACGCATTGCATATAACTATTTATGAAGGAACATTTCCTTTTACCTAAAATAAAGTAAAATAATAAAAGGACAAAGTATCCTTATACAAGCGTAAAAAAAAGGTTACAGCCAAATTCGTGTAAATTAAAAAAAAACAAAAAAAAAACTAAACTATTGCCCTGTGCACTGCATTGTTTTGGATAGAACATAGCACTTTTTTTTTTTTTTTTCCAATAGGTC
The DNA here is from genome assembly GCA_020141445.1 of Bruguiera sexangula. Classification (NCBI taxonomy): domain Eukaryota; kingdom Viridiplantae; phylum Streptophyta; class Magnoliopsida; order Malpighiales; family Rhizophoraceae; genus Bruguiera; species Bruguiera sexangula. Next base: position 2,888,514 of record JAHLGP010020637.1, read on the forward strand.
ATAAAGCAGCAGTGGAAACATTTTGTATTATCTAGGAAACATTCGAGGTACTAATTCATATAGGTAATTTTTGTGACTTCCAATCATGTCTTAGATAATTGGTGTCATGATGACTGGGTAAACTGGACACGGTCTTGGTAAGTGGAAGACCTAACTGGCAAGTTACCATCAAAAGAGAAAGAGAAATCTACATTTTTTGTTATCACACTTATCATTTTTTTTCATTTTTATTACTTAATTTTGATTTATTATAATTAAATTATTAAACTTTAATTTTATTTCAACTTAATCACTATGTTACATTATTAAGTAAAAATTTATAAATTTTATTTTTTAAAAATATATATTTTTATATAATTAAATTTACCAATTAATATATTAATAAGAAATTGATGAGAATTTTCTTGAATTGGAATGCAACAACTAACAGTAAGATTTGAGAGATTAGAGATATTAACAAGGGTAAATTCTTTAGATTATTTTAAATGATGCAATACAATGATAATGAAGATAATTACAAAATATATAAAATTTGAAAATTTATACAAATATTAATAAAGAATTAACTCTTTTAAGAATTAAGAAAAAGAGCATGGAGAAAAGCAATTTTTTATTTTAAGAGACATATTAGACACCTCGTGATATGTGTCACCTTTTTAGTCATAAGATCTTACCTTGGATTGAGTAGTTTGTCGGGTGGACGAGCCATTAAATATAAAGAATAACTCTTCTTAAGACTATTGTCAACGTCTTTAAACTATTTAATTTTGTTGTTAATCGTCATGTCTTGATGGAGAATTTTAAATTGATTCTTATTAATTTATTGATTGAATTTAATTGTATAAAAATATATTATTTGAAGGGTGAATTTTATAATTTTTTTCAACTAATAAAGTAATATAATTATTAAATTAAAATAAAATTAAAATTGAATAATTAAATTATAACAAATTAAATATAAGTAACTAAAAATATAAATTACCCTAAAGAAAAACAAAGGACTTAATTGGTAATTTATAAGGGTTTAACTTTTTTTTATTTTTAATAACAACTTTAAATCTCTATTAATCAAAATGAAAATTAAAGCCACATAAAGTAAGAGTTCATGGGCTTATTTTACAAAATTAGTGAAAAGGACTTGTCGTAGCAAACAAACAAGTAGAATGCATAACTTTAATTAAAAAATCTCATAAATATCCCAATGTTTCTAATGACCCTTTCCTTGATTGAGCAAACTAATCTTATACTTCACTTGTGAGATGCCTTCGTAAATGACTCTAAACTTATCATAAATTTCCTTTACAGTATTACAAAAAGATATTTTATTTATTTAATAACACTCAAAGAATAATAAAGTATGTAACTTTAGAGTTAAGGGTTTTGTTTCTCTTCTCCTTAGTGGTAGGCTTACTTTTCATGTCATTTGAATTGTCATTCAAGATTTTCTTGGACTTTTTAAGACCATTTTCAACTATCTTCTAAAGGTTATAGTCATGGAATTGAATGAATATGGTTATCTTGTCTTTTCAATAATTGTGATTGCTCCCATAAAAAATGAGTACTCATCAATGTTCCAACCTTCAATAGGACACTTGGGTACTAAGATCGTTGTGGATCAACTTTAGAGTGTTAAATCAGTGAAATATAAGCCTAACTCTAATACCACTTATTGGTCATTAATGTAACCTAAGAAGAGGATTTAATTGGGGTTAAGAGGTGAAGGTCACACTTAATTTACACTAACCTAACTCTAAACTATCAAACACAATAATAATTAATAAACAAATAATAAATACAATATAAGTAAAGAGAGCTAAAAAGAGATCAAATATAACTATTTATAAAGGTTCGACTAGTTTATGAGTTTACATCCTTTCCTTAAAGTCTCTATCTTAAATTTCTTAATCCATTATCACAATCTTTTTATATGGGTGAAGATCAAAACTCTTATAACATTGCTTGTTAATCTAGTGCTAAGCTCACAAATCAGTTTATTTATTGATCTAGTGTCAAGCTCTCCCTTAAACACTTTGGTCATTTGACCTTGAATACAAAACTTTCTTACAAAATTAGAATATTTTTCTCTTTAAAGCATTGCATCTTTTTTCTTTGTTTTAATTTATCAAAATCTATCTCTCTTTTTTTTTCTCAAGGAATTTAAGGCATTTACCTTGATAAGAACCGTAGAGATGATGGGTGGAAGGTTTTTATGGATACAAGAGATCTATTGCACATTTCAGAAGACCCAATAATACGGGTTATAGCCAGAAAGATGAAAGAAATACTAAATAGGTTGATTAAGAACATTTAGGCCAATTAAGTTTTAAATGGTGCAAATTTAAGTTTGAAAGAGAGTCCAGACCTTATTAATATCATTGGAGTACTTAAAGAGTTAGAACTAAGTAATAGTAGTCACTCTAAATTAGGAGTTTATTTTCTATGTATAAATTTGTCTCTAGATGGGAATTTCTCCTAAATAAGGAATTGTCTTAAGTAGAAATTTGTGTCTCTTTAGGATTGTTATTTTAGCCTATATATAGACACTTTTTATAAGCTATGAAAATTAGATTAGACTATTTATCAAACAACTTTAAGTGAAGTAGAAAGTAAGGGTTTTTTTCTCTCGGTTATTTTAAGAACTAAAGAACTTATTAAAAGGTACTTCTTCTTATGGCATTCCAATCAACTTATCACTCTCAATTCCTTACTTGTTTGGAGTGTGACATTCATATCCTTCTTGAATATCCTAGGTTCATATTCTTTCGAATGTTGAGTTTAGGGTTTGTGTTATTAAATTCTAATTTAACTTTCCTAGTTGTTCATTGATTTCTTGTCTGCATCGGGTCCTTAAGCCACGTCTTTTTGGGGTTTTTTGCATCATACCCTTATTTAGAAATGTTAAATTTATAAATATTTAGGTCTTATTAATCATTGTGATTAAGGATATCTTGTCATATAAAGAGTAGTTCACAATTTGGACAAAATGTAAAAAATTTGTCTATAAAACATCAATTGACCACAAGTTAACTTTGACAACTAATATAAATTCTTTGGAACATTTTAAATTTTTGTATTTCTACCACAATTGATCAACTGTTCTATCCTATTGATCCAAACTTTCTATCCAAAATCAACTTCCTATAATTAAACACTCTTTAAGTTATCTAATCGACCTCGACGATAAGTATTGTCCACCAATCCAAACATTTTGCCAAAATTAACTTTTTCTAGTGTTTTTAGTTCATTTGGTTTATCACAACAACTGGTCTAGTCCAATGATATATATACTCTCTAAAACTTTTTAACTTCTTCAACTCTTCCCTTTTGTACTTGATTTCTTTCATTTGTTTGCATAATCTTCTTCAACCTCTTTCAAATAACTTTCCTTTCTTTCTTCAATCTTATTCAAATTCTTTCCCTTTCATTTTCATATTCTTTATTCAAATTCAAAATTTTTTTCTTTTTTTTAGCAATCTCATTCAAACTCTTTCCCTCATTTTAACCTTATAACTTGTACTCCCTTCAGTAAATCAACCATAACTCTTTTTACATAATTCCAAATCATATGTTGTCTTTTTCCTTGATAAGTAGACCGAATATCTTTCTAATCATATGTATTTCACCAACTAATCCAACTCCAACTCTTCTTTACATCTTTTAGAAGTTGAACAATGTGATATATCTTGATAGTTTTAACACACTTTAATATTTTGGTCATATCTTCCTCCACATATCTCCAATTAATGCATAGCTTATAGCATTGAAAACTAAATGGGGCTAGCTTTACAAACATGTATATCTCATCTTCTTCATCTTAAATTGAGTATAACAACTTCTAGAAACTATTTAATGGTTAGCTCACTTTGTTTCTTTTACTTGTGATGCATCCTTCCATACTTATGTTTTTGTGTGATTTAACCTTTTCACTAATCACACTCAGACATATTAGCAACACTCAATGTTTTGTTATCATCAAGATTCAATATAAAACCTTAGGATTACAACAATTGCAGTTGTCTTGTTTAAGAGATAGATTTGAATGCTTTATGTAGGGCATGCTAAATTTAGAAAGATGATTGAAGGCCAATGACATAAGAGAATACCTCTTTGAAAAGTCAGGTTAACAACCATGCCAATAGCATTTGATCTTTATGAAATTAGTTTGTGAACTATGGATTTGGAATTTGAGTTTGAGGATTAGATGAAGGAGCAATGGTTCCTTATGGTGAGAGAAGAGAGCCATCATCATAGCCATTTAGATTTTGATAATTTTAAGTGGGTAGAAATTGTGTTTTCTAAAGAAGATAGTTTGTGGTTGTTAACTTAATAAAAAATAAGTGATGAGCTAAGATAAGGGAACAATTAGGATGAATTTGAAGAGAAAGTAATATTGATCTTTTTTGGAGTTTAAGAACTAAAAGAGATAGAAGAGGAAGCAACAACATCAATCATTTTAAGGTTATGATACCATGTTGTGAATCAAATCAACTAGGAAAAAAAATCTCTCTTACTTTCCATTGATATGTATCAGCTATATATAATACAAGAGATACACGATAAAGACTAATAGTTTAGAAGATATACACCATAACTACTTGTAACAATACAATAGAATTAGCTAATCATTAGGATTTCTATCCCTTACAATCAAAAGCTAGAATCGTGTGGAAGATATTGAGGCCTTCACAAAGTTTTTCCTACAAACTAATATGATAGCTTTCCTTACTTGTATTCCATATGAACACCCCATCCATGAACTTTCTTTGGTAAGGCTTAAGAGTGAAAAAAAAAAAAGGGAAAGAAAAAGAATTTTGATCCTTAGATGATGGAGGAAAAACCTTTAGTTTCCTATGAAAATACTTTAGCTTTTTGGTTTTGTTAAACATTGTTTCCATTTCTGTACAAAAAACTTATTAAGTTCAATATTGAATGTCGTTGGATTTTTTTTTTCCCCTTGTTTTGTTTTACCTCACATGCTAGGGTTGGAGGTTTCTAACTTGGTACTCAAGATGATATCATAATAGGTCTCTAGCCAGTTCTATACCTTATTTGGGCAAGAATATATTGGATGAATGTGAACACCATAATGATAAAATAACATTCTTTCCTTCATTTTTGTTTTAAGCCTTTTCTAGCCACTTCAGCAAAGCGTTGTCTAGAATTGCAATTTCCCTTCAGATAGAATTCATTCTCAAAAGGCTGGAAATAAAAGAGGAATTGAGGTGCTTAGCTGAAAATAGAGGCACTGCAGGTAAGTGAATTTTGCTTGCTTTCTTTTATTAGTCTTTGATTGCTACTGTTGGTACTTTCTTGAGTTCTATTGACAACTCTTCCCCTTCAAAAGTCTTGTATCGAAGAAAGATGTATAAACCTAAGCTGAACAAAATTTTCGAAGTTTAATTTTTTGCAGACAGATATTATTGCAAGTGTGACAGAAATTGAAAATCTGCCTATTTATGAACCTCCCATGTGAATTTATATTTCGGACCACTTGAAGGGTGATTGTTAATACCACTTACTGGAGGATATTATCAATAATGACAGCAAGAGAAGAGAAAACAATGCGATATGGATAATCATGTCAACGAGTAGAATGGTGATTCCTTTCACCAGTAATGTTTTAGTTCATGGGCCCTAAAATTTCTAGTGATGAAAAAAGATTGTTACTTCATTCAGTTTTAAGGGCAAAGGATGCTTAAACCAGTGGTTAAAGATGATGACTTGAACACTATGTTGGTACATTCTCAAAATAAATAAGAACAGCAATGGGTGCTTACTTAGTAGTTATGCATATGGTTATATATAGACATCATTTGATATAAATATATATTAAAAAGATTGTATCTATTAGGCCAAGAGATACATATCTTGGACAGGTAACCACTAGACTAACATTTTCTATATATATGGGGTACATCATTTCACATTATATAGAAAAGTAGTTCTCCTTTGATTATTTTAAATAGGTTTTTTTGTCTATGATTTTACTGTAAAAAAAATTAAGTGGATATGTTTTAAAAATCTTAAATTTTTTGAGAGTTTAATTTTAATAAAGTAAACACAAAAATAAAAAGGAGGTGTGCCTGGTGAGGAAGAGGATGGAAAAACCGAAGAAACTGAAGATATGCGCCTGTGGGGGAAAGAGAACACCACAAGACGCAGTGGCGGCACCTTGTTAGCAATTATGGTACCTGTAAGTATAAACAGAGGCGACTTCCAGTTATCACATTAAAAAATAAAAAACAAAAAACGAAAAGAAGAGGCTTTTCTTGGGCGTTATAAAATGACCCTTCAACGGCGAGGCTATTGCATCTATTTGATATTCTTTCACAAAACATTTTATACACTCAATTGATAAAAATTTGACCCAACACTCAATACAATCTTAAATTTTAAATTATAGAAATCAAAATACATTATTATTACTATGATTGAAATACTATATTTTGTTGTTTCTATTCTAATGCCACATACTACTTAGTCCCATAATAAATAAAGAGAAGAAGAATTTTTTAAATTTTTTACTGATCTAAAAAAAATACTTTATAATAAGTGTATTTATAATTTATTTATATAAAAGTCAAATGTAAGTTATTTTAATAAATTCAAGCACTTAACTTTAAAGTATCTATAATATTAACACAAGGTTTTAAATGTTTCAAGTAAACTAATAAGAAGTTTATTATTGTAAATTCATTTGTATGAAGTCTTTGTATAATTTATCAATAAAAATTAATGATTCAAGATTTATCTATCTAATTATTTAAATTTAATATAATAATTTATATATAAGATATCTTTTAAATATAAGATACCATTATATAAATATTTGATCTTTTAAATTTGTTGAAAATCTATTATATTTTTAATATGTTGAAAATGGTGAAATACATTTTCAAAATAAATATAGATACCAAAAAGTATTTATTTAGTACTTCTACATATGATTACGTGTGAATGTCTTTTGAAAAAAGAAAAAACACATAAAAAAATGTGTCTATCGAGAGACATCATTTTTAGCTAAGTAATCACTAGATTAATATGTTTTATATTTATGAAATACGTTAGTTCATATTATATAGAAAATTGGTTTCCCTTTGATTATTATAAATAAAATTCTTTGTCTATTTGTTTTAAAGTAGAAAAATCAATTAAACAATCTCGAGAATAATTTTGAAAAATTCTAAATTTTTCAAAATTTTAATTTTAATAATATAAATTATAATTAAGTATATTTTCTTCAATCTTTTAAGAAAATTTAAATAATCTACTTTATATAATAATAAGGACAAATAACTCAACTTTCGATTCTTTCGCACTGTAATTGCAAAGATGTTGACTTTGAATGCATAAATGGTTTCACTATGATGTGTATGCTAAGGTGAAGTTGCTTATGGGCTAAGTTTTTCTTTTTCTCGCGTGCTTGTTGGATGTTCATAGATTATGTTGCGCAAATAATGATAATGTTACTCTGCAACATGCTTTTTCTTTTTATGAAATGTTAGCCAATGGCTTAATAGATTACTCAGTTAGTCTTGGTACATTAGTCTCTGTAATGCTAGATTACTTCCTCAGTCAAAATTCAGTGGCAATGATCCACCGTCTTTCATCATGCTTTGCGTCATTATGTTCATCTATCAAACATTGTGTTTTTGCCTCTCCTTGTTCCTGGGCTTCCTCAGTACTCTATGTGCTATGCAATACATTTTTTTTTTTTTCTTTTAGGCAGAATGTATTCTCAAGAAATTTGTCACATATATCAATTGATCTGATTCAGCTTAATTGTAAACTATTTTATTGACTGGGAAAGTCGTGTGTTTCTTTTGCAGTTTTTATTTTCAAATGTTATAATGTGTCCTGCACAATCCATAGGCTTAAGCGCTATGGATTTGTGCCGTCTTATAGGTTGTACCGTATTATATTTGTGTCGATTTTTATGTCATATTATAGCTAATGTGAATTTTTCGGATTTAATAAAATAAGTAAAAAAAAAAAGAATTTTACATGAAATTTAAAATTTGTATTAACTGGTAGTCATAAAGTTTGGAATTTATAAATTTTTAGATTAATATTTGCGACTAATATATTTACTGTTAGTTATGTCAGCTGCTTCTTATCCATTCCATCTGGGTTTGAGACTCACCTTCACATTTTTACCTATACTAATTTTTTTAAAAAAGGATATGGACCCAAAGCAGGTCCAGACCCATCATAAGCTGGGGGCTCTAAGCCCAGCCTAGCCCTAAGACACGACCCATTCCATTGGTATTCATATCAAACCGCTCTCTGGAACCACCCATAATGAGTCGAGCCGTCGGCTACTCGATTCATTTTACATGTTTAATCACTACATGTGTGCTAATAAAATTAATAAATTTATTTGGGGGTTTTTTTTTTTTAAGGTTCACTAGGAAACACATTAATAATCAATTAAATAAATGGAAAAACTAAATAGTGCAACTTTATTGCCCCCAAAAGGCTATCACTTAGCTTTTATTATTATTATTATTATTATTATTATTATTAAAAAGACTAAAATGGTAAAAGAATAATGTGTAATGTGGAAAAATAGTTATATTCATCTTATTTTATTTTTTTGGTTCAAAACTAAGTTCACTAAAAATTATAATAAAGTTTTATATTAGTAAAATTTAATAAAAATTAACATAATGAAACGTTAATTAGATTAAAGAATAAATAATGTTGAGTAAATATTTATGATAAAATCAAACATAATTTTTATAAACTAATATGTAATTACTATGCTATTGAAATTAAAAAATGATAGCTATTATGTAAACTTAAAAAACAATTTATTTATCTTCCAAAGATGTATATACTCATATTGAGACATTATGCAATAATTTACTTTATTAAAAATTTTTGTAGTAAAATTAGAGGTTTGTAAATTACATATTATTTGATATTAAATTTAATTTATAAGATATTGTATTTTTTTTTTCAATATATTATCTTTTGAATTGTGTCCTCTAGTTTTATAAAGTGTAGTATATTTTTTGTAAGATGTTGTATACTTTTTTTTTAAATGTCATATGAATTTATTTTTAACAATTTTATTAAAACTTATAATTTGTGAGTGAGAGTTAATTAAGAATTTTATGAATATTTTATTATCATAATATTTATATGAAAAATGAAGATGAAGGGTAAAAAAGATGTCAAAATGGCATGACATCTCATATTTTAATATATCATCTTATATAATTTATTTATTATAATGTGAATACGACATATTATGTAAAGATATATCTTTATATGTATAATATTTGCATAACATATATAATAGAGAATTAATATACAAATAAATCTTCAACTTTAGTAATTATAACAAATCTAACCTAACTTTTAAAATATAACAATTTTATCATTGTAACAAATATATCTTGCCTTAAAAATTACAAATTTTTTTTGTTAATTCACATGATGGTTATGATAATATGGTTTTGTCCACATCAAGTTAAGCACATCATCCTGATATGTCACTTGGATTGATAGAAAAATATTACTAAGTTTTAATAGGGAATAAATTTGTTACAAAAAAACATTTACAATGACAACATTATTACATTTTAAGAATTGAGCTAAATTTGTAATGATATACAAAATTAATAATTTATTTATATATTAACCCACAACAAACATGTAATTTAATAAGATTAATTCATACAATTTTTTAATATACAATAATATATGTTTAAAATATAAGTAATCATTTTAAAGTTCAAAGTTTTTGTCCAAATATTTTAAACTTATGAGATATTTATTCTTTAGGAAAAATAACTCCTTAGCACATAAATTTATTGCCTAGGTGTAGTCATTTGGTAAGATTTTAAATCACCAATAGGTCCCTTGACATATTATTTATTGCCATATTATTTGCTTTTGAATTACATATTTGAAATTTATTTCAATCAAATTCATAATAGCATTATTCTTAATACATATTTACATACAACTTTAAAAATAATGACTAATTATATTTAAAAAGATAAAATTATGGAACAAAAGTTAATATTTCAAAAAAATAAAATAGGTAATACTTGTTTGCAATTTAGATATAATATTGAAAATATTTACTACAATTATAATTGGTTTTAAAAAAGATAATTTTTTTTGTCTAATATAATTAAACTGTCATATAATATAATCATTCTATTATATATATTTTTCTAAAGTGTTTTATATTTTTTTAAGATATTGTAAATCTTTTATATGATTATGTTACGAGATTGCAAGTTATTATTTTTTAGCATTATATCATTTTGTTAATGTGTCATATATATTTTGAATAAATACATATAATTTCATAAATATCTCATATAAAAAACTTTTAATAAAATATATGACAAATTTTGAAATTATATATGAAACTTTTAAATGAATGATAAAATAAACTTAGAAATTATATATAATATTTTTAATTAAATTATATGACAATTTGAAAAATCACATACGAAACTTTTATTGTATTATACAAAATATTTAGAAATTATATATAATAATTTTAATTGAATTATATATAAATTATATATGAACACTTCTAATAAATTAGAAAACAAGTTTAAGAATTATATACAATTTTTATTATATTATACAACAAATTTAGAAATTATATATGAAATTTTTATTATATTATACGATACTTTTATTAAATTATACAACACATTTAAGAGATATATACAACAATTGTATTAAAGCATATGATTAGATTTGTGAAATATATAACAAAATTTTCAATTATATATAATACTTTCAAATAATTTATACAATAAATTGAGAAATTATATATAATATTTGTACTAAATTAACGTTATGTTTTTGAATTATATAAAAAAATTTTAATAAATTATATGAAAGAATTTAAAATCATATATACTATTTTTAAATGAATTATACAACAAATTTGAGAATTATATACAATATTTTTACAAAAATATATAACAATTATGTGAATTATATACAATATTTTTAATAAAATTATACATTAAATTTGGAAATAAATTACAACACTTTCAATAAAGTATGGTACCTATAAAGTGTCATTTAATAAGTGTTGTAAGATGCAATTGATGGAATAAATATAATTTTAATTCACATATATTTATGACACTAACTTAAAGACAATAATAATAAAAAGTTTTTCTTAGTCAAATGTAAAAGATAATGTTCTTAAGTAAGTATTTTTTTTTAATTATTATAGACAAGTTCCAATATTGATATTTTAATTTTAGCCCTTACAATATCCTTACCAATGTACATAATTATGGCTTGATAGGTTAATTGAAAGTTCAATTTGTGAAATATACTCATAAGTTCCTCAATTATTTATAGGCTGAACCTATCAACAACTTTTGTATTATATTTTTCTTTATTAAACTTAGGATTTAGTCTATCCCATCAAAAACATTTCCTTGATACCATGTTATGTTGAAACATAAAACAAGGCTCCAAAATTCAATTTTACTTGACTAAATTATATCTTCTTTTTAGGTAAATAGTAATCTACTTGGGCAAATCAACATCAACACTTAATTGAACTTGTTATATTTTGATAAATTGGGACAACATTAATTTAAGATTAATTATTATAGATACTTGAAAAAAATAAATTATGATAGTTTTAGTTGAATATATGGCAAATTTGAAAAATATTTACAATACTTTTATTGAAATATACTATAATTTTAATAAACTACGATACTTTTATTTAAATATATAACAAATTTAAAAATTATATACAATATTTTTATTAAAATATATGTTAGGTTTGAAAAAAATATACAATACTTTTGTTAAAATATATAACAAATTTGAAAATAATACTAAGATAATTTAAAAACTTATATTTTATTTGTATAGTCAAGAGTTTACAGAGAAAAGATACTTGATCGGATGGCTGAAAATAAACAAATTAACGACTTAAAAACCCAAACCTCTACTATAGCAAATAGATAGAGAGAGAATCCAAAATTCAGAGAGAAAGAGAGGCAAGAATGCTCTCTTTCGAAGTTTCTTTGGGCAAGATAAATTGTTTTTTTTTTTTTATGACAATTAGTAAATTTCTTTTTATCATTTACTTGGATAAACAGATTTTTTTAATTAAGTGACTATTATACCCTCACATGATTACTTATTTAATTGGCAATCACTTGCCTGATTCTACCATATGTCCAAATAAGCGTCAATTCTGTAGCGGTGGCCTTAAATAAAAGCCTTCCGATGACATGGCCCAGGCATTATATCTAGTCTTTTCTTTTTATGGGTTTTTTGAAATACATATATCTTTTCTGTTGCCTCCTTTGATTTGTAGACCAAACGGTAGTTATTATACTTACTAAATCATATCAAAAAAAAGGGGAAAAAAAAGGCAAAATAGAAGTATTTACAGCACAGTTTTCAAGCGGTTACTACAAAATTTTGTCTTTTATGCAATTAGAAAAGTGCCTGGAAGGTTACAGTTGGCCCAACCTGACCACCATGGCTTCCATTTATGTCTGACCACCGAGCCGGTTCGGCCCAAAAGCAGACTAGAACTGGGCCCGAACCATGGCGCCTACTCTGATTTCAAATCGTAATGGACCATAGGACGAGTTAGTTACGGTTTAACTTCTCCTAATTCCCGGAATGCATGTGAATCGACAGTTTAACAAATTATATATTAAAAAGATAAAAACCAAAAGGTCAAATGACCATTGAAATTTCAAAATTATTATTTGTTTTTTTCAAAAAGGAAAAAACAGATTAAATCGATCTAAAATTGAGCGAATGAAATTAAAATTGACAATTAAATCATACTGAAATCAATCAGTTGAGCAAAAATTGGAATAAGCCCGCATTAGATGATTCAGTTGCGGTTCACTCTTCTTCTTGCATCATAACTATTAGCTCAGAACTGAAATTAAGCCGAAACTAAATCGCAGTTAGATCTACTTTTATTTTACGAGACGCTCAAGATGTTTTCTTATCATGTATGACTTTTCTACGTTCGCGCTCTTTGCCGCTAAGAAAGTAAAGATCGAAAGTGGGGAAAACGTTGGTGATCCGAGGAAGGAAGACAGAGAAGAGACATAGTTGAGCTAGCGTGTGAATTCCACACATTAAAAAAATAATCTTTTAAAAAACTTTGAATTTTCTTGTACAAAAATATACAATGTATAACAAGAATAATATAATATGCAACACAAATGGTATAATACACGACAAATACAAAAGAATGTAGAACGAGTTATCAAAACTACATTTCTCGTCTTGATGCACATTGAGTCATATTTGTCACACGTTCTCTCGTTCTTATTGCACATTATATGTTTTTTTTTTTTTTTGGGAAATTTAAGTTTTAGAAAAAAAAATAAAATCTTTTGTAATATGTGAAGTCTAACTTGTGAGCTCAACTAGTCTCCCCCTATTCACCTAGTGAAATTCTATGGAGTGCGCTGACACAACAATGCCTCCTTTTTTGTTTTTTTTTGTTTTTGTTTTTACTAACTTTTTTAGGTATTCGACGAAACAACTTTGATAAAGTCCAAACACCCCACTCTATACGCTGAAGTTTCGAATGTCATAGAAAGCTTAGGCAACAAGTTCTTCATTTGCTTGATTAGCTTCTTTGAGAAGTTATAGATACGACCAATATAATTTTTCCATGTTTGTCGACTAATGACCCAAGAAAAGCAGGCGGGCAAAAATCCTCTATGCAAGCGCTGTTTCAATATGCTGCAACTGCGGCCTGTTGCCAATCACACGCATCCATATCTCCGGTGTATATGGCTCCTCCCTCCCCCAATTCTTACATTTGGGTTGAAAAGAACCTGCAATCTTTTAAATTAATCATTTATGGTGCTGACAAGTGACCATTCGATTCTTGTGGCCAAAGAAAACACCCTAACACGCTTCTACCAAAACATGGCCAAAAAACTTTTAATTAAGTCGGTTTCTATGGCTTAATTGAATTGAAAAGAGTTAAATTGACCATTTTTATCAAAGATATGGAAGAAAATTGATTATAATTAATAACAATACAGTGTTCATGATGTGAGGGGGTAATTGATAATTTGATGGACGATAAACAATACCGATTTTTACATTTAGGGTACCTTTATTTGCCTAAAAGTAATTTTTTTGTAGAAATTATTTTTTGATAAAAATACTTTTTAGTAAAATACATGACTTTTCATTGTTTCATAATTTTCTTGAAATTTTCAACTATGATTTAGAAATTTAACTAATAAATTATGTCAATCCTAATTCAAGATTTTCATTTAATAATATATTATGACCACTTAAATACTAAAAATGCTGAATTAGTTTGATTAATAAGTCTTTTAGTGTAATTCATTTCTTTTTTTTATTAAATATTTTAATTAGATATAAAATATTATGTTAAAGTTATTATGAATGATGCTTTTGACTTTTTATAAAACCTCATTTCTTCTTAATTTAGAGTTTCTTGAATTAATATTTATTAAAAATAAAGATTATATTTTCCCTTAATTATTTAAAGATGATAAATCTCTTACTAATCACTTAATTGCTTTTATATAATATATTATATGCCTAAAATTTGCTCACATTAATGATCTTTGATTAAGATGACCTACGACTTACTTCAAATTATAAACAATAATTTTAAGTTTAATGATTACTTATATAATTGTAATAAAAGCAATTCTATAAATATACAATTAATATTTCATTTAAAAACTCTCGTAAATCGTCATTTTGATCAATTTGTTTATCTAAAAACTACCAACAAATTTACTCATATGTTCCCTACCTTCATGTTTGAAAATGACTAATTTTTTTAAAAAATATATAACATATATCAATTTAATAGTTTTTACTATTTTATCATTTTAATATCACATTAACTAGAAATAATTTTAAAAAATAATATTTTGATATTATAGTTATCTCATAATTATAATTTTATTTTAATTACTTTTATAAAATTTATTTATTTTGTCTTTACAACTAAACTATATAAAAGATAAAGAGTATATTTTATATAATAATATGTACGAAAATGTTAAATATCAATAATACTCAATTCACCGGCTACGATATATACATAACATGAGCTACTTATAAACCGGCAGGCATGATAACAATATACTAGTCTACATCAAGGCACCATAAGGGTAAGAAAAGAAATAAAAAAAACGATACCAAGCTTCACATTAGAAGCACTTGAAGAAATGGATAACTTGCAAAACAAGTTGGTGGAACATACACATACCCAATTGATATTTTTATTTTTTTGTTGGCTTACAGACATGTGTGCATACTTAAAATTTGTACATGACATAGCTTTTAGCACACTCTACAGTGACACGAGCTAAAATCTATCTCTCTCTCTCTCTCTCTCTCTCTCTCTCTCTCTCTCTCTCTTAGAAGTGAAGCGTCGCAGAATAGAATCAGGTTGCCCCAAAACCACTCTACTTGTAACCTCTTTCTAATTAGCATATATGGAGTCATTCTGGTTAGACTTGTTAATTTATTGTTAACCTTTCCGATTGAGCCTCTTTCTATATGGCTAGTATTGATTTAATTTGTTAAAAGAGCATACAATTCTTCATCACTTAAAATAAAGACCTAACATAAGTTGTAATATCTATGGACTTCTTTATCTATAAGTTAGAATTTTTAGATGATGTGAGATTTCAAAGGATTATTTGACATGGTACTCTCTTATTTGCACTTGCTACTTAGTTGTTTGCCCCCTTCTATATCTTCAACCTGGTGTTACTAGAATCTAGTATTTAGCTTTGATTTGTTTAAATTTAGTATTGGACCTAGCACTCATTAAGAGGATGTATTAAAAAATATAAAATTTTATATCATTTATATGTAAAAATTTAATATAATTTATAATACTTATAATTTTTTTTTACTTATAAAATTAAGTTTTTATGTAAACGCAAGATTTTAAAGAGTTATTTAACATAATTAAAGTATATTAATTTGATTCCTAGTGGTTAAAAAAAAGACTATTAATCGAGTTTTTAGACGGCTAAAATTAGGAGAAAAAGGGAAAAAAAAAAAAAAAGGAGGAAAAAGACCAGAAGTTAGAAGACTTGCATTTATTTTCAGATGCAAGCGTGCAAAGGGTATCATAACCAAACTTGACGTCCAAGCAACCCATTTTTATTTCTGGCAAGGGAATTTAATTCTCTTTTTCCCTTCGTTTTCCATCTCTCCCTCTCTCTTTCAACTGTATACAAATCAGTCATAGCAGCAAGAAAAGGAAGACCAGAAGAATTAAATTCTTTTGTCTAACTCGAAGATACATATGGAGTTGGTCTTGCTAATTGGGATTTTAGTCCACATAAACGTGCAATAGTTCAAAGATTCCAGCTATTTGGGCTGCTCCCCCTTTTTTAGAAAAAGATTTGTTCTTTCTTTCTAGTCGTTTTCCTCCCATTTATTTTCTGGGTTTACCTTGTCATCTTGCTTTCAGTGCCTTGAAGCATTCTTCCCGGGAGAGTAAAGCGAAACCAAGAGAAATCAGAGGGAATTCAAGCTTCGGACGGCCATAGCATAGGAGACATGTCATGGTGGAATGATAATTCAGTAGATGATGATGCTGATGATGATCCAAGAGTCATTCAATTGGCGGCAGCCAATTCCCAAGAAATAATTTCTGTTCTCAAAACCAAAAATGATGAGACAAGGAGCCTAAATTGCCCTTCATGTGGCCATAACATTCAACTCCAAGATCAGGTACATGTACACAGTTATATGTATACCCATGCAAAAGCTGCCTTCTTTATTTTATTTTGTTTTATGGGTATCCTAAACTTATTGCTGTCATTTGGTTTGGTGTTAAATTGAAGTTTCAATCCTTTTCGGTTTTTTCTCAGATCATTCTGTAATTTTGGTTATGGGATATATATATATATATATATATAATTGTAGGCTGCTATTCACGACTTGCCGGGGCTACCAGCAGGCGTGAAATTTGATCCCAGCGACCAGGAAATAATCCAACATTTGGAGGCAAAGGTAATAGCGGATAAGCGCAAACTTCATCCCCTAATCGATGAATTTATCACAACAATAGAGGGCGAGAATGGAATTTGCTACACTCATCCGGAGAAGCTACCTGGTATATCTGTGTGTGTGTGTGTTTTATTTTTCCTGATTGACTATATCCTCGATTGCTTTCAGGTTGTAGCTTTGCATTTATAGCTTGTATAATTGCATTTGACAGGGAAGCAATCACAACACGAAATTTAGAAGTATTATATCTACATCCCTAGTTGGCTACTATTCTTCAGAAAATTCTAATACTTTTTAGTTTATTTTATTTTATAGACCATTAATAAACACCGAGCTGGTTCAAAGGTTAATGTTGCTGCTAATTTAATTATGGCACAGCATAGTGGCTGTAAAAACGTAAAAGCCACATGAGAGGGTTCATGCCCCTTTTGACCGACTTATTCTAATGTATGATCAAAGTAAACATCCATGGCTGGTGATACATACTGATCCGCCACTCTCTCACCATCACAGGTCAAGAGTCACATTTGGGTTAGCTACCAAACTGTTTCTTTGCTGCTGCTACACAACCCTTAATTTGCTCACAATTTGCCTTTGCATCCTTAAATTCCTCTTCCTGTAAATAGTAACTTCATGATAAAGCCGCCTATTATTATTCATAATGAATAAATACATGATCCAACCATGTATTACATACACTGAGAACATCCATTTTAGCATATAGTTGGGGATCACATACAGGCAGAATATACATATCATTTAATCCTATTAATTATTTTAAGAATCATCTTTCTAAAAGTTTCATATGCTATTTATTTTTGACTTCCTTCTACCATCAATCGGGCGATTCGCTGTGTAAACCTATAGATTGATGGTTGAATTGATTGATCGATAATGAATAGTACATATATAACGATGAGAAATGTTTGTTTCTTCCGTAAACATTATTAGTTTCTTATAATGCATGCATGCAGGAGTAAGCAATGATGGCCAAATCCGCCACTTTTTTCATCGACCGTCGAAGGCATACACAACTGGAACTAGAAAACGCAGAAAGGTGCATACTGATGAGGAGGGGAATGAGACCAGGTGGCATAAAACTGGCAAGACTAGGGTAGTTGTTGTGGGTGGAACAGTGAAAGGGTTCAAAAAGATTTTGGTGCTTTACACTAACTATGGCAGGCAAAGGAAGCCTGAGAAGACCAATTGGGTGATGCACCAGTACCACCTTGGCAGCAATGAGGAAGAGAAAGATGGAGAGTTGGTGGTTTCGAAGGTGTTCTATCAAACCCAGCCGAGACAATGTGGTTCCACTTCCAACAGCATCAAGGATTCTTTTGA
Organism: Bruguiera sexangula; assembly: GCA_020141445.1. Classification (NCBI taxonomy): domain Eukaryota; kingdom Viridiplantae; phylum Streptophyta; class Magnoliopsida; order Malpighiales; family Rhizophoraceae; genus Bruguiera; species Bruguiera sexangula. The sequence goes on from JAHLGP010020637.1 coordinate 2,906,874, forward strand.
CCCAAAACTGGAAAACAGAAGAGAGCATGGCAATGCCATATCTGAGAGGCAGAGCACAGGCCTTGATAACCATTACTATGGTCCATCCTTTATCTCGTATGGTCATCATCACGGAAACCATATGAGCAGAGAAGGCCCATCTCATCATCAGTTGATTCCCAATTTAGCTGCTCAACCACGTGATGGATATTCCTTAATCCAATTATCCGCGGATACAAGCAAAGGAAAGCCTCAGAGAAATTAAATAAACCAATTAACGGGGGCACAGATTTCGTAGGGCGGCAATTATAAGAGGTGGGTGCTTGCTGCAGTTGTGGTGTAACATCCACATAATTTATTACGTACTTGAGAGAATTAGCCATTTGGGAAAGGAAAAGGGAAAGATAACGGGGAATAAGAAGGTGGGCGTGGCTTGGTTTTTTTAATTAAAAGATCACCTGCAAGAGTTGTTTTCTTTGGAAGCTTAAGCTTGGATAGGGCATGACACGCTTTTTGATTCGGTAGTTTTAAAGCAGGGAAAAAAGGAGTTGTTGTATATGGTATTATGAATAAGATTGAGGCACATTAATAATACTGGAATATGACGGTGTACAAAATGCACAGCCATGAATTAGAAGACTTCAGAAAGGGAGTCAAAAATGTTACTGACACTTTCTTGTAAACATTGAGCCAAGAAAAAAAAAAAAAAAGGAGAATGATAGGCAGACTGAAAAACCAGCCACATTCCAGACATGGGAGCCCGATGTCACCTGTGATAAAGTAATATGTATATACTTCTGCAATTTATTCTCTTTAAAGAAAAAAAATCAAGCGATGTGCGTCAAATCTAATAAAATGTACAAATAAGCCGGACTAAATGTGCATGAAAATAGGTAAAAAGTACAAGAAGGGTTGCAATCCATAGTATTGTACTTTTTATCTATCTCCATGATGTATACTTGTACATTTTGGTAGTCCTCGTGCATACATGTTATTAAAATATACCTACTGGCTTCACTTTAAAAACAACCACTGCCAATACCTTTACAATCGATAAACATCAAATAAAGTTGGCTCAGGTCTTACTTTCACCTCTGTTACCTCATTTGCCTTTGGGTTACCAAAAACCCATGACCTAAAAATTCAATGGACATGGCAACCCTAAACAACACATTGCCTATTTTGTTGAAACTTGTGGGAACTTAGAATAATCTCTTGGTAAAACAATTCATTTGTTCAATGAAGGATAATGCCTCTAATTAGTTCATAAATCTTGAGTTAGAATTAATTGTCAATTGAGAACAACTTTATCATAAATTTCTTAATAGGTTTTTCAGCACCCTCTGGATAGTAAGGATGAGGGACCTCACTGCTACCAAGTAGAGAAAAGGTGAATCTATCATTGAGTACATCAAAGGTGGCGTGCACTCGACTTGGGTTATAAGGACTGACTGATCGAAATTTGGACTACAGAGATTTGCATTGAAGGGATGTACTAGAGTTGCTTTATATCTTACAAGGCATAAAATCACAAACTTTTGAAGAACTTGTGATTTGAGCCCATGACATGGAAGTAAGTATCCAATCCTTTGGAGGTACAATCCCTTTCTTAGATCAATGCAGAGACAAAAAGGAGGTCAAAAAGCTTGATAAATCTTGCAAAAGCAAGAAGACGATGGATGTTGACGCCTTATTGGTGAAAGTCAGAGCCAAAGTAAAGACAGGCGATCCAACATTGTCAAGTAAACAAGAAAGGTAGTGGATGACATTAAAAGAGCTAGAATAGAAGAAATACCCATTCCCAGACTTTGATGTCCTTGACATCCTCGACCAACTATTTGAGGCAAACCTCACAAAGCTCCTAAAGCCTAATAACCTAGTGAGAAGTATGAGGTCAATGATCTAAAGTTTTGTAAATACCATTACATAATTAGTCATTTCACTCAAAAAATACTTCGACTTGAAGAAATTGATTATGAAACCTGACAAAAACAAAATCATCTTAGAAGCTGATATTGTGATTAAAGCCAACCAAACCACTATCTCTTCATGTATAGTGAGGCTTAACACTACACTAATTGAAATTATACAGTTTATCCAATTTGGATCCTTTGAGCTTATGCCTCACTAGCTCTTCCAAAATCACAAGATCATTAGGATAGACCATTCCTCTAATAAAAACTATTAGACTTTGATAATACAACATCAACTGTCATGAGATCATGAGATCCTGACTAGTTACTCTCTAAGGCCTAAGAGGTTAGTCCCAAACTTTAAAAAGGGCAATCGTGTCTAATTCACTGTAAACCAAGTGTCATAAAAGTTTATGCCTATCCCAAAATGCCTAGATGTGGCAATCCAAATATCCTTATGAAGTCATGATCGATGACCTCAAAGTTTGGCCTCCTCATCAAAATTTGAGGATGAAATTAGTAATGAATGATTGAGATTTGTAAGGAGAACAAAGAAATACAAAGGGTTAGAGAAAAATCTAATCTGTTCAAGTTCACCTGAGAACTTAGCTACTTATGAAAAGCTTGAGGAGAGCTAGACCTTAGTGATCTCTTGAAGATTGCATTGATTGTTGAAGTCATCAAGAATAATACCTTTGCGAAGGAGGCAACAATATAATAGGAGCCCTCATCCTTTTTGACTAAAAAAGAAGTCTCTGAAGAGACAAGTCAAAAGAAATAAAAGCACTAGTGGCAAAGACATAATGGAACAAAGGCACCCCTCTCATTACCTTAATAGATTTCTTTCCCTAAAAATTTTTTGCTCAAGCACAAGCCATCTCCATTACCATGGTGTCCCTAACCATTGATAAAGATAAACATAAACTTCTTACTTAAGTAAAGGTGGAACAATGCAATGACAATGATAACTTAGAAGAAGTATTTAGAGCTTTTTAAAATCTCCTCACAACCCTTGGTTACACTTTGTGTTGCAATCTTTCAAGAGCCTATGAAACCAAGTTAGTATGGCCCTTCGTAACTGAACATAATCTCTTCCTTAAGATGACCTTAGATTGATGAATGATCGAGAAGATTGAATCTACACCATATGCTACTTTACCATCCCATTTTTAGAAAAAGATCCTTTGTTGGGATCCAAACCCTACAATCGACTGCTTTATGTGTTAGGATATGCAAAAACATCTAGTGATATAAAGTTATGACTAAAAACTGAAGTTCCCTCACAAGTATAAGGGCTTGCCTCATCATTAGATCCTATTTTGATCTTATGTTATGTTATGTTCTCTTTGTGTTGATCTCAAACCTAAGGATTAACATGACAAACTCAAACCAAACAACCTTTACATTTAAAGGAGACACTTTCCTTAGCCCTTCCAAAAATCAATCCAATCCCAATTACTAAACCATTGAAGGGTTTTATTAGGCCACTAAAGATGTAATAAAATATGGCTTACTTCTTGAAAAGAGGGTTGATGAAGGGTTTGATCCTAATTTATACAAGTTACTAGTCAAGGCCAAGTATGACTTTGCAAATCCAAATGACATGGGGACATTCCCAACAAAATGCACTAAGGATGCCACTCCTCAACTTTTTAAGTCTAGGCATAGATTATGCTATCAACAAAAATCACTTGTGCAAATGACCTTGAAGAGCTAGACACAATCAAGTGACATGCGTGCCATCACAATCACAGTAACTAACAAAAAAGAAGAAACCCTTTCAACAACACTTTGTAGCTCAATATTTTCTTAAATTAAACGTTTCAATTCAAAACTAGCTCAACTAAGTAAGAAAAAGGAGGCCAAGTCTTCCTTATACCATGTCAACAAGAAGGCTGAGTTTGGCTTATTAGAAAAGACACCTTTAATATTAGAGGATGGTGGTCAAGCGACCATGGGTGAACTTAAAGAAGTTAACCTTGGCTTGTTGGAGAACCTTTAACCCACCCTTATAAGCACCTTGCTCACATCATATGAAGGGTAAGAATACATTCAAGTATTAAGCCAATATAGGGATGTGTTTGCATAAAGCTACAAGAAAATGTTGGGAGTTAATCCTAAGATCATGGTACATTGCACAATCATAAAGAAAAGTATTTGTCTAGTTAAACAATCTCAACAATGATTTAAACTATAGCTTATTCCTTAAATTGAGGAAAAAGTGAACAAGCTAATCAATATTGGCTATATTTGAGAGGTCACTTACTGATATGGATTGAGAATATAGTCATTCTCAAGGAAAGAAATGGGTAGCTATGAGTATGTATTAACTTTCAAGACTTTAATCAAGCATGCCCAAAAGAAAAATTTCCATTGCCTATAATAAAAATCATAGTTGATGCAATTGATAGCCATGAAGCATTATCTTTTATTGATTGCTCATTTGGCTACAACTAAATTAGAATTGTGCTAGAAATGAATGAGGAACTCACAATATTCTGTGCACTGCAAGGTATGTACTTCTACAAAGTCATGTCTTTTGAATTAAAGAATGTTGACGGAAAGTATCAACAAGCTATGTTAAAAATCTTAAAGATATGCTCTATAAAGTAGTAGAATGCAATGTTGATGACCATGCAATAAAACATAAATGAAGTAAAGATCACTCAAAAGGTCGTAAAATAATATTTGACAGACTTAAAAAATACCAATTAAAAATAAATTTATTGAAATGCACCTTCAAAGTTAGCTCTAATAAGTTCCTTGGCTTTATTTTGCAACCATTATGGCATCAAAGTTGACCAATCAAAGGTAAACGCAATCCCAAAGATGTTTGAACTCAAAAACTTGCATGAGCTATGGAGTCTACAAGGATGATTAGCCTACATCCAACATTTTATCTTTAACTTAGTAAGAAGTTGCCAACGTTTACCAATTAATGAAAAAGGACATTAACTTTGAATAAGACAAAGCATGCATTGAAGCCTTTGAAAGCATAAAGAAGTACCTTTCAAATTTACTAGTCTTGGGTGCTTCAATCTAATGAAAATTATTGATTTTATACATTGTTGCACGAGAACAATCCTTAAGAGCTATAATTGCATAAGAAAATAAATAAAGAAAGGAGGTTGCCTTATACTATCTAAGTAGAATGTTGAAGTACTCACCCATTGAGAAATCCTACGTAGTACTCTTTTTCACCATTGACAAGCTAAAGTATTACATGTAGGCTTATACAATCTGCCTTGTCATAAAAGCTTATCTCATAAAATATATTTTGTCCAAACGAGTTTTATCTGGACAACTTACAAGTGGGTAGTCATACCAAAGAGTTATAATATTGTTTATATTTCTAAAAAGGCAGTCAAAGGGCAAGCTCTTATAAACTTTCTACTAGATCATCCTACCCTATTTGATTGGGAGTTTACAAATGACCTTCTTGATGAAGAAGTCTTTTACACCAATATACTAGCACCATGGATGATGTACTTTAATGGTACTATAAGATGGGATGATGCTAATGTTGGAGTGGTGTTCATTACCCCTCAACATCAAAAGTTGTCTTACATCTTTGTCTTTAGAGATTTATGCTTGAATAAAGTTGTTGAATACTAAGTGCTAATCATCAACCTCTAAATGGCCAATGACATAAAGATTCCCATTTTAGAAGCTTATAGAGACTCATGACTCATCAATAACCAACTCTTTGGATTGCTTGCTATTAAGAAAGTGGATCTCACATTGTATTATTGGTATGCTTAGTAACGGATGGAGTAATTTGAAAGCATTATCTTGGAAGATGTCCCTTGGTAAGAAAATTCTTAAACAGGCATAGTAGGTAATTTGGCCCCATCTTTGGCTAGGTTAGAAATTCAGAATATGGTACTTATTGTGTGTTAAATGTGGGTCGTGCCACAAGATGATGACAAAGATAGTAAAATGGCAAATTTCATATTTATCCATCTTGTTAAGTACATTCTAATGTCTGTGTTGGATACCAATCTGAACCCAAGTTACATAACAACATTAAAAGAATAGGGTATTATTAGCCAAAAATGGTACGTGACTTAATAAAGTACACCAAGACTTTCCAAACTTATTGGTTCCACGAAAACTACATGTATTAACCACTAAAGTCATTGTATCCAACAGTAACATCATGGCCTTTTGAAGGGCAGAGCCTTGACTTGGTTGGACCTTTGCCTAAGTTCTCCTTGGGCCATCTTTAGATACTTACAACTACATATTACTTGTTGAAAAGGGTTAAAGCAACCTGATGTGTCCCACATCAGTTCCTAAGGGGGTCTTTGGGCTGTTTATAAGGGTTGGATCAACCCTCCATTCTTGAGCTAGCTTTTGTGGTGGAGTTAGGGTTCAAACTCTTATCAGGTGGTATCAGAGCCAATCCTCAGAGGGTTGGTGGGCGCATGTACAAAGGTTCCCTGCCACCGTGCCGATAAGGCAGCACGGGGACGTGCAGTTTAAAGGGGTCGGGAATGATGTGTCCCACATCAGTTCCTGAGGGGGTCTTTGGGCTGTTTATAAGGGTTGGATCAACCCTCTATTCTTGAGCTAGCTTTTGTGGTGGAGTTAGGGTTCAAACTCTTATCACAACCCCACTCAAGGAAGTAAAAATGGAGCATATCATCAATTTCATTCACACTCATCTAATCTATCATTTTAGAATTCCTTAGTTTATCATTATTGATAATAAGAAACAATTCTACAACAATTGGATGAATAAACTTTATGAGAAGTTTAACTTAAGATAATATAAGACTTTCATATATAACATCCCTACTAATGATGTGGACAAGGCATTTAAGAAGACATATAATTTATTACAAAAGGTGGTGTCCAAAATGAAAAAATATTGGCATGATAGAATTCTGAGGTATAGTGGGCATACTACACAACTTATTAAAGAAGGCCTCACTGAGGAGGAAATGCATGGTTGCAGTTTGAGGAGTTAAAAGCCTTAGATGAAAAAAAAAAAAAAAAGAATCTAAGTACAACAACTCAAATGCTACCAAGCTTCATTTACCAATTTCTTTAACCTCAAGGTTCATTCACGATTATTTCAAATAGAGGACTTGGTTCTCCTCGTGTGATGACTCATCAATTTAAAATATTGTACTAAGAACAAGCTCACTTCCAAATGGGATGGACCCTATCTAGTGTAAGAAATTTACACAAATAATGCTTACATGCTACTTTATCAAGAAGACATTCAAATTGGCCTAATCAATGACGAGTTCTTTTATAATTATTCCTTGTAAGTCTTTAAGAACAAAAAATAAAAACTCTTAACCTCCAAGAGTAAAAATTGTGAATAGCACACCCAAAAAAAAAAAAAGTTACAAATTAAAAGTAAAGGTTTGGATCAGCTTTTTAACCTTTACATTGCATACTCGTCACATCTCTATTCTTAACCTTATCTAACTTTCCTCTAAGCAAAAAGAATGGTGACACTATCTTAGATAACATCAAAACATAGAGGAAAATGTGATTGCGTCCTAGATGGAGGACAAAGTCAGAGCAATTACGAATCTTAGTTGACATATACTGTAATAATCCCAGCATCTCAAATCTAACAACTCACTTTATGATTCCAACAATATGATGTTGTTGAGCCAAGGAATATAGACTTTTGGTTCCAAAACTGGAGGTAGAGAGAAAGGTTAGCTTTCATCTTCGCAACATGTCTTACTCCCAGCATTGCCATTGTCCTTAGGATGGACCCTACTAACATTGCCTCTCCTTTAAATGTTGTCTTTGATCTTAGCTCTATTGTAGCCACTACAGTCATTCCTCAAAACCATTTCAACCGTTATCACCAAGGTCATATGGTAGATTACACATACTAGCTACCAAGGTTTTACTCATTAATGTATGGTAGGTTTAGTGTCGAGTAAGAATTCAACTCTTATAGTCATTTATACTTAGAAGATTGCCGTCTAATTCATTAGAGACCCTTAAATTAATTGAAAAGACACGCATTGTGTCCTTAATGACTTTTGTGGCATACATTATTGCTTTAGCTTTCATAATACACAGTGGTTACTTGTCTTTTGTACTATTGCAAGGGAAGGAAATAAAGAGAGGGGTCCCTTTGGCTATATATGGTTCATCTTCTCAGGTCGTGAAAGTTGCACTCATTCCCTATTTCCTGCTTGATTTGATTCGATCCTATACACTAAAGTACAGTAGAAGAAGATGGCTAACCACTTTGCTTCCTCTTTCGAGCAAACCTAAAGCCCAATATTCAAGCGGGTGTGTGTGCTTGGCAAGAATACCATGGGAAGACGAGACACCAACATTGATGTTGCTCTCAAGTTGGGAAGAGAGCTAGTCGCTGGAAGGATGGATCTTGTTTATGGAGGAGAGACTTTGAATTTCCTTAAACTGGTTGCCAGCATCATCTATAGCACAGAGCGCTGCATGCTTGGCTTTATCCTCAGACCACTTCTTGAGGAGAAAATGATTCCCAAATTAAGGATTGTATCTGACTTGCACCAAAGAAAGACAAAGATAGTTTGTCGCGTTGATTACTTCATTGCTTTGCCTAGGGAATACGCAACCATGGATGTACTCCTAGAAGCTGTAAACTGAGCACAATTAGGCATACGCCAAAAGCCCGTAGGCTTGTTAAATATTGATGATTATTTCGATGATCTCCTTACTTTCATCAACAAAGCCATTAAGGAGGATTTCATTAAGCCATCTCAGAAGGACCTAATCGTCCAAAGTTCTAGTGCGGTCGATCTGATTAGGAAGTTGGAGAGATGCAAGCCAACACCCGACAGTGACATCCCAAAAAGAGTTATGGGCAAGAAAGCAAGAACCATCCTAATCAGCAGTTCATAAAATGGGCAAACAAGCCACAAAAACTTAGAAGCCTTCAAGAGCCCAGCTCGTGAAATCTTGAGCATCATGTCTCTCCTTAAGCTGCATTTGTCATAACGGGAGTAGAAGTTCTAGAAACAACCCATCATTCTATATTCTAAGCTGAACTTCAAGCCTCTGTTCCAATTGTGTCACAAGCTTCGCACCACACCAAACTTTGAAGTGGGGCATTTGTAAACATTAAAAAAAAAAATAGAGATATCATTTTTTGAATTGTGTCTTGAAGTCCCCGTTTCTTGGTCATAATATCAAGTGATAAAGAGCTAACCTACATTGTAATTCTTGAAACCAATCCGTGTGATTGGTTTTCTTAGTCCACGTTCATATGCCCATATCCATATGTTCATCTTCAAGACCAACCTTCCATGCCTATATATAGGCTACTTGGATGCTTGATGAAGGAAACAATCTTGGAGGAAAACATACTCCAAACAAAAGAAGAGAAGAGAGTTGTGTGTAAGAGAACTTTGGGTGTATTTTGGGTGTGGGTTGTGAGGTATTTGTGAATAATGAAACATCTGGTATGCTTCCATTCTCCCCCATAATAATATCTTCAATCTATTTATGCTCGCATGCGTAGTTTTGAGTCTAATTATGTAAAATATCATGTCTATCTTTTATCTTTCTTATTATGTTTTGTCACAGGTCTATTAATTTCTAAACTCCAATTAGTACTTAAGAAATTATGCTCTTCAGATGCTGCTAAAACAGACCCCCTGAATTGTAAACCTAAGTACTAATTGATCGAGATCAAGGTCTCGTGGTCCTCGTGCAATTAAAAAGCTCTTTGTTCAAGATTAAACTTCAATGGCCCTCACAAGATTAAAATTTCCCCTGTACAAAATCAAGCCTCAACAGTCATTGTTAGGGTCAAATCACTATCTTCTGCTTAAGTTCAAGCCTGTGCAACACTTGGCGAAATCATGAAGGAGAATTAATCATAGGACTACAACAAAGATTGACCCCACTTATGTATTTTAAATTCTTATTTGTAATTTGCAGCTACATCCCACGTGCCTAACAGTCCTAAAGTGCGAGGATTGCAACTACATTTCTACCTGTTTTGTCTCGATTCATCTTTCATAATCGACCAGCCATTAATATGCCCAACAAAGGTGTACTATAACATTTTCTTTCATTAATTTATGTGACATATGTTTTTCCAATGATGTTTCTTGCATCATATTTGCACTCTAGTACCTCTCATCTCATTCAATGTTGAAAAATAAAAAAATTTTAAAACATTAAGAGTTTAAGACTGTAATCACTAACTATGCCTGCAGTCTATGAGGTGAGTATCCTCGAGATTCTATGAAATGATTTTGTCAGCTTCTTTTATAAACTGTAAATAAGAATCAAAAAGCCATCAAAGAGCCTCTAGCATGTTTATTTATTCTCGGATAATGCTTGGAACACATGGTCCTTGTGGTGTTAGAACGGTCTAAAATAACGAGAAGTGAGAAGCAATAAAGCTTTCATAATCAGCTATCGTTGTCATTTTAGAATTATATCACATTGCAAAGGATTACTAAAGTTGTTCCCATAGCTATCCAACCTAGTCTCCAAAATTTAGTAAAATAAAGGTTAAGTAGAGAGTTACATCTTTCGTTTCCAGCATGATACCAAAAAATTTATAGTTATAATGTTGCAATTGATTGTTCCTTGTTGAGTTCATTTTTCATGGTAGCTGCAAAAATCAAGCGTCTACAGGAATTATGGCAAAATTATGAAAATGTCAAAATAAGTTTGTGAGAAAATTCGAATGAATGAGTACTTTCGTTATCTATAATTAGATACTATTTTTTATGGTTCATTAAAAAGTTCCTTGGACCCTAAGTTATACAATGGAGCTAGTTTTCGCCATTCTCATTAATCCCACATGCTCTTTCCTAAGATTAAAGCTTGAAACTTTAAGAATAGAGATCTAAGTTCCAACTACTATGGTGTCCTATAATTAGGTCATAAAGATAAGATTTCTATTAAACTACAAAGAGAAGAATTGCATTGATTTTATTCATTATCTTAAACAAGCATATATACTCGAGATAGAGAATATTGGCTGATGCTTTTACGGTACAAAAATATACAATATAATTCTGAAATTAAGTGTAGGAAATTATATTCTTGAAAGCCCAGTTTCCATCCGAAGATTGCCGAGATCCTCTATTGTACGAAGATTGCGGAGATCCTCTATTATGCCCCCGGAAGAGAGGCGTGGTGTCAAGGACGCCGATCTTGAGAGATTGGGCCTCATGTTGTGCACGACACAGTGGCTTAGTAAGAGAATCGGCAAGCTGGTCAGAAGAATAAACATGAACTACACGAAGTCGTCGATTCTAAACCTGAGAACGTACAAAATAAAAGTCAACACTAATGTGCTTCATACGGCTGTGGAAACCGGGTTGTGGCAAAGATAAGTTGTCCCAACACTGTCACGGTAAATTGTAGGAACAATGGGTAGATGGAAGTGAAGCTCACGAAGCAAATTTTGTAACCAATTGATGTCCGCAACAGTGGCCGCAGTAGCTCGATATTCAGCTTTGGTAAGAGGAGTGGGCAACCGTGCATTGCTTCTTCGAAGACTAGCTAATAGGAGTATCACCAAGGTAAACAATATGGGCAGTAGTAGAGGTGCTATCATCAGAGTTGCTAGCTCAATCAGCATCACAGAAAGCATAAAGAGTGAGAGAACTACGGCGGAGTAAAATGCCATGGTTGATAGTCTGCTTGAGGTAACGAAGAACCCGTTTAGCAGCTGACCAATGAGCATTAGTTGGACTATGCATAAACTGAGAAAGCCGATTGACAGCAAAGGACACATCTGGCCGAGTAAGAGAGAGATACTGAAGAGCGCCAATGACCTGACAGTATTGTGTAGCATCAATAGGCGAAGAACCATCATCAAGACACAGTTTTTCTGAGGTAGAGAGAGGACTATGAACACCTTTAGCATAGACCATATTATTATTTTGAAGAAGATCAGCAAAATATTGTGGTTGAGAGAGAACAATGTCGTCCGTGTTGGGGAGAACCACAACGCCAAGAAAGAAGTGGAGATCACTGAGGTCCTTGAGGGGCCCGAAGAAATGATGACATAGCCAGACGACCATCATCATTACCAGTAGTAACAATGTCGTCAACATAAACTAGAAGTAAGACCAGTGCTTCCACATGACCCACCTCTCCAGAAGCACCATTCGCCAATCTATCCATTTCTGCAACTAATGCGCTGGAACTAGGCCAACATAACATCGAGAAAACTGGAAAACTTTGCCGCTCCACCTGCAATCTCTGACGTAAAACCAGTCTAGAAAGAAATGTTGGCGTCCAATCTGTCAATTTCCACCGTCAACGGGCTGGTTTACCGCCTCGACGTTGCCGTCCCCCACGTTTCCTCGTTTGTGCGATGCCTCCCATCACCGCCCCTCATTACCGGCCAAAACGCATAACGGTGGAGTCACCGTAGTATGCTCTGCTACTCCCTGCTCCCAACACTCTTCACCAACGTTGTTGATGTACACATCAAAGCCACTAACCACAACACTTCTAATTCTTGGCGTCAACGTATTTCGTTTTTGGCTGAGGGTTTTTTGCTTCTTTTTATTTTTTTTTCAAATTTTTGATATTTTTAATTTATTAAAAAAAATCAAAAGAAAGTGAAAAAGAAAAAGTTAAAGAGAAAAAAAGGATAATTTTAGTTTGTTTCTAATCTATTCTAACATAAAAAAGAATTAAAAAAAAAAAAAAGTCACGGATATCACCACAGTCCAAGTTGACCTCCAAGGCCATCAATATAAAACCAGAGTTAGAAATACCACAATCAGAACTGTTAGATGAAGCTGCTCAGGTCTCAGGTTGATACGGAAAGAACGATAAAAGTGACTTTGCCTACAAAAGCTAATACGGCGGATGACAAAACTGTTGCTACTTAGTCTTCTACATCGGTTCTTCTCAATGAAAAATCTGCCAAGTCGGATGTGAGAAATGGTGTTGCACAGATTGTGGAAGACATTTGAGGTTTCAATTTTCAATTTACTGAGTAGAGTTCATGAACTTTATACTGTTTCCATTGCAGCCAACTTCTCCAAAAATATTTTCTCAAGTGTGAAACAAGTATTTTCTTATTCTCCAATATTTCAAAATGCGATAGAATGACAAGAAATAAGAAAAAGAATATTTATTATTTAGGAATTTATTGATATTCGGTATTTGTTATAATTCAACATGTGACAACTACTAGCACAGGTATTTTACTAGGTTAGATATTCTCTTATTGAGTTATTCTCCTGGTTATTTAGCGACTTTTCTTGGTTTTACTCTTACTCAAAGTTCTACTCTTATTTAATTTTAGTTCTCTTGATGTTATGCCATTAGATGGAGACTGCTTATGATTGTTTATAATTGGCATTGAATACTAATTTTTTCAACGGGTGTTGATTCTCTTTTATTTTCTAGTTCTAATTCCCATGTGTTTATGAGAGGATTTTCATTGTTTTCTGTATCTCAAGTAGAATTTAGCGTTGTTTTTCTCTTTTATCTTCTAGTTTCGTTCTAGTCCTACATCAATCGCTCCTCCACCAGCCCATCACCAACCTCTGTCGTTTTAGCTTCATCACATTCAAGTTTAATTTCGTCGAGTCTAATAGTGCAATGGTCTGCAGGGCAAAGAAGGGCGTTAAGAGCCTGACGAGCGTGGATTTAAAATATACTAAGGTAACAAAAAAATATTAGATTATCAGGGACGGGATTGAGGTAGGGTCAAGGATCTCTGATCTCTGTCGAGGATGAGGATGATTTTGTAGAGTCCTTCTAGATTTAAAATATAATAAGATTAAAAAAAAAAAAAAGATTAAATTATGAGATACAGGAATGGGGGAGAATTAAAGATTTCTAGCCTCGAATCTCTGTCGGGGAAGAGGATGATACTGTAGAGTCCGTTTTTGTCAAAGATTGGGAGCAAGAATAGGTTTTTAAAGATTTGAGAGAAAAAAAGGGATATATGAAAAATTAGTTCTAAAATTTTATCAATTTTTACAATCAAATCTTAAGTTTTTTTTAAAAAAATATTTTTATTTAAATTTTATATTTTTTTAAATTTATTTCAAATCGATCTTTCTTTAAAAAAAATATAATAAGAATCAAATATAAATTATTAATAGTTTAATGATTTTTCATTTAAAAAGGACTAATTTAATATATATATATATATATATATATATAACTCAAATAAAAATACATAAAAATTAAAGATTTAATTATAAAAATTTAAAATTAATTATTTGCATATCCCAAAAAGAAAATGAGATGATACATTCCGTACTTATCCTACCGTCTAACCATTCCTAAACTAGTCAACGAACAATTCGTCGTGGAATAAAAATATTAGAATTGTGGCACTAGTGCTAACGAGGCTATCTACATTCGATTAAGTTTGTATACATAAAAATTAAATTGCCTACGACTTTGCTTTCTAATCCGAACGCCCTTGCTCCTAAAGGATTGGACTATTAAATTCTTTCTGGGAAGGGGAAATGGGCAAAAGCAATAGAAAGCGAATAAGACATTGGCTGACACAGTATCCCGCAGTCAATTCTCTATAATCTCTATATATACTAATTTTGTGACAAAAGACTGCCAAGTGGTGTAGCTTATTGCTTTTTGGAGCTCATTTCAACATCTTCTAGAATTATTTCCTTCAATGTAATAAATTCTTAAAATTCTACCCAATTTATTTGATTCTTTTCTATTCCAATAGAAACTCTTCACTGTGTGAAAGGATACAAACATTTATTTGTAGCGTGTCTCTTAATATTTTTCATAATTTCTTTTCAATTCTTTGGTATTACACAGATTCACTACCTTCTAGGATTCAATGGAACGATTTGCATAATCCACCAACTTCCTTTTTTCTTTTTCCCTGGAAGAATTTGAAGAGACGTACATGTCTTATTATACATTATCCTGAATTTATTTTTATTTATAAATCCAGACGTACGAGATGTCATATTTTTGTTTTAGTTGTTCTTAGTTTTATCACTCTCGTAGTTGCCAATTTGATAACAATTAAATCGCATCTTAAAAGAATTCTCCTATAACTTACAAAATTATTGAGCTTCCATCATAACTATCCTTCATTAAAGATGATCGCATATAATTTGTAGAAAAGAAGACACATTCCTTAACAAATTGGGGTTAGATTAGTGAAATAGATATTAATGTTATTAGTCAAAGGGACATACATATTAATAAAATCCCAATTGCCTATTCTCTGAACTCAATAGCCTGCAACTGGAGGCTTGCCTTCGATTTGAGTCGATTGGAAGTAAGTCTGAGTGTAGCTTTAGCCAACAAAGGTGGAAGAAAATTTTTTTGGTCTCTTTCCGATGGCAGCTTCCTGTGGATTGTCAAGTCATCTTTTACCTTTTATTTTTCGTCCCATTAAATTAATAGAGGAGAAGATTATAAATGTGAATATTTTTTGCCATAAAAAGTTGTATAGAGTTCTTTCACAAGCTATCTAAACTGATTTTTAGGTAAACATCTTATGAGATGTGAGATGAAAGTTCAAAACATATTTTCAATCCAAGTTAGATGCTTTAATTTATTTGGTATGATTAATGTTAAACATCATGAAACAATACATCCCATCCTACTGAAGAAAAAGCCAAAAAAGGAAAATGTCCTGTTATCCACCTCAGCAACTACTTCAGTAAGGATGGTAGTGTCCAGATATGTTGAGATGAAGTTTTTCGTGATGTTTAGCACTATTCATTTGGTGTTCCACAAAAATTATCAAAAATCATTTATCCCCTGGAAGATGGTGATATTTTTGGACGTATAGCTAGCAAAGATCATTCTTGATAATGTTATGTGGAAGGAAAAAACTCTTTGGTTGGTTTATTAATTCTTGCATTAGATGGTAACTACAAATGTTCTTAGTGTCATTTTTTTTTTTATTTTCTATAATAGTTTAAACATGGAGAAAGCCTATGATCAACATTATTAATCATAATCAAATTTATTTGATCTTATGCATGATTTTTTTTTTTGTTCTTAATAAAAAAAAATAAAAAATATATATATATATATATCGGTGCATTGCACAGTATGATATCTAGTTTATTCGTAACTCTCAAATCTCCATCACCACCAAAGGTCCAAAGCGAAACAGCAATGCAGAAAATGCTATGGTATGGAAAATACACCCATTCTCGCTCTCTACTAATGCAGAAAATAATATAAACAACAGAAGTCGGCTGCGTGCTTGCCATATCCATTTAGATAGGCGCATCATGTACCTTTCTTCTTAAGTGTTATTATTCTATAATGTGGAATAAGGAAAATTTTGAACCTAAACCTTTTTAGTTTTTTGTAATATAGTTTTAAACGTTGAAATGTTTTCAATTTAGTTGTAAATATTTGGACTCCATTTTAATTGAGGATCAGAGATGAAAAATGTTCAAACTATTGAGTTCACATTTGACCTCATAAAAAATGAATAAAATGATCAAAATACTCACGTTGGGCGTATTTCTCTCCAAAATCCCTTTCCCAAATACCTAACCCCTGAATCTAACCCTAGTATTTCCTTTATCCTTTTTTTTTTTCCAAATTTTTCATAAAAATGGGGAAACTTTTGAAATTTTGTAAAAGTTTGGATTTTGTTTCCTGTCTCTAGACTATCTTCTCTCCCTTCCCTGTTCTCCTTCTCTCTTCAATGTGTCCTCCTTCTCTCTAGATTATCCTTCAATCCCTCTCTCTAGATTGGAAGTGAGGAGCCCATACCCAAAGTTTCTTTCACTGGCTGCACTAAAGCTTCCTTTCTTCGCCACTGCAAGGCCTCACACCCTCGATCTTTTTGCACAAGGCCTCCCTACCTGCAAATTGACCAAAACACAATTGGTGAATAAATAATATTGCAAGTACAAAAGTGTATGAAGAACATGAAAACATGGTTAAATGGTTGGGGTACTTTTAGCCCCATTTGGATGTCGCCAGGAAGTTGTCATTAACTAATTGTTGTTTGAAAGTGGTAATTAAAGAGGGAGACCAGATGAGTTGAGAGAGTAGCAATTCGGGGAAAAACTAGGACTAGAATGGGGGCGGAGTATTTGAGGAAGAGATTTTGGAGGCAAATACTCTCTCACCTGCATATTTTATTATTTTATTTATTTTTTATATAGTTAATATACGAATTTAACGATTTGATTTTTTTTTTTTTGCTATTGATTGTCTTTAATTAAAATGGAATTCAAATGTTTTGAAATGAATTGAAAATATTTAAAGGCTTAGTACTGCATTTAGGACTTTATTTTGACTTATTCCTTTGTAATGTTAATCAAATTTATTTTTTTAATTTTTTGAACTTTGCAAAATTGTTGTTTACTATATTTACTCATTCTTTTAAAGTGTAATAAACACGAGAAATCTATTGTATCATTTTTGTTTTTTCAACTAGGTCTCCCAATATAGAACACATTTAAACTACTCACCCGGTGTTCTCCCTTTTATTTCTGTGATCTTTCACTACTTCATTCATCTTTTTGACTTCAACTTTCAGAGTGCTTGAATTAATCACAATCTTGCATGCTTACTATCAAAGAAAATGATGACGCATCCTGATTCAACTTTAATTTTTTTACCAAGTACTCAATTTTCATTAATTATAATCTCTCCATCAATTAATTAATTTCTATCAACTATAATTTCTCTGCTAATTGCTCAATCTCTGTCAACTATAATTGCCCTACCAATTGCTCAATTTCCATTAACTATAATCTCTTCACCAATTGCTTACCAATTAAGATTAATTCTTTCTAAAGAGACGAGATTATAATTGTATCTCACATTAATAATGTAATTTTAACTTGCATTATAAAAAGACATTACACTAACTGATAAATGTCCAAAAAGCATGTACAAAATTCCATCAATAAAATACAATTTAATCATTGGTAATTGCTACCTTATTTCATTTTGTTAGTTTATTGTTTTTACATGGTATTAGAGTCATCTCTTTCAAAAGTGATGGAAGCCATATTGTACTAGTTCAAATCAACAAGGGGGTTGATACTTTGCAAAACCTTGGAGGACCAATGACAAGGGCAAGATCAAAGAAAATAAAGGAAGCTCTCAACAACTTGTTGTGTGACATTTACTATCAGGAAGTTACTAGGTACGAGTTAAGGATGATAAAAGTTTCGCTAAGGCTTGCGAATGTGTCATCTGTAGAGGAATTTAAGAACCATGACCTTAAGAAGGAAGTTGGACTTGGAAGCCCATGTTTGGGCATTTAAATGGGTTATTTTCATGAGTTATTATTATTATTTAGTGGGTTGGACCAATTTCCTTAATAAACCCATCTTATTAGCATATAAAAAGGGGTGGTTGGCAGATTGGATGAATTTCCTTAATAAACTTATCTTATTAGCATATAACAAGGGTGTCTGGTGGATTGGATGAATTTCCTTAATAAGCCCATCTTATTAGCTAGGGTTTAGGGGGGGTTAGCATATAAAAAGGGTGGTTAGAGGGGAGGACGGCAAATGATGAATGTATAAGTTATTTTCTTTGGTTTTTTGAGAACTAATTCTGAACTTTCATACTTGAGTGTGTTGGTTCAACAAACTTATCTTCTTCAACGTTTTTGTTGTTGGGAGTGGCGTCTGAATCTTTAAGTTCTAGTTCTTGGTTGTTTATAATCATTGGGTCAAAACTCCAAAATCTCTTAACTTTTGTTAGAACAATCCTATACCAACATTGGTGTTGGGTTCTGTTTACAAATAATCGGAGTTCATATCATTTGGTATTAGAGCCTTGGCTCTAACTCAGGTTAGTTATACTTTTGTTATCATCTCTTTCGTGCATTGTTCATTGTTGATTGAATAATCAAAAAGAGAAACAAAAAAACCCAAAAAAGGAAACAAAAACAAAAACAAAATCGTGTATTTCGTGGGTTTCTTTTATGATATTTGTTTCTTCTACAGAAGTACCTAGTAGTAAACCTAAAAAAACAAAAAAAAAAAGAAAAAAAAAACGGGTTCATTGCTCAATTGGTCATTTAGTCAATTATATTTGATAACTGATTGTTGTCCAATTGCATTGCTCATACCATTGAATTCCTTGTCATTCTGTTTGCTTTATTGCCCATCTTTTTGGCTATGTCACTTCTCTGAAGAGGTAGGTCTAGGATTGATATATTCAAGTTTTGTTTGTTTTGAATTTAGTTTGATTGGAACTATTAAAAGAGCTCTTAGAGTCTTGCAATTCATTGTGTGAAACACGAGAGTTGAGGACTACTATAGTCAAGTGGAGAGAAAACGCCAGGGAATGAGTTTTGTGAGGTATATTCTTTCTTTACTAACAATTTGGTATACATAATGTTCAATGCTAAAGAAGACAGTTTCCCACATAGAGAAGAGGAAGTAGTTGTTCCATATTTCAAATTGCTTATGAAATCCTTAGAGCAAAAGTTTGATAGGATTGACCAAATGTTTTGGGAAGTTTGAGACAGGATGGATAAAATAAAAGGGGAATCGAGTGTCAATCCTAAGAGGCCAGCTAGGAGGGTCACGAAAGAGCAATTTGAACATGACTTTAGTGAAGATGGTGATGATTATTGTGATGATGGTGATAATGCTAATAGAAACTTCAGAGGTGGTTTTAGAGGAGGATGTGGTAATATGAATGGTAGAGGAGTAAGAGGCAATGAAAATGTTCATGATAGGTACAATGGAGGTTGGGATAATAGAAATAGAGTGGAGGAAGGAGTAGACAAAAATCTTAGTAGTATTAAAATGAAAATACCTTCTTTCTAAGGGAAAATTGACCCTGATGTCTATTTAGATTAGGAACAAAGGGTAGAATTAATATATGAGTGCCACAACTTCTCTAAGGAGAAGAAGGTGAAGTTAGATGTGGTAGAGTTCACTGATTATGCTGTAGTATGGTAGGACCAGCAAGTTACCACCAGGAGAAGAAATTTTGAGAGAACCATAAAAACTTGGAATGAGTTGAAGACTATGATGAGAAGGAGATTTGTTCCCAACTCTTATTATAAGGACTTGTATAACAAGTTGCAGAGCCTTACGCAAGGTTCCAAGAGTGTGGAAGAGTACCATAGAGAGATGGAAATTACTATGATTAGGGCAAATGTAATGGAGGATAGGGAGGCAACCATGGCTAGGTTCCTCCAATGGTTGAATAGAAGCATATTTGATGTGGTAGAACTGCAACACTATGTAGAGCTTGAAGACATGGTACACATTGCCATGAAAGTTGAGAGGCAACTTAAGGGAAGGAGCACTTCTAGATATAATTAGAACTTAGGTTTATCTGTTTAAAAGTCAAACTGAGGGAAAAAGAAAGAGAAGATGACTTCTAAACTTAAAACCAATTCACATAGACCCTAGACTAGTGGGGGCAACCTAAAAAGGGGCAAATTTGAAGAAAAACTTGAGGGCACCCAAGGAAAAACTAGAGACATCAAATGCTTTAAATGTTTGGGTAGGGGTCATGTGGCTTCACAATGTCCTAATAAGAGAACCATATACCTTAAGGATAATGGTGACTATTTGTCTGGTAGTGATGAAGACCAAATGCCACCACTAGAGGATGCTAGTGATGTTGATAAAGGGATAGAGTATCCAGAGCATGGTGGATGACTTTTAGTAGCAAGGAAAGCCCTTAGTGTGTAGGTTAAGGAGGAGGATGATGATGAGATGTAGCAGGAAAATATTTTCCATACTCGATGTTTAGTTCAAGATAGACTTTGTTGCTTGATCATCGATGACAGTAGTTGCACTAATGTAGTAAGTATAGAGTTGGTGGAAAAATTGAACTTGCCTACAACCAAACATCCTAGACCATATAATTTGCAATGGTTGAATGACAGTAGAGTGGTGAAAGTGACTAAACAAGTTGTGGTTCCATTTTCCATTAGTAGATATAAGGACGAGCTGTTTTGTGATGTTGTACCTATGCAGGCTGGGCATTTGTTATTAGGCTGTCCTTGGCAATTTGATAGAAAAGTTTTGCATGATGGTTACAAGAACCGCTATTCTTTCACCATGGATGGAAAATCATTTACATTTGTTCCATTGACTCTAAAACAGGTGTATGAAGACCAAGTGAGACTTTATGAAAGTGAGCAAAAGAGGAGGAGCAAAAAGAAAGAGAGAGTCGAGAGAAAAGAAAGTGAGGGAGAGAAAGAGAAGATAAATGCATTTGAGAGTGTTAAGTGCAAAAGTGGTCAAGTTCACAAGAGTGAAGATGAAAGAAAACAAGTGAGTGTGTTTGTAAAAGTAACAGATGTTAGGGTTACCTTCCAAGCTAGGCAACAAATGATCTTGATCCTTTACAAGGATTCTTATTTCTTTAACACTAACCTTGATTCATCTTTGCCTAGTGCTCTTTCATCTTTGTTGTAGGATTATAATGATGTGTTCCCCGAGGAGATCCTAGATGGTTTGCCACCAAGGAGAGAGATTGAAGATCACATTGATCTTATTCCTGGAGGTCTTATTCCCAATAAGCCAGCATAAAGAAGTAATCTTGAGGAGACAAAGGAGTTTCAGAGGCAAGTTGATGAGTTGATGAAGAAGGGACATGTAAGGGAGAGCATGAGTCCATGTGCTGTGCCAAAGAGTATTGTGTCAAACTGTGATGCAAAATTTTTGAGCCATTTTTGGAAAACATTGTGGGGTGCTGATTTAAGGACAAATCATTTTGAGGAGAGCGGGAATGATGGAAGCCATATTGTACCAACTCAAATTAACAAGGGGGTTGATACTTTGCAAAACCATGGAGGACCAATGACAAGGGCAAGGTTAAAGAAAATAAAGGAAGCTCTCAACAACTTGTTGTGCGACATTTACTATCAGGAAGTTGCTAGGTACGAGTTAAGGATGATGGAGGTTTCGCCAAGACTTGTGAATGTGTCATCTATGGAGGAATTCAAGAACCATGACCTTGAGAAGGAAGTTGGATTTGGGAGCCCATGTTTGGGCATTTAAATGGGTTATTTTCATGTGTTATTATTATTATTTAGTAAGTTGGACCAATTTCCTTAATAAGCCCATCTTATTAGCATATAAAAAGGGGTGGCTAGCAGATTGGACGAATTTCCTTAATAAGCCCATCTTATTAGCATATAACAAGGATGACTAGCAGATTAGACAAATTTCCTTAATAAGCCCATCTTATTAGCATATAACAAGGATGGTTGGCAGATTGGACGAATTTTCTTAATAAGCCCATCTTATTAGCTAGGGTTTAGGGGGGGCTAGCATATAAAAAGGGTGGTTAGAGGGGAGGAAAGTAGATGATGAATGTATGAGCTATTTTCTCTAGTTCTTTGAGAACTAATTTTAAACTTTCATACTTGAGTGTGTTGGTTCAGCAGACTTATCTTCTTTAATGTTTTTGTTGTTGGGAGTGGTGTCTGAATCTTTAAATTCTGGTTTTTAGTTGTTTATAATCATTGGGTTAGAACTCCAAAATCCCTTTACCTTTGTTAGAACAATCCTATACCAACATTGGTGTTGGGTTCCGTGTACAAATAATCGGAGTTCATATCAGAAAGTATAAATGTCAAACCAATCAGATTCACCCATTACACCATCTTTTTCAAATACAAACCTCATCAAAAATATTGTCCCACCATGTCCTTTTATCTCTCTTATAAGAGATTTATTCAGATTAATCACATGTTTTGTAGTTGATATCAAATTGAATGAAGATAATTACATCATATGAAAGACATGTCTCCTTCCTTTTCTTAGGACTAGTCAACTTTTGTTACTTGTAGACAGAACCAAACCATGCCTTCCACACACCATTATTGAAATTGGTGAGAATGGTGTCACAAATAGTTTACCAAATCTAGCATATGAAATATGGTTTAATCGTAATCAAATTGCCTTCGGTTGGATTCTTAATTCCATAGTTGATAATATTGTTACACAACTCTCCAATTTAGGAACTTTAATAGTTATATGGTCCTTCTTGGCTCAATCATATGGAACACACAATATTACTCACGCCATACATCTATGAATGCAACTCTAAACTCTTTATAAGGGAAATTAAACAATCACATACTATCTACAGTAGGCAGCTGTTTTTGTTGATCAATTTACCTTGATTGGTGAAAACATCTTCTCACAAGAATACCAAAGTTAATTTTTTAGAGGACTCAGAGAAAAATATCAAAATTTAGCAATATCTATCTCCATTCAAAGTCAGTACCAATCACTTACATGTGAGTCTTTACAAAGATTGCTTTTAGCTCATGGGGCACGTCATGATTTGCTTGAGCAAATCACTTTTACTATAACAGTATTCATGATATGGACAACACACTAAGCAAATAGATCATCACAATAGTTTTTTTCTCATGTCGATAGGTCACCACGATTTATACAACAAATTCTGCAAAATGGGCAACATTTTGGCTTATGAAATTCAGTCCTAAATTACTCACCAAATGCAGACAATTACAAAAATCAAAGGAGGGGTAGCTTTCGATGTCAACTCTATAATTGTTTTGATTATCGAGCTAATGTGTGTCACAATTGTAAACCTCCACCACAATCTTCAGATTCGACACCACAGCTCCACATTGCTATAATTCCACTATCACTGTTAGTATTTTCAAACTCGTGGTATCTAGATTATGGTGCCACACATCATGTCACAAACAATACGTCTTAATTATCCATTTTTTAGCGTTACATAGACAACCAACATGTTATCATAGGTAATAGGTCTAGCCTCCTAATAACTCATACAAGTAGTCTTATTTCTCAAAATTTTCATCTTTCTAATGTCTTAGTTGTTCCCTCTATAAAGAAAAACTTACTTTTAATACATTAATTTTCACAGGAAAATAACTGTGATTGACTTTCTCACCTAATTGTTTTTTTTGTGAATTGTTGTCGTACGAGCAAGATTCCCTTCCAAGGGAATTGTAATTAGGGACTTTATCAATTGTTGGGTCCATCTGAGTTTTCTCCTTCATCTTTTTACCTGTCTCAATTTAGCTCTCTTGCTTGTTGACACTATCATCTAGGTCATGCTGCATATTCAACTATATCTCATATGTTCAACAAGTTTTTAGTTATATAACCAACTTGTTTGGCATGCGTATCTAGGAAGAGTCATTGCCATCTCCATCCTCTTACTTCTCATAGATCTATAACCCTCATGGAATTAAGTTATCTTGATATTTGGGGCTGTTCCTATAATATCTCAACAAAATAATAAATATTTTATTTGTTTTATTAATGATTATTTCAAATTTTTTTGGATTTATGTGTTTAATTCTTATGATTAATTTTTACATATCATCATGGTCTTTCTAAATTTCGTTGAAAACCAACTTAATACTTAAGTCAAAACTATTCAAAGTGATTGTACCAGAAAATTTATATCTATATCTTTTAATAAACTATTGCAAGAGTATGACATTTATAAATAGACATCTTATCCTCATATGACCCTTCAAAATGATTTAACCTAGTGTAAATATAAACATGTGGTGGAAATGAGTCTGACAATTATGCACCATGCATTTGTCCCCTCTCACTTTTGGGATTTTGCTCTCAAGAGTATAGTTCACATTATCAATTGACTATCTACTCCAATTCTACAGTAATGCAACCTCTAGGAAGTAATCTTTTATATAACACCATTAATTAACCATCTTTGGGTTTTTGGCTATCTTGTGTACCCAAACGTATGACCTTATACCAAGCATAAACTAGAGACTATCAAATGTGTCCTTGCAAGTATCATTGAAGTTAACCCTTTATGTTCCTCCACCAACACATTTATAACATGATAAGTTACATATGTAGGAATTGAGGATTAATATATCTCACATATCGACACTTATGCAAAGTAGTCCTACCATTTTCCATTCCATGTCTCTCTAACCATAACCCATAATGCCCTCTTTTGCCATTGAAACTATTTCACAAACCACCATCCCACAAGTTACATGCTCCTCTCTACAACTGGCACCACTAACCTACCCCGTGGTGACCAAACTTCAAAACAACATCATTCCCCATCATCATGTACAAAAGGATCACACCTTCATACTAGTGCCACTTTAGTAATAAACCCATCCACGCCATCTTATAGTCAGCCAACAAAAGACCCGAATTGGCGAGCAATTATGGTTAGAGAGTACACCACACTTTTGAAAAATCAAACATAGGACCTTTTGCCATCTCCCTCTACCTGTAAGATTATTAATTGCAAATGAGTCTTTTGTATCAAGTTTCATGTAAATGACCCTTTTGAATGATACAAGATTATATTAGTCACAAAAAGCTTTCATTAAGAGCAGGGAATCAACTATAATGAAATCTTCAATCTAGTGGTTAAACATGTCACGGTTCACATAGTCCTCTCGATTGCATTATCTAGGGTTGGCAACTATGACAATTCGATGTTAAGAATGTCTTTCTCTATGGTCATCTAACTGAAGAAATACTCATGGATCAACCTTCAAGTTTCGTTGATCCCGACCATCCTTATTATGTTTACCACCTAAAATTGTCTTTCTATGACCTAAAATAGGCACCTCATGCCTGACACCAATGTCTTAGTAATTTTCTCATCTCCATTAGTTTTGTAACTTCTTCAATTGACTTATCATTGTTTATATTGCATACAACATACAATTCAATATCTTCCTACTCATCTATGTCGACAACATTATTCTTACAGGATCCTCTACAATACCATTATTTGTTCTTTTAGAAACTTTACAAAAGGAATTTGCTATCGAAAACTTGGGTGAATTTAATTTTTTCCTTGGGATTAAGCTATAACAAACTTTAAATGATATTCTTCTTCACTAGGCAAAATATACAATTAATCTTCTTACACAAGCAAAAATGCAAGATGCAAAACCTATCACTACACCCTATGTTGTTGGCCTGATTATTCCATATATCTATTGTGGTGAGTTATTTTTGGATCTAACACTTTATTGTAGCACCATGGGAGCATTGCAATATTTTACTCTCACTTGGCTTGACATTGCTTTTGTTGTCAACACTAGTTGTTAGTTTATGCATGCACCCACAAAGATCTATCAACAATTTGTCAAATGCATATTGTGCTTTGTTTGTAACATGCAGCACTATGACATCCTTTTTACCCACAACAGTAATTTTCATTTGCATGTTTTTTTCATATGTTGGTTAGGCTAAAGACCATAACACTAGAAGATTAGTTGGCGACTTTAGAATATTCCTTGGCTCCAATCTCATCTCATGGAGTTCTCATAAACAATGAATAATGCTTGGTCTAGCACATATGTTGACACAACTATTGAACTCATTTGGATTGAGGTTCTCTTACATGATCTTGGTGTCTCTTGGCAAGGCCCTCCGGTTCTTTGGTATGACAACATCTCTGTCATCTATTTGATAGGGAATCCCATCTTTCATGCTTGAACAAAATACATGGAAATTGATTATCACTTTCTATGAGAACGGATTGTCAAAAATCAATTGCATGTTCAATATATCTCCACTATAGACCAATAAATTGAAATCTTTATTAAAAGGCTCTCCATAGCTTGCTTGTGACTTATATAGTCCAAGCTTACTATGTGTGCTGCCACATCAGCTTGTGCAGGGGTGTTAAAGGAAACGATGACATGTCTTGATTTAACTCTAATTTCTCCACCAATTATTTAATCTTTGTCAATTACAATATCTCCATCAATTGCTCAATCTTCGTCAACTATGATCTTTCCACCAATTGCTCAATCTTTATCAACTATAATCTTTCAACTAATTGCTCAATCTCTATCAACTACAATCTCTTTACCAATTACTCAATTTTTATTAGTTACAATCTCTCAATTAATTGCTCACCAATCAAGACTAATTCTTTCTTAAGAGAAGAAATTATGATTGTATTTCACATTAATGACGTAATCTTAACTTGTATTATAAAAAGATATTACACTGCATAACTGATAAATGACCAAAAAGTATGTACAAATTTCATCACTAAAATACAATTCACTTATTGACAATTGTCACCCTATTTCATTTTGTTAGTTTATTGTTTTCACACTTACTATATAGCTTTTGTCTATTGATACCTAAATGTGTTACCTAATAACTCATAAGTCTCTTCACTCAATAGCCTAAATAGAAAAAAGTCTCAATACATGGATGGGGCCTTGATGTGTTGTGCTAATGGGTGTGGGTCTCGTGTAGAATCTGTGCACCTTTTGGTTTCTTTCTTTAAAAAACATACCATTGGCAACAGGCAATGCAACAAACAAAGTACAATGCGCAACAAGTAAATGTGCATATAAGAACTTTTTGATGACTTTCGATTTTTTATCACCCATGTGCGCACATTTTACGTGCTCTGTTACCCATCTTATATTCTTTTAAAAGAATAAAAATAAAAAGCATGCAGGGCCTATCTTAGTCCATGCCCGCTACATCACAGGCCCTGTCCACCTGTTTTCTCCAAATGAAAATATATTCTTACTAGAAAAGATATTTGTTCAATACAATTATTTTAGAAAATATTTCTTTATCTGTAATAAATAATCGATAATTCTATGGTGCTAAAGTGCTTTTGTTCAAGCAATGTCTTTAATGCTTTGGTTCAAAGAACATCTTCAACTTGTCTAATTTACTTGATTGTTTTCCTTTTTATTTTTTTTAATTCTTTTTGTTTATGATATTTGTGCCAACGTCATGCTGGCAAGATAGCGTATTCTTTAACTAATCTTTGACGACATATTAGATTTGGTACTAAATGTAAAATTCATAATATATTTGACAAAAATAACAATTCCTTTCAGATTTAGAAAAAATTGAAAAATTCAAGATATTTTTGATAATTAATACTGTATAAAAAGACAAACTGTCTAGCTATTATACATTGTTAAAATAAAAATGTGATTTGGTTGCGTCGAGTTCAAATTTGGGATGCATTTTTATCGAGGTGAACAAGAAAAAAAAAAAAAAACGAAGAATTGTTAACATCAGCAGCCCATGTGCCCATATGATGAAAAGACTACGGCAAGTTGGCCATAAGAAGCTAGCAGATGCAATTCATCAACATGGCATTGATTTTTTTTTTTTTATTTGATCTTGTAACCCTATAAACACACGGGACATCGCCCTGAAAAAAGAGAAAAGAGGAGAGAGATTTAGGTGTAGAAGTTAGGAGAAAAAAAAAAAAAACCCTGTTGTTAAAGCTTGCTGTTTTCTTTAATCCTTAATACTTCAGGAAGTATATTGTTCAATTGTCGTTAATG
Organism: Bruguiera sexangula; assembly: GCA_020141445.1. NCBI lineage: Eukaryota > Viridiplantae > Streptophyta > Magnoliopsida > Malpighiales > Rhizophoraceae > Bruguiera > Bruguiera sexangula. Next base: position 2,934,981 of record JAHLGP010020637.1, read on the forward strand.
CAGAACCTCTAAATATATATATAATCTCCGATTTTTCTAGAAATCTTAAACACTAAACTTTTGTACTTTCCGAACCAAACCCGGAATTTGGAATTATGTCAAATTCACTCAAAATCAAATCCTAACTATTATTATTATTATTTATTTTCCCACAATTTGCATTTTTAGCCTTTTACCTTTCAGCAATTTACGATTGATGCACTTTACATTTTAGTAATTTATCTTTCTGCAAGTTGCTAATAGTAATAATAATAATATTATAATTTGCTAATGAGAATCAAATTCAATCAGGATTCTAAATCCTTGAATACAAATGTGTCAAAGTTCTCTTCTCCAGAAAATTAAAACCTCTGTGACCAAGTACAAAAGCCCACTAAAGAAAAACTTACAAACTCAATGCTTCTTGTTGAAGACCAAACTTCCACTGTCCTTGCCAAGTGCAAAATCGCTTACATTTGAAATCAAGCCCTTATAGTTCCTCTCAAAATTCAAAAGTGCCCCTCTACTTGAAATCAAATCTTTATGGCCTTCACCGAAGTCAAGCCATTCCTTTTCATCCAAAATCAAACTTGGGCAACTCTTGATAAAATCATAAAGGAAGATTAGACAAAAAAAATTCATTCAAAGATCAACCCCATAAGCATATTTTAAATATTTATTTGTAATTTGCATGTTGTATTTTTCCTGTCCAACAATTTATAGGCTCAAAGTTTGTAGTTTACAATTTTTTTGGTATAGTTAGTGGGACCTCTCTGTTGCTCATTGATGTGAGAAGAGGGTAGTAGAGTATAAATAGTTTAGGAAACGTTTCCTATTTGCATGAACCTATGAGGAGATGATTGAATAATAAAAATAACAATTCAAATAAATTACGTAAGAGAACACACTAATTTTTATATGGAAAATCCTTTCAAATCAAAAAGAAAAAAAAAACCATGGGAAATTTTGAGCCATAGGTCAATTTCACTATAATCAAATGAGTACAATAGAGGTATACAACCTCAATTACATCAAATAAATTGAACAAAATTCAATTTGGACTAAAAGAGAGACTAATGAGTTAAGTAAAACAAGCTCACCACGTGCTATCAATTACAACTCAACAAATAGAACTCAAGATAATAATCCAACTATTCAAAATGAACTTCCAGATGTCTCCTACCAAATATGCAAATTTTAACTTAATTGAACTATACGTCAATATTCATCCACACAGTTTACCAACTTTACCATAGATGAGAGAGTAGAAAGTTACCAGAATTAAGAGATCTTGATTCTAATGAAAAACCAGTCCTTATAGATCATAAAAACCCAATCCAACCATTCACAAAGAAGGTATATGTATCCTCCACTTACTGACTAAAAATCAACTTGATCGGACTACAAACAGTTTTCCGATTATACAGTTGATCAAAATTACACGCAAAACATTGCCCAGAATATAAACTTACGAAAATTAAAGAGAAGCAGGATTTACTGTACTCGAAACACAATCTCCACCATTCAAAATTAAAAATCAAACATTCTCTATTAACTATCTAAATTTTAACCTGATTGGACACCAATATCCTTTGTAAATGTAAAATCAAGGAACACTAATTTTCCTTTCTCTCTTCTAGTGGCCTCCTTCTCTCTTTTTTGGAAGCCTTTTTTTTTTTTTTCCCACACAGCTAGCTCTTTAAGTTTTCTAGCCAAAAGGGGTATTTATACCTACTTTAATTATTTTGGCTTGTGACCCCCAAAAATACTAAAATAAACTAAAAAACTTTGGTCTACATATCCACATAAAGAGGGACAAATAAGCTTAACAATTCTCCCCTTTTCGACTATGTGAAAATATTGGCCATCCCAGCTAATGAATAACATAATTCAAATTTCCATCTTGGCAATACCTTTGTCATCATATTAGCAACATTATCATTTACGTGAATTTTTTTAACTATTAGTTGTTTAGAATTAAGAACATTTCATATCCAATGATATTGCATATCAATATGTTTTAACTTAGCATGAAAAGTTGGATTTTTATCAAGATGGATGACATTTTGGCTATCATAATATAACACATAATTTGATTCTTCAAAACCAAGTTACTTTATAAACCTTTTCATTCAGAGTAACTTTTTAGATACTTCAGTTATTGCAATAAACTCTACATTTTTAGTGAACAATGTAACACACTTTTGTAATCAAGATTGCCAATGCACTACTCCCCTTACAAGAGTAATCCCATAACCTGAAGTAGACTTTTTGGAGTTAATATTACCTGTCATATCTGAATCTGTGAATTCAGTAAGAATAGACTTATCACTCTCAAAACAAAGTATCAAATCAGTGGAACCTTGCAAATATCTCATTATTCACTTCACTACATTCCAATGCTCTTTACTAGGATTTGAAAGGAATCGACTAACTGTGCCAACTGCATAAGTTATATTAGGCCTTATGTATACCATTGCATACATCAAATTGCTCACAATTGATGTAAAAGGAACTCTTTGCACCTCTTCCTTCTCTTTCTCTGTGAAAGGACATTGGTTAATGGATAATTTAAAGTGTATAATAAGAGGAGTGCTCACCACTTTAACCTTATCTATGTTAAACCTTTAAAGCACCTTTTCAATGTATTGCTTTTGGGATAGATATAACCTTTTCTTTTTCTTATCCCGAGTGATTGACATGCCGAGGATCTTCTTTGTTGGTCGTAAGTCCTCCATGGCAAAGGACTTACTTAACTCTTACTTCAACTTGTCAATTCTAGAAGTATTATGACCAACAATAAGCATATCATTAACATAAAGTAGTAAAATGAAATCATCTTTAGTGAATCTTTGAACAAAAACACAATGATCAGAAGTAGTCTTTTTATAGCTTTGCCCCCCATAATAGACTTAAACTTCTTATACCATTGTCTTGGAGTTTGTTTTAAGCCATACAAGCTTTTCTTTAGCTTGCACACATAATCCTTTTTTCCTTTCACCTTAAAACCCTATGGTTATTTCGTATAAATTTCTTCTTCCAAGTCACCTTGGAGAAAAGTTGTTTTCATATCTATCTACTTGATCTCTAAGTCTTGACTAGTAGGCAAACTTAACATAACTCAAATGAAAAACATTTTCACCATTAGTGAGAAGATCTCTTTAAAGTTAATGCCTTGTTTCTGATTGAATCCCTTGATAACCAATCTGACTTTATATTGTGAACATGAAGTATTTTCATCTTACTTTATTTTGTAAATCTACCAATTCTTTAAAACTCTCTTACTTTTAGGTAACTTTACTAACTTATAAGTAGAGTTATCATATAAAGATTTCATCTTATTTGTCATAGCATTTATCTAGTGTTGCTCGTGCTCACTTTCAACTATTTCTTTATAGCATTCAGGTTCTCCCCCATCAGTTAACATCACAAACTCATTAGGAGAATACTGAGTAAAAGGTAATAGAATTCTATTGGACCTCTGTGGCTAAAATTAAGGTGGAGGTGTGTGCAGATGATTTTCTATGGGAGCATCAATATCACCTGCACCCTACATATTATGATCCTGTTGAACATTCTCATTATGCTCTTGAACATTGCCATGAACATCAACTGGATCACTTAGAGGTGTTTGAGGAAATGGAACAATATCAACAAGTTTATTATTAACATGAGGAGTTGACTTCCTAATTTCTTCAATGTTTTAATCTTTAATGAGCACAACATCTTTACTCCTTACAAGCTTTTTCTCAATTGGACTATATAAATGGTACCTAAAGTCATCTTCGCTATAACCCAGAAAGAAACACTATCGAGTCTTTACATTTAACTTCCCTCTTTCATCTTTAGGGACATAAACAAAAGCCTTACAACCAAAGACTTATAAATATTCATAAGAGACTTCCTTACCAAACTAAACCCTGTTTAGAACATCACTTTGTAGCAAAACACTAAGGGATAGATTAATTACATGCGTCACTGTATTCAAAGCTTTACCTAAGAAGGATCTAGGTAATTTTGCATAAGAAAGAAGACATTTGACCCTCTCACTTAGCATTCTTTTCATCCTTTCTGCTAAACCATTTAACTGTGGTGACTTAGGAGGTGTCCTCTAGTATTTGATCTCATACTTTTTGCAATATTTGTCAAATGGACCATTGCACTTACCACCATTATTAGTTCAGATACATTTTAGCTTCTTACTAGTCTGTCTTTCAACAAAGACATAAAATTGTTTAAATACATCAAAAACTTGATCTTTAGTCTTTAAAGTATAAACTCAAAGTTTCCTTAAGTGATCATCAATAAAAGTTACAAAATAAAGGGCCACCACCAAGTGAGTGTACCTTTAAAGGACCACACACATAGAATGCACCAATTTAACCAACTCTGATTTTCTTAAAGGCGAATGACTTTTAAATGTAACTCTATTCTGTTTCATAACAAAATAGTAAGGATACTTCTTTAAAATTGTACTTTTTATGTTTAGAAGTTGGTTCTTTCTTACCAAACAATTCATCTCCTCTTTATTCATGCGACTAAGCTGTTTATGTCATAATTTAATAGAATTATCATTCTCTGCTGCATTTATAACATCTTTAAAGATAATAGCTTGCATGAGATATAAACTGGAGTATTTCCTACCTCATACCATAACTAGATAGCCTCTAGTAAGCTTTCATTGGCCATCACCAAAGGTACTACAAAAACCTTCATCATTTTGCTTTCCTGTTGAAATCAAATTCAGACAGATATCAAGGCCATGCCTAACATCCCTTAATGTTAGTTATGCTCTATTGCTGGTCTTTAAGCAAACATCACTAATGCCAATGACCTTTGCTAAGTCGTTATTACCCTTTTTCAAAACTCCAAAATCACCAAGAGTATATGTTTTGAAGAATTCCATTCTTAAAGTAACATGAAAACAAATACCACTATCTATTATCTAATCAGTCTCATAAGATATCAGATTAATCATATCCTTATCACAAATAATAATGAGGTCACTAGTACTAGAAGTGGATGATGATGAACCCTAAGATTTTCTTCTCATCTCCTTGTTCAACACATCACCCTTTATAAGTTTTAATGATAAAATACCATCAGAGGTAGAATTAGTGAGTGAGATGATCTACTGCACCCTTCATCATCAAACTTAATGCTTATGCTTGATAACTGATCAATGAGACCCTAAAACTTATTCAAGCGGTCAGCAGTTGAACTCCCTTCATTATATCTTAACCACATCATTTTCTTTAACAAGAACAACTTGTGATTACCAAACTTCAAAGCATATAAAGTCTCATGTTTTCTCCAAAAAGTCCATGCATGTGTCTTATTGCAAATGTAATTATAAACATTATCATCAATAAATTGCTGTATAAAACCATAAACTTGTCCATGCTTAAATTTCCATTCTTCATTAGACTTAGACTTAGGTTTTGTAGTAGTAAACACTAGTAAATGCAATTTCTTTACAAATAGGAGACCTTTCATTTTATTCTTCCATATATGATAATTCATGTCATTCAAACAAACAAAGTAATTCACATTCAACTTTATCGTTTGAATAAGCTAAATACACTAATATGACTCCGATACCAATTTAATGGGAGAAGGGTGCAGTAGAATATAAATAGTTCAGGAAACTTCTCTTACTTGCTTGAACCTATAAGTAGATGATTGAATAACAAAAATGACAATCCAAATAAATCATGCAAGAGAACATACTAATTTTTACATAGAAAACCCCTCAAAATCAGAAAGGAGAAAAAAATCACAAGACACACGAGGTAAAAGTCAACTCCATTATAATCAAATGAGTGCAATAAAGGTACATAACCTTAATTACATCAAAAAAATTGAACAAAATTCAATTTGGACTAAAAGAGAGACTAATGAGTTGAGTAAAACAAGCCAACCACGTACGGTCAACTACAACTTAACAAGTAGACCTTAAGGTAACAATCCAACTGTTCAAAATGAACTCCCAAATGTCCCCTACCAACTGTCCAAATTTTAGCTCAGTTAGACCATGGGTCAATATTCATTCACACAGTTTACCAACTTTGCCATAGATGAGAGAGCAGAAAGTTACCAGAATTAAAAGACCTTGGTTCTAATGGAAAACTTGCCATTATAGATCACAAAAACTCAATCTAACTATTCACAAAGAAGATATATGTATCCTCTAATTACGGACTAAAAATCAGTTTGATCGAACCACAAATAGTCCTCCGATTACACAGTTGATTAAAACTACACGTAGAAAATTGTCCAGAGTATAATCCTATGAAAACTAAAGAGAAGCAGGACTTCCTGTACTTGAAACACAATCTCCATCGTTTAGAATTAAGAATCAAATGTTCTCTGTCAACTATCTAAGTTTTAGCTTGATTAGACATCGATATCTTTTCCAAATGTAAGATTAAAGAATATTGTTTTTTTCCTTCCTCTCTTTTAGTAGCCTCTCTCTCTTTCTTTTTTGGCAACCTTTTTTTTTGTTTTTTTTTTCTCACAACTAGCTCACTAGGTTTTTCAGCCAAAAAAGGTATTTATACTGACTTTAATTATTTTGGGTTATGGCCCAAAATAATACTAAAATAAAGTAAAAAAACTTTGGGCTATATATCTACATAAGAAGGAACCAATGAGCCCAACACTTAGGCTTTCCTTACCTTTATAGCATAGCTAAATGCTAAAATAGAGAACCTACATAGTACACAAAAACATAACCTCTCTCCAAACTCTCTCACAACATGGAGAAGTTAATCATCCATAATAATTAACAATGAGATCGAGGGCGATGCACTAGTCTCCGCACAATATCATGAGTTGAACTCCTTTGTTAGATCAATTAGAAGGATGCAAATAAGCCCTTCACCTCAGTCTTTTATAGAGCATCATCTGCTGACACTAACTTTGTTGCAATCATAATGACAAATATAACCAACATAAAGGACAAGACAACTAAATTAGAAAACAAATAACCTATCTCAAATGAAAAGATCTAATGTAGGTTGATCCCTAGACAAGCGAGAAGTGATCAAATCCTCTTAGGTTTACACCAAAGCTAACCTTTGTCAATGCTTTTGCAGCAAATAGACAACAGGGTGACCTAGTGTAGTTCTTATTCTTCACTTTTGTTGCCACTTTATCTATCCAACAATCACAGGATATGATAATAATCACCACTTGTCGATAGGCATGATGGTCCAAAGCCACACGTTGCCTACTTTATCAAAACTAGCCACAATACTAGTACTTATGACAATCTCTTGGTGTAACAATTTGTCCCTTCACTTAAAGAAAACACTTTCCTCTACTTCATAAACCTTGAACTATAGCTAATGGACCATTGGGAATAACTCTAACATGAGTTTCTCAATAGATTCTTCAACACTTGTCGCACAACGAGCATAATGGAGCTCACTAACACCAAGCAAAGGAATGGTGAACTTGCTATTAAATACATCAACAAGTGCCACACATTTAGGTTGGATTGCAAAGATCACTTAATTGAAATCTTTATAGTAGAGATGTACATCCAGGAGATGCACTAGGAGTTGCTTTACATCCTTCTAGGCATCCAACCTTAAATCTTCGAGGAGCTCATGACTTAGGCTTATGGCATGGAAATAAGCATCTAAGCATCTGAGGGCATATTTCCATTCCACCTAGACTAGGGTAGGCATAAAATGGATGCTAAGACATTTGACAAGTCCAACAAAAGTAAAAAGGTAATGACCATTGACATTTCACCAATGAAAATCGATACCAAAAGCAAAGGCATGTACTTTGACATCATCAAGTGAGTAGGAACAACAAGAAAGACAAAGGGTGATGCTATGGGAACTAGAATAGAAAAGGTATCCATTTTATAATTCTAATGTTTCTAATATTCTTGAATAGCTCTTAAAGGTTAAACTCTTGGAACTCCTAAAGGCCAAACATCCCAATGAGAATGATCAAGGTAATGATCCAAAATTATGCAATTACCACTGTATAGTGAGTCATTTGACAGAGAAATTATCCATCTTAAAATAGTTGATTTAAAGTCAACAAATCAAAATAAAATCATAGTAGATGCAAATGATATGGTTAAGACTAGTCAAACCACCATTTTTTTAAGTTAGTCATGGTGTGATGCTACATAAAAAGGAATAGCATAATTCTTTTAGTTTAGTTCCTTTGAGCTTGTCCTTATCATATCCTTTTAAGACGAAATGATGCCTACTAGAATTTGCCATTTTAGCAAGATGATGTGTAAGAAGACATCAACATTCATGTTAGCAAGACCATTTACCCCTTAAGACTAAAGAAAAAAGAACTAAACTTCCTGAATGAGTAATTTATGTCTAATTCATTATAAAACAAGATGTCATGGGAATCTACACATATTTTTATTAATGTCTAAGTGTGAAGATCTAAATATTGAAACTCTTTATGAAGTTATGATTGATGACCTTGAAGTTTAGGCCACTTCATCAAAATCTAAGAAAATGGAAGGTGGATGATCCAAACTCGTAAGCCAAATAGAAAAACACAAAGGAAGGAAGAAAAGTCTAATGCTCCTAAGCTTGTTGAAAGACCTGATGACCTATGAAGAACTTAAGGAGGGTTAGACCCTATTGACTACTTAATGGTAACACCAATTGTTGAAACTGTCAGGACCCACACCTTCACAAAAAAAGGAAATACCAAAGGAGGTCTTATCCTTCTCGACTAAAGAAGAAGAGTTATATGAGGCTTATTAGAAGAAACCAAAGCAATAATGGTGAGAAGAAAATGGAACAAAGGTGATCATTTCCCATCTTTTTAACAAAATTGTTCTCACAAGACTTCTTTGTTGCAATGCAAATTGTCTCTGTCAACATCATATTCATTAGTAGAGATGAATTAAAGGAGGAATGATGCAATAGTAAGGAGCTTGTGATAAAGAAGGTTATTGGCATTAAAAAAAAAAGGAGAAAGAAAGAGTAGCCAAAAGATGCAATTATTGAAATACATTAATTTGCAAATAAGGCCATTTACCATATGAGAAGAAAGAGTTGGGGATACATTACCTATAATTAAGTTAATTTTCTCTCTATTTGCCATGTAAGGAGAGAGGCTTTAATAAGGCATTGTTTGCAACTACCTTAATTGGCTATTGGTCTCATTTGACTTCCAAATACTATACATAGGTGCAAAATATTGTAATAAAAGGGGGAGGAATCTCAAACAAGGGAAAGGAAATAAGAAAAGACATTCATAAATTTTTTTTATTTTTTACATTAGTTCCCAAACTTTAAATTCTAGCAAATTCACCTAAAATCCCAACTATTGTTATTATTATTATTATTATGAACTAATGGACCTCAAATTCATTTGGGATTCTAAATCTCCAAATACAAAAATGTAGACTCTTTTTCCTTTACAAACTAAAATTTTTGTGATCAAACTCAAAAGCCTATTAAAGAAAAGCCCAAAAACTTCATCCTTTTTACTTAAGATAATGCCTTTAACAACCCTTACCAATTTCAAAATCTTCTTTATTTGAGATCAAGCTTCCCTAAGACCTTGTCAATCTCAAAAGCACCCCCTTTACCTAAGATAAAGCATCTACAGTCCTCATCAAAGTCAAGCCATTCTCTTTTATTAAAAATTAAGCCCATGCAACTTTTGATAAAATCATAAAGGAGGATAAATTAAAGGATTCATATAGAGATCAATTACATAAATATATTTTAAATTTTTATCTATAATTTGCAAGTTGTATTTTTTGTACCTAACAATTTAAAGGTGCAAATTTTACATTTACAAATTTTTATCATGCCTAATAAGACCTTTTTGCCTCTCACCTTGTCCTTTTAGGTAAGAAAAGGATAAAAAAAAGGGTTACAAAAATGCTAAAAAAAGTGGTTGAAAAGAAGGAGCAAAGAAAAAACATCACTAATATGCTTATGACACCTAAAAAAGGTGTAATTACCTTTACTAGCAAAAAGGCAACTACCTTATTATTAGCACTAACCACCTTACCTAGCTATATTGGCTTGAAAACTAACAGGTAAATGTGATTTCTCACCTTTGTAGCATTGCAAAATGTTGAAGTGGAGAACCTATAAACCACATAAGAATAAGATCTCTCACCAAATTCTTTTACGACATGGAGAAGTCAATCATCCACATTGACCAACAATAAGATTGGGGCCAACACACCAATCTCCACACAACATCAAGAGTTAATGTACTTTGTTGGATCAAACAATGATGATGCAAAAGATTTCTTTATTCTAGTCTTCCATAGAGCATCATTTGCTAATATTGATATTGTTATTATCATAATGACAAATATAGCTAGCATAAAGGACATAATGGATGAATGAAAAGATATAATTGCCATGTTGACTAAAACTTTAGAGCAAAAGGACCAACAAATAACTTATCTTAAGAGAAAGGCACAAGTACAAGCTAATTTCAAGACCAATAAGGAGTGATTGACTCCTCTTGGGTTCACTATTGATGTATCCTTAATTAATCCTTTTATAACAAATAAATAGCAAGGTGAGCTAATGTGGGTTTCATACTTCACTTTTGTCACCTCCTAATCCATCCAACAATTAAAAGATATGATAACAAACACCATCTTATTGTAACAAAGTGAAAATTGTCTAGGCTCTCAAATGTATATTAAGCCATACACAAAACAAATCAGATAGCTCAGCATGCCCTTAGGTTACTAGACACCTAAGTTTTAACAATTTGATAGGTATGATGAGTCAAAGCAACATGTCACCCATTATATTGAAAATTGCAATAATGTTGTTACTTATAATGTTCTCTTAGTGAAATAATTCCTCCACTCACTCAGAGGAAATGCCTTCACTTAGTTTATAAACTTAGAGCATGAGTTAATTAACAGTTAGGAACAACTTAAATGCAAGTTTCTTAATAGATTCTTCAACACCTAACACTTGATAAGCATGATAGAGCTCACTTACACTAAGCAAAGGAATGGTGAACCTATTGTTAAATATATCAATAGGTGGCCCACATATAGCTTGGATTACAAGGATCGTCTAACCAAAACCTTTGTTATGAAAATGTAAATCTAGGGGATATGCTAGGAGCTGCTTTACATCCTTTAAGGCATCAAGCCTTGAACCTTTAAAGAGGTCATGGCCCAAGCCTATAACATGGAAATAAGCATCCAAGCATCTTGGGGCACACTTCCTTTCCACCTAGACCAACATAAGACAGAAAGGATGCTAAAAAGCTTGAAAATTTTGGTAAAAGTAAGGAGGTGATAGCCATTAATATGTCACTTGTCAAAGTTAGAGCCAAAGTAAAGGCAAGCACTTTGACATTATTAATTTAGTTGAAACAACAAGGCAAAGGGTGATGATCCAAAAGCTAGAATAAAAGAATTATCAATTCCTTAATTTTGATGCTCTTGACATTCTTGATTACCTCTTAATGACTATGCTTTTAGAACTCCAAAACCCAAACATCCTAATAAGAGAAGCTAGGTTAATGATCCAAAATTTTATACGTACTATTACATAATTAGTTATCCTATTAAGAAATGATTTGTCTTAAAGGAGTTGACAAGGAAGCTAGAAAATCCAAATAAAATCACCTTATATGTAGATGACGTGGCCTAAACCAACTAGATTGTTGTTTCTACAATTCCATCATGATGTGGTGCTACCTTAAAAGGAATAGTACAATTCATCTAGCTGAATTCCTTCGAGCTTATCCTCATGTCATCTCTTATAAGATAAACTAATGACTACTAGCACATGCCATTTTGCCAAGAAAGCACATAAAGGGCAACACTAATAACCATGTTAGAATGGTTAACCATCCTTTAAGACCTAAAAGAATGACAAAACCTTCTAAAATGAGTAGTCCATATCTAATTTATGATAATCTAAGATGTCACGGAAGTCCACACATACCCAATAATGCCTAGGTATGAAAATCCAAATATCTCCACTTTTAAGGAAGTGATGGCTAGTGACTTTAAAATTTACACCTCTTTATCAGAAGATAAGGATTAAATGGGTGATAAATGGTTAATAGTCATAAAGATAATTAAAAAATATGAAGGGATGAAGAAAAGCCAAGTCTTCTTGAGCTCACTTAAAGACTCATCTATTAATGAAAAAGCTAAGAAGGATTAGACCTTAGTGACCTCTTGATGGTCATGCCAATCACTAAAGTCATGAAAGCCTATACCTAAATAATAATGGTGAGGATAAAATGGAACAAATGCAACTGTCTCCCATCACCTTAATGGATTTTTTCCTATAAGACATCTTTGCTCTAATGTAAATTATCTCTATTAACATAGTATTCATTAGTTAAGGTGAACCAAGGAGGAATAACACTATAACAGTGAGCATGTAAAGGAAAATGCATCAAAAACTTTTCAAAGTCTCCACATTGACCTTAATTACAGTCACTATTGCAATCTTTCAAAACCTTATGAAATCAATTCAGCATGACCCTTTATAGTTCTATAAAATCTTTTCCTCCAAATGACAATAATATAGTAAATGACCTAATAAGCTGAATCTATGCCATATACTACTCTATAATTGTGTTCTAGAGAGAGTATCTTTTTTTAGATTCCAAATCCCACAATTGACCACTCTACGTGTTAGGATATATGAAGGAGCAAAAGATTAGTTATATCCTTATTGATGGAACTTAGCAATTAACATCATCTTGAAGTCTACCATAAGAAAGCTCAACATTAGTATTGATGAGTTGTTGAAGAGCAACTTATTGATTAATCGATTCAACTAAGGAGGACAACAAGTAATTGACATAATCTGCCTTAACCTTACCATAGGTGACTTTACCTTTAGCACTTTATTCCATGTGATCGATGCTAACACCATGTATAAAATGTTATTAAGCCATGCTTAGATCTATAAAAATGGAATCATACTCTCAAGTCTCCATCAATGCTTTAAATATTACAAGAATGGTATGCAAAAGGTTAATGTCAACCTAAAGTCATTAATTAAAGTTGAGTCACACATAGCATATGCAATTTTCTACATAGACTTAGACAATCTTGAAGTCACCCCTCAAAAGGTTTCATTAATTGGCGGCATCTTGAAAAAAATTACAGCCATAAAAGACCACCACAACATTTCCTTGTAAAAACTTGTTATTGAAGTCCTTTTGTAAGCAAAAAAGATTACCTCATCTTAAGATCCTACTTTAAGCCTATGCTATATGCTCAAATTGCAACAACACTATAAGTAACCTCCTTCTTATCACTATATTGATGCCAAACAAAAGGAGCAACATTGTAGTCTTAAACCTAGAGGTCTTCACATTTTTAATGCAATGCACTACCTACCATTTCCAAAGATTAATCCAATTACCACTTTTGTACCATTAAAAGGCTTTGTTAGGTCACTGAATGGGATAGTCAAATACAACTCACTTCCAAAAAAAAGGTATTGATGAAGGATTTGATCTTATTGCATATAGACTCTTATTCAAGGTGGGATATGACTTTACATGCTTAAATATAATGGGTACACTCTTTATAAAATGCACCAATTATAGCACTATTTAAGCTCCCAAATCCATGACTTGAGGATGGTAACCAAACCATAATAGACAAATTTAAAGAAAATCATGGCTCCTTAAAAGACCCCTTGACCAACCTTCATGAGTGTCTTACTCAAACCATAAGAAAAGCATAAGTATGTCTAATTATTGAGTCTATACAGGGACTTATTTGCATGGAACTATAAGGAAATACATATACTTCACCCCAAGATTGTGATGAATTGCTTAGCTATGAAAAGTAGGATCTGTTTGTTCAAACAACAACAACAACAATAATTTCGAGCTTGCTGTGATTTAGAGTTAATAGTTCCATTATAATTAAGACTACTATAAGTGATTAAAATCATTGAATATCATAGCTGCGAATAAACATGAAAAATTTTAGTATTTGATCTTTCTATAATCTATTTGTTTATTTTATTTGTTACAAAATTAGAATTCAACTTTTTCTCCAATTATGTTAACATCTTTAATTTTAGTTAATCAATAGTAAATTAATTACACTCCTTATAAGATTGAACTTTCCTTACACCATATACTATTGAATAATTGAAAATAAATAAATGACCATGATAGAACAAATCAATGGCATATGTGGTTAGATGGGATGCCAAATACATTGGAGCATGGAATATGAGTAGTTCTAATCTCACCTAAACTTAAACAATACCTAATTATAGCAAAATTGTAATTCAAATGCAACAATAATACTGTGGAATATGAACCATATGTCATGGGTTTGTTGTATACCTTGGAAATGAAAGTAAAAAATTTCAAGGTATAAAGTGATGCAACATTGGTCATCTATAATTGGTGGATGAATAGGAAATGTAAGATTATAAGGTTATCCCATATTATCGATACACTAAATAGTTAATGGCACAATTTATTTGATAAACTTTAATCACATACTTCAAGTGAAAAAATTGGGTCATTGATGCCTTGGCAACTAAAAGTGTCTAATATCATATATATTTTAATCTAATTTCACTTTCCAATTTATATTATTGTTCTTAAGTTTTGTTTTATGCATAATTTTACATACTATTACATTTTGTTTTGTAAGAGTGGAGCAAAATGATTATTTGGAGTTAATTTAGGCCATAAATATGAAGAATTATTAAAGGAGTGTAGAAAAAAATGAAAAATCCTAAAGAGGAGAGCTGGTCTAATATACAAATTTACTTAAAGGAGAATCTTATCCTAATACGAAAAGCAAAGCTAATAGGGATTTTGTTTTGTTATAGATTGAACACTAGTCAACATTTTGGGCATAAGGTTTGGTACATACATTTAAATTGGGTGATTCTTATAGCCAAAGAAAGCTAAGAGATAGAGATACAAGTTTGCAGTTTTGGCTAAAGTCTAAGTTGACTTATAAAAGGGAGATAATTGAGTCACAAGTTATAGCTTAGAAAATTTTTTAAAGATTGAGTTGTGATTAGAATCCCAAACAAGAAAAGGAGTTGTCATACTATAAAAAGAGCAAAAAATCAATTAAAAAAAATAAAGAGGAAAGGGTTAATAAGAAAAGAGAAGAAAAAGCCAAAAAAGGATAAGAAGGAGAATCAAAGAGAAAGAGCAATCCATAAGCTTTGGATGAAGAAAGGGAATAACTCTAACTTTATGTTTTTATCTTCAAGATTAAGTTTTGCTTAATTTTTATTACTTTTCTTCTAATGTATTCTTATTTGATTTTTTCTTTAAACTTCATGAAATTGTTGAATTTCATTATGACTACCTAAATTGTTTTAAACTAGGGTTTATATATAGTTTGATCTTTAATTTATGTGATTGATGATTTATTTAATTCAAGACCTATTTATTAAATATTTGCATGATGAGTTTATTTTGTTATACTTAATGCTTCAAGTGTTGGCCACTTTTTGCGTGATCTTGTAATCCATATGTGAACTTGAGCAAGAATTATATGAATTATACTAATAGGAATATAAACTGTGTGTTAGATCATGAAATTGATAAATGATTAGCATAACATGTGATGATTTAGGAAGAACTTTAGATTAGAGATTTTCATAAAACTTAATGCTCACTTGCTTATTTGAAATTACATATAGCTATGATTAATTTGCTAGGTAAGGGAAGGAATAGCTTGACTTCAAAAAGTTAATTAGTTAAGGAAAATTTGTTATCACATGCAATAACTATTAACAAACCCTAAATCTTTTTGTTTTTGTATTAAATTAATATATCAATTGCATAACTTTGATTAAATGAAACATAAACTCCAGTATCATGACATCTTTTCTTTCCTTTTAGAAATTTATTTAATTAAAGTTGTTTAATTCAATTATTTAATCAATTATTTCAACTATTGTTAGGTTAGAATACTCTATTTGTCCTATATTGCATTATTGATTAAGTATACTAGTCTAAAAGTAATGCAAAGTTCACAAATCAGCAATTCTAATGATCATGTACAAGATTAATATGAAAGTTAGTACTTAAGTGATCTATGTCAATAAGTATATGCTCTTGCTCAGTGCATGCACATTGAAAGGGAGGTAGATGACAAGTCATGGTATCATAACATTAAACACTCCTTAAAGGCTTAAGAATATCCTTGTGAAGCAACTAAAAATGGCAAAGAAACTTGTAGAAAATGACCATGAATTTCTTGCTTAATAGAGATATTTCTTAAAACAAAATCATGACATAGAGGTTGAAGCCACTATAAAAAACAAGCATAAAGCCTAAATTGATCACATGTTAGGGGCCTTTCATGGTCAAGAAAATCTTGATAGTAAGGCATTATTAGTTAACCATGAAATCAGATTGTTTTTTGGCATTTTAATAAATATCACGCATGTTAGAAATACATAAATAAGATACATGTAGCACTTGTTCCACTACATAATATAACATCCTTATAACCATTCTTTATGTAGGGTATGGATGTGATTGGTCCCATTTCCCCAAAGGCATTTAATGGGCATTGGTTCATTTTAGTGGCAATCAACTACTTCACTAAATGGTTTAGTGAAACTTCCAATGTGAAAGCTACCTACAAAGTAGTTGTAAGGTTGATTAAGAGGATATCATTGCCAATATGACTTGCCAGAGTAATTGATCACTCATAATGCCATTAATCTAAATAATAAAATGATGACAGGGCATTGTGAACAATTCAAAATTAAGTGCGATAATTTCTTTTTGTACATATCAAAGATAAATGAGGTGCTTAAAATGGAAAATAAGAATCTTAAATAAATCATTAAAAATATGATAAATCACATTTGGAGATTGGTAAATGTTATGGCTTTTGCACTATTGTTTACTACATTGTAATATATGCATCAATTGTATTAACCTCATTCTCATTAATATATAAAACTAGGCTAGATCTCTTAATCAAAGTGAAAATTCCATCTTTAGGAGTTTAGGTGGAAACAAAATTAGACGAGGCAAAATGGATAAATGTTAGGTATCATCAACTAAGTCATACTGAGGAAAAGAGGCTAAATACTCTTTGCCATGGATAGCTATACTAAAGGTGAATGATGTGTGCACATCAAAAGAAAATGTATCTTAGATTTTTCAAGGAAGGAGATTTGGTCCTCAAAAGAGTCTTACTAAATCAAAATAACCCACTAGGTAAGTGAGTACCAAATTACGAATGTTTGTATATTGTAAAGAAAGTCTTCATAAGTGTTGCATTGATTTTGACCAATATGGATGATAAAAGCCTTTACAATTTTGTCAACTCAAGTGTAGTCAAAAAATATTTTGCATAAGCAATGACTAAGGCTAGGGAAAGGTAGCTTTATGAGTTGATTTTGAAACAAAGTATAAGGCATAATCAAATAGACAAGGTTTAGACATGAGAGGTGACCAATCCAAATTCTTGTAATTTGTAGGCCATTGTATTAGTCTCCAAATTTTTCTTCACTTGCTTTTATCACTATGCTAATCAAATCTTTAAGCATTATGTATACCATTGTAAACAATGATCTATTTTTGCTATGAGCATGGCCTTTTCCCTTTTTTATTTTATGCAATTGACATAACCATATTTTGTTAATTAAATTATGACAATAGACATCTAAAAGAGATATGACATAGAATACACTTCTTTAGTTAAAGCTTGTAGAGATAAAGGGCAAATTTCTCAGTATTACAATACCAACTTTTGGATGACATCAATATATATGTTATGATTAATGGTTTATGCTCCTTAATGACTAAATACTAAAAAATGGGTAGACTAATATTCCCAAGTGTAAAAGTCTTTAACAAAGAGCAAATCATTGGGCATGTGCAAATAATCAGTGAGTAATTCCTAAGAAAGACAAGTAAGCAAGGAAAATGAAGGGACATTACTAGCACAAAAAATAGTGTATGATAAGGACACTTTACATTAGCTCAAAATAGTTATAAGCACGTGAAAATAGTTATGAACAATAAATTAAGAGTTGGAAAATACAAAATAAAATCAAAATATGCTATAATGATTAGAAAATCTAGGGTCATATAAAAAATAGTTTGTAGTCTAGAGTTGAGAGTTAAAAAATACAAAGTAAAGTCAAAAGGCATCATACAAGTTAAGAAACTCCAAGACTAAGGTAAGGCAATGAACAAGATGAATTAGAAGCTAAAAAAGATTTTTAATTGATGACTTTACCTGTGAAAGCTTTTAAAAAGGACACAAACAATCATTAGTAGAAAAAAGCAATCTTTCACTAAGTTCATGAGATCATATTAACAATTTCAATCACCATGAGTGTGTTCAAGTATGTGTCATCATCATTACCCTTTAAAGTGGGGCTAGTATGACAATCTTGAGCGCATTCCCTCTCATTTTCAAGCATGTACAAACTTGGAGCAATTTTGAATTAGCAACTATTGCTTATTTAAGTACGCTTAGTGCCCCTTAGTAGAGGGTCAATGCAATCATCTTGATTAAGTCCAAGGAAACTCTTGGCAATCTTACTTTAGGCAATTTGATAACTTCAAATACAACCTAATGTAACAATGGCAATTTAAATGGGCTTATTTTATCAATTATGGCCTTTGCGGTCATCCCAAAGGCAATTTTAGACAAATTTATTATCTAGACTTTAAATGGCCTCACTCTCATAGGGAAGAAAATCCCTAATGGAGACATCATAGCTTTCAATGACATCATGTGCTTATGGTAAGTCTTGTAATCAAATCATAGGCAAATTAGGCATCCTTGTTATGTAGGGTTCAAACATACTCATTATAGGACCAAACAAGCAATCATCCTAGTCACCATAATTCAAAATTTGCTCTTTGTATGCATATGCATTATCCCACATTAACACTATTTAGCTAACGAGTAGATAAAATAAGATGAAGATATTTGCTTGCTACTTTATTCTAAAATTTGTAAAAAAGAGCAATTGTTGTACTATTATTTTGTTAGACCTAATTATAGGTTTATAAGTTTCTCTTTGGGCAAATGATGGGATCACTTTAGAATTTAGATTTGGATTTAGGCTGAAAAAGCAAAAGCAAATAGGAAAAGGAAAACAAAAAGAAAAGGGAAAAATAGAAAAAAAAATTATTATAGGTTCAAATCCAAATACAAAGGTTAAATACAAAAAAGCCCAACCCATCATCAATAAAGAGGAGAAAAAGAGCCAATTCTTGTTAGGCCCTTAGAAAAATGCAATGGGCATCCATAAAAGAGCCTCCAATCTTTAGGTCTTACCAAGACCTAAGAGACTACTCTTTTGAGTCTCCTTAAAACCCAATTATGTAAAAGGCATTGTTAGGCCTTTAAGGAGGCCCTATTCTTTTAAGCCCATGACAAGATGGGTGGCACATCCAATTTGCAATAATATAAGGCTTAAAGACAAATACAACAAATTTTGGATTACATAAAGGTTTGCTATTACAAAGCACAAAGTAGCAACAATTTAGGTTATGCATATACTAACAATTTCAAGTCCAAAACAACCAAGAGAAAAAACACTCGAGCTAATAGGCCCTACAATAAGCCTAATTAGCTTGAAAAGGTTCCTAAAGCTCCCAAAAATTTCTAGAGAAGACCATTAAGAGTCCAATAGCAATAGGGCCAAATACCTAAGCAAAGCCCACAAGAAAATTGTTAGAATCTAAAGATCTCAAAATGCAACCAAAAATAAATAGCAAATCAACTACATTTAATAATGGCAAAAATTGCTAAATCTAGCATCAACCAATCAAAGCATAGTCAACACCCCTATATTTTACAAACAAAAAAAAATCTCAATAAAATATATAAATACTTATAGTGAGAGAAATTCACAATAATAATAACTCTCTTTATCTCTCTTGTACATTCCTTAAAAGAAGAAAATATCTAGCATATAGGTACTAGATTCTTGTTTTTAAAATCTCTATCTTCTCTCCTTACATGACATATTCATCACAAATCATAAACGAGTAGAAATCATGATCAACTAATGACAAAACCATGATAATGGACTATTGAAGGACTCTAATTAACTCGTTAATGTTCATTAACAACTAATTAGCCAAAATAGCCATCCGGAGTAAAGCTCTTTCTTTCTAGCAATTCATCACTCCAATTCACTTTATTTACATTCAAGCAAGTTAATTACTTTATTTCTCCTACATGTATGCTCTTTTAAGTTGATTTCTTGCATTCTAATACTTTTTATTTTGTTCTCTTGGCCTTTACCTTTCTATTACTCATATATTTCCATTACATGATGTCCATGTTAATCCTTTTATATTTTTCACTTTATATCTTTTAGCTTTTTTTATTATTTATTTTTAGATTTATCATTCTTCTCAAGTGAAGCATTTCTATGTCTATCATAGTACAAGTATTCATGAAAAGCAAATAAAATGTTAAATGAATTATTAATCAATTTATAAGATTTTCTTTTCTTACTAAGTTACCTATTGCACTCTAACTTTGTCCCCTCTTATACCATTCTCCCTATCTTCATTACATTTCCTAGTTGTGAGTCATTTTCCTCCTCAATACACTTTACTCTTTACATCCTACTCCAACCATTCTCATTAAGCAAGCACATGGAAATAAAAACACCAAAAATAAAAAATAAAGAAACAATAGAGCAAGCATAAAAAAATTGCCTCTTTTGGCACTCCTTGCAAGACATAAAACAAAACAAGTTAGCTATTCTTCTAATTTTGCAAATACAACAGCAAAATAGTTGTGCTTTGTGTGTTTTGACTTACGAAATCTTTAGATTAGCCAAAAGTTGGCCTGTTGACCTTTTTTGGGATTTTCTAATGAGTAGCGTAGGAAAACTATCATCAACCAATCACTGAAACCATTGCTAATGACAGTTGACAGCCGATGGCTACTGTCAGGTCACCCCCAACCATTCTCCCCTAAAAAACCAAAACTCAAAAGTAAGGAAAAACTTCACTTCATCAAACTGAGTTAATGTGACCGTTTAAAATCTGAATCGGCTCCATATCCTTTGACCGTCAAACTTTACCTGAGTCCAAATATGGACTTAAGTACACAAACACTGACCTAGCCTCCAAAACTGCTTCTCTCAAGATCAAGACACTAATTACAACGCAAAGTTAACCAAAAAGTTACATAAATCTAATCTAGACCCAACAACATGACCCAATGGCCATCCTCTTTCCCCAATAGATCAAATCCACAAAACCTTCCATAAACACAAAACCACTCTCTTTGAGAACCAACCACTACCTAAAAACTAAAAACCTACCACCCTAAAGGCCAAATTTCTCAAACTGCCTTCCCTTTCAAAGAAAATCCAAATGGAACATGTGAAAGATACATACCATAAAAGCCCATTAACCATTCTCACCCAGAAGAAATCAAAATGGGAAATTCAAGATCTAGACTAAGAGCAATAGAAATTAAGTCCCTTTAAAAAGAATTAAGCCAAAAACGAAAAATGCCCCTTTTCCTTGAAATGACAACATAGAACCTAGACCTTAGTATCAACCCCTATCCCCCAACTGGAACCTTAAGTAGCATCACAACACCAAATTAAGACCAACATAGCCATTAAAAGCTAAATTAGGTTAGAAACACCCATGAACACAAGTAATCAAATCCTACCCGTAAAGGAACTGAAACCTTAAACTATAAAGCAAAACTGTTTTTTTTTGGAAACTTGCAAAAACAAGCCCATAACATTGATGAAAAGCTAAAGCGAGATCCCATGCCCTTTGAAAGACTAAACAAATCACCAAAATCCACCTGAAATTAAAGTTTTAAACCAAAATAAATCACCCCAAGTACCTAGGTACCAAACTCACATAAACAAGGCTTCCAAATCATTAACTACAAACCAAAATCAAATGTTTTGCCCATGGATGAATGAAAATCAAGCAACGAATGGAAAAATGAAAAGTTTGAGGGAAGGAAAAGAGAGAGAATACGACAAAAGAAGACAAACAAAAATTATGAGAGAGGAAAGAAAGAAGAGGACAATGGCAAAAGAAAGGAGAGAATTGGGGTTTTTGTCACAAAGATGATATATATATATATATACACACATAACCTAAAATGACATTAGTTTAATGCCTTGAAGCTCATCCCTCTTGGCATAAAATGATGTCATTTTGATGTTTTAGAGGACTAGATTCAAAATCCCCATGAGCCTCAGTCATTTAGCATGATCCACAGTCCATAAGCTATAACCTTTTTGGGTCCAACTCAATTTCAAGCCCATTTCAATGAACACACACGTTGGTCTAAATTCAAACCAAAATGATTTCTTTTTTCTTTTATGAAATTGCCAATTATTTAGGAAATGTTTAAATTCTTCAAATTCCAAAAGCCTTGAAAAATGTCAACATTCACATCATTTTTATTTTCTTAAAATATTCCAGAAAATTAATAAATCCCAAATCTCCAGATTGTGTATATTTTTCACAAAAAATCTCAAAAAAATTAAAATTTCCAAATTTTCCAAAATTCCCTCATTTAAAATTTTTTGTTTCCAATCTAGAATTCCAAAGATCATAACTTTTTTTCAAACAATTCCTTGGTGTAAAGGATCATCATGAAAAGAATCAGAACATTTTTCAAACTATTTTTCATTACCAAAGATCACTACAAAACACATCTAAATTTTTATCAAAATTCAAACAATTTTCAAAATCCCTTTGATACAAAGGATCATTGAAAAAAGTGTTATACACTTTTTCTTAAAAAAATCTTTGGAGATTTTTTAAAGAATTTTAAACATTTTGCATGACGCCCTTAATGCAAAGGAATCATCATTAAAGTCATGCCAAAATAGTTTTTTAAGACAATGTCTCAAAGTGGGGTTTTTTGTTAAAATGATTTCACAACCTCAACACATTCCTAATCAAAATGCAAGGCCTTTATATAAAGCTCCCTACTTTCTAAAATTCCCTTCAAATCCATAACATGATGAGGAAAGCCTCAATGCATGAGTAGCCAAAAAATAAATAACATTAAATAATAAAACAAATAAATCAACTTTAACTAGTTATGGCTAAATCATATTTGTTTGCATTGCTATCACTCCTTATGTTTTTCCCTTTCTTGTGCTATCCAAACTTTCAAATTCCTAGGTGTGCATTTTATGATAAATATTTGCCTGCTTGCCATAAAGAGAGAGAGACAAGAGAAAATAAAATATTAGCATGAAAAAGTATAAAAGTAAGGTCGAGTGAACACTAGCGTCATTGTCCCCAACAAGCGTATAAGTTGGTTGTAGGTTCTGTGAGGCTTAACCGAACTCATAAAACCCGATGCATGTTGTAAAGCAAAATGGGACCAAATAGTCTTGAAAACAGGGTTGTTCCTAAATTGGTGGTTTATGGTGTTTCAATTGCACCTTAAGTAGTTGGTTGTGACTCCAAATGATTCTAGGGTCATATTTAAAGCAGTAAGATCCTTATCTTTCTAAATTTGACCCTAAGCATTGTAATGGTTAAACAAGTGGCAAAGGCAAATTGGGTTAGGCACCTCAAGGACATAATTTGCCTCAGTCCCTGTTATATGTCAAGAGCACAGGCACATCCATTGCCGATGACTCATTACCATCCTATTCCCTTGATGAGGCCTATCCTCCTTCGTGTTTGGCCCTTTTCCTCCCAAGGCACGTCGGAACAACAAGTTTATATCAATTGAGTTAGATGTGTGCATAAATATGATAAAAATAGTTATAACATGATTAACACTTCTATTTGATATTGTTTGGTTTTGAATTAAGATTCAAGTTTAATGGTGTTGAATCTTGTTTTGACTATGAAAGATTTCTTTTGAGTAAAAGTTTTAGAGAACTTGGCGAAATTATAACTGGGAGATGTTTGTTTATAATTTCTTTTTAGTTTTCTTCTTTGATTCTTTTGCTTGAGGACAAATAAAAGCTAAATTTTAGGGGTAATTTGATGGGGTCTAATTTGATGTATATTTACATCTAATTTTAGTCGCAAGTTTGTGCTATTCTTCCAAGTTAAACTCAATTTTATGTAAATTTACATATTTTTACTTTCTTTTATATGAAGAAAGAAAATTGAATAATTGGAGTTCAATTTGGGCCATGAAAAAAAAGAAATATGGACAAAAGGATGCAAAGAGAAGGAACGACTATATGGATGGCAAATGGACACAAAGTGATTTTGTACTGCATATAAAATATTTTATGCTACACTAATAACATTTTAAACAACATACATGAGATTTATAGTAAAATCTATTATTTTACTATAAATCTTTAGCATGTTGTTTAAAATATTATTCACATATTATATAATTGTTTTGCATTTATGAGATTTGCATTCTTAAGAGATTTTCTCAAAGAAAATAATACATGCAACGAGTTGTGTCCTTGTCAGAATTCAAGTCTCTCTTAAGGAGAAATCCTATCCTAAATGGGATACCAAGGCTAGTAAAGATTTTGTTTTGTAATTAAATGAGTACTGTATTGTATTTTGAGCATAACTTTCTCTCTAGGCCTCCAAATTAGGTGATTTTTTGCAGCAACAAAAGGGTAAGTGACAAGGTTATAACTCTTTTGCATCGAAGGATAGTTTCTACACAGGAGAAAATTTAATTACAAGATACAAGTAAAATAATTTTCTAAGAATGACTAAAGATAGGAAATCTAAAAGAGAAGGAAGTCATCACAATATAAAAAGGGGACAAAAGGAATAAGAAAATGTACAAAAACAAAGAGATTAAGGGATAGAGAATAAAGGAGAAATAAGCCAAGAAAAGAGAAAAAGGAGAAGAAAAAGAAAAGAGTAACCTGTACACTTGGAGAATAATGGGCAAAAGCTCTAATCATGTGCTTTTATCTTTAAAGACTAAGTTTTCCTTTAATTTCATTACTTAATCTTTAGTGTATTCTTGTTAGATATCTTCTTAAGCTTTATTGATTTGTCGACTTTCATTTTGAATAACTAAATTGTTTTATGCTAGGGTTTAGAATTAGTTTGATCTTAAGTTTATGTGATTAATTATTCTTTCAATTCAAGACCTATTGATTTGTCATTTGCATGATGAGTTTATATTGTTGATCTTAATGCTTTAAAAGTTTGACCACCTTTTACATGATCTTATGATCCATACATGAACTTGAGAAAGAATTGTATGAATTAAATCAATAGCAGTATAAGCCATGTGTTAGACTATGAGATGAAGAGATGATTAGCATCA
This sequence comes from Bruguiera sexangula, assembly GCA_020141445.1. NCBI lineage: Eukaryota > Viridiplantae > Streptophyta > Magnoliopsida > Malpighiales > Rhizophoraceae > Bruguiera > Bruguiera sexangula. The sequence continues at coordinate 2,960,182 of JAHLGP010020637.1, forward strand.
CATGTGGTAATTAAGCAAAAGAAAAGAGCTAGAAGCTCTCCCTTCTTAAATTAAAGACTTTCATAAAATTTAATGCTCACTCACTTGTTTAAAATTACACATAGCTATGATTAATTTAATAGGCAAGGAAAGGATTAACTCGACATAAGAAAGTCAATTAACTAATTAGGGAATTTCGACCATCATATGCAATAACGTTTAACAAATCATAAGTCTTATTAGTCTTGAATTGAATTAATTTATCAATTGTGTAACACGAATTAAACAAATTCTAAACCTTAGTGTTGTGACATTTGCAGTTTCTTTCCATTAAGAAATTTATTTAATTCACTTAATTAATTAGTTAATTCAACTTAAGTTAGATTAAAATTGTTTAGGTAGTAAAGAATAGTCTTCATGTGAATGATACTTTATTTATTCTATATTCAAAATTGATTAGGTGTATTTATCTAAAAGTAGTGCAAAATTCACATATCAAGCACACAAATAACTCGCCCTAAAAAAGAGCTTGAAGAGTTGCTTGTCGAAGAGCGTATGGGTAGTTTGCCCTAGAAAAGAGTATGAAAGACTGTTCACCAAAGTGCAAATGGATAGCTCACCCTAGAAAAGAGTGTGAAGGGCCCTAAAAAACATACAAATAACTTATGCTTAAAGAGCACAAAGACAAACTAATAAAGACTAGAAGGGAAGCTCAATCCAAAGAGCACACATAGTTGGTTAACATGCCTACTCCCCATGTATACGACACTGAGAAATGACAAGGTAATACCACAAATATTTATAAATCATAAATTTACAATACATGACTTTATTTGATGGCTCCCTACATTGCAAGTCTGTTACAAGGCTTAATGCAAGCTCCATGTAGCCTGAGTAGTAGCTCTCCCGACATAATTTCTTACGCTCCCTTACATGAGTTTTTAAGCTTCCTTTCATGGGCTCCTTAGAGTTCTCCATACATGGGCTCTCGCGTTCCATATATAAGTCCTGGAGCTCTCCCACACATGTTCCTGACGTCCTTTTCATATGTTCTTAAGCTTCCTTACATGATTCCTAAGCTCCCTTCAAGACTTTATGGACTCTTTTACATAAGTTCTTAAGTTCCTTTCTACCTAAGCTCCCTTACACAATCCTACATACCTCTCTACAAAATGTCAACTTTTTAACTTGTGAACTCTTTGGAGTCTAACTTTGAGCTATTTGGAGTTTTATTTCAAAACCTTAGTTATTCCTTCAAGCAACCTTTGATAGGTGGAAATAAATTTTTTTTCACAATAAATAAAGTCATTTGTTAAACTGTCTCAATCCATAGTACTTAAGGTGGTGCTTCACATTTTGAGTCATTTATAATACTTTGATTGCAATAATAATTTATCAATGCAACATGAGCTAATGTCGAACTCTTCAACATGATCCCAATTGTCAAGTTCAAACTCTTTTTAAAGGGACTAAGTGATGAGGATTAAATTAGGCCCATTAGGTCTTTAAACTATATCCCTTTCAAATCCATTGCTTAGGAGCATGTTTAAGGCTTAATGCTAACTAGCTAAACCAAAGCCCTAGGAATCATGAGCTCTACAACATTTATCATTGCACCCAAATAGCAATTTTAACATAAAAGACCCATTAAATTAGGTACCCTTTTAGTCCTATGAACATTAATTATTTATATTTTTTAGTTTTCTTAAATTACATACAATTTCATACTTGGTTTGGTACACCATGTAAAATGTCTATTAGTTTAGATGAGTAAATAGTAGGAATCCAAACTAGATGAAAAATCTGAGTGATAGTCAAATTGATTATTCAAATGCAATTAACATTTTACTCAATTTAATGGATTGACTTCATATTTGGTTGATTTTTTGTCTTGTAGCAAGAATCAAATTGATTGTTCACATATGATTAATCTTTCAATGTTTCATACTCACACTAACACGTTTCTCTCTCACACACAACAAGACAAGAGCACTTATACCTAGAGCAAGGTAAAGAAGTTAGTACCTATCTTTTCTTATTCATTTATACTTACACAAATTTTATGTGACTTTTACTATCATTCAAACAATTATTTCTTAGTTCAAATTTAATTTTAAAAGATAAGTTATACAAAAAGAAGTATTATTATGTTTCCAAACTTTAACTTGATACGTTTCTTGTATTGACATGAATTTAATAGCAACAATGGAAAATTCATTATGGTTTGCAATTGAATTAAATATCTTTTAAAATTTTTAAAATTTCTTTTTTGTTTCTTCATGATTTGGATTTTGATTTCAAATCTTGAATTAAGTCCCTCCTAAGATGGTGTTGAAAATTAAAGGCATAATTTCAAGACAAAATTTATTACAAAAATATACAATACCTTAATCAAAGTTTGCTATATATTCCAAGATCTTGGGTTGGATCATTAGCCTTTAGAAAATCACAAAAAATGCAAGGTAAGAGTGAAATCACATAAAAAATCACTTGTTTTCCATACTCTAAATACTATAGGATGAGAAATTGATTAATAACTACTTAAAAGACCTTTTTCCTATTTAATTTTTCTCACATTCTTCCTTCCATAAAGAGTGAAAGGAGTGTCATTCATTTACAAGTGAGTTTGGGCCTTTTAGCTGCTCTAATTTGCACCTAATGTTTATTCAAATACCTATTTATGATGTTATATTTATATGGTTAGGTTAGACTAATCAACCTATTGTGGTTGTATATTTGAACCCATAAACTAAGATCTCTCTCACACATAATGGGTTTTCATCACCTAATAGGTTGTCATATGAGCAAACCTACACTTTGGAGCTCAAACTATGCACCTATTATTGACAACATAATGGCTACAACACTTGAGAAAAATTAACAATTATAATTATGTATCACAGTGCTCTAAACCTATTTTACCACATTAGTTATAGTTAACCTTATCCCTCCAAGGCTAAAATCGAAGTATTTCTCATTATATTCCCATAATTACACTCAAAACCCATTTGATGATGTAACTAGTCAATTAATGAATACATATGGTATATGATAGAAAACAATTGTCTTCTTTCTACTACTATACCTATTAGTGTCAATCCAACTGCTTCCTTAAATATGTTTGAAAGGTCAGTCTTGCATGACTATGAGTAACATGATAAAGTAGCAATCATTAAACTAACACTTCATTATATAGTTAGAAGAAACATAGGGAACTCATAAAAACTCTTTTATTGTCTCAAGAGACTTACATAGTGAAGAAGCAAAGATTATTCTTCCACTTTCCTTGTTAGAAACATAGGGAACTCATAAAAAACTCTTTTATTGTCTGAAGAGACTTACATAGTGAAGAAGCAAAGATTATTCTTCCATTTTCCTTGTTAGTCATTCAATTATCACACATGGCATAAATCATGTGCTATGATGAATTTTCTAATCTTCGAAGAATATGTCATTTTACTTTATTTCTTAATAACTCACTATATAGATATTGATTTAGTTACTCTCAAAAAACTAGCTTGAGTTCTTTAATTGCATGCTTTTTAACTTAGATCTTACATCTGACTTTTGATAGTTTACATGAATACCAAGCAATTCACATTGGCCTTACTTTTCCTTTTAATCTTTAAGGCCTTATCTTGACTCTTTTAATTTGACTGAAAATTTTAAGCACTATTTCCTTAAATCATTTCCTTTGCTCAAATATCTCATCACCATATGTTCTTTAAGCAACAAAAGCAATTTCTTGTGCATGTTGGCCAATCTCAACTTATATGACATACAATTTCAACAACATATTAAATAGTTGTACATTTGTCATTACATATTTAATTGTTGTTGTAATTATATGTTATCATCAAAATATTGCACCTTATGCAAATCTATAAGTCAATACAAAATTTTCAAAGTCATAATTGGAGACTCTTTCATTTATTCTATTGTGTCTCACATTGAGTTGTACTTTAAGTCAATATAATTAAGCTTAATTTCTTGCTAAAAATCCTTCGAATAAATACCACTTACTAAATTTTCATCTAAAGACACTTATAGTTTAGAACAATTTCCAACATTTCAAAGATCTTTTCAAGTAAACATTATCACTAACTACAACTAAGCACATGCAACAAATTTTGCCTTCATTTACATAAAGCTATGATGTATGCTTCTTACTTTTCACATAATGGTGTCATCATTAAGCAAGCAAGCAAACTATAGTACCATTTTGCTCTTAATCAAGTAATTTGTTCTCAATAACAAGTTAATACTACATTAAGTGTAGTCTCACTCATAGTGGCATGAAAAGTAGCTTGCAACAACCATCAAGCATTCTAATATCATCTTGATAGCATTTCCTATGCATGTATGGAATCAAAACTCTTATTGACTTGAAAGTCCCACATACAACTCAAATATGCAATACCACTTGCCATTTATTGTACAAAATTGTGATACCATTACCATTTTACTACTTAACTTAAGAAGTCAATAGATACATTATAATACTCAGATCCTTTAACTTGGTTATAAAGTGTCATTTGAGCTACATTTCTTAAGTAGAATTGTTTAAAAACTTTTTTCATATAATTCATTGGTTTTCATCATTAAACTAAAGACAATTATGTTTATATAGCCTACCTTTGTCCCCTAACCTTAAAGAAGAAGATAATCATAATTTAATAAATTTGACAATCCCCATAAAATCTCTAACCATTCATGTGTTGCAACAATGAAGATATAGAATTACAAACTAAGCATTCGAATGTTTAACATACATATAATGGTTACCATTGATCACTGCAAATTCACATATGAAATTTGCTCATTGTAATTTTTAATAACACAAACTAGCTTTTTGGTCAACCATTAAATATTAGAGTTTGTAACTTTTGCACTTTTAACCTATAATAATTAACATCATAATTAAAATCATTATTCATTCTATGCATTTATGTTATAGCTAGTTCTCCACATAAGAAAATAATTTTCTTGTATCTTTTATGTAATTCTAAATCTAAATTTATAACTAAGACTAGAATAAGGTGAATTAAATGTAAACCTTTAAATTTATAAAATGACAAGCCCTCTTATTAGGCATATTTTTTTTTGCCATTAAATGAGTCTAATATCATTATATCTATCTAGTTGGCATATATATGAGAATCTACTAATTATCTACTTTTTTATGCCTAAATTGAAACCTATCATATCCTTGACATGATTAGATTCCATTGATTTCTTATTCTACTATTATGTAACATTCATAATAAGTAAGGTAAGAAAATATCTCATATTGCTTTAAGCCCTCAATCATCTTGACAAATAGCCAATTTAACATCCATTTAAATTCATAATATTCTTTAAGTGAGATTATTTTATGACTACTTCTTTGTAGTTAAATTTCCCAAGTACCAAATTCATTCAATATACTACTACTACTAACTTGAATAAGAAAAGACACATCATTACATATCTTAATTCAACTATTTAGTGTACTATATAACTCATAATCTTCTAATTCACAAAAATAGAAGATTTATACCATTACATCTCTACTAAAAATTGTTATCTTCAAAATGTGATCTTATTAATCTTATTTACTCACTCACACATGCTTGTTCATCAATGAACATTATGTTATATGGTAGTATTCATTAGATCCTTAAAGATGCATTTCTTGCATCATTGGACACAAGTTTCATTCTTTAATGAAAGGTTATAAATGATAGCAAATGACTTAAGAGCTATAAACTACTTGCATGAAACTTTTCATTTGCCTTTAGCTCATAAGGTAAGGAATAATGAAATTCAAGGTATAAGATCAAATATATAAGTTACAACTCTTTTATACATCTTATAATGAAACTATAGTTTTGCCTTAAGTAACAAAGGCAGAAGAAAAACAACTTAATGTAATGACAATAGGAGTAGATCAAAATCCAAGAAAATAAGTAAATCAAAATCTAATGCTATATGTTGAAATCATAGCCATTTGGATGACTTTAAGAGAGACTATAAGCATCCAAAGAAGAAAATCATGATGAAGATTTTGTGAAGGCAACAACTAAAGATATCTTGGATAATATGATTTTAAGTATTGACAATTCAATGAAGTCTTGGATTCTAGACTCTAGGCATCTTTTCACTCCTCCTCATTTAGAAATTGTACATAGAATTATGTTGTTAGTAATTTTGAAAAAGTTCATCTTATTGATGATGAATTGTTGGATTTAATGGAGAAGGGTGATGTTCATGTCAAGATATCAAATGGATATATGTGAAAGTTGAAAAATGTTAGACATATTCCAAGATTAAAAAGGAATTTGATCTCTATAGAATAATTTGATAAAAAAGACATTTTACAATTTTTTTTTTGTTGGTCATGGAAAATCACCAAAGGTGTAATGGTGATAGTAAGAGAAAACAAGATTGTACACTTTATATGACCTTAAGCATAAAAGAATAAGTGAGAGCTATTAAGTTGGGAATTAATTCTAAGATTTAACATTACAGACTTAGACATATGAGTGAGAAAAGAATAAAGGTACTTGTAGCGAAAGGTAAGTTGTCTAGCATAAAAATTGTGGATATTGGCATTTATGAGAATTGTATTTTTAGGGAGTAGAAAAAAGTTAGTTTCTCCAAACTTAAAAGGACATCCATGATACATAAGTTAGAGCTTGTGCATATTGATGTTTGGGGTCCCTCTTTGGTAGTATGGTGGCTCATTTTATTATAGCACTTTCATTAATGACTCTACTTGGAAGGCATGGGTTTACTTTTTTAAAAAATAATCTAATGCATTTATAACTTTCCAAAAATAAAAAAATAGGCAGAGAATGAATCCGACACAAATGAATTTGGCTCACTCTATTCTTGCACTCAATTATATCATTTTGTTGTGACGTCTTAGGAATTGTTTTCTTCATTAGTTACACAAAAATTCTTGAATAAATACTTGAATAAGTGTTCCAAGAGCATGAGAATACTTATTAGATTACTAAAGACATTTTGGGTTGATGCTGTCAATAGTGCAACCTATTTGATTAACCAAGAACCATCTATTCCTTTAGATAGAGATAGAGAACTACCAAAGGAGGCTTGCATGGGTAAAGTGGTAAAACTTTTGCACATAAAAATCTTTGGTCTTATTTGCATGTAAATTCTGATAAAACAAATAAATTACATTTTAAATTTTGTTAATATGTTTTTCATTAGGCATGGAATAAATAAATTCAAATATTGTCTCTAAGATAATCAAAATAGAAATGACATTAAAAATAGAGATGTCATAATCAATGAAAATATTGTCTGTAAAAATATATATGTTGCAAAATTTGATAGTGCAAGGAAGCATGCCAAAAAGGGACTATACTAAGTTAGAGGAAATTATAGAAGATGATATGACTAGAAAAACGTCAAAAAATCCTAAAAGCATCCTAGTATAATTAAAGTCTTCTACACTAGTAGTACAAGTGATGAAATTTGGTAGAATATATAAGCCTCCACATCAATTCTCTCATTCCTTTTATTATTTACTATTAATTGAAAAAGGTTAGTTAAAATACTTTGATAAAGTAATACAAGTTGAAAATTCTACTAAATGGAAGTTAGCCATAAAAGAAGAAATGAGTTCACTATAGAATAATGAGTGATATTAGAATTGATGGTTTGACAAAGGATAGGTAAGGACATCACATATTTCTTATGGTTGTTGCCTTTATAAGGAAGGAAGAAACAAATTACACTCACTAGGAGTAAGGCTTAGATGAAGTTGTAAGGAGTGGCTCTAAAATAAGAGTGGTAATGCGTGTGCACCCGAGTGTGGCTCTTGTAGTATTGGTAGGCATACACTTTAGATTAAATGAAGTAAAGCTGACTCTTAAAAAGGCTTGTTAAAGTGGTAATGGGTTCTTGGTGTGTTCAAAGAGAGTAGATCTAATGTGAAAGAGACTCACACTTAAGGAGAAATTTATTGAGATTTCAAGTATAAGTGTGTAAGTATATGTTAAAAATCCCACATTGAAAGTAAGAGGAAAAAGTAAGTAACATATAAATAGGAAAGACCAATAAACCCAATATTTTAAAGTTTTGGATTATAATGTGGTGTCAAACTTATGAGTTTGTTACTTTCTTAGACCTTACTCAAATTTCTCCCAATTTTAAGCTCCCTCGTTTCCTTAACAATGGTATTTCAAATTGCATTTGATTTATATTCATTCAGTAAACCCTATCTAACTTTACCATTTACATTGCAAACATATATTGATAAGTTTAATTTGATATATATTTTATCTAATTTTACTCTTTAATTTATATTATTACTTTTATTTAAGTTCGATTTTATACAAATCTTACATATTTTTACATTCTTTTGTAGGTAGGGAGTAAAGTAAATAATTAGAATCAATTTAGACCACAAAATGGAAGAAATATTTATGAAGGAGCTAGAAATTAAAGAATTAAAAAGATGTGTCCAATGAGAAATCCTATCTTTATTAGGAAACCAAACCTAATGAAAATGTTGTCTAACAAGTAACTAAGTATTATTTAGTATTGTAAGCATAACTTTTACTTTACACATTCAAGTTAAGTGAATTTTCAAGTAAAACAAAGGTAAAAAATATGGCAGCAACTTTTAAGTTTATGTCAAAGTCAGATTTGATTTCTAAAATTTTCAAAGATTAGTTGAAGTAGAAAACCTCAATTATAAGAATGACTTTCACAATATAAAAGAGACAAAAAGTCAATACAAAAACAAAAAGGAAAGGGTCAAAAAAAAGAGAGGAGAAACAAGCCGAGAAGAAGGAAAAAGAAAGGAAATGAGCAATCCACAAACTCCAAAACAAGAAGGTAATAGCTTTGGTACTTATCCTTCTTCGTCAAATTTTATAGATTTGTTGAATTTTACTATAACTAGATAAATTGTTTTAAGTTTGAGTTTAGATGAAATTTGATTTTTAATTTATATGATTGATTATTCTTTTAATTTAAGACCTTTTTGTTATACTAAAAGAGCATAGTCATTTGCATTGAGTGTATATTTACGAGTTATGTGTGTTGCTAATACATATGCCACCTTTCAAAGTTGGTCTACTACAAAACCTACTTCGCAGAGATATCAATAGATTTTTTTGCAGAATTTTTCTAGAAATTTTTAAGGCAATGAGAACAGAGCTTCATTTTTTATAATAATAACCTTTATTATGTGGTGTATTACAATTAACCTATCTAAGCAAAAAATAAAAGTTTTGTAATATACCTATACATGCATCCCTAATTGGGAAATTTTATAAGCTAAACAAGATTAGTTGTATACAATAAAAAACTTGAATATAAGAGGATCACAATTTAACATCGAACAAACATGGTACAAAGTTAATGACCGTAGCACATGTTTTGAACTTGGGGTTAGAGGTGAATGCCTTTCTAGACATGCTTATCCACATTAGCATTTATACAAAGTGTTAGTGCTTAATAGCCTTATAACCTTAACTTGACCTATAAATAACATCAAATATAGTATAAGAAATGGTCACTTACCCTTAAAGTTATGCTAACAAAAGTGATGCTTTCCCATCCACAATTTAATGTTTTTCTTAAGATAGAGTAAGATCTAGTAGTTGAGTTGGTTGGGGTGGGTGGTTGGGGTGGGTGAAATATTCCACCCCTACATGTTGCAACAAAAATATTTGTGAGCATACATTATATTGCAACAATGTCATCTTCTAAGCACTTTGGTACCCTTTCTTGTCACTCTAGCTCATGCTTAAGGAGGATTAACCATTTGATGGCGATTTACTACTACGACTATGGAAAGGTGTTAGTCTATTAAGCTCTTTGAGTTAAGTACAAAAGCAAATTGGTGATACCTTGCATCAATTCTTGCATAAGGATTTGAGTGTGGACACCAAAGTAAGAAAGCTGAGGCAAGAACATGTGTATTACAACATACTAAGGGAGGTTAAGTCATTGGTATCAAGTGGGAATGGTGTTTGGGTTGTTGGTTAGTGCAGCAGCATGCAGCAGTGACGTGACGTAACTGTGTGCTCTAACAATGTGTCAACATCCATTTGCCAACAAAGTGATAGTTTAAACACATCATTATTTCTTCTACTAGACATGCAAATTCCTTAATGCTCTTTAGGGGGATAGTGCATGTCTCCCACCAAAGTTAGTCAATGTTGGCATATGAATTTAGGTTTGGGCCAACATTATAAGATCCTATTTCAAGTGATTAACAAGTACTTTAAGGATTAACGACAACATCAACAAACTATTTGTGCACAGATTTCAGGCTTAAGTTGATACTATATGAGTTTAATGGTGGGCAACCTAGTAAGGAAAGGGCTTAAAGTGTATACCAAGTCAAATAGTGCCCATATGTTATGAAATAGAGAGGTTATGGGTATTGTGCTACACCAAAATGTTGGCATACATGTTAATGGTAGAAATGGCAAGCAAGTTAAAACTCTTCTCTAACATAATTGGACAACATAGGCAGCCAAAGAAAGTATCTAATCAAGGTCTCAATAATGTATCAAGCTCTTTTCCAACATAATTGCATATTCTAGCCAAAAAAAATGGGTAAGTACTCCTAAGAGAGGAGATCCCCATTATATATGATTAGTTTAGCAGTCAAGTCATACATGTTCTTAGGTAGTTAAAGATGTTAACTACAACTCTATATATATATGCATAGTGGTAGCCAAGGTTCCATATGAAATTATGGAAACAAACATTAGTGCAAGGCCTTGGAAAATCTTTTGTAGTTTTTGAGAAAAGTAATAAAAGTTGAAAGGGATTCTCGTAATAGTGCTTATACCTTGTATATGTAAAGTGGCTAAGAGTAAGTGCAACGTAGTGCCATCATAAGGTCAAAAATGCGAGTAAAAAGATTAGTCAATTGGTATTAGAGTACTAAGGTTCAATTTATGGTTGATGGATTTGGTCTTGATGCAGTGTAAGAGTGGGTGACAAAGATTGAAAAGGATCTTAACGATGTTCATAAGGAGCAAGCTTTCTCAATTTTGGCAAGATTTGATGAGTTGGAAAAATCAATACGCCTTTTGTAATCTACTTTTGATAGCCTTAATTCTGCATGGATAAATCACTTTAGTAATGTAGAGTAGGATGCTGTCATCCTTAATAAGGTAATAGGTAGCCATATAAGTATGGTTACTAATACCTCTATAAAGATGAAAGTGCTAGAGCCTAAAACCTTTAAGGAGAACATGATATTAAGGCAATCAAAAGTTTCTTGTGGGACATAGAGTAATACTTCATGTTTACCAAAGTGCTAGATAAGAAAAAGGTAATGTGTACTAGCATGTATCTCATTAAGGATGCCAAGCTATGGTGGCAAATTAGGTTTGATAATGATGCAACATAGGTAGACATTAGATAAAGATATGGAAAAGCTTAAAGAAGGAATTGAATGATCAATTTCTTCCTTACAACACATCTTGAATTGTAAGGGAAGCCTTAAAAAAATTGACACATACAACACGGTGGAGATTATGTGAAAAAATTTAATTCCTTAATACTTGAATTCCACAACATATAAGATGAAAATAAACTCTTTAACTTTCTGTCAAGTCTTCAACCATGAGCTTATATTGAGCTACAAAGGTAAAGTGTCAAAAACTTACCTTCGACCATGTTTACTGCCAATAGATTGGTTGATTTTAAAATCAATAAGTTCTTTGATTCTAATGCGAGAAAGTAGCCTAAAGACAAGGGCAAAAAGAAGAAAAAGGATAAGAAAAAAGAAAAGCATGAGGATAAGGGAAAAGACAATGGTAAAGCTATCATTCGAGAGTAAGGTAAAAAAACAAGTTAAATTCTGGTTATTTCATTTGTAACAGCCCTCATTGTGCTAGGAAATGCTCTAAAAGGGAAAAGATAAAGTCATGATTGTTGAGGAGAGTGGTAAAAGCACTATCACGAATGGTAATGACCCCTTTCGTGTTAATCCTTTGCAATTGGTGAATGTGGTTTCGAATGTAGCATGCCCTATAATCTAGCCTAAAGTATGTAAAAATTGGGCCTAGCAATCAAGGTTTGATAGCAATGGCCAACACTTGTGCCATACAAAAATTTATTGTCAAATAAATGGTATAGTCACTTGGGCTGAAAATCATTAGGAGTAGAAACCAAATGAAAGTAGTCAATTTGGCAGCTCATGAGGTGCTTGGCATGGCAATAGGTGTGAAGTTAACCATTGGTAATTAGCTTGGCAATCTTAACTTTATGATTATGTCATTAGATGACTTTGATATTTTTTTAAGAGTTGAGTTCTTTATGCATGTAAAAGTTGTTTTATTACCTCATTTAAGTGGGTTAATAATTATGCATAAGAACTATCTTTACTTTGTTATAGGCATGATTATTCCCTTGGCTAGTGTTGGTGGGAAGTCAGGTGGTATAGTTTCTACTATGTAGGTAGAGTATGGCTTGAAACAGAATGAGGCCATTTACTTAGTTGCACTAATTGAAATTAATTAAGGGATTGTTACCAAGGTGCTTGATGGTGTTGTTGAACTATTAGATGACTTTATAGACATGATACCCTTAAAGCTACCAAAGTGGCTACTTTAGGGCATGTCATCGACCATAAAGTTGATATGGTTTTGGGTTCTAAACCTCTAGCTTAAGCCCTTTACCATATAAGTTTGATGCAAGCTTGATTTAACCCTTCAAGACCTTTTATGATGCCCCAATGTTGTTCCAAAAGAAGCATGATGGCTCATTATGGATGTGTGTAGATTATAAGGCCTTGAACAAAGTGTGATGAAGAACAAGTATTCTATCCCTTTAATAGCAAACTTGCTTGATTAACTAAAGAAAGCATCATTCTTTACCCAGCTAGATTTGCATTTAAGATATTGGCAAATCAGAATTATAGAAGAAGATAAAGGGAAAACCACGTGTATCACTGGCTATAACTCCTACAAATTACTTATAATGCCCTTCGGTTTAACTAATGCCCTTACTACTTTTTACAATTTCATAAATGATATTTTTCATGATTTTCTTGATCAATTTATGGTGGTATCTCTTAAGAATATCATTGTATAAAATGAGTTCTTTGAGGATCATTAGTCCCACCTTTAAATAGTGTTGTCTTAATTGAAGGAGCACTAACTATTTGTTAAGAAAGAAATGTGTGAGTTTGCTCAATAAGAAATAATGTTCCTTAAATATAGGCTCAATCAAGGTTATATAAGAATGGATAAGGGAAAGGTTTTGGTCATCGTAAAATGGTTAGCTCCTACCAAGGTCTTTAAATTAGGGTCTGTTTTTTGGCTTGTCTAACTACTATAGGAAGTTTGTGTAAATTTACTTTAAAAAGGTGGCTCCTCTTACCAATTTGCTGAAAAAGGATCAAGCATGGAGTACCAAGAAACTTTTGATAAGTTGAAGGCAACAATATCTAAAAATTGGTGTTGTGGTTGGCCAACTTTAAGTTACACTTTGATGTCATTATAAATGCATCTAACAAGACCATTGGTGGTATGTTGTGGTATGTTGATTCAAGTAAGCCACCTATTGTCTACAAAAGCCAAAAACTTAATAAAGTAAAACAACAGGACTTGGCTCATAAGAAGAAAATGCTTATTGTTATGCATTGCCTTTAAATTTAATGGGACTATTTGCTAGATAAGCTCCCAAGTTTATGGTTCACACAGACAATGTAGCCAACATATTCTTTCAAACTTAGAAGAAGCTCTCTACATGGTAAGTTTAGTGGTAAGAGCTCTTGACAGATTACAACTTCTTATGGAAACATAAGTTAGCAAGGCATAATCAAGTATAAATGCCTTAAGTTGTCAACAAGTGTAAGAAGTTATTGCCACCCTTACCTAAGTTCAAAGCAACTTGTTAGACAAAGCAAGCCTCATATGATGCAAATGATCAAAAACTTATATAGCAAGTGAATAAGAGTGTGGTAAGATGATATTGGCTCAATGATGAGTTATTGCATGCTAAGGGTAACTGTTTGTATGTTCCAAGTAGTACAAGCCTTAGAAAGGAGATTTTGCAAGAGTGTCATAACTCTCAATGGGTTGGTCATCTCCATATAGCAAGGATGATAGTCTTATTGTCCCGTAGCTATCATTGGCCAAAGATGGAAGTTGATGTTAAGGCATACGTGAAGACGCGTATCATCTATTAATAAGACAAAACAAATTGGCATAAGGAAGTAGGATTGTTACAACCATTGTCTTTTCTAATGAAACCTTGGGTGTCAATTCTTATGAATTTCATTAATAGGTTCCCAAAAGTTAGTGGTATGGGTTCTATCATGGTGTGGTTGATTGATTTTCAAAGATACGATATTCATTCTAGCCTATTCCTTATATTAAGCAAACATGACCACTGAATTATTTTATAAGCAAATGGTCAAATATTTCAAGTTACTTGAAGATATTATGAGTGATCAAGGTCCTTGCTTCATAAGTAGGTTTTGGACAACTTTATTCAACATGATGAGTTTTGAATTAAAGTTTTCCATTATAAACCATTCTTAAACCAATGACCAAATTGAGCAGATGAATGACTTATTGGAGGAGTATATTCAGTATTACATGACTGCTAGCTAACAAAATGGGCTAAAGTTGTTGGATTCTGCCTAATTTTACTACAATCTTCATCAATTCTCTATAATAAGTATGAGTCCTTTTATGTTGACTATGGGGCGTTAACCCCTTACTCCTAATGAGGCCATAAGAATAAGTTTTAAAGGGAAATGTCTAGCTACCTATCAATACGCACATTTAAAATAAGAGTTGTTTGGTAAAGGCCAAAACTAACTCCAAGTTAAAGACAAAGTGTTACTAAAACTAACTAACTCCTCAAATATGGATGAAAATCAATGGTAAAACTATGCATAAAGAGTTGATTCCTAAGTATAATAGTCCTTTTATGGTGGTAAAGAAGATTAACAATATTGTTTATCAATTACAACTACTAGAGAAGATATTGGCTTTAACTAGTGACTTTAACACTTACACTTATAAGTATATTCTATATACCTATTAAAGATACATAGTTGCTACAACCAAAAAAATGTGAGTTTTATTATAAAAAATGTATCTTATTATGCCCCAGATGTATTTTGTTGTATTAATTTCAATCATCATATCCATTTTAAACTAAGTTAAATTTTCTTTTCCTCATATGTATCTATAATTATGTTTCATTTACTGTGAATAAATATAATTGGTTAACTGATGAATATATATGGAAGATGTTAGACAATAATAGTTTTTTATTTTTTCACATATTGTGATTACAATACTATTATTTTAATAGACATATTCCAAAAAAAAAAATCAAATCATTCTTGACCTTAGATAATACACTAAAGTAACAACCATTGTATTATAACTTGAAAACAAGGTCAAAAATCATATAACGTATAATTTGTTAGATAATAATGCCTTAAGGGACTTATAAAATGAAGAAGTAGAGATTGATTCTTTCATTTCCCTTATTAGTTAAATAACACACGTTGTATGAAACACATGTTATGGTGATTATTTTTCATAGGAAGCATATGTCATTTCATTCATCTTTCTTATAGCATCACCACACAAATCTTAGTTCAATTACTCTTAAGTGTTTAACCTTAATTCTTTAAGTGATCCCCTCACTCATGAGTATCAAATTAAAATCTCATATTTAGCTTTCAACAAGTGGTATAGAGAGTGAGATTCTATATTAGTTCTTATTCATTCTAGCCTCATCTTGATCTTCTCAAGGTAACCATCTCTATATACATAGAATTTCACTTACATGATGGTCTCATCTCTACATACTTTCTCAATGTTAAAGGCAATTGTCTGTGTAAGTGCACCAATCTTAACCTATTTGAAATAATTTTACTTTTCTCATAAAAAGAAACTTATGCTAGGACTAATCTTATATCAAATGCATTGTGTAACAATCTTAATGTGTAATAAGAAATAAACTCTTTTCTTATACAATAACACATCATAATGTATCACAACATATTAAATTTTACAAAGTCATATATACTTAACATATAATTGAAATACATCTCTTAGTATTGGTTTAGCTAATGGATCTGTTATCATCCCTTGTGCTGAAATGTACTAGAAAGTCACATTCTCTCTTACCCAACATGACCTAGTCTAGCATGCCAAATATTTGCATCTACAACCTTATATTATTTGATGCAATAATGAAAAAGCAACTATTATAGATATTAAACACATTATAATTAATATCCAACATAAACAAACCATATGATAGATATCCACGACTAACATAATAAGTGCCATCAAAAATATTTATAACACAGTCTTTGAAAATAAGTTTATAACCTAAACATAGAAGAATAGGAACATAAGATTTTGTTAAATTTCATGTGCATAAAGAACATCATAAAGTAGTAGGATTCGACTATCTCACATTTTTAATTTGTAAGTGCCAATCCCTTTGATTTTTACCCTTATGTTGTTCTTAGCTTACACCCATCTTGAACTTATTCCAATTCGACGAAACTCTATATATGTTTCTCAGTTTTTAACTACATGGTATGTAGCCCCTAAATCTACAATCCATAAAGGATTAAATTTAATAAGCAATACCAAGTTGACAACGTTAGCTAAACAATAAGATAAAAGAGTAAAGAATACCTTTTCTTGGCTTAGTGCATTCATGGGCAAAATAACCCAATTTTCCATAATTATAACATGTCATTTTGGTCTTATCCTTTTTCTTGTCATCATATCTCTTGCGATGATCATTCTTGTTCTTTTTTTTGTGGTTGTCCATTCCATTTTCCTTTGTAATGATGCTTATAATGCCACTAACTTTTCAACCTATAAACAACCTCTGAACTAGTCTTAACTTCAGCCATATTCACTTGACTAGAAGATTTAGCAACCCTAAGGTGTTTCTCTTCTAAAACTAGATGGTGTGAGATATCTTTAAAAGACTTAATAGTCTTATTATGTATCATATTCATTTTCATGTGCTTTTAGTTCAAAGGAATAGAGTGAAGGATAACATGAACTTGATGCTCATCTGTGAGGATATGACTAACTATTTTGAGCTCTTTGATCATATTAGACATTATCCTCAAATATTACCTTATGTTATGATATGACTTCTTCATATAAACGTTAAAATTAATCATCAACTCTTTCAGTCTAGTGGTTAAAGTGCCCTCAAACTTGTTCTTTAAAGTTAACCACATTACTTAATCAATTTCATGCTTCTTAAACTTATGGATGAAACCATCCTTCATATTCTTAAGCAAAGCTATGTGAGTCATATTGTTCTTTCTTTATTAAAAGCCTATTGGTCTCACCTTTGTTGAGTTGAGGAATCATCCTTAGGGTCCACCTTGACATGGTTAATGACTTCCAATACTTCATGCTCTTCAAGAATATACTAAACTTTATGGTACTAGATGTCATAGGTTTCACCATCTGACTTATCTTCCTTATTGAGCTTATTAATAATATTATTTATAGTCATAGTTATAACAATCTTGAGACATTTATCAAAAATTAGTATTAACACTTTTAACTATTCATTTTTGTACCAATACTAAAATATATTAAAAATAATCTAAAATTAGTCAAAGAATTGAAAGTTCATAATGTTCCCAATCATCTTCTTTCATACTAATACTAGATTATTTTGATTTATTCCAATTTGTGCAAAATTTAAGTTCTTTGATAAAGATTTCAAGAATCTTACCAATATGACAACTCTTACTTTTAATTAATTTTTCATGTATGCAAAATATATGTGTTGAGTATTAAAGATAATAATTGAACACATACACATATAGCAACAAAACAAACATTTACAACAAATTTTTATATACATGATAACAAATATAAAACACATAACATTAAACATGGAACAATACTACAATAATAACATCCATTACAATTGAGACATAAACATTTTCTTTTATTTACATATGATTGAGAAAAGGTAAGAGGCATAAAATAAACAACTACTAGTTGGTGAAATCTCATCCTTCTTGGTATCATTGATAACCTTAGGTCTAACTTTCAAAAGCCATGAACTAATCTCCATTTTGCCAAAGCAAATATGCCTTAAACCTCAGAGATTAGAACTCATCAACAACACAACAAAGCACTTTATAACATACTTAAAATAACACTTTCATGCTTTATTGAGTGCATCCTTTAAGTCATCATACCACTTAATAATGTACTTTATGTGTTCCAACTCACAATACACCTCAATCCTCCAGAAGTCCATCAACGACTTAAGCATAATATTGATCTTTACCTTTTTTTTTTAAACCTTTTAGTCATTGAGATTTCAAAATGATTGATTAAGAATCTTATATGTTTAGCATATTTCATAAGTTCCTCATCATTTTCCATTTTGCATTCTTTAAAAGTGCAAAAAAAAATTTGTTGGCTACATAAATTTCTTAGTTGTTCAAAGAACTCAAAATTTATTCTTCTAAGATACTCTCTAATGATCCTTTTAGTTAAAATTCACATCATATCAACCAAATTTCATCCTTAATAAAACTAAAGAATATTTAAAATATCAATATAAAAAAATTACTTTTATAATTTGTTAATGTTTTGAAATATAATATCAAAATCTTATAGAGCATAAAGTTAGAAAAATGTTGATATAAATTTCGTATTTTTTTTATATTCATACTAATTATTATTAATTTTTAAAGAAATAATTCATTTTTAGACTAATAAGAAAATAATATTAAATGACACATTCTTATTGGCCAATACATGATATATGGTATTCTCGTAATTTGTTAGAGAAATATGAAGTTAAAATGACCCTTTTTAACTTTAATCAACTTTGCTATATGACATATTCTTGTCGGTAGTCGTCACGTGTATTAGTGATCTCTCCTACACCTAGTTAGCTAAATAAACTCTTTATTTCACTCATTTGTTGAGAGAGTGCAATGCACTCACCATTATCCAGATCTTTGGTGATCGAGAAATTTTGATATATACTATGATTTGACCTCTTTAATTTATTGAGATGGTTCATTTTAAAAAATAACATCTAAAAATATGTATTTGAAAAAATATTTAAATACATGAGTTTGAAATTCGTTTTAAAAAATGTTCTATTTTTAAAATTTTAAATTTAATATAAAATTTTGAAACTCAATTAGTCTTAATTGGTACATTTAAAATTGACAAATAATACATAATTGAAAAGTTCATAATGAGTATTTTCTATACATGTAAAGTTTATCCCATAAAATTTTCATTTTTAGTGTTAATTTAAAAAAATAATATACTACAAGAAAAATATTTTTCTCACATATACACAATCAAAAAATAAGAAACTTTTACAATATGTTGTAAAATTTAGTATTTTATCTCATGCAAAATTTTATAAAAAGGTAACAATGTATGTGATAGAAATAAATTTGTAAACATATTAGCCCAAAATATATACCAAAATTGTATATAAAATAACAAGAAAAGTTTAAACAACAATTTCCATACTCTTTTTTATGTCAATATCAGAAAATCAGTTTAGAAAATTTTTGATACTAATGTAAAATTAAAAGGTTATAATTATAGTTATCCTTAATAACCTCTAGTAGTAGTAAAATGATTACTAGTAAATCAAAATTTTCTTGTAATTTTGGTGATATCATTATACCGAATAATATTTTATTTACAACCCAAGAATCTCATCAATGAAGAATATGTATTTTCTATTTTTCAAAGAGTGAGAAATTGATGAATCTTTGTTTATATTTTGAAAGCATCTAAAAAATACATTTTTATTAATATAAACAATTTACTGCATACTTTTAGTAATGTATATTTGTAGTGAAGAGAGAGTTTAAACTCCCCCTAATTTCCCTTTAATAGATTGGATCAGCCCATCATGGGTGGATTAATTCAGTCCAATAATATTTATGGTTGTAGTACATGTTATTAACATTTTTCCGTTATTCCTTGGTCCTTTAGTAGTGTAGTGCATATAAATTAAGTTGTACATGTGTAGACATTACAAATTTCTAATAAATCGCATTTGAAGGTGGGCAGTAACCTATATCAATAATTGTATTATAACATCATATCTGTGTATTATATAGTTTAATAGAAGTTGGATTCAAGTGTACAATATGTGTAATGCACAAGGGATGCTTCGTGGTTAAAACCCTATTGGGATATAGCATAACTATGACTTCAGCAATGGACACAAAAAGTTTGGTGTTAAGGGAAATCCTTTACAGTTGCACATATTATGGAGCCAATTTAACCGCATACTAACGTTAGACTATTTAATACTATGTTAATAAAATGTAATACCAAATAAAAAATTTGTACAATAAAATAATATATTTCACTACTACTCGTATTCTAATTGTTTTATGTGATTGTTTAAAAGTATAAAATGGGAAGGACGTTAAATTATTCGTCAGCTTTTTCGCAAACCACCTATAGGTGGTTGTCTTATTTAGATGGTATGCTCCGTACAAAGTGTCACAAACTTTCTGACTGCCCCAAACCCAAATCCTGGTGTCTTAAGTCATACATTGCCTCTACTTTCTTTTTTTCATACTATCCATCATGTCTTTCATTTGCGTTTGTGGGAAGGGGAGACTGTGTAGCATGGTGTCCCAGTCGTCCACTAACCTTGGTCGGACCTACTACAAATGTCCAATAGAGGTATGCTTAAGCAGTTTTTCCGATAATCTAAACTTAGTGCCATATTGTTCACAAAATTATAACAAGTCCAATGCAAGTCTCTTGGGTTACTTACAATGGCTACTCATGCCGTTGAAGGGTTGTAATTTCTTTGCATGGGAGGATGAGTTATTCTCTTGTCCGTGTGGGGTCGGCCCATAAAGAGTTCTCACTGCAAGAACTTCACATAATTATGGTAGGAAATTTTTGAGTTGCCCAATCTCAGAATGGACACAAACCTCGTTCATTATGTCAATATTGATTCACGTTATAATGTGCTAATGACCAAGTAGTTTTTCATGTCCATGACATTGCCTCGTGTCGGTGATGAACACATTTGGCGACACCACGCCATATGTGTCGCAGCCAAAAAATGGTGGGGGATGAGGATAATTTGAATGGCTTGACGTTGTGGAAGAGACAAAATTGGGAAAACTCGGAATTCAAAGGCATGAAGGCATCCGACCCAACATGTGACGACATATTGCAACTCCAGACAATTATTGCCTTGGAAGAGCCCGACCATGCAAGATACATGGCAGAATTACAATGACAACTTGTTCCCCTGGCAGTGACCAAACTGAAGAAAACTAGTTCATCCAATACACTATAAGTCGCATTTCGCGCACCCCACGTTATGATTGCTATGTATTTTGCCTTTTCACACGGGATGAATAAAACAATATTTAAGTAGTATAAAATATTACGAAGATTCTATATTATTGTAGCCAACTCCAAAGGTAGCTATTTTTTCACTTGACTCGGTGTACGCTTCCTCAATTATACCACATGGAAACACTTTCCCACTACTTGGGGTGCTTGTTTTGTGGGGTTCAAACGTTCCTTGCTCATGCAGCATTATAGTATTCGTTCAAGATTTCAAGCGCCATTATGATGTCGTATCAACCTGTTCCCCATTATGAGCATTCAATAACTTATCCCATGACGTTACGTGTTAATTTTTCCAGCCATTTTTAGCGTATTGTAGCCGGCACTTCATTAATATTAACTACAACAAAAAGCCCAACATACTTTAGGATATCGGTATTAAATGACCTTTTCTTCAACATATACAAACAATTATCTATGAAATTATTTGAGGTGAAATAATATAAACGTTGTTGTCGCCTGGGAACATAGGAGTGAAATTATTTGAGGTGCAATAGTATAAATGTTGTTGTCGCCTGGGAACATAGGAGTGAAATTATTTGAGGTTCATCTCTAATTATCTCTCTCATTGACTTTTTTCTGTTCTTGCCATTTTAAGGAAAATTTAATTTCTTTTTAATTGGATCGGACAGAAGTTGGAGTTGGATATAATTAGAGATGAACAAGAAGTCAAAGCTTATTGACAAAAAAGTTTTAACTTTGTCGTTCCCATCCAAAAAAAAAAAAGGTGTTAGGGGGGGTGTTATTGTTTGCTTACAATGAGTAACGAAGAAGGGCAGTTTAGCAATTGAATACTAGGATTGAAGTTCATCTTGGATGATAATTCTTATTCCCTCCGGTGAGAGGTGAACTTACTGGCGGCTTTGCCACCAAAGTGTCACAGAGTTAAACTTTATGTGTGCTAACCTGGGCAGCACACTTAGTTGATATTGCGTGAAAAGATGAACTAAGTAAGTCCTGGAGAGTTTGAGAGAATCAGTGGAAAGCGTGTGAGAGACAAATAAGTGAGTTAGAAGTACTGGAGGAAAAGAGAACATAAGGGAGCTTTGCAAGCTAACTTGTATTGAGAGAAAGAATCATGTTGTACAAATGAGAGAGGATGACCTATTTATACATCTCAAAAGAAGGTTTTAGAATAATATATCTTAGATATTGACAAAGAATATTCTAGATATGTATTTAATACGGTTCCTTCCGGAATTCTTTAGACAACTGTAACACACTCAGCAGGAAGTTTCTAGATGAAGACACTTCTGTTCACTTCCGGGACTTTCTTTAGGCAGCAAAGGGGTTGGGCAATGCTAGCAGCCCACAGAGGTTCAATCTTAGCCTAGGTTTGTACCTCAAGGATACTTGAATGGGCCAGATCAAGGTATCTTTGCGACATCCTCATTGCATTCTTAGTCTTATATTGCCGAATGCGATCGGCAAATTGCCAAAGTTGGTCCTCCCATTCCCAACTAGCCTTTTGATCCAACAAATATTTTCATTTCACCAAGTACTCAATGTAGTTAGGAACTCCCCTTCTCTGGATCACTTTATTAATAAGGATGTGTTCCACCTCCTTGTTGAATTCAATGACCATAATCGTTGGTGCACACTTGGACTCACTTCGACTTCAATCCTCTTTATCTTTATGAAAAGGTTTTAGAAGATTTACAAGGAAAACATTATGGATCTTCAGTTTTGGAGGGAGTTGGACTTGGTAGGCAGCCTTTTCTACGCGTTTGACCACAAGAAACGACCTTTTATATTTCCTTACCAAGCCCTTATGGACTTTGCGTAGAGACTTGAATTGGTTGGGCAGCAAGTTCACCATCTTTTCATCCTTTTAGCCGCTTTGTCAAGCAAGCCTTGGTTATTTCCACTTCCTCATGCTACTCTCTTGCAAACTTAAAGGTAGACAGGTTGTTGCCAGTGTAAGGAGAGACAATAGCATTTGGTGTTAGTGGTTGTTGTCCCATGACAATCTTGAATAGGCTTTTGTTTGTGGCTTCGCTCCTATGGAGGTTGTATGAGAATTGGGCAGCATTAAGTAACTTTGCCCAATCTTTTTGGTGAGCACTGACATAGTGCCTCAGATATTGCTCAAGCAAGGCATTCACTCATTTAGTTTGCCTATCGCTTCGAGGATGGAAGCTTTTTGAGAAGTTTAGGTTGGTTTCCAACAACTTGAATAGCTCATGCTAGAATTTTCCCATAAAGCGGGGGTTCTTATCACTAATTATGCTTTTTGGCACACCCTATAACCTTACCACATTCTTGAAGAACAAGCAAAAAGCTTTGTCCACCTTGCAATCAACAAAGGCTGGAATGAAGGTGTCATACTTGCTGAACTAATCAATTACTACTATAATGCTTCTGTATCCTTTGGACTTTGGTAGAGCCACAATGAAGTCCATTGAAATACTTTCCCATGGTTTATCTAGGATGGGTAGTGGCTCAAGCAAACCCGTTGGTTGCTGTTATTTTACTTTGTCTTGCTAGCAAACTAAGTCTACATATAGGCCTCGATGTTCGTATGCATATGCGGCTAGAAGTAATATTGTTGGATAAGAGTGAGGGTTCGTGCCATACCTGGGTGACCAACCCATAGGGAATCGTGAAATTCTTTGAGGATCGCCTTCCACAAATTTCCCCACTTAAGCATGAAGACTCGGTTCTCGACTAATATTAGGACTCTATTATCCACCCAAAATCGACAAGTCTTCCCCTTATTAGCCAATCTCAACAGATTGTTGGTTAGATTGTTTTGCCCTGTACCTTCCTTGATTCGTTCAAGGAAGCTGCTCTTAAATGTATTAATGGAAAGGGCAACTAGCTCTGTCTTCTGGCTCGATGCATCAATAACAACATTCACTTGGCCCAGCTTATACCGTAATGTGTAGTCAAATTATGCTAGGAAGTCTTGCCAACGAGCTTGCTTGGGGCTAAGTTTCTTTTGTGTCTGGAAGTAGCTTATAGTAACGTTGTCAGTCATGATCATGAACTTACTTCCAAGAAGATAGTGTCTCCAAGTGTGCAAGCAATGGATAACGATAGTCATCTCTTTGTCTTGGATGGTGTATCGCCTCTTCGTGTCATTCAACTTGCAACTTTCATAAGCAATGGGGTGTCTATCCCTCGATGGTGATGTCAGATGCATTAGTGTGGACTTCGAAAGGATTTTCGTAGTCCGGTAGCACCACAACAAGTTCCTCGAAGATTGCTTACTTCAATCCCTTAAAGGATGCTTGGCATTCTCTCATCCAATGCCAAGAGTGGTTCTTCTTTAGCAGGTCGATTAGGGGTACTGCTATGGCAAAGTATCTCTTGATGAACCAATGATAATAGTTGACAAGCCCCAAGAAGGATCACAGTTCTGGAACCTTAGAGGTTCCCATTGTTGAATGGCTTATACCTTTGCTAAATTCGTCATGAGCCTACCATCCTTGATTCGATGGCCAAGGAAGTCCACCTCTTGTTTGGCAAATGAGCACTTCTCCTTCTTGACGAACAACTCGTTTTCCTAAAGAACTTGGAAGACTTGCTTGAGGTGCTCAACATGCTCCTCAAGTGTGTGGTTGTACACCATGATGTCATCCAAGTAGACTACCACGAATTTGTTAAGGAATGGATACAGTACCTTGTTCATGAGGGTGAAAAAGGTGGTTGGTGCATTGGTGAGGCCAAAGGGCATGACTAGGAAATTAAAGGCTCCATCGCGTGTTACGCAGGTTGCCTTTGGCTCATCACCTTGTGCAATGCAGACCTGGTAGTAACCCAATCGCAAATCCAACTTAGTGAAGTACCTTGCCTTTCCAAGTTGTTCAAAAAGATCAGTTATCAAGGGTATTGGATATTTGTTCTTGATAGTGACCTTGTTCAAGGCATGGTAGTTGATACACATATACAACGATCTGTCCTTTTTCTTCTGAAAGAGGATTGGGGTACCGAAAGGGGCTTTCAAGGGTTAAATGTAGCCTGAATCAATCAAGATCATGAAGTTGCTTCCTCAGTTTAGTAAGCTCCAAGGGTGTAATGCAATAAGGGGCTATGGCAGGAAGTTTGGCACCAAGTTCTAGCTTGATGTGGTGATCCACATCTTACTTTGGTGGAAGCTTCTTCGGCAGTTTGGAAGGCATGATGTCCTTGAATTTGACAAGGACAACCTGGATGGGCTGCGACAATACGGGAGTTAGTGCTGCTACATCTTCCCTATTGCTTAGCTCCTTTATGGTAGCCATGTAGGCTAAACCTGACTTAAGACTCCGCTTGAATTACAAGGTTGAAATCATCTATGGTTGAGACTTCTCCTTACACTTTAAGGGAACTATTCAGATCTTACGAGTGTTGACGACCACAAGAGAACTTGAGGCAAAAACAAGAAAAGCTAAGGCTTTGCAGAAGAATGCAAAACCTAATACCACTTTGAAGTCATCTATGGGAATAACGGTAAAGTCCAACTTACCCGTCCATTTACCAATCTGAATAGCTACTATATGCATTATGCCTTGTACAGACTTTACTTCCGAGTTTACCGCTTTGATGGTGTCATATCCTTTTGTAAGTTTGAGGCCTAGATGTTTGGCCTCTTGTACGTCCATGAAATTGTGTGTTGCCCCCATATCTAGCATCACACAAGCTACTTTACCCTTAAAGACAATGTCAGTGTACAATAGTTCCTTCTCCTTAGAGATTGCTGGGGAGAAACACTTTGAGAGATTACCCAATTGTTGGATAGATCCCATGTTAGCTTAAGGCTCTTCGTTGGCCTTCTTCGGGTTGAGTACCGCCATCATAGCATTCATTACTTTACGATTAGGGCAATCTCTCACTCAATATGGTCCATCACAAATGAAATAGGGACTAGGGGCATTACCTGAGTTACACTTACCCACAGAGTTCTTTTTATGTTTAGGACGACCACTTGAGGGTTTTTATTGTCCACCATTATTGCGGTCAGAATCCTACTTCTTCTGCACAGTTTTCTCTCGCCCATTTTTGCCAAAGTTTGGCTTCTTGCCTTTGGAGTAGGCAGAGCAGTCGATGAAGGTCTCGACAACGATAATGACAGTATCCAAAGTTTGCACATCACACTTGTCTAGCTCGACTCTCATCAAATCCTTTAAGCCATCTTTAAAGTAAAAGAAAAGCTCCCTGTCGGACATCTCGATTTCAAGTATGAGGGTAGTAAATTCCTTGATGTAGTAGATAATACTACCTGTTTGACATAGGCGATGCAACTTTCCTTTAACTTCATTATCTACATTATGAGGCATAGAGTACCTATATACTTTAACCTTGAATTGCTCGCAGGTATCAATTATGCATAAGACTTTCTCCCTTTCAGAGTGCTTCCTTCTCCACCAGAGTTGGACAACCCCTATGGCCTTGAAGTACTGTTGAAGGCTAAACAAAAAGTTTTCCATGGTAGTGGTATTGTGTGTGCTGTTGTACATGGAAAAATTAGGGACCTTCGAGTCATGCACTATAGTGGTACTAGTAATGACACCTATACTAGTAATGAATGAGTTGTTTTAGTGTAGAGAATCCATCTCCTTATGAAGGTCATGAATCTCTCCTTCAATGAACTTGTGTAGGTTGGATGGACCTTGATTTAGGGAGCATAGTTCTCCCCTAAACGAGTGGTCAAACTCTTCGATCATGACTTTGGTAGCCCGTATGATCTCTGCATTCTTATAGATCAAGTTATCGACTTGATCACTGAGATCGCCCACAACGAAGTTTATATCAATGATGCTCCTTTCCAAGCCACTAATATGAAAGTCCATGGTTTCCTTTGCTGGAGCCTTGGACTTGATACGCTTGGCTAGAGCATGTTGTTCCTCACACTCACAAGCTTATTGTCCCACTTGTTTCTCTTTCACAATGGTCACAACAAATCCTTCTTCACTTGCCATGCTCATTGTCTCAGCAACACCAAACAACCAGGTTGTACCTAAGGTTTGAATTGTTGCTCTAATACCACTTGTCACAGAGTTAGGCTTTGTGTGTATCAACCCGCACGACACTTAGTCGATCTTGCGTGAGAAGATGAGCTAAGTAAGCCTTGGAGAGTTTGAGAGAATTAGTGGAAAATGTATGAGAGACAAGTAAGTGAGTTAGAAGTGTTGGAAGAAGAAAGAGTACAAAAGAGTTTTGCAAGTGAGCTTATATTGAGAGAAAGAATCATGTTGTACAAATGAGAGGGGGTGACCTATTTTTACATCTTAAAAAAAGGTCCTATAATGGTATATCCTAGATATTTACAAAGAATATTCTAGATATGCATTTAATACGGTCCTTTCTAGAATTCTCTAGGCAATTGTAACACACTCTATAAGAAGTCTCTAGATGAAGACACTTCTATATGCTTTTAGGACCTTCCGTAGGTAGCAAAGGGGCTCAATAATATTGATGACCCACAAAGATTTAATCTTAACCTAAGTTTGCACCTTAAGGATACTTGAATGGGTTGAATCAAGGTATCCTTGTAACAAAAAACTAGCATTTATGTCCTTACACAATATCTCGTTAGCATACTCTCCTTCTGTCAATTTCTGTTCAATCTATTGCTCATCATCTTAACCCTAAAGCAAATGAGTGTCCCTCCTTTTACCATTTAAGTCACCAAAATTTTCATCTATAACTAAAATGTGTATTCCTTAATGCTACCCAACTACCCAAACCCCCACTATTGGAACGAAAACGTGCCCTTCATAACACCTCCTAACCACCCCTCTAGTTGCCCCTTAACACCTCCTAATCACCCTCTTGGTTGCCCCCATCTTTGGATCTTTCTAATAACTCAACCTTTACTCCTTTGAACGACCCCCTACCTACCCTCATAGCTTTTATTCAAAATCAATGTGCTTTTGACATGGAGCATGATAAAGGTATAAATTAACTCATTGCAAAAACAAATGATTTGAGCTAGTAGGAATGCACAATTGAACCTGATTCTAACTTAGGGTAGGCCTAGAAAGTCACAAAGTCTTTATGAGTGTGGAGAATAGTGTCAGACAAACCCTTTACCTTGACTATGGTATCTTTGATTTGGAAAAAAGTTTGGAATCTCTTTAAGGAATTCCAGATACAAACTTGGCAAACCAACCATTTAATTTTTTCTTTTATCAAGGAAGCCGAGCAACGGAGGGTCTTGAATGGCATATTATAGCATGTGTCCCACCTAACTATTAATTATTAAGAAATGACCCTCTGATTTAACTCTGTCAAATGTTGATTTCTCTATTTCACCATTATAGATTCGAGTCCTTCGTTTACCCCTTGAACAAATGACTAGGGAGAATTGAAAAGAAGATTGGAAGTATGCTCCCTGACTTGCTCAAAGTTGATTTCACTTTTGATAGTGCATTAGGGTGGAATAGTTAAATATGATTACTGGTTAAGGCAAAGGTATACTAGCCCTTATGGATAGGTTTCCAAAATAAGAGAGCTGCAAGTAGCGTGACTTGGGTGAGTTTCCAATATGAAAAACTTCTAGAAAGCTCTTTTACCTGTGGAATCTTAGGGCATACGAAGAAGAGACACCACCATCAGGAGGCAAATAATAGGAATATTAATGAAGAGTCGATGAATTGATATGGACCCTAGATGCAAGTAGAGCCAATAAGAGTAAAGACCTCCCATTTTGTTGGAAGACTTATGTTAGAAAATAGAGGGGAAGGCTATCATGGGAGGGAGAAAGCTAATGTCACGGGCCTATGGATTTATTACATCCTACCCGTGTGACCTTAACAATACTTTCCAAGCAGCTTTCTCACACTTAAATCACAAGAACCTTTTTTGGAGATTAATTTTATAAGTATATTCCACTTGAAAATTGGGTATGTACAAATGAGGGGCAGAAAGTCCCCTTTTATACAAGTATTAGACAAGCTACAATATTACATCCCTTCAACTCCCTATCTACATACATTTACTAGCATTTATTACATGACTAGTTCCAATGTATTGCCCTTCCCTAAGAGTCTTCCATATTCATAGTATTGTCCTTCTCTAGGAGGTGTCTATATTCAATGTATTGTCCATCACTTGGTGCAAAGGACCGTGACATTCTCCCCCACCTAATCAGGTGATGCCCTCATCACTTCTTCAGCGTGGTAGGTGTCAATCTCCTTCTTGAACTGCCAAAGAGCTTTAATAGGTTCATAACTAGCTTCATTTTCTAGAAGACCCTTCCATTAGATAAAGCACCTCGACACACAATACCGCTTTCATATGACCCGATCTGCCATTATGGATTCGACTTCTCAATCATATGAAGTTTTTACCCTAAGTGGTGCTCGCTGTGACTCCCCTCGATCTGAATCTCCCTCATCTACATGGTAAGGTTTAAGCATACTTATATGGAAAATTGGATGTACCTTTAATTTTGGTGGCAACTCCAGCTTGTATGCAACCTTCCTGACCTATTGTACCAATCGAAATGGCCTTTCATAACGACAAATCAGCCCCTTGTGCACATCCTTGTACCAAAGAATGACATATAGTTGGGCTAACACCAAGTCCCCGACTTGGAACTCCATATGTCGTCGTTTTTTGTCGGCCCACTTCTTCATGCGTTTGAAGGCATTATGTAGACACGCCCTTGCCAAGTCTGCTTGTTCTTACCAATCCTTGGCAAACTTATATGCAAGTGGGCTATTCCTTTGATAGCCCGATGCAACCGCACTTAGAGTTTGTAGTTATTGGCCATTCATGATCTCGAATGGATTCTAATCGGTAGACTTACTTTGCTGTAAGTTATAGGAGAATTGGGCTACGTCAGTCAACTTTTCCCAATTTGTTTGTGTTTTGCTCATGTAGTACCAAAGATAAATCTCCAAGAATGCATTAACCCACTCGGTTTGACCGTTAGTTTGGAGGTGTAAGCTTGTAGAGAGATTCAACTCCGACCCCAGCAGCTTGAACAATTCAGACCAAAAACGCCTTGTGAATCAAGGGTCGCAATCACTCACGATCATTTGTGGGACTCCCCAATACTTGACCACGTGCTTCATGAATAACTTGGCTGCCTCCTCAACTAGGCAATCCTTTGTTGCTAGTACAAATGTTGCATACTTAAAGAATCTATCCACCATGACCATAAGAGTTTGACATCCTTTAGACTTAGGCAGGTTTACTATGAAGTCCATGTAAACACTCTTCCATGGACAAGTTGGGATAGGACGTGACTCTAGTAGTCTAGTAGGTGAACGTTGTTCAAGTTTGTCTTGTTGGCAAACAAGATAGGTCTTTGCATAGGCTTTAACGTCATCTCGCATTTAAGGCCAATAGTATTGATCTTTGACAAGGGCTAAGGTGTAGTGGATCCCTGGATGACTCGCCTATTTCAAATCATGACACTTACGCAACACTTTTTTCCTTAACTTTTCATGGAGTGACACATATAGTCGTTGCCCTTTTATGTATAAAAGATAGTCCTTACACCAAAGCCATTGGGTTTTGCCCTCTTGCACATATCCAATGAGGGTTTGAGCCTTCTGATCATGTGGTCAAACCATGGACAGCTCACTGTATTTGCTAGCCCCATCTTTTGGTTAAGAGTATCAGTTATGAAATTAACCTTCCCTGGCTTGTACTCTATCACATAGTCAAATTTTGCTAGAAAATCTTGTCACCGAGCTTGCTTTGGACTTAGTTTCCTCTGGGTCTGAAAATAACTCATGGCCACATTGTTCGTCCTTACAATGAATTTAAACCCCAAGAGATAATGTCTCTACGTCTGTAGGCAATGGACCACTACAGTCATCTCTTTCTCTTGAACAGTATACCGTCACTCGATATCGTTCAACTTTCGCGACTTATATACCACTGGATGTCCTTCCTATATAAGAACACCACCAATAGCAAAATTCAATGCATTAATCTCTAATTCAAAAGGCTTGGTATGATCGGGTAACACCAGCACTGACTCTTCAGTCATAGCTTGCTTTAACCGATCAAACGCCTTTTGGCATCGATTTATCCATTCCTACGATTTCTCCTTCTTTAGCATATCCATGAGAACATGGTGATGTTTG
The DNA here is from genome assembly GCA_020141445.1 of Bruguiera sexangula. Classification (NCBI taxonomy): domain Eukaryota; kingdom Viridiplantae; phylum Streptophyta; class Magnoliopsida; order Malpighiales; family Rhizophoraceae; genus Bruguiera; species Bruguiera sexangula. The sequence continues at coordinate 2,991,572 of JAHLGP010020637.1, forward strand.
AGTAGTTCCAAACGAAACGCTAATAGTAGTTGGTGAGATCAAAAAATGATCTCAACTCCATCACTTTCATTGGTGGCTCCCATTCAACGATGGCTCGTATCTTTGCTGCCTCCATATGTACTTGTCCTCTCCTGACAATATGCCCCAAAAATGGCACTTCCTTTTGGGCAGAGGCACATTTCTCACACTTGATGTATAAGTCATTCTCGCGCAAGACTTGAAAAACTCGTCTAAGGTGCTCGATGTGCTCCTCGAGCGTCCGGCTGCACAACACAATATTATCAAGGTAAACCACTATAAACCGATCTAGGAACGAGTGCAATACCTTATTCATAAGAGTGTAGAATGTGGCTAGAGCATTGGTTAGGCCGAATGGCAGGATAAGGAACGCATATGAACCATAATGTGTCACACATGTTGTCTTCGACTCATCCCCTTTGGCAATTTGAACTTGATAGTCACTTGACCAGAGATCAAACTTGGTAAACCAACATGCTCCTCCAAACTGATCGAAGAGATCCGTAATGAGTGGAATCGGGTAATTGTTCTTGATGGTTAATTTGTTCAATACTTGGTAATTTATGCACATACGGAGTGACCCATCATGCTTCTTCTGGAATAGGATAGGTGCACCAAATGGAGTCTTAGATGACCGAATGTACCCTGCATTAAGCAGCTCCTTTAGCTGTTTTCTCAATTCTTCCAATTTAGGGAGTGCCATGCAATATGGCGCCATGGCGAGCAGTCGAGCGTCAGGCACTAGCTCGATTTGATGATCTACTTCTCTACGAGGTGAAAGCTTTTTGGGCAACTTAGGACCCATCACGTCCTTAAATGAATCGAGGACCTGAATTTTTTTTTGTCGAGACTTTGCTTTCTTTGCTCTTGCTATCCTTGGTTTTCAAGGTTGCTAGGATGGTCATCTCACCCTTTTTCGCTCCTTTGTTGAGTTGTATTGCTGAAATTATCTTTTGATCATGGTTGAACTTACGATGAACCGGAATCACGCACTGACACCGTTTGTCCAACACATAGAGGCACTCAGCAAAGGGTAATATAACCACATGGATCTTGTCCAGAAATTTCAACCCAATGACAAAGTCACAATCATCAAGAGGAATTACCTTAAGGGTCTCATGGCTTCTTTATTGCCCAATCTGCAGCTCCACATCCCTAACAACCCTAATGGTAAAGACTTCTTGGGAGTTGACAGTCTTAAGCCACCTGACTCCTTTCTCAACCCAAAGATTAAGTTTCTTGATAGCTTTTTCCAATATGAAAAGATTGAATGCCCTAGTATCCATGAGCGTACTTATCGTGGTTTCTTCAATCTTCACATCTGCAAACATTAGTCCGTTTTGCTCCTTCACTTTCTTGGACTTGATTGAGCTAAGAATTCGTATTGAACCTAATTGTACCTCCTTTTTTTGACTCATCTTCTTTGTAGAGGGCAGCCAACTTAGCCTTGTTCAAACAATCTCGCATCATATGTGGACCATTACAAAAGTAACACTTGTAAGTACATACCTTCCTATGATCTCCACTGTTGGATTCTGCATGAACCTTTGAAGGGCCAGCCAACGGTTTACCTCTATTCGGGCGATTGAATCTGCCCTAGTCTCTCCCACCATTGGCCTTATCCTTTGGATAGGAGTTTGATTGGGAGGTAGAAGGTATCCTATACTTTACGAGAGATTTAACCACTATAATGACCGTTATAAGGTCTCCTATTTAGAACTGCTTTAACTCCTGTTTGGTCCACGACTTAAGACCACTCATAAACTGGTGGTACACCTCTGTCTCATTCATTGAAGGGATTTGGAGTAGCAACTCCGAAAATTGCTTCACATAATCGCGTACTGCACCCTTCTGCCCAAGGCGCTTTAACTCGTTGTGAACTTCTTCCTTTGCATATGCAGGATAATAGTTCTGTCGAAACTCCTCAACAAACCTATCCCAGGTCGTGATAGGATTTTCACACCTATTGTCTGACTGACGACGCTACCAATACAAAACATTATCAGCTAAGTACATAGATGTAGTATTTACTCGTAATTGGCTGTCGTTGATCCTCATGACTTAGAAGTATTGTTCCATATACCATAGGAAGTTGTCCATATCCTTGGCCACCTGAGAACCCCTGAACTCTTTTGGCTTGGGTGTGTCTGTATGTGGTCCTTGCAGAGTGATCACCCCATTCACACGTGTTGCCTCCGATTCTACTAGCTTTCCCTTGAGCTCCACAATCTCCCTGCACATGACTGCTATCATGGTCTCTAAGGACTCATCCCGCTAATAGAGTTTTGCCCTTAAAGTCCCCATCAACTCTCCTCGAAGTTCTCCTATGCCAACTTTGAGCTCTTGCATCTCGATCACAAGCTCCTCCCTTTTAGCATATACACCTTCAATGTACTGGGTCAGGTCATCAAGTGAACCTTGGATATCAATGACGAATGATTCAATCTTTGTCATATGATGTGCTAGGTCCCTTTCTGGATCCCTCAAACTTAAAACAACACAATTTTTCTTTCCCTTAGTAGTACCTCTATCGACCTTCCTCCCACGATCATTACAGTTATCACTCATGATGAGTGCTTCATCAGAATGTGGTTTTGTCATAACGCTTGGAATGAATAAGCTCTGATACCAACTATTACAGGCCTATGGATTTATTGCATCTTACTCATGCGGCCTTGAGAATACTTCCCAAGTAACTTTCTCACACTCAACTTACAAGAACCTTTTTTGGAGATTAACTTTAGAAGTATATTCCACTTGAAAATTGAGTGTACAAATGAGGGGTAAAAAGTCCCCTTTCAAGGTACAACTATTTGTTCCCTTCTTGATCTAATGGTGGATATTACATCTCTTTAACTTCCTATCTACATATATTTATTAGTATTTATTATATAGTTAGTTCCAATATATTGCCCTTTCTTAAGAGCCTTCCACATTTATAGTATTGTCTTTCTATAGAAGGTGTTTACATTCAACATATTACTTGTCCTTAGGTGCAAAGGACTGTGACACTAAGCTATAGGAACAATTGGAGGCAATTGATAGTCGCGCACTTGAAAAGTTTGAAAAGGCACTATCTCTTATGGAAGTCAATTGCATTGATTGCAGTATACTTCCAATTACCCCTCTACCGCAATCACATAGGTTAAGAAAAGTCTATAATGTCGTGCATTTCAAGGAGAGTCTTTCCTATTGTTGCCTGAACATAGCAAATTCTCAGGCATTCCAAACGCTGACATACCAATATGTTCTTTGATTATGGAAAAGAATGGCAAGCTTGAGACTCTAAAAACGCAACTGTCACCATCAGTTGAGGTATCCCTTTGCCCTATGACTTTTGAGCCTAGGCCATTGAACATCGCCTTCCCACCTACCCACACGAAAAGCCCATAGCCCCTCTCTCAAAGGACCCAACCCAGATATCCCCTTCACAAGAACCTTATTTCAACACCTAGCCGACCACAAGTAACAACACCCATTGCACCCTTTGAGTTGAGTGCTATACGCCAAACTGGACCTAAGATAAAAATCCCTGCTAGAAATACGCACTCTGGACCTGCAATCTTAAATAGAGGCCAAGATCTAGTTCCCCTTACAATTCCTACGTTTCCTTCTTCAGGTCTTTTTGTCCCGAGTAAAAGCTCTTGACTTGCAGTCCCCTGAAGTTGAGCAACTTGTTGCTTTGTCTGAGCAATTACTGGAAGGTGTAAGTGAATTTCTCTCTAATGATACGACGGTGGTGGCTAGCCTACGTCCACCTGAGTGCCAATGATCCTAGTAGTTTGGAACTGTTAAGGGCTAGGACAACCCTTGATAATTAGAGCTCTTCAGGAGCTTATCCAAAACCACCGCCCAGACATTATCTTCTTAATTGAGATTAAGAAGAGGAGTTATGTGGATAAAATTGGAAGTGTATGAGATACTCTAGGGCAGAATTTGTGGAGCTTCAAGGTAGAGTGGAGGGTTTAGCATTATGGTAGACGAAGGATTTTGATATCCACATTATCAGGAAAACAAAGCACTGCTTTCATGTGGAGTGTGGTTGTCTAGATTTCCAACAAAAATGGTTTCTTCTTATGTGTAAGGAGATCCATACAAGGAAAATGGATGTAAGGTTTGTGAGGAGCTCATAGACCTCAAACCACAAAGAGGAGCACCGTGGATATGCTCGGGTGACTTTAATGTCATAATTTCAAGCTAGAAGAAAAAAAGGACAAAAGGTCGGTCAATAAGTGCCAAAAAGAGTTGTTTATGAGGTTCCTTGTAGATTGTAACTTGGTGGATCTAGAGTTCAAAGGTCATCCTTGTACTTGGACAAATAAACGGAGGGGGCAAGGGATGTTGAGAATTTTTCAAAAAAATAAACTATACTCCTCGTCTTTAGCAGTTGGCAAAATGAATGCAAGGGACATGTTAGGAAGACAAACAGACAAATAACAGTGGAACTCCTCATCTTCAGCACTGGGCAGAATGAATGCAAGGTGAGACTCCTCATCTTTAGTAATGGGCGGAATGAATGCAAGAAACATCTGTTGAGAAGACAAAAGGACATTGTTTATTTAAAATTTATTAAGTGTAGTTTTTTTCAGCAAATTTGTTTTCTTCCTCCCATTGCCATCAACAACGGATTGTTGAAGAAAGATTGGACAGAACGGTAGCAAATGTGGAGTGCCATGATATGTGTCCAAGGGCTATTCTTTTCCATGAACATCGGATTGGATCCGATCACAGACCCATTCTTCACAATTCTAATGTAGTGTTTACAAGGTACAAAAACACCTTCAAATTTGAGTCCAAATGTGCTAAATTTTCAGATTGTGCGGCTGTCACTCAAAAGGCCTAGCACACCACCGCACCAGGGTCAATGAGTTTTTGACTTGCAATAAAATTAAAGACATGAGTATAGCCCTGTGACGATGGAGTTCTCATAAGGTAGGCAAAGCGAAGGAGAAGATCATAAGGCTTAAAAGGGAAATAGAAGAAGCTCAAGGGGACACAGATTCTGCGAAGTCCAATATAAAAGAGAATAAGCTTATTGAGGAGTTGAACGAGGCATGGGCTCATGAGGAAATGCACTGGCAGCAAAGATCCTGGGTTCAATGGATGATGCATGATGATCAAAACACTAGATTCGTTCATGCGACTACTATCCAACGTAGGCAAAAAAATAAAATTATCAAGCTGAAGACAAAGGGGGTAGGTGGATTGAAAAAGAACAGGAACTTGTTAGGATGATCAAAAGTTTTGTTAGGGAATTATATGAATCAAGTCAGATTAGTGGCCTAAAAGGGATGTTGGATGTCATACCTCAGCTAGTCACGCCATAAATCAACGAGGGATTAATGACAGAGGTCTCAGCGGCTAAAGTCTCTCAAGCAATTTTCGAAATGGGTTCTCTTAAAGCTCCCGAATCCGATGGATTTCCGGACTTGTTTTTCCAAAACCATTGGGCTATAGTGGGGTCGGATGTAGTCAATATGGTGAGATCCTTCTTTCTATGGGATTTCTATTGAAAGAGCTGAACTGGACATCGATAGTGCTTCTACCAAAGTCTAGCAGCCCAGAAAAGATTAATGGCTATTGACCCATCAGTCTATGCAATTTCTCTAATAAGGTCATGTTAAAAATAATGGTAAATAGACTTAAGCCTTGGCTTTTAACAATTGTGTCCCCATATCAGAATGCCTTTGTTCCGGACAGGTTCATCTAGGATAACATTATAATCGCACATGAATGATTTCATGGCCTTAAGCGGAAGAAGGGTATAGTGGGTTGCATAGTAGTTAAGCTAGATACGCATAAGGCTTAAGATAGAGTTGAGTGGGACTTTTTGCAAAAAGTTTGGAGAAGCTGGGATTTTGCAATTGGTGGGTTTTTAGAGTGATGTAGTGCGTCAAGACTCTGTCATATCAAATAATCATCAATGGCCAACCAATAGATTTTTTTCAACCATCCAAAGGCTTGAGATCAGGTGATCCCATGTCACACCATATGTTTTTATTCTTGTATTTGATGTTTTGTCCAGAGTGTTGGAGAAAGCCACCTTGGACAAGCGCCTTACAAGGTATTAAATTACGCCTTCATGCTTTGGTGGTCTCACATATATTCTTTGCTGATGATATACTATTGTTTGGTAAAGCCATACTAGAAGAGGCCTCAACAATGATGGAGCTAGTTTAACAAGAACACGCAAATTGAGATCCAAAATCAGATCCTTGGGCACCTTAACGTCTAGAAGTTAGCTAGAGGGGATGGATATTTGGGACTGCCATCGAGCATAGGTAGATCTAAGACAAAAGCACTGAATTTTATCAATGAAAGAGTGGACTGTAAATTACAATCTTGGAAGCAGCAGCTTTTGTCTCTTGCGGGACGAGAAGTGCTAATCATACCCGTGGTCACGCCAATACCAACTTATGCGATGATGGTTTTTAAATTACCCCTGAAGGTGTGTCGGCGCATTAATCAAAAAATCGCAAAATTTTGGCGGGGCAATGTGCAGATGAACATTCCTTTCGTTGGGAAAGTTGGAAGACCCTTACAAAACCTAAAGACCAAGGAGGTGTGGGCTTTAAAGACTTGCAAGCTTTTAATATGGCGTTATTAGTGAAACAATGTTAGCGGCTACTAAAGAATCAAGACGCTTTACGGACAAGAGTGTTGCAAGGCATATATTTTCCTTCTGCCAATTTCCTTCTTGCACAAAAAGGGCGTAAAAGCTGTTAAAGCTGGAATAGTTTGTTGCAAGGCAAAGAGCTATTAGCCAAGGGTCTAAGGTGGGAAATAGGAGGTGGAAAACAAGTGGCTATATGGGAAGAGCCTCGGGTTCCATAGCTGCCAGGCTTCAAAATACAATCTCCTAGAACCCCTGATGCGGCGGAAGTTGTAGTAGGGGATTTGATTCATGTAAATTTGCCGGAGTGGAATATAGACATGTTACAAGCCCTCTTTAGTGAAGAGGAGGTGGCTGAGGTCGAGAGAATTCAAATGGGGTATGCTGCTGGAAAAGACAAGCTTATATGGCACTTTGATCACTCTGGAATATACTCAGAAGAGGCTATTATTGTGCTATTATTGTGCTATTATAGACATTCATTGCACCATTCCAAGGCTTACCAAGAGAGTACTAATGGACCCTTTCACATGGAAGAAGTTGTGGACCCTGCTTATCATCCAAAAATAAAGCATATCCTATAGAGAGCATTAAGGGACTCCCTTCCAACTCAAACTAATTTATGTTCAAGCAGGCAATAGAGGATGCTTCATGCCTAATTTGTGGAGACCAGCTGGAAATAGTTGTACATTCTCTATTAGGCTGCACACATGCTCGAGCTATATGGTTTGCCAGCGAATTGAGCTACCAGTTGTGTCTCAGTAATCTGGAATCATTTAAGAACTGGTGGCAAGCAATGGCAAAGGATTTTGAAGACAGGGGAATACATGAGATACTGAACATATTGGCGATCCTCTGCTGGAACATATGGAAGACCAGATGTGCTTTTACCATGGAACAACAAAAGGTTCTCCCTCTTACAACACTAAGGAATGCCAGTAAGGATTGTGAGGATGTTAAATTGCTCATACTCACAGTTCTAGGAAGGATAGTCTCACCCAAACCTTCTGCCATAATCTCACATCTTTGGGAACGCCCAATAGAGTGGGCTGTGAAAATCAACTGTGACACTGCTTTTGATGTCAAAGGAAACTGTGCAGGAATTACATGATGTGTAGGAATAGCCAAGGAGGGACCCTCAAGAGAAGGGTTAATACTTTATTAATATGATTGTAGTACTTAATAGACTTGGGTTAAATAATAATTTTCACTCCTAAATAGGAGTTTGTCCTACATAAATATTTGCTATAAAAGTAAAAATTTTTTAAATTAGAATTTGTATTAAATAAGAGTTTATCTTAAATAAAAATTTGTCCTAAATATAAATTTATATCTCTTTTAAAGTTGCTATCTTATCTTATAAATATGTCCCTCCTTATAAGCTCTACAATCATAAAATTTTAGAAAAATAAAAAGCAAAAATTTTCTCCTTTGGTTCTTTCAAAAAGTAAAGAACTTGTCAAAAAATAACTCTTTTTATGACATTCAAGCCAATTTATCACTCCTAATTCTCTTCCTTGTTGGAGTGTGTCATTCATATTCTTCTTAATACCTTAGGTTCTTATTCTTTTGAATATTGAGTTTAGGGTTTATGTGATTGAAATTTAATTTAGTTTTCTTGGGTTTTATTTGATTCCTCAAGTGTATTAGGTCCTTAAATCATGTCTTTTGGGGTTTGCATCATTATCATTTGGTATCAAAATCCAGCTCTAAATAAGGTTTGATTAATTAATTCTTCAATTTACTACCTTGTAATTTATTTATTTTTATTTAGTTTGTCTATAAAGTACATTCTCATTTAAATACGTTAATTTGTCCATTTGCAATCTTTCTTACTTTGCACTTTTGTTTAAACACATAAATATCATAACATGTTAATTTCAATTCCTTTTGTTTTCTTTAAGTATTCTACTATTATTTGATGTTTAGCGAAAAAAAAAAGTATCAAATTTAAGTTATTCATAGAAGTTAAACAGTTTAGTCAAATTAACTACAATAATAATATAGTTTTCTTACTTAATTCTAAATCTATCATATATTTTCTTGTTATCTCATCTAAGTTGGCCTCTAGGTTTAACTCCCTATCTTGATTTATGTGAGTTTTCATTAAATTCATTTGCCTTAATGTCCTTTTTTTCGTTTTTTTGACTCCTTGTTATCCAATTAGTTTAATTATACTTCGTTTACCTTATTTTGTTCAAAATCAATCCTCTTAATTTAACTTATTTAATTCTTTAAAAAGTTAAAAGGGGAAATTTGAGTAATAAAAGGTAAGAGTGCAAGTCTATATTAAGAAAAAGCAATAAAAAGTGTAAAACACAAGGGAGTGTGACACCTTTTTTTGAGTGAAACATGTGAAGGAGTATTTTGTGAGGTATCTTAATCATTTTTTGCAAAAGTAATACTACGATTTCTAATTACAAAGATGTAGCTTAGGAGGGAGTTAGTGATGTGCCCTTTATGATTAAAACTATACAACAATTTGAGTGCATGAATACTAGATCTGATGATATGAGGGAGAGAATGAAGGAGTAAGCTAATACAATAGTAGAGTTGCAAAGAAGGCATGAGGACTATGAGGTTCCTAATGCAAGAAGGAAAGTGAGATGAGTCTATAACTATGAAAATGATGTAAAAGATGGTGAATTTGATAATTGAGCTATTGTGGTTAGAATTGCCAATAATAGAAAGGATTCAAGAGATTTTAGGAGGTGAGACACCTATGACCATGATTTGGGTAGCATTAAAATGACATTTCCTTTATGCCAAGGTAAGAATGATCCTTATGTGTACTTATAATGGGAGAAGAAAGTTGAATTATTTTTTGACTATCATAACTACTCCAAAGAGAAAAAGGTAAAGTTTACTGCTGTTGAATTTACCGATTATTTTATTATTTGGTAAGATTAATTTGTTTTGACTAGGAGAAGAAATCATGAGAGTCCTATTGATACATGAGAGGAGATAAAGACTATCATAAGGAAGAGGTTCGCCCTAATCATTATTATAGGAATTTGTACTAAGGTTGTAAAAGTTCATTTAGGGCTACCACAAAGAGATAAAGATTGCTATAATTAGGGAAAATGCAAAAGAAGATAAAGAGGCAACAATGGCTCAATTTTTGCAAGGCTAAATAGAGACATAGCTAATATAGTTGAGTTGCAACACTATGTAGAATTATAAGACATGGTGCACATGACAATGAAAGTTGAAAAATAACTTAAACAAAAGGGTTTTATATGGTTATGGTAGAATTTAGGTTATACTTCACCTTATAAGTCAAAATGGAGTAATAAGGACGAGAAGGGCTGATTAAAAGTCTAAAGTCGAGTTATCCAAGAGCAAGAATATTAGTTCTAGCAAAGAGGTAGGCAATTTTGATCCCTAACCAATTATAAATAAAGATGTTAAATGCCTTAAGTGTTTAGGAAGGGGTCACATTGCATCTTAATGTCCAAATAAGCATGCTTCTTGAGAGGTAATGGTGATGTTGAGATTGCCAGTTAGTTAAATAATGATTTTGTGCCATTGTTGGAGGGTGAAAGTGATGAAGATGAGTATTTTGGTTAATGGAGCTCCTTTTGTCATAAGGCAAACATTAAATGTGTAAGTGAAGGAAGAGAATAAGGTGCAACAAGATAACATCTTTCATATAAGATATCTTATCAAAGGTAAGGTATATAGTATAATTATTGATGTTGAGTGTTGCACTAATGTAGACAATTATGGTTGAAAAGCTGAATTTACTTACTATAAAGCATCTTAGGCCATATAAACTTCAATGGTTGAATGAGAGTGGTGAAGTTAAGGTAAATAAGTAAGTGCTCGTGTCATTTTCTATCAGAAGGTACCATGATGAAGTTTTATGTGATGTTATACCTATATATGCTAGTCATATTCTATTAGAAAGGTCCCATCCTAGGCTATACAAACGAGTTATGTATAATATCTCAAAGAACCAATATTCCTTTATAATGAATTAAAAACCTGTCACACTTGTACCATTAATACCTTAATAAACTTATAAGGATTAATTGAGGATTAAAAATGAGAATGAATAGAAAAGAGAGGGATAATTGAAACATAACAAATAGGAGAAAAAGTGAGGACACAAAAGAGAGAGAGAAGAGAAAAAAAAAAAAGTTTCTATGCAAAAGAAAGTGATGTTAAATAAGCATTTTATGACAAACAACCTATAATTGTACTTTTGTACAAAGAGATTTATTTTAACACTAATAAGTTTAACCTATCTTTACCTAATATTGTTATTTCTCTTCTGCAGAAATTTGAAGATTTATTCCCTAAGAATGTTCCAAGTGAATTACTACCTAAGAGAGAAAATGAGTATCAAATTGATTTTATCCTTAGTGTATCCATTCCAAACTGACCAACATATAAGAGTAATTTAAGGAGACAAAGGAAATTCAATGGTAAGTTGAGGAACTTGTATCAAAAGGGTATATGAGAGAAAGCATGAGTCCCTGTATAGTTCCTGTTCTACTTATACTTAAGAAGGATGAGACTTAGGGGATGTGTGTTGACTATTGAGCAATCAATAAAATCACTGTAAAGTATCATCACCCCAAACCTAAGTTAAATGACATGTTAGATGAATTGTGTGGTTCATGAATCTTTTCTAAAATTGATTTGAAAGGTGGATATCACTAGATTAGGATGAGAGAGAAAGATGAGTAGGAAATAGCTTTCAGAACTAAGTATGGTTTGTATGAATGACTTGTTATGCCATTTGGTCTCACTAATGTACCTCACTTTAATGTTATTGATGAATCATGTTTCATGTACATTCATTGGTAAATTTATAATTATGTATTTTAAGGGTATTTTGGTTTATAGTAAAAACTTAGAAGAACATTTTGATCATTTATGTTATATTTTAATTGTTTTATGTTTTGAGAAATGGTTTGCTAATTTCAAGAAATGTTCTTTTTATACTAACCAAATCATATTTCTTAGCTATGTTATAAGTGCTAGAGGTCTTGAGGTTGACAAGAAAAAGGTTAAGGCAATTTGTAATTGGCTTATACTTAAGTTAGTTAGTGATGCACATAGCTTTCATGATTTAGCTAGTTTCTATAGACACTTTGTTAAGGACTTTAGCACCATTGTTGATCCACTAACTGAAGTTATTAAAAAGAACATGAGTTTTAAGTGGAGTAGTGATCAAGACAAAGCTTTTAGTTAGATTAAGGAAAAATTAAGTTTTACACTTTTACTTATATTACTTGACTTTACAAAAACTTTCAAGATTGAGTGTAATACTTTAAGTATTGGCATTGAAGCTATTTTGATGTAGGAAAGACATTTAATTGCCTACTTTAGTGAAAAGCTAAGTGGAGCAAACCTTAATTATCCTACTTATGATAAAAAAATGTATGCATTGGTATGGACTTTGGAGACATGACAACACTACCTTTGGCCCATGGAATTTGTCATCTATATTGACCAGGAATTCTTAAAGCACTTGAAAGGACAAGGAAAGTTAAACGAAAGACATGCCAAGTGAATCAAATTCATTGAACCTTTCCCTATGTTATTAAATTTAAACAAGGTAAGGAAAATGTGGTAACTGATGTATTATCTTGTAGTTATACCTTTAGCTCTACACTTACTGCAAAATTATTAAGATTTGAATATATTAAAGTTTTATATGTGAAAGATCCTAACTTTGCTAATGTGTATAGAGTATGTGAGAAGTCAACTTTTGAGAAATTTTATAAGTATAAGGGTTTTTTATTTAGGGAAAAATCCTTTATGCGTGTCTATGAGTTTTTTGATGGAGTTAGTTGTGAGAAAAGCTCATAGGGTGGCCTATTGGGCTATTTTTGGAGTTAGGAAAACCTTAGATATCTTAGCTGGACATTTCTTTTAGCCACATATGAAACAAGATGTTAAGAAGGTATGTAAGAAATGCGAAACATGCAAACAGGCAAAATTTAGAGTTTTACCTTATAACTTCTACACTCCTTCACCCATACCTAGTCATTCTTGGGTTGATTTATTTATGAACTTTATACAAGGAATGCCGCAATCAAAAAGGGGTAAGGATTTTGTATTTGTTGTAGTTAATAGATTTTCAAAGATAACACATTTTATCCCATATAATAAAACTGACGATACAAACAATGTGACTGAATTATCTTTAAGGAAGTAGTAAGGTTACATGGCATGCCTTAGAGTATTGTTTTAGATCAAGATACAAAGTTCTTAACTACTTTTGGAAGACTTTATGGGGTAAGTTATGTACTAAGCTATTCTTTTCAACTACTTGTCATCCACAAACTAATGGGCAAACTAAGGTGATTAATTAAACTCTTTCTACTTTGTTACATGCTAGTATTCAAATTAATTTGAAAACATGGGAAGATTGTTTACTATATGTCAAGTTTGCATATAATAATAATGTTCATTCTACTACTAGTTACTTTCCATTTGAAATTGTATGTGATTTTAATCCTTTACCTCCTTTAGATTTGGTGCCTATACATGTCGATGAGTATGCTAGCTTAGATGGTGAATGCAAGGTTGACATGGTGAAAAAATTGCATGAGAAGGTGCAACAATATACTATAAAATAAACTGAGCAATATACATCCTATATCAACAAAGGTTGACATGTTGATGAGTATGTTAGCTTAGATGGTGAATGCAAGGTTGACATGGTGAAAAGATTACATGAGAAGGTGCAATAATATATTATAAAACAAATTAAGGTGCAATAATGTATGCATCTCATGTCAACAAAAAGCAAAAGAAAATGGTTTTTGAATCTATTGATTGAGTTTGAGTGCATATACGTAAGGAACGGTTCTTAACTCAAACGCATTAAAAGTTATAACCTAGTGGAGATGGTACATTTTAACTAGTAATATGGATTAATGACAATATATATAAGTTAGACTTTCCTAGTGAGTATAATATGAGTGCAACATTTAATATTTCTAATTTTTCTCTTTTTAATGTAAGTAATGATTCAAGGATAAATCCTTTTAAGGAGAGGGGAAATGTTGAGAAGCTTGGAGAGATGTGTGGAAGGCTTTAAAGGATATAAGAGATCCATTGCACATTCCATAATGTCTAATAATGTAAGTTAAAGCCAAAAAGATGAAAGAAGCACTAAATGGGCTGATTTAAGACATTCAAACCAACCAAATTACAAATAGTGCAAATTCAAACTTGAAAGAGAGTTAAGGCCTTATTAATATGATTGGAGTGCTTAATGGGCCTAGGTTAAGTAATATCATTTACTCCTAAATAGGAGTTTGTCATGAATAAGTGTTTGTTATAAAAGTGGAAGTTTTTTTAATAAGAATTTGTCCTAGATAGGAGTTTGTCCTAAATAGGGATTTGTCCTAAATAGAAATTTATGTCTCTTTTATGATTGCTATCTTAACCTATAAATAAGTACCTCTTTATAAGCTCTAAAATCGAACAATTTAAGAAAAATAAAAAGTTAGAGTTTTCTCCTTCAATTCTTTTAAGAATTAAAAAGCTTATTAAAAAGTAACTTTTCTTGTAGCATTCAACCCGACTTATCATTCCTAATTCTCTTCCTTTTTGGAGTGTGGCATTTATATTCTTTTTAATACTTTGAGTTTGTATTCCTTTGAATATTGGATTTAGGGTTTATGTGATTGAAATCTAACATAATTGTTTTGGGTATAATTTGATTCCTTACGTGTGTTAGGTCTCTATGCCACATCTTTTGGAGTCTGCATCACATAGTGCTTTCTCATCTTATACACCTTCTCTTTATTTCATTTCTTCACAAAACTTGGCAGTTGCTTGATAAACATTTCATCTTCAAAAGAACCATTGAGGAAAGCTAACTTCACCTTCATTTGATGAAGTTTTTAATGATCTTGCACAACCAAAGCAATTATAAGTTTGATAGTCTCCATTCGAGCAATAAGGAGAATACCTTATGATAATTATGACCAAGTTATTGTTCAAACCTTTTTTCGACCAATCTTGGTTTATATCTCTCTACTTGTCTATTTGACTTCTTCTTAGTCTTGAAAACCTATATCACATTAATAGCTTTTTGATCTTGTGGAATATTAGTAAGCACCCATGTCTTATTTTTCTTAATGGCCTTAATTTCTTCATTTATAACATTTCACCTACTTTGTATGTTAAATTGCCTCGTCGAATGACACAGGTTCATAATTTGCAAATATAGCAAAATTCACCAAATCTCCATCATTATGAATGGCATTATTAAAGGTTACCTCATAATCTTGCAATCTAACTAATTGTTGGTGATTTCTCCTTGACCTTCCATTATTTGGAGTTTATGGTGTAAGATTTTGTATAGTAACTAGTGAGACTTCCTTATTGGCATTAGGGATTGCAACTTGAGTTTCCTCTTCTCTTAGAATACCAATTGGATAGTTTTTAGAGTTATTTAGCTTCTTAGCATCAAAATTTCAAACTTGATCATCAATAAAGTTCATATATTTACTTATAATCACTTTCTTTGTAATAGGATTAAATAACTTATATCCTTTTTTGATGTAAATAAGAAAGATAGTTTTTACTCCATGATCATTTTCCTTTATCCTTATCTTTGTTGGAACATGAGTCTAAGTAATAAAACTAAAGACTTTAAGGTGCCTTACACTAGACTTGAAATCTCTCCATGCTTTTTCTAAAGTGACATTTTGAGTACTTGTTATTGAAGATTTGTTCAACAAGTAAATATAATAGAAAATAACTTTTACTTAAAAAGGATTGGGTACTCCTTTAGCTTTTAATAAGCATCTCATCATATTTATAATTAATTTGTTCTTCCTTTTAACAACCCTATTATATTGTGAGGTATAGAGAATTATGACTTTATGCTTAATTCCCTATATTTCACAGTACTCCTTAAACATATTAGAAATATACTCACCATCTTTATCAATTCACAGAATTTTAATATAATACTTACTCTGCCTTTTAACATAAGTCTTAATTTTCTTAAAATAGTCAAACACCTCAAACATTTTTTACATGCAATAAAGTCATGTCTTCTTTGTAAAATCATCAATGAAGGTAAGAAAATGCTTGTTGTTGTCATTTGATGGAAGATAATATCAAAGTGGATTAGTTGGAGTGGTTGCCTTACATGTTAATTTCTTGTCACAAAAAGCTATTTGATTTGTTTTACGAGAATAAAAGTTTCACAAATTTGATTAGGATGATATATTTTGGGTAACCTTATCATTATATTTCCTTATTCAAGCAGTTCTAAACTGTAAAAATTCAGATGACCAAAATGAAGATACCATAACTAAGACTTATCTTTTACAACAATACTAAGACAAGTGTAAATATCAATGGTAATATCAATTCAAAATATCTGGTTTTCATTAAAGGAATTTAAGAATCATTGTACCTCTTTCATCAACAATTAAGAGATAGTTATCACGTAATTATATATTATACCCTTTTTTAAGCAATTAACTTAAGTTTAGTAACTTGCTCTTCATGTTTGACATATAAAATAAATCTAAAATGTAATTATGATATTCATTCATTAACTTAATGAGAGTTTGCCCCTTTCCCATCATTAGAGCACTACTATCATTGGTAAACATGATTGTCGAGCATATTAACTCATCAAGATCAAGAAATAACTCATTCTTTTTGTACATATGATCAGTACACTTAATATCAAGCAACCGTGTGTTGTAATTTTGCATTTCAGTAGCTGTAATAACTATCATCAAAGCTTCATTTCCATCATCTACACTCCTTTTTGTGCATAATGAGCTGTCTAATTATTTTCCTTAGACTTCCACTCACTTACATAATAGTCATACTTATGGCATGAGTAACACTCAACATTAAATTTGTTATACCTTCTTTTACCATGGCCTCTTCCTCAGCCTCAACCTCGACCACTATACATCTAGTCTGATCTCCTTTAATCATTATATTGATTGTCTTCATCTCTATAATTGTTGTAGTGACCTCCTTACATTTACTTTGATTGATCACTTTATTTGCTTCTATAAGGAGTTTGACTTTAGAGTGCTAGCTTTATTAGCTTCTCAATATGTTTCTCATTCATGCACTACTTATGAGTTTGCAATGTGCCTATTAGTTCATCAATTGACATTTAGGACAAATCATGTACTTCTTTGATTGCAACTACAATATAAATGTATTATAGTGTGAGTGTTTGCAATTTTTTTTCAACATTTAGCTAATTGTTCAACTGCTCCCCATAGATTTTCATTTGTTTTGTTAAAGAAAAAACTCTATTTACGTAAACTAAAATAGTTTTTGAAATTATCATTTGCAATAGTTCAAATTGATATTGCAATGTTTAAGGTTTTGCCTTTTTAACTTTGTTTGTTCCTTGAAATAACATCGTTTAGGTATCTCATACTTGTTTTGATGAGGTTACTTTTGTGATCTTCTAAAAAATTTCATTATTCACCTTTTGATAGATAAAATAGAGTACCTTTTTATCTTTCTTCTATAAGTCTCAGTGAGTAGCTCTCTATACTTTTGCTATATTTGATGCAAGTGCTATAATTTCATTTTCCACAATACTTAGCAATTCACTCTAATCAAGCAAAATTTTCATTTGCACACCAAATTGGACATGAAATTTGGATTATGGCAAATTCAGATTGATCCAAAAGATAGCTACAAAACTACCTTCTCCATTCCATTTGGGTAGTAAGAATGGACATTGGGTTTAAAAAATGCCCCTTCATAATTCCAAAGAATTATGAATGATATTTTTTAACTATATTCAAAATTTTGTCTCATTTATATAGATGACATTTTAATCTTTTCAAACTCTGTTGAATAACATTTCAAACATTTACAAACATTTTTTGATACTATTAAACAAAATGGACTTGTGATATCTTAGTCCAAAATATCTTTATTTTAAACTAAGGTAAGATTCCTTACTCCCTTTAAAAGAGCCCTTTCTTTCACTGACAAATTCCCTAATAAAATCCTTGAAAAATCCCAACTCTAAAAACTTTTAAGAAGTCTTAATTGTGTTCTGGATTTCATTCCAAATATAAATCTCATTGTAAAACCTCTTCATGACTATCTCAAAAAAACCCCTATTCCTTGGACTCTTCAACATACTATTATCGTCCAACAAATCAAAACCATGGTCAAAGAAATTCCTTACATTCATCTTCCTAACCCTTCACTTGCAAAAATAGTTGAAACTGATGCCTCTAAACTTAGATATAGAGATATTCTCAAACAAGTTAGAGAGGGAAAGGAACAAATCATACAATTTGCATTTGAACACTAGAATGATTGTTAATGCAATTATTCTACCATCAAAAAAGAAATTTTGTCCATTGTTATATGCATTATAAAATTTCAAAGCAATTTACTTAACTGACAATTTCTTTTACGGATTGATTGCAAATCTATAAAAGAAGTTTTACAAAAGATGTTCAAAACAATGCATCAAAATAGATTTTTGCACCTTGGCAAGCCATTCTTTCTGCATTTGATTTTCAAATTGAGTACATAAAAGGAGAAAAAAAGTCTATTCCCAATTTCCTAACCTAAGAATTTCTCCAAAATTGACCCAAAGATGCCTAGGAAATCAAAGAATAATGGAAAAGCTTCTATTCAAAACCTAAAGGAGAGCTCAATCTCAACTCCTTCCCAAAACCCTATTCCATCTCAAAAACTTTGTGATGCTTATGCTCTTCTAGTAAGAACCTAGATATAACAATTGGTTAATACACAAGGTTAGTCTTCAAAACCAACTGAAACCTAAAAAACCCCAAAATCTCAATCCTCAAAAACCCTAGAAAAAGAATTACATATCCAAAAATGGATGGAAAACATCCATAAAACTCCAAAAGTCCTCCAAATATTATCTTCTCTTGAAGGCCTCTACAAAGAGGATACGAGTAAAGTAATACCCTCTATCCCTTTAACTTTTATACACAGGGTTTCAAAATATTTTGATAAAATTTTTTTTCAAAATATATTTGTCATAAAATAAGCATTCTATGATAAAAACCCTTTTGTCATCATCCAAAAGTTTTTCCCTCTAGGATGATATTTCAAACCCCAAGACCTTTTCAAATTACAAACCTATTACATAGCCATACTTGAAGTAATAGAGTCAAGTAGATTCAAACACTTTCATTTAAACCAAACCCATAATGACCCTGCTTACTCCACTTGCCACATTTTACAAATCATCCCTCCTCATGAATAAGGAATAAAACTTTCAAAAGACAAAACCTTCCCTATTTCCTCCAAAACCAGAACTAGTTATTCTAAAAAATTTTCATATTAGGATTACCAATAGGCTTGGTATAATACATTCCTCATCTAAAACCAAAGGGTAGCCATTCATGGTTATTCTACTTTGATACCAAAATAAACATCACAAAAAATCCCAACTGTTTCAAACAATGGTGGAACTACTTTGGTTTTACTTCAGATATTCTTGTTCCAAAAGTCTGGGAAAGTTATGACCTATTCAAAATGAGATATGAACCATCTATTAATGAGAAAAGGTTTACACCATTATTCCTCTTCTTTACAAAATTCTTTCTCCCATGGTTTTTAACCTAGTATCTTGATTACTTAACATAGGATGAAACCTTAATCCTCATTAGAAAATTTAAACTTAAATGGTGGGACTCATTCAAAATTCTTGAAAAGTTGTTAAAACCTAGTATTAAAACATGGTTGGACAATGTAAATTAGCCAATATTAGCCCGATCATTATAAACCAAGGCCCTGAATACCACATTCCTAGCCCAAAAATCCCATGTTGTAGCTCTCTTGGTAGAAGTCCAAAAAAAAAGAAGAATATTTTGGTATAATGCAACAATTATTGCAATCCAAGAATTCTTGAGTAAAGGACTCAGACCATTCATAAGATAATGACTCCTTATTCTTACAAAGCCTGCAAAACATTGAGGAAGACTACTTTAACATACTTTCCAAACCTAAGCAGTCTAAAGCTAGTTAAAAATAAAAGTTGACAGTTCAAGACAAAACTTGTGACTGCTAGTTGCCATAAAATGACAAAACAACTTTCAATGGAAAAAAAAAACAGATGAACACTCTATTTGCTAGCTTTATAGAAAGGAAAAAACAACTTTACAAAAAAAGATTCTCTTTACAAAAAAGAAAATTGCTTTTCCAAAAGAAGATGCCAACTTTTACAAAAGGAGATTCCATTTTACAAAATTGAGGTTTCAAATAAACATCTTTGCCCCTAGCTCCTTGCTTATATAAGGAGGCTCAGAAGGCATATGGAAGACATCATTTTGAGACTATTTGAATTCCCAAATCCTCTCTCTACCTCTTGTATCCCTATCCTTTCTACCTACAATCCTTCTCCTCCTCTTGTATTCAAAGTTTTATATCAATAAAGCTTTTGAATTTCTTTGATCAATGTGGTTGCACATCCCTAAAGTAATAACAGAACCTATCTCCTCTCAGCAAAAGGGACAAAGGGAGTGGGTTGGTCCATGTTGCCATTTAAAACTTTATGCAATAGTAATCATTTTGGTATATATAATTTTTTTTTCTTATTATAATTATAAATTAAATAATAAAAAAATTATTATAAATTTTATATTATACTTTCAAAAGGAATAATTCATATGGAAGATATTGTTTTGAGACTCTCTAAGTTCCCAAATCCTTTCTTTACCTCTTGTATCCCTATCCCTTCTATTTGTAATCCTCTTCCTCCTCTTGTATTGAAAGTTTTGATTAAAGTGGTTAGGTGTCCCCTAAGTGGTATCAAGTTTCACAATTAATTTAATTCATTAATACTTTTAAGGAGAATAATTCTAAGAATAAACTAATTCAAAGGTTTGAAATTAACAATTACAAGAAAAAAAAGGCTTAAAATAACATTTTTTTCTTTAGTTGATAGCTCACTAGCTCTATAACTAAATTTGAAAGTCAAAATATATTTAATCATTAAAAAGCAAATGGTCTATCTGATGAGCTTTAGTTACATACATAGCTACCACAAACTAGGCAATATATTTTGAGAAAGGAGAATCAAAAGAGCTATAGTTACAATGAGACAGAACAATGGAATGAACCATTGTACAAAAAAGAATATATACAAGAATCAAGGTTAAAGAAAGAAGGATTTGCAATTAGCAAGCCAATCTTTGACATTCTGAACATCCTAAGAAGATCATTAGATCGAACCATAATACAAACTAATTCTTACTATAATTCCCAAACTTACACATTATAACTTATCATAGAAGAAGGAAATTTTTATTGAGTTATTTTTAGGATTCCAACGTTGGCATTGTATTCATGTCGTGTTGATTTAAAACATAGCAATGATATAAATGACAAATCTAAAAAATTGATTCTCTCTATCTCTAGCTAGACTTTTTACACTTACTATTGAATTTTTTCTGTATCAATTGATCTGATCAAAACACCACAACTGTTCAAAACACAGATTATACTTGTCAACAAAAATCAAATTCTCCAAGATCCACCTAGCTACCTAGCAATAACAAAATGGAAAAAATGCAATGCATATATATATGCAGCAAAATGTGATGGAACATGAAACAAAATGTTACAACTTGACAAAAGTGAGATCGAGCGAAAGAGAGAAGTAGGCCAAAAACTGCCTCTTCTTCATATTGACAATGGCCTTTCTTGCAAATGATGTTAGCATGATGGAGACCAATACCTCTGATGAAGGTGAGGGAAAACATTATTTTCTTTTTACCGTTCAAATTTGTGTTTAGCATAGGAAGAATGTGTTGAAAATCTTCATTTCCACCCAATGGCAACCCAATCAAATCAACAATAACCATGAATCAATTTTATCATTTCCATATTCCTTTGTACAAGGTAACATCACACACAAGCATGTTCAAATTTATTGTTCCGTATAAATCTGAGAATAATTAGCATAGAGAGAAATCCATTGGATGTGGTCCAAAATCTAAAAAACAAGACAACAATTAGGAAAATCAAAAAAGAAGAAAATCTTAACTAACAATTTGCTCTTGAAGACATAAAACAACAATAAACAACTAAATAATTGTATTTGTGTATGATTTTGTAATACAAAAAAAATAATTGTAATTGTGTTACAAAATCATAAATGAAAAAAAAAAATAAAGATGAAAGGGAAGAGAAAAGTAAATCTAATTCTTGGTTGTCAAATGGGCACATAAAGGTTGTCTTATCTTGCTCCTTTAATGTAATCACAATCTTGTTGTAACCTAAATAACTATTAAGAAAATAATAGTGAGTCAACTAGCCAATCTTTTAAGTATTTGATCAATAAAAGGTAAAGGAAAGTGATCTTTGTGAGTTATGGCATTTAGCTTGCAGTAATCAATACAAACCCTTCATCTATTTTGAATTTAAGTGGAAATCAACTATTATCTTAGTTTTTGACTATTGTGATACTCAACTTCTTTAAAGCCACTTGCACTAGGCTAATACATTTATTATTTAAGATTGGATAGATCATGCTAACATCAAGAAGTTTTATTACCTTCATCTTCACTATGTTAATCATGGGAGAGTTCAATCTAAGTTGTGTTTCTCTTAATGATTTTGAGCCTTTCTTAAGTAAGATGTGATTCATACACATGGATGGGTTTATCCTTTTGATGTTCACTATGATCTATCCAATTTTTGTCTTATGATTTCTTAGAACCCAAACAAGCTTTTCTTCTTGCAATGGGATCAAATTCCTTACAATGATCATTAGTAGAGTCTCTTCATCTGCGAAGAAAAAAAAATTGAAATGCTTTGGTAATGTCTTCAATTTTAATATGGGCGGATGTACAATAAAAGGTAGAAATTTGATATAAAAATAGGTAATTCAATATAAGATACATCATACCTTCTTGGAATAAGATGTAATGAATGCATTGCCATTATCATGTCCTTTACATTTTCATATAAAGGTTGTTCTTTGTTCGATTTCTTTATAACTTTCTTCTCAAGGCATTAGCTAAGGATTACTTCTAACTCATCCTTTCCATTGAACTCAAAATTTTACTATGCTAAAGAATAAAGAATTTCAATAGCAAAAACTAAATTAACATCACTAGGATACCTTATAGTCTCAAAGATGTTGAATTGAACAATTTCACCATTAAACTCCATGGTGAGTGTACCATGATGAATATCTATCCTTGTCTTTGATGCCTTTAATAAAGGTTTTCCTACCAAGGTAGGGGCAGTATTGGGGGAATCATCATTCTCCATGTCAAGGATGTAGAAATTAGCTAACATGACTAACTTATTAACTTGTACAAGAACATCCTCAGCAACTCCCTCAGGATAGACATTAAATTGATTACTAAGTTGTATAATCATACTATTTTCTTTTAAAGTACCAAGATTTAAAGAAGTATAAATAGAACATGGTAGAATATTTATTAACACTCTTAAATCTAGCATGGCTCTTTTAAATCTAGTGTTTCTTATTACACAAGGAATAGCAAATGTATTAGGGTCTTTGCACTTAGAGAGAAGTTTTCTTTAAATAACAATATAGACATTTTCCCCCACACTTACCCTTTTTGTCACCTTTAAGCTTTCTCTTAGAGGTACACAATTCCTTGAAAAACTTTGCATATTAAGGCACTTATTTGATTGGATTAAGGAGGGTTATGTTTATTTTTACCTTTCGAAACATCTCTAAAATCTCCTTTTATTGCTCATCTACTTTAGATTTGCAAATCTACTTAGGAAAAGAGTTAAGGTAATATTGGAGGAAATAGGAGGTTGAGGGTTTACCTTAGGTGGTGAAATTTGAACTTTGATTAGCTTATTTTTGGTAGGCATAACTTGTTCTTTTATAGCCTCTTCTTTTGTCTTAAAAAGTGTCTTTATGGGTACTTCCAGTTCTTTTTCACTTAATAAGACTATGATACTTGCATTTTCTTTTGGATTTACCATCACTTGAGAAGGTAGTTTGCCTAATCCTTTTGCCTTTAATCTAGTCATGGCTATGACAAGTTGACTCATTTAATTCTTTAAATTTTGAATGCTTGTTCTTGTTTCTTATTGAATTTGTTTGTATTATTAACAAGAGTTGTAACAATTTTATCAAAAGGCATACTTAAGTTTTGGAGCATATTTTATCTAGCTTGAAAGGGTGGTGAAATGTTTTGAAATTGGTGATTAGGGGCATTGTGAACAAATTACCATAACTAAAGTTTGGATGATCTCTCCATCTAAGATTATAGGTGTTTGTAGAAAGGATTATTCTTGTGTTGTGGTTGCCCTTGGAATGGTCCTATGACATTAGCTTGCTCCACTGGATCATCGTGAAGTGTTGGACAGATATTAGTTGGATGTCTTTGATTGAAGCAAATGCTATATGCCTAAACTAGTTGCATGTTTCTTATAGCCATTTAATGCACAAAACAAGTTGAATTAGTAATTTGTTGTTTAAGGGAAGACATGCTTACCTTATTGATATTCTTAGATCATGGACCATAACTAGTGCTAAATTGTCAAGAATTTGTAGCTATGCTTGCTGTCAAATTCCTTGCAGCTTATGGGGTTTTGTTTACTAATGTTCCTCCATTAGCTATGCCAATCATACTTCTATTTGTAGGAAAAAGTCCTTTATAAAAGTATTGAATTAAGAGTTAATCATTAATTTGATGATGAGGATAACTCGTGCAAAGTTTCTTAAGGCATTCTTAATATTCATATAAGGACTCTCCATTGTATTGTTAAGTTCCACATATCTCATTTTGAATGGTAATTGTTCTAGAAGCCAAAAAGTAGTTCTCCAAGAATAACTTCTTCATCTCATTCCCTTTGGTGATGACTTTGACAAGTAAGTAGTAAAGCCAGTCCTTTGCCAGGTTTTCCAAGGAGAATGCGAAAGCTTTCAACCTGATTTATTCTTCAAATATCCTAGTAGATTTCATACTTGAATAGAATATATGAAAATCCTTTAGATGCTTATATGGATCTTCACTTGCAATGCCATGAAAAGTTGGCAAGAGATGAATTAGACTAGATTTTAACTGAAAAGCAACATTAACATTAGGATACTTAATAGTAGTTTGTAGAAACATTAAACCTAGGTTGCGTAGTTTAGAAATAAATAGACATCTATGTGATTACTATTAAGGATTCCATAAGTCTTAATGAACTCATTTTAGTTCTAAAATCATAAAAGTAAATATAAGATTAATATGAAAATAGTTGTGAGTCTTCAAAGAGATCATCATATACCTTAAGGAGTTTAGTCATTGTTGTTAACAAGTTTGAATTCTAACAACAAAATGTTAATATTATTATTGGTATTTAGTTGATGAAATCCAAGTCTTAAAACCTTGTTTATTATTTTTTAGTGTGCACTTTAGAATTGCATTTTAATTCCATAGTTAGGTAACTCTTTCTTTAATTAGTTTATCTAGATAATATAAAGAATTTGCATGATTTGGTACATGAGTTTCCTCCTTATGGGATCAATACTTAGGCTTACATCCACTTTACTACTTAAATGTCTCATATACTTTTGGTGAATTATAGGGCAACCAAGTTTTTTGGTGTCGATACTAGGAAGGAAAGTTTTCAATATCAAAATAATGATTTTTCTTTATTAATTTAGATTGTATTTTTGTTTTTGTTTTCATTTTATTTTTACTCTTATTTTGTTTTAATTTTGTTTATTTAGTCTTCTAATTTTAATGTGTGATTCTATTCTAGATTGCTTCTTGATTAGGTTTTGTTGATATTTTAATCTTTTAGTTTTGTATTTGTGATGTTTTATTGTGATAGGTGTTTTTGGCCAAAACTAACGTAAGCACTAGTAAAAGTCAAAATCAACTACTAAATTAGATTCCATGCTTATATCCATTTAAAGGAAATGACATTTTATTCAAGACTAATGTTTAAACCACTAGCCCCATGTTATATTAGCAAAATGACATAGTTTACTGGGGTTTCCAATCATTTTTGTGTTTTTTTTTGGGTCATCAAAGTTATTTTTTCTAGATATTGATTTGTATTTACTGCTTTTAGTGATTTTTTTGTTTAATATTAGTAAAATATTTATTGCTAACATAGTAAGGTTGTTTAGTATATGCCACATACATGTGGGCAAATTATTTTATTTGATCTTAAGATAGAACAAACTCTGCATACACTAAGAAAAGATTAATGATTGAAGCAAGAATAAGCAACAATGGAAGATGAATTGATCAATCAAATCTATAACCAAAATTAGAATCCAAGAGCATTAAGTGATTATTCCATGCCATGTGTCAATGGTGCATAATCCAATATTATGAGGCCAACATTAAATGCCAATAATTTTGAGATCAAACAAGAACTTATTCAGATGGCTTAACAAGATCAGTTTGGTGGAGAATCACAAGACCTGAATGCACACCTTGCTAAAATCTTGGAAATTTATGATACTATCAAGATAAATGGAGTTAGCAATGATGCCATTTATTTGAGATTTTTTCCATTCTTTCTTAAAGATAAGGTAAAGATCTAGCTAAAGTCTAAGGTTCCTAATTCTTTTACAACCTAGGATGCCTTGTCACAAGTGTTTTTAAGTAAGTATTTTCCCCCGTGTAGGATTGCAAAACTAGGAATGATATTACTAGTTTTGTTAAGTTTAATGGTGAGTTTTTCTATAAAGCTTAGGAAAGGTTTAAGGAGTTATAGAAATTATGTCCCCATTACGGTTTATTTGATTAGTTACTAGTGCAAATGTTTTATAACGATTTGACATGCAGTTACAAGAGGTGCCTTGATTGCAAGTTGGTAGAAGAGGCATATAAGCTATTAGAAGATATGGCTTCCAACAATTATTAGTGGTCAAATGAAGGAGGTATGCCTTAGAGAGCTCTTGGTATGTATGAAGCTGATGGAATAAACATGTTGATAACCTAGTAAAAATACTTGGTAATTTAGGTAATTTTAGTGTTGTTTTAAATGTTAATGTTGTTTTTAACCTCAATGCTATGAATTGCAATTGGTGTGGAGGAGTACACCTTAGTTATGATTGTGTGTAGCTTGAAAAGGCACAATTTGTTTGAATTTTAATAGATAGTAGTAAAATAATCCTTATTCCTAGGCTTACAACCCAAGTAGGAGAAATCACCCTACTTTATTTTGGAGAGATCAAGGACATTAAGGTAGTAGCTTAAGACCTTCCAATCTTCCTAGTTTTCAACTAAGACCCTAAGGAATGATGCAACAATAAGGGAGCAAGCTAGCATGGGAGTTAGTTATTGAAAAGCTAGCCAATGCCACTTTAGAGAGGTTTGAGTAGTTAGAATCTAAATTTGATCAGTTGGTTACTTCTAACCATAATTTAAAAGTTCAATTGGGTTAGATAGCAAATGTGATCCAATCTCGTGGTTAAAGGAACCTACTTAGTAAAATAGAGATCAATCCAAAGGAGTAGTGCAAGGTAGTTACCTTGAGAAGTGGTAATTAAATCTTATGTCCCTTCCATTCCATTTCCTTAAAGACTTAAGCAAAATAAGATTGATAAATAGTTTGAGAAATTTCTTGAAGTGTTTAGGCAATTGTACATTAACATTCATTTTACATATGCTTTAACTTAAATTCTTGCTTATGCAAAGTTCTTTAAGAAAATTATGTCAAACAAGAGGAAATTGGAGGAGCATGAGACCATTGCTTTAATTGAAAAATGTAGTGAAATTATTTAGAATAACTTCCACCAAAGCTTAAGGATCCAGAGGGTTTTTCAATCCCTTGCATAATTGGTAATGTTGATTTTTCTAGAGCATTAAGTGATTTAAGTGCTAGTGTATCACTAATGCCTTTATCTATGTGTAGGATGCTTGGATTGAAGGAGTTAAAACCTATTATCACTTCTTTGCAGCTAGCTAACTGATCAATGAAATACCCTGTAGGTATTCTAGAAAATGTGTTGGTCAAGGTAAAGAAATTTTTCATTCATTGTGTTGGAAATAGAGGAAGACAAGGAGGTTCCAATTATGGTGGTTTGTCCCTTATTAGCCACAATTGAAGCTATTATAAATGTTGAAAATGATAGGTTGATATTGAAAGTTGGTAATGAAGAGATAAAATTTAATTTGTCTAAAGTTACTAGATACCCTTTTTGCACTAAGCATGTTTTTCAAATTGATTTTGTGGAGGAGCCAAGTCAAGAAGTTTTTAGAAATAAAAATTCCAAAGAATCTCTTGAGAATGCTTAGTGAGTGCAAGGATAACCTTGGATGTTAATTTAAAGGTTGTAGCTATTGCGTTTGCCTTATAAGTGACTGGTTCAATGCTAAAGTAAAGAAGTTTTCAATTTGAAAATCTAGGCAAGGGTAAGTTACTTCCTCTTCCTTTTAATGTGCAAGCCCTAGTTTCAGAACTAAAGCCATTGCCACCATATCTTAGGCATGCTTTTTTGGTTGATAATAAAACTCTGCCTATGATTGTGAGTGTTGTTTATGTAATGTTCAAATTGAAAATTTGTTGCATGTGTTGAGATTAAGAAGAAAAGCCATAGGATGGAATATTTCAAACCTTAAAGGAATTAACCCTTCTTTGTGCATGCATAGAATATTAATGCAAAAAAACAATGAACTTGTTGAAAATTAAAGATAGTTAAATCCTAATATAAAAGAAGTGGTTAAGACTAAAATTCTTAAATGGTTAGATGCAGGGATTATCTATCCACTATCTAATAGTTCTTAGATTAGTCTAATACATGTAGTACTAAAAATGGATGGGATGACTATTATGCATAATGAACATAATGAATTAATTCCCACCAGGGCAATGATTGGGTGGAGAGTATGTATAGATTATAAAAAACTTAATGAGACTTTGTCTTACCTTTTATTGATCAAATGTTGGAAAGAATGACTTACTGGTATGAATATTATTATTTTCTAAATGGCTATTTGGGATATAACTAAATTCATATAACCTTAAAGGACTAAGAAAAAAACACTTTCACTTGTCTTTATGGTACTTTTGCATTTTGTAAGATGCCTTTTGGTTTATGTAATGCACTTGCTACATTCCAACATTGCATGATGACCATTTTTTTTTGACTTTGTTAAGAAGATCATGGAAGTGTTCATGGATGATTTTTTTATATTTCAATCTTCTTTTGATAATTGTTTGTTTAACCTATCTAAAGTTTTGCAGTGTTATGAGGAGACTAATTTGGTCTTGAATTGGGAGAAATGTCATTTTATGATGTAAGAAAGCATTGTGTTAGGCCATAAAATCTTAGCTAGGGATATTGAGGTGAACTATGCAAAGATAGAAATAGTTGAAAGTTTGCCACTATCTATTAATGTTAAAGGAATTAGAAGTTTCTTTAATCACGCAGGGTTTTTCTAGTGTTTTATTAAGGATTTTTTTTAAAATTACCAAACCCTTTTGTAATCTGTTAAATAAGGGTGTTGCTTTTGAGTTTGACGATGACCATTTGAATGCTTTTAATAGGTTGTAAAAGGAGTTGGTTTTAGCACCAATTCTAATAGCATCGGCTTAGATTTTTCCCTTTAAGCTAATGTGTGATGCTAGTAACTTTGCCTTGGGTGTTGTTCTTGGCCAAACAAAAGAAGGGAAGTTGCATGTAATATATTATCCTAGTCATATTTTAAATGCTACGTAGTTGAATTATTCAACTATTGAGAAAGAATTGTTTGTTGTGGTATTTGCTTTTGACAAGTTTTAATCATATTTTATAGGTTTTAAGGTGATTGTTTATATTGACTATTTAGCAATTAAGTACATATTGGCAAAGAAAGACACCAAGCCACAGTTGATTAGAAGGGTGCTATTACTATAAGAATTTAATCCTTAAATTCGAGATAAGAAGGGTTCAAAGAATGTGGGGCAGATCATTTGTCCAAATTAAAGGGATAGTTGTAAGTAGTAGAGATACCTATTAATGAGAGCTCTCCATATGAGTAGTTGCTAACTATATCACTTGTTTGGTGGTATGTAAATTTAAGCTATCATCAAAAAAGGAAGTTATTGGGTGATATAAAGTAGTACTTATGGGATAAGCCACTATTGTACAAATTTTGTACTAATGGGATGATTAAGAGATGTGTGCCCTAGGAGAAGATTAGTGATATTCTTTGTCATTGCCATTCCATAGAGTGTGGTAGACATTTAGGTACTTTCAAGATAGTTACAAAGGTATGATATTTGGTTTCTATTGGAAAATTATGTACAGGATGCTAGAAAAATTGTGAGCATATGTGATAAATGACGAATGATTGGAAACATGTGTAAGAGGAATGAGATGTTGTTGACTAATATCTTAAAGGTTGAACTGTTCAATGTATGGGGGATAGATTTCTTGGGTCCATTTTCATTGTCCTTTAACAATCAGTATATTTTGGTGGCAATGGACTACATTTCTAAATGAGTTAAGGTCATTGCAACTCAAACAAATGATTCACAGGTGGTGATGGGATTTGTGAATAAGAACATCTTTGGAGATTTGGTGTCCTGAGAGTCGTTCTTAATGATAAAGGGTTCCATTTCTACAATCATTTGCTCGATGCCTTATCAAAAAAGTATAGGGTTACTCACAAAGTAGCACTCACGTATTATCCTCAATCAAATGGGTAAGTAGAGCTAGTGAATCAAGAGCCGAAGTTAATTTTAGAGAAAATTGTTGCCAAGTCAAGGAAGGATTGGTTGAATAAGTTAAATGACACACTTTGGACATATAGGATAGCTTTTAAGACACCCTCAGGCATGTCCCCATATAGACTTATCTTTGGGAAGTCTTGTCACCTACTAGTAGAATTGGCATATAAGCCTTATTGAGTAGTCAAAGAATTGAACATAGGTTTAAAGGTTGGGGGGAAAAGAGATTGTTATAGTTGAGAGGGCTAGAAGAGTTTAAGTCGAATGCTTATGAGAGTACTCAGCTTTACAAGGAAAAGACCAAGCATTGACAAGATAAGCATATTTAAAAGAGAACTTTTTAGATTGGACAACAATGCTACTCTTCAATTTATGTCTTAAGTTATTCCTAGGCAAGCTTCAGTCTAGATGGTTTGGTCCATTCATGGTGACAAAGGTGTATTCATATAAAGCTGTTGAGATGCATAGTGAGGTGCCCAAGATACTCTTTGCAAGATGCCAATTATGAGTGATTTTGTGGTTGTCAAGTTAATGACTATAAACAAGTACTTCTTAGGAGGTAACCCCAGGCCCTCTTTCTTTTTCTTTTTCATTTTCTTTGTTAGTTATTATTCTTTTCTTTTAAATTTTTTCAATAAATGTGACCATACCTCAATTCTTTTATTTAAGTTGTTTGGATTTAAGCATCTAAAACTTGGTTGCCTTAAAATCCACTATAATTATATAGGATGTTCAAGTAGTAAAGTGAATGTAAATATAAGTATCAATCCCAAATAGAGGAAATTCAAGTACCAAATTATACAAATTTCTTATATTATCCAGATAAACTAATTAAAGAGAGAGTTACTTAACTACAAAATTAAAAGTTAATTTTAAAATATAAATTGAAAATCAATAAAGAAGGTTTCTGGAACTCAAGTTTCATCAACTAAATACTAATAACAAACTTAACATTTGATTGTTAGAATTAAAACTTGTTAACAATAATGACCAAACTCCTTAAATTATATGATGATCTCTTTCAAGACTCAATAATTATACTAATTTTAACCCTATATCTACTTTTGTGATTATAAAAACTAACATGAGTTCATTAAGACTTATGGAATCCTTAATAATGATCACAAAGATGTGTATTTATTTTTAAACTACACAACCTAAGTTTAATACTTTTACAAACTAATATTAAGATTCCAATTTGTTCTATCATTTAATATTTTAAATATGAAAATAATGGTCAATTACTCGCCAAAATGAAAATCAAAAGCATCAAATTGAACTAACTAAGAACATTCAAAACCATTAGAATATCAATTTGTTAATGAATTTAGTGACTATATCCTTATCCTAAAAAAAAGATCTAACCACTGATGTTCATAAAAAAACATGAATAAACAACTACATGTTTACAAAATATCTTAAAATTAATCAATAAATAGTGAGGAGGAGGAGAGAAAGTAGGAAGGTCAATGGTCTCCGAGTCTTGTACATTCATCTTTTGTCTTTGTTGTTTTTAAAACTTCTACTTATTGTTTTATCCTTTTCTTCCCCACCACTTAGAACGCTTTCTTTCATTGTGATGTTTTTCCTTCAATATATATATATTTCTCAAAACCCTAATTGACCAATAAGTACACTACACAAAATTATCTTTAATCCCTATCTTTTAGGACTCCTAATTTAATGTTGACTAATGTCCAAATTTGTACCACTAACTTCTAACCAATTTTCAAATGTCAAAATGGCAAATTGTTGAGATGGGTTCTTCATGAAACTTATAGTCCTATGTTTCAACTTTCTAGAATGTTAAAGAATGCCTTAATTTGAGGTTTATAGCTCTAGTTATAGACTAAAAACTAAATAGTGTCCAAGCTGCTAAAATAGGAATTCTTGTCAAAATATGAGATGCTTTCAGGTTGGAATCCTTTATCTCCTTAAACCCATTTGAAGGCTAATTTTCCACTTAAACCTAAAAAATAGAAAAATAACAAAGAGTAGATAAATTCAATTAAAACCCAAAATATTAAAACTAATTAACATAAGAAATAGGGAAAATGTGTGAAATAATTCCACACCTTAATACTTCATACAAAGAGGTTGTTGGCTTAGATTAAGAGCCATCATCTCCTATAAAGTTTAGTTGTTACCATTGTTGGAGTTTGCAACCATGATTTATATCTTAGTGTCACTTGATAAGTTTGATGATGATGCAAGGTTGGATATGAGTGTAAGTCTTAATGGTGGAGAAATTGTGTACTTGTTGACTTGAATTTAGTCTTTTATTTGATGAAGCTTTTGGTCAAACTTTTCTTCAAACATATAAACCTACAATAAAAGTTATATAAGACTACAATTACAAAAAAAGTAGATCAATTAAACAATCAATCCTTCATAACGATTTAGAAATTTGATGTGTGCCAAATACACCAAAATTACTCTAAATCACTCAATTAACAAGTTTTTAATTAAGATAAGTAAATGTTGAATTCATAGAGATTGAGTTTTGATTAATCAATTAACTAATGATTTTAGTCCTATTTAGTTCACAAAAATAAGAGAGCTAAAGGGAGCTAAAGGGAAGAAATTTAATTTTAATTAAACTAATAAAAAACTAATTGCAAATAAAATTAATAAATGAACACATTTTTAGCAACAAGGATATTTATACCATTAAATTCACACATTAATCATTGACATTAAATATTATCAATTTTTTAATTGAATATTTGACTTAGAATAATAATAAGTTCTATTATTATAAATCTTTCATTTGTTCATTGTTAATTGAGACAAACCCTTTAATTAATCTCTTATCAATTAAACTATTTAGGACAATCTCTTTAGATATAATTTATTAATAACATTAAAATAAGAAAGATAGTCAAATTTAAATAATAAATTCACAAATTGGTTTATTTAATTTTAAACCACTTTCTCAATAAAAATTAGACAAAAATTTGAGAATAATTATCAATTTCTATTTGCTACTTAACATTAGGATTATCAAGCAATTATGGACTTAAATTCTAAACTAGCATTAGATTATTAAGTATAATTATCTAATATACATCCTAATAATCAAACAATATAATCATGAACAATTATAATAGAAGAACATGAAAATTCAAAGTAAAGAATCAAATTTGAAATAGAAAGCAACAAGTCTCATAATGCTTCTTTTAATAACTTCAATCCTTATAACTAAAAATAAAACCCTAACTCTACATATTGTAAGCATGTACACAAGAAAGAAAGATAAAAGAGGTCTATGTATGTATATGTTTTTGATACCTTAACATGCCTATTTATAATTTTAAAGGACAACAAAAATAACCCAAAGAAAGATGGACACTTGCTCTTTAGAACCAATTTAGCTTAGTTGGAGAATAACTCTTAACTAAATTATGATGATAGCCTATAAGTTGGATTGAGGACATCTATTCATAGCCCAGTTCTTGTTGGACACACATTAAACTTGTTAAGTTTCCAAATTACTCTAATCCATTTGGTCTTTTCCAAAAATATAAAATCAACTTGAATAAGTACATTTAGGACAAAAATACACTAACATGGTTAAATATAAGGAAATAAATATAATATAAATAATATATTTATCAAATTTTTTGTTTTTTTATCAAATTGATTCAATGAGGTCCATTTGCCAATGTTTAAAAATTTGGAAACCCAACCTTTTAAAAATTGCAAGAAACAAGCATAGTCTTTTCAACAAATCTCTAGTTTTAATTAAACTATTCAAGACTATCTTACTTTTTAATTTTTTTATACTTGAATTATAATGGACCACAATTAAATTTAAATAACGATTGAATTTGACTCTAAGAAATAAATTCATCATAGTATCCACAGGATGATCTATTACACCAAATTCTTGCTAACATATTTCCTTTTGATACAATTTCATATAAAAAATGATACTTGATATTTGTGTTTGGTCATTCACAGTAAATTTAATTCTTTTACATATGCATGACACTTTGGCTATCCAAGTGTCAAATAGTGGGATCTTGTTATAGACCTAAATTGCTAACTAGATCTTGCAAATCTAAAGCTTTTTCACTAATTTTATCACTATCATGTATTCAACTTTTGCTGTAAATATATTCTTGTATCCATCTTGATATATTCTTGTCTTGACTAATAACATGGTAAGAGCTGTAACAAATTATATAATCATCAATCTCATTTTTTCTATCATATACAAAATTTACATCCATAATTTCTTTGAGATATCTCAAAAACCATTTTATCACTTCCCAATAACTTTACTAGAATTTTGAATAATGCTCAATATGACCATTATGATGTGTGAAATATCATGATGGATATTGATTGTAATATATATAATGCTACGAACTACATTATTGTATAAGATTCAGGCCATTTGCTCTACTTTCTCTTTAACTTATGTTGACATTACAACAAATAGTTTGATATGAGTTGCAAGTGTCATGTTCATAGGCTTACAATTTTATCTTCCAAATCATTTGAACACTTTATCTATGTAATTCTCTTGTAAAAAGTATAAAATTTTAGTGCTCTGATTTATGTGCATCATCAAGCCCAATATCTTCTTAACAACACCTAATTCTTTCATTTTATACTCACAACTTGGTTAAACCTTAAACTGATTGATTTTTATTATGCGCTTTACAATTGTTAATATATCATTAAGATAGACTAATAAGAGGATAAGGCCCTCAAAAATCCTAAATATTTTAGGCTTTTTTTACTGTAGTCCTAAATATTTTAAATTTTTTAAAATAGTCTTAAAACTTTATATTCCATTCCAAATCAGTACATTTTTGGATGAGAAATTACCAAATTGTTAAATACAGTATTTGACTAAATAGAATTACCAAAAAAAAAAACCATCAAAGGAAAGAAAAAAATATTCACATGCATATTTCCACCAAATCAACACCCCTTGCAAATCCTTGCGATCTTTTTTGAAAACATTAGAAAAACCATATGATTTTTTAGTCTAAGTGGTCTCTCTTGATGTCTCTCATTACGCCCTCTGGATCACTCTTATCAGCCTCCTCTTGATCTCCCTCATCAGCCCCCTTTCGATCTCTTTTATCATACTCTCATGGAACATAATTTGTAGCCCTAAAAAAAGAAAAACCTCAAACCTCATTTCACAGAAGGCAAACATTGTTCAAGGGAGATGTTGTGTGATTGTGGTAAGGAAGCTGTGATGAGGACATCTTGAAATACCTTGAACCCAGTGAGAAGATTTATATGTTGTAGACGCTTCTGGACAAGATTTGCATTCTTGATCTTCGATTCTCTCTCTATAATAGCGTTGTTAATTTAATAATTCTTTTCTTGTGTGTGAAATGTGGCAACAATAGCCGCACCAATGTGCGATATAACGTGACAAATAATTCCAAGATTGCTAAGGAAAGTGAGAAATCTAGAGTGAGAAAATGAAAGAGGTAAGAAGAAAGTGTTGGTGCTGTGAATAGTTGTTTGCATTACTACCATTGACTTGATACTAATGATGCTATTTCTTAAACAATGAATCTATTAGTTTGGTGGCAACTTGTTGTAGCTTGGAATGAAGAAGATATTTTATGACATTCTTTGTTGTAAATGCAGTCCAGAAATTTTTTTTGTAGCTTAAGAGTTTGTACTAAAACTAAATTGCAATTGCTATAATTGCTTTGCAAACTAAGTATTCCATTAATATTCACTTGCTTTTGTGGTGAAGACTAGAAATGACAGAATGGCTAATGATGTTATTCATTCATTCAAATTCCAAGATGGCTTTACTTCAGGCACAAAAATAGCGTTTACACATGTTTAAATTACATGAATACAAAAGACTAAATTAGGGGAAATTTTAAGACATAAACAAAAAGAGTTGGCCTTGATATTCAATAATCTTGCTTGTCCAAATTACAAAAGATAAAAAGAAAAAGAAAGAAAGAATCAAGATGACAAAATATTTTCATTGAATGTCAATCTCCACTAGCTTCTTACCCTCCTTTATTTGCATTCATCTCTTTTTCATGTTTTTGTTTCTTTTTTTGCTATAAATTTCCACTTCTTTGTCGTAGCACGACTTTGAATAAGTAATGTACATGAATTAGCAAACCACGTAATCTTGAAATGCCAAGGTCAACCAATATATAGACAAGTATAGATAAATAATACTAACTCGCAAGTGTTCAGGTAGTATCACATTGTAACTAATCATTGTTGTGAGCCTAAATAATTGGCTTGCATTAGGATCAACAAGTTGAGATCCACTGTGTTGTGCATTCCCTGTTGCGCAACTTTCTTGTGTGGCCAAAACATTATATAATTTCTTAATAGCAGCTCTATGTTTATATTTTAAGGCACCATATACACACCTTTTTGTTGTTTTGGCCTAATAGCACTAATGTAGCACTATTTAACGAGGCAAGCACGAAATTAATACAACTTAAAATTCGGTGTATTTTATGATTATTGACTCTAGTGGTAGGAGAAAAAAGACAAGGTTCTGTAATAGAGCTTGCATCAACATTCATTTCATTTGAATCATAGTGGTCCATTTCATTTCTTTAAAAGTATATCGGTTAATGTGTATAACAACTTGACAAAACAAAAATAATGTAATGTATAGCACTATTAAAATGTGATCCTTATCAGGTTTAGGTGTTGTTGAGGGGCAGGTTCACCCTCCACTCCTATTTGCTAGACAGGATCAGTCCACTCGACACCTTGTACATTATTAGCATCAAGATCTGCACTTTGGTCACCGTGCATACCTTCATTAGCGACGTTGGGTTCATTAGATATCTCATTGTGCTAATAAGTATGTCTTTTCTCTAGGCATGTCCTTTTGTTATGCCCTTGGTGCTTGCAAGACTTGCAAGTCATTTTCATAGCCCCTCGTGACATCTTTGCCAAGGATGTCCTCTGTTTTTTCCCATTCCTCTTTCTTCCTATTTTTCTGTGGTCTCCACTTCAGCTTTTTGTACGGTGGTGGCCGTAAAGCTTTTTCCCAATAATTGGCCATAACTTTTCCCTGCTTACAAGCTAGATCATGTGCTCATATGTTTTTATATATCCATCTTTTTTGTTCCAACGTGAAATGAACCTCTTTCGTTACTCATCTCCATTTTCAATTGCACATAAAGTTTGTACACAGGGATTCTAGACAAGATCCATGCCCCACAGGTACAGATTCTTTTGTTAAGTTCCACCATAAACTTATCTCTCCCCTATGCCTTATTTCATATTCCTCATTGTTATTCCGTTCCAATTCATAATAGAAACTTTCCTTCCAATTGTCATTAATCTTTCTCCTAATCGTATTTCCTATATCCTCTTTCCATTTAGAAACCGAGTCTTTATTTTTCTTCAATCTTCGTATAATGTAAGTGCCAATATCTTCAACCATCGAGATAATAGCCCTAGCAAATTCAGTCTTGCCATGGACGGCTTCATCGACTATGCACATTTAATATTGGGGTTAAAGAAAGCCTTGCACTACACTTCTTTCTTAATCTTCAAAATATCATCGTGGACATTCGGGTCCTTTTCTTTCAACTCTGCTATTTTTTATTTGAAGTCAGCCTTATTTATGGCTTTCATTGCACACCAGAACATTCGTTGCATCTTTAGCCCCTTGTATTTTTTCCTCCAATTTGTTGCTTAATTACATTGGTTAGTGCCTGCATGTAACAAACAACAAATAAATGGCAAAGTTAATAATTTGTAACTATCAATCAATAATAAACTTAAAAATTATATTAACTTATGACCAATGTATAGATTTGACAATATTGTCTATCTAGCCCCACCAGTTATGGCCTAGTTTTTCTTCAATAACTTAAAGAACCAGGTCCAAGTGTCTATGGACTTAGTCACTACCACCCCCATACAATGGGGAACATCTGTTTATTAACATTTCTCCGAACTACAGTTAGAATTTCCTCCTTCACAACTCTTAAAAAAAACATCCATATATCCCAATAACTTTCTTACAACCAGCCAAGAATCCTATTTTGTAACAGACAAATGCAAAGTATATCCTTTCAAACTCAACCTCACCCCTTCCAAGTGCAAGCCGAATGTATTTTAGATCCACTGTTGAATCAGGATTACTCCTTTCAATCTTTGCATTGTAATCCCGTAGTTTGGACCTTAGCATCTTCTCTCATATTTTGCACAACCAAATTTTTGGCTCAAAAACATTTTGTCAAGCTAACCTCTGCTTGCAATTGATTTTTAACCATGTCTTTTAGTTCCTTCCAGGTCAATTTAGCAACGGCGGTCAAATTGTGGAAGAAATTATTTACCAACTACTTCGCAGAAATTCTGTCATTCTTGAAGACTGGAATGTAGTCACGAGTGTCGACTAATATATTGATCCGCACACAATTGAAATCCTTCTCACACCTGGCAGAAATCTTCCATGGATACACAAGGCTTCTCACAAATTGCCCTCACAAAGTCTTCGTTCTTCTTATAATACTGAAACACAATCTTCACATGGGCTGATTTGAATGCAGCTATATCTTTAAATAGCAAGGACAACTCAAAATCAGACTTCTCTTATTTTGAATTATGCATTGCGTATCTTCTTTTCCTTTTAACTGCACTGTCATGGTCATCACTGTCAATTGATTAAAAACTCTCACAATCACTAATATCTGGGTAATCGGTTTCCGACCCATCACGCGTGATCTCTACTTGCTTTTTGCTTATTTTTGTATCCAACCCTCAATAGATTTCTTATTGCCTTTATTATTGCCTCCACCCCTTTCCCCTTCTATCTTTACATCATGCAAACCTAGACCATTCACATGCACTTGACCCACGTAAATTTCTTAACATCTTCTCTTATTTACTCCAACTTAGAGTCATCATCATCAGTCAACATATTGACCTTAAGTGTGCTTCTGGGATACTCTTCATTTTGAGTCATCATCTTTTGTAGAGGTCTTATTGGTTGCTCCACCCTTTCTAGAAGCGACATTGCCCTTCACAAAATCTTCCAAGTCTGCACTGGCTAGCACTTCATCATCAATAAGGTTACCTTACTAGTTTTCCTCAAAAAGCACCTTGCCAACCACACGTTCCACAGTAGCACTTATATCGCATTCCACCGCTTTATGATGCTTTTTATTATTTTTCTCTAGGATCTTTTTTAGCAACCTCATTAACTTCAGCAATGTGGTCCCCACCAATAACTTCATCTCTCCTACTCACAACAATGTCCTCCTTATTGTGCACAACAAATACATCCATTTCTTTATATTTCATTATTATCTCTCTTATCTCCAAAACAATCTCATATAATTGACAACTTCCTTCAGCCCACAATCCAAACCCTCTCCTAGGACTTTTATAATATAATTTATTATAAGTTGGATAATTTAATTTCTTAATCACCAACTTTTCTAAATCTTAGTAGCAAAATGTATCTACTTCAATACTCCATTTGTCTACACTACTCTCTTCACAGTGAATATTTGGTTCATATTATAATCTAGCCAAACAGGTCAACCTGAATCCATCCAAAGAATCCCAATCCAAACTCAACTAAAAAATGATTTAACTCAAAATGATCCAAACCCAAAATAATACAAAAATTTAAGGTCAAACCTAACCCAACCTATGACCCGACACATGAGTCTTATGACCTTATTTTTTTCATCAAGAGAACATGACAAAGTAAAACAAAAGATTGTAATAATTGAATTATAGATTTTATGTACAAAAAATATAATTTGTACTATTTTAAGTATGAATCTCATATTTTTACATATTATATTATTATATATATGCAAGTATATACAAACCACATATGCAAAATACTATATTTTATATATTATATAAATTTATATTAAATTTAGTTTATGTAATTTTTAATATTAATTTTAGCTTATTTATTTTATATAATAATCTATTTTTATTTTTTTATATTTATTATATTTTAAAAATTGTATACATATATATTTAAATACAAACATATATACATGTTTGTATACATAAGTTAGAAATATATAAATATATGTAATGTATATAATATACTTAGAAATTTTTCATACAAATTAATATATTAAAAATATATAATAAATAATAATATTTGTGGACATATTATATAGTAGCACGTAGGCCTACTATTAAAGTTGAGTGATAAGATAAAAATTAGTATATAAAATAAAAAATTTATACTTTTGATAAAAACAATATACAAAAAATAAATAATAAGTAATATGATTTTTCAAATAGTATAATATATCATAAATAAAAAAATCATTTCCTTTAGATTATGAGTTTGACTTATGACTGGAATTATTGATAAGATAAAAATTAATATAAAAATTAAAAATTATATATTATTTATACTGAAGTTCCCAACTTCACCCTAAAATTTATTAGTCTGTGATACTGAGAGGAGGGTGAATCAATATCACACCCCTTAAAACTCGGATAACTTAAGCCAAAATATTCTACTTCTTTAATACTTTCGCTTTCGTCAATACGCAGGTATGTGAACAACTTCAACCTTTTCTTAAAAGCAAACTCTTTCTCATATTCAACTAAGGTAGATCTATTGTTACCTACTAATCACAATAGTCCCCAAAGTCACCTTTCAAACACCTTGTCTATTAAACAGATCAGATGTTATTGATTAGGTCTTCTTTAGGTTATGGGTTCGATGATATTTTAATTGCATTCACAACTCAATTCAAAACACAAAATGTAAATCAAAGTAAGGACACAAGAGATTTACGTGGTTTCGTTAATGTGATGTACGTCCACAGTGGTGGAGACTCTTCTTTTACCAAGACAATCCACTATACTTAAGAATACCAGTGTGGTACTCCCGATGTTCACAATGTAGTTACAATGGATGTCTTAATCCTCTATTACTTTCACTATTGCAAATACAAAGCAAGTACAATACAAAGAGTGTCACTTATTGTGTCTACCCTTCTTCTAGCTTATCTTGCCTCTATTGAATTGAATAGGCTGCTTCACTGCCGCTTAGAAGTCCACCACAACACTCTTTAACCTCTCTTGAAGAAATATAGAAATATGTTGAGTTCTTTCCAATGGTTCACCAAATTCTTTCTTTAGGTTGTTTTACACAACTCTTGCTTTCACCGTCTCACGGTTTCACAGCTTGCACTCACACTTCTGGTTTGCCATTTCACATCTCACGGCTTGCCCCACGCTTTTGATTAGTCATGTCATTGCACGTTCTGGTCTCACGCTTCTGGTCTGTCATTTCACGTCTCTTGGCCTGCCTCATGCTACTGGTTTTTCTGGTTCACATCTCTCGGTCTGCCTTACGCTTCTGGTCTGCTATATTTTCTTCCGGGTGGTCTCATGGATACCAGGTTTACTGTCTTCTCTTCCAGGTGGTCTCACGGATACCAGGTTTGTTGTCTTCTCTTCCAGGTGATCTCGCGGATACCAGGTTTGCTGTCTTCTCTTCCAGGTGGTCTGTTTCTTATTTCTCCTCTTGTTGGTTGTGCGTTTCTGGTTTACTTGTAGGTGGTGTTTCTAGTTTTCTTGCAAGAGGTGTTTCTGGTTTGCTTGCAGGTCGTGTTTTTGGTTTGCTTGTAGGTCATGTGTCTGCTGAGATGCTCTTCCTGTTTATATACTCCATTCTATGCAAACCTTAGTAGGGTTTATTTAAGCTGCAGTGAATTTCCTTTCTTGCCCCTCCATGTGGCTTTATATTACTGTTTCATACAAAATTCAGTATTATCCTCCTTCTTAATTTATTTTTCTTGCTCTTTTCTTTATACTGAAAACTCATCCCTTGAATGCTTGAATGAGCCACTTCTGCTTGCACACTTAAATGTAGTTGACAACAATTACAACCTATATAAGGCTGTGGGAACAACATATACAAATTGGTATATTAAAAGTAAACAATAAATAATGTTATTTTAACATGCATTTATATATAATAAAATACAAAATAAGTAGAAATAAAAAAATAATTTTAAATAATAATTCGCCAACCTATAGTTCAACTTGAACTTGGGAGACCTAACACAAAATAACCCAAATTCAAAGTAACTTAATCTGTCAACTCGTTTTGACACCTCTAATCACAACTACTCATTTTATATAATAAAGGGAAAAAAAACACTATAATATACAACATTATGATGCATGTGGTCTCCACCAACAAAATAAATAAAAGTCCCTGTCAACGAGAAACAATGCAACTGATAAAGAAATATAATAGATGAAAACTCTCCATATAGTCCACAATTATCCAAAACCAAGGTTGATACTTCAAATAAACAAATGCATCAATGCTACTAAGTATGTCAAACTAAATTTTAGATAACAAGTGGTCCTAGCTAAAAGCAATATGTACAAAAGACAAATCCATGTGAATCTCAATATAGAAACTCCAACTAAAATCAAATATCCTCTAAACACAAAAACAAAACCATCAAAATAACATGTTGCAAATAAAAAAACTTGAATTAATTGTTGGAAATTAAGAAAAATATACAAACAAACACACAAACAAATATATACAACTTGTTGCTCCAAAACTAATATATTTACAAACAAATGCACAAACATAGACAATTTACTACTCCAAAATAAAACATATAAACAAACATAATGGACAATTTTAAAAGCATTTGCCAAACACAATGACAAATACATCAAGACAAACCCTAAAATTCTCTAACATAGAGATTGCACATTAAAATAAAAAATTAAACATGTTGCAAATAACCAAAACTATATAACCCAACCTTTTGGATAAAACTTCACAAGATTTTTTAGTTTTAACCAACCTGGAAATGTCGGCTATTTTTGCTAAAATTAGGTTTTACAAAACATTAGAGATTGATACAATTTACAGGCTTATTCTTGGGAGATAAAATCAAGTTTTAAAGGGATGGAGATTTAGGGTTACCAATTCATGGGATTTGGAGAAAGGGAAAGAATGCTTTTGGCAAATGATTGTCTTTAAAATTCTAGATCATGATAGATTTAAGTTTTGGGAGAATGATTAGATTGATAGAACAATTAGGTTTTAGTGTTTTACTATTGGGAGACAAAATCAATATTAGGTTCGTGAGCCATGGAGATTTAGGGTTAAAGATAAAGAAAAAAAAAGGAAAAATGTTTTGTGTTGCTTTTTTTTTTTGGAAAGAGAGCTCAAGGGTTTATGAGAGAGGGAGGATTGATTTGGGGAAAATATGCTACGTGTGTACTTTTTTTGTCCTTTTATCATATATTTTTTAAAATTAATGATTGGACCATTTGCATCCAAAAATGTATTGCTTTGGAATGGAACTTAAAGTTTATAACTATTTTAGAAATTTTAAAAGATTTAGGACTACTTTAAAATTTTTTTAAAAGGTTTAGGACTTATGAGTGCCTTAGCTTGAGTAATAAGTAGATGAATGGACCATATGGTAGTTTTTATGATACACATAATTGTTATAGTTTTGCCAAAGTTGTGTTGCTACCTACATGATTGTTTAAGACCATAAAGTTTCTTGATTTACACATATGGCTATACTTCTCTAAACTAACACATGCAATTTTTTTTTCAAGATTTTTATAATATCTTTAAAACTATATATATATTTTTTTTCATATTTTTCAAAAATGCTAGCCTAATAAGCATAACTTTATGTTGTGTTTTGACTAAGGGATAAGAAAATTTTTGTTTGACTAACACACAAACTTACAATTGGCTTTTCCACACATGATCAATCCTTTCTTTCTTTGTTTTTTTTTCTTTTTTCCTTTCCCCCTTCCTCATTCCTTCCTCCTTCTTCTTTCTATCTTCTTCTCCTAGTTTATTATTCCTGACAATGCTACTCACCTCCCAACCATTATATCCCATTAAGTCTCTCTTCCTTCACACCAGCCATTGTCCTATCTCTTCCCCGAAGCAACCACCTCTCCCTTCTTCTTTTTCCTCTATATTTCTTTTCCCTTCCCCATGGCCCAAGTCATTCCTGTGTTGTTGTCAGCGATTCCAGTAGTTTCTCCTTAGAACTATTGTTATCAACCACCTCTCCTACTCTTTTTACATCT
Organism: Bruguiera sexangula; assembly: GCA_020141445.1. Taxonomy (NCBI): domain Eukaryota; kingdom Viridiplantae; phylum Streptophyta; class Magnoliopsida; order Malpighiales; family Rhizophoraceae; genus Bruguiera; species Bruguiera sexangula. Next base: position 3,035,886 of record JAHLGP010020637.1, read on the forward strand.
TTCTTGTTTTTCTTTTTTCCCAAACTAGCCCTAAAACCATAAGTCTAACATCATCAATTTTCTACCAAATTCAGGCTCTAATGGTGGAACTGAAATCTCTTGAGATTTATATAAATGCAGTTGAGATTAATTGAAGGAAATTATAGCTCGAAGTTTAGAATTTGAAGAACTTGGAATTTTAATAACAAGTCAAGACCCAAAAGGTTTAGAAGGCAAATTAATATTGTTAGGTTGATTTTGAACAAATTAAAGTTTTTTTTTTTTAACATTTAGAAAAGTTGAATTTAGTTGTGGGTGAATATGAATGGGATGATTAAGCAAAATTGAAGCAATTAGAGTTAAAAATCAATTTATGAAACTAAAATTGTGGGCTGCCAGGAGAGCTCTAGTAACTTTTCCAATTTTTCCAATTGGAAAAATAGTTCTTAACTTTTCCAATTTTTCTAATGTAATCCTAAGTCTTTCCTTTTTTTCAATTTAGTCCTAAACATTATTAATTCTTTATAATGTGGTACAATTGATGATGGAAAAACAAGTCAAACATTAGATCTCAAAATTAACATACGAAAATATGTATGAAAATACATATTAACAACCAATTTACATCTCTAAATACCTTATTTCCACAAATAAGGATTAGTAAATGTATCAAAAATAGGTATTGAAAACGTATTTTCATATGTTGATTGTCAAATATAACATTTAACTTATTTTTCATCCTCAAGAGGACCATATTGAAAAGGATTAGTAACATTTAGAACTGAATTGAAATAAATGAAAGATTTAGGACTATGTTAAAAAAATTGGAAAAGTTAAGGACTTTTTTCTAGTTTATCCTAGGTCGAGCCAATGGCACCACTTGCATTCAAGCTCGCATAATAGCAAACCTTTAGCCAAGTGGGTAGCATAACCCATATACATTTATATTTTTTTTGCCTTTATCGACATTAAACATTGAATTTTTTCAAATTATAATATTATTTAAGGGAATATTTAGACATTGTTCATTTCTTGGAAGATAATCCCAGTTTTCAAAATTGTATTATTTCTTGAGACACATCTATGCACTTGGGCTCTAATGTTGTCCATGACAGCTGGCTTTAATGCATATAGATAGTTCAAGACATGTTGTCTTGCTATTTCCATCAAAATGTTACACTAATAGATTAATTGAATGTCGTGGTTGCAACATTAACATTGTTGGAAAATGGAAATGGATCAATGGACAATTTATTCCATTCCAATCCCTGACTAGGGCGTTTCTTTTTCTTCTTCTTTGATTTTTTCTTCATTTATAGGAATCATGTCTCCCTTCTTTTAATTGGGATGCCATTAATTCAACCTTTTGCTCTTCTGATATCTTTATCCATTCATAGAATCATTCTACTTGGCAATTCAACCCATAAAACTTTTTTTGTATTTAGTTCATTGTTAAAGAAAAATATATCCATATTGCTCCAAAACTAGTCTTGTCCCCTAGGATATGGAGGTCGTTGTCATTTATACCTTAGATAATCTTCATAGTCATCAAATTAGTATTATTCTCTTCATTAGAATTTGTCACATAAGTTCCATGCCTATGTGGATTTGCAAGGGCTAGTTAGGTAGTGTTGGCTACAAGTAAATATCTAGCTCGATTCCTATATGTCCTTTTAGTTCTTCTAACCACCTCTCAATTAGAGAGCTAACTTGATTGCCAACAACTTTCAATCAATGTTTGAATTAGTCTTATCTCTATAGTGCCTCCTAGCTATGAATGACTAAACATATGGATTGTATCTCTTAATCTTTATTGGTAAAATAGTTTCTACTACATCCATCACTTGATGTCTTTAAAATAGGCAAAACCTACTCTAATATCACTTGATGTAGCAATTTGTTTAAGGGAGAAAACAATAGTTTATTATTGAAATTCAAACATGGTAATTGATTCAAATTTAGGTTTTATAGGCTTATTTATAAGGAACATTTGGACTAGTAGGAAAAATACTTAGGGCTCAAGTCAAAACTAAAAAGAAAATTAAATCATGCAATTATGTAATTGTCCAAGTAGAAATTGTAATTATATAGGAAAACATCATAAGGATATTATTTTGTTTCTTAATTAAATTCTTCTAAGGGTTTATTTAGTCTTTTGATGATTTGTTCCGTCCATAGACTCTTAGAGTACCCATTCTATGTCAGGTAAGCTTTGTGTCATGGGGCCATTACTCTCTTCTTAAAAAGCAGCTTGTTAGGGTGTGTAGTGCCCGTACTTATATGGTTCAAGATCCCCCTTTTCCTATCCGATGTGGGATGTGGGAGTGTACCTAACCTATCCGTGTCTGAGACATAACCTGTCCGTGACATTCTCCCCTACTGAATCCATTGACGTCCTCATCAGGAATCAGGGCCTCTCTCTGCCTACTTCTTCCACATGAAGCGCTTGGCGGGAGACACCGAACTCGGGGTCGAGTCGACTTTGATACCATTTGTCACGGGGCCATTACTCTCTCCCAAAAAGGCAGCTTGTTAAGGTGTGTAGTGCCAACACTTATATGGCTCAAGATCCCCTCTTCCTATCCAATGTGGGATGTGGGAGTCGGGTTGTACCTAACTCGTCTGTGACATTTGTGTGTGTTACACAAATGCTAGTCCTCTTGGTTTTAGGAATAGAGTAACATAATTTATGGTGGTTAGTAGTAAAATCATAATTGCTTTAGAATTCAAACTTATAGAATATCTAATGTGTCATTAGAAGTTGCCATGGAATCATGAAAATCATGCTAAAACTTCATCTCTTTCATGCATTTCAATGGAGATATAAAAGATTTGTGACTCACCTAAGCTAAATTCATGTTGTCTTTGTCATATTCCAAACTTAAACTTTGTACACCAAGCAATATCCACTCTCCAAAATCACTTTTTGTAGTACATGCTCCATGATAATTGTCGTTATGCCTCATTACAAAAGCCTCTCACATAAAAGAAAGTGAACAACTACTATGTAATGAGAAATGTCACTTGACCATCTACCATGGTAATCATAGATTATTCTACCTACTCTTACCATAGCTAGATCTAGTTTACCTCTCAAACTTAAGTCGGTTTTTATTTTCAACCAAGAAATAAGAGCACTTTATTAAGAATCATAAAGGTATTTATCAAATAAATAAAATGTAGAAATGATGATTTAAAAATTTTTTAATTCCTGAGAACAGATTGATTACTTGTTAAATATAATTACAATCTACCTTAAAAGACATAATAATTACCAAAGCAATCTTCGATTCTTCTTCTCTTTTAGACCTATTGGTAAGTTGTTGCAAACCACCATTGTCTAAGTATCCAACCTTTAATGGTAATCCATATAAACAAGAGAGAAAGGAGGAGGCCAATAACTCATAGTATTCCACCATCTTATGAGATATTAATAGGAATTCTAATTCTATAACCCTTTTTAGGTGACATGTGTTAATTTTCAATAAATTGCACTTTAGTTTTTATATTTTCAAATATCATATATTTGACCCCATAAGTTTCTTAAACATTTTAATTAAGTCTAACTTAATCTCTAATTTATATTTTTTGAATTGTCTTTATATGTGTGACCCATTAGAATCCTAACATGTTGGAAATGAATATGAATTATAATCACAAAGAATTAGATAAATTAAACTCTTTTAATGTATCATTAATTTTCTAATTAATCAATTTATATTTATAAATTAAGATTAACACCTAGCTACATATCATGACCACCCAAATGTTGGGATTATCAAGGTGGTTTGATTAATCCCTTTAGTGTATAGTCTCTCAATATAATTCAATCATTTCATCATACTAATATTCTAATTAAATATAGAGTATATAATTAATATCTACTCCATATTGTTTAATTTTATTAGTTATCAAACATTCATATGGTCATTGATTCCATAAATGAGAACATAACTCCTTATGAATTATCATTCCACTTTATGCTAGGATTTCTTGAATCAATACTTGTTAGGAAAAAAATGGAGCATTCATGCATGATTACTTTATGGTGATGAAATTTTTATTGATCACTCAATTATCTTCATATAATTCATAATATGCCTAACTTAACACCAACAAATGATCCTTGATCAAGACAACTTAAAGATGAGATCAAAGCATATCAATTCCTATATAAGATACCTTGGTGATCTCAAGTCTAAGGATCACTTACACAATTGTCACTTGAGAAATTCCTCAAATACACAAGTAATGTTCTATTTAGGAATTTTCATAATAGGTTAATACAATGAACTTGTTTGACTAATAAGCACCTACATATTTGTTTAAGTATCTCTATAATTTAGTTTATGAGATTGACTGCTTTTTCATAAGAAAGAAATACAAAATGTGCTAGTCTCACTACTCCATCAATATCTAGTCTTAACAGAGTATCGACCATGAATATTTAAAAATAATACTTTAATGTAATAAATTTCTCATAATTATGATCTTATCATGATTTCTTTTGCAAAGTATATTTATTCCATAAACTTCATCTTTAGAGTTTATTGATGACTATATCATTATATAAATAATACTAAAGATAAAGAATACTTTTAATTGATATATTATATACACGATATATCAAATATGTATTTATAATTGCAACCAACACATTGGCTATTAGGATGTAAACTAACAATCTCCCACTTGCATTATAACTAACTACTTAGATATCACATACCTCAATGTGGCATATTCTTACTAGAATAAAGGCTTAACACGAGGATTTACTAGATCCTTTTAAGTGGGACTCTTTTTATCTTTATATTATTCTATTCCATCATCTTTATAATGAGATGAAATCATTCAAGCACACAATTGGATCAATCATAAGGCCAAGGTTCCTCATACAATGGCTTTATTGTTGGCATAATAGACAATTATTGGCTTAACAATGCATGAAATCTTACTAAGTTCAATAATGAACTTCTTGATCCAAAATTTCCTGTTTGATTGCATCATATGCAAAGATGTGCTCAAATATGACAATTGCCTCAAGTTAGAACACTTTTAACTTATAATCTCATCATTTAGAGTAATAAACTTTTAGTAGACTATGACTTTTAATCGCCTTTAAAAACTAAACGTTACTATCTAAATAACATTAAACTTTAAATTTAGTTTTTTTATATACTAGAAAATCATTCTTAATACTTCACAAACACTTAAAAATGTCTTTCACAAATTGTCTAATGGCCATTATTTAGATTAGTGTTGTATATTCCTAGTAGATACATTTAGTCTTGTATATAATATTGCATACATGATAGATCTCATCTATCATATGTCTCTCAATTATGTGTCTTACGACATAAGTCCATAGAGAAAATTATATATAATGTATCTCTCAGATTCTTCCAATAATAAATTATTTTAGCAATTTGTACTCACATTGAGACAACTAGAAGCAACCTTTTAGATTTATCCATATAAATCTTAATTTGTATTCTTCCTATGTGGTATGCCATCTTTGATCTATATATGTCATTGTGCAATGTATCTAAATGCATATTTTCATTGCTTTCTATCCAATCTTATTCTTTAAAACAATCATTAACCATATGGTGTAGTTCCAATTCATAAATCATAACATTCTTATAATAGAGCTTTGCAAGCACACTTTTAATAAGCAATCAAATAGCTACATTCCTTTTGTAACATACTAATGTGAGATTCTAATAGTTGATCACTTCAAAACAAGCCTCTTTTCAAACCATAACTCTATATTGAATGTTCCTAATCCCTAATAAATGAAACTCTTGTGCAACTCATTGATGTCAAATATATTGATTAGTACTAGACTAAGAAATTTATCAATAAGCATCCATTCACCTTAAATTTAAAACAAAATCAACACTCAAGAGAATGGTATTATGAATAATGTTGTGTGAAAATTATTTTATGTCATCATTTCATTCCTTATTTTTCTTCAATATAGATTTGGTAACTCTCGTTTAGGCTACAAAAAGTATAATTACCTTACTCTTGATAATGCAATGGTAGACATATGAGTAAGAGTCGATCATATAAGGAGTACTATTAATTCAATACTAGATAATTAAAAGTTAAAGACATTAATATGAATGAGAGGTAATGTTGAATTATGACTTGATAAAAACTAAGGTAAAAAAACTTGATTAAATAAAAGGACTTATAGAAATACCAATTAACAAAATTTTAGTTCTAGGTTTATTTACAAGTATGATATTTGATACTTTCAATTATCTATAATCTTGTCTCAATTTTGTTGAAACTATTAACTTTAGATAACAAGTTCTGTTAACCGAATTCTCTCTTAAATATTCACTAAGTAGAATGAGCTCTTTAAACTTTAATCCTTTTATCCCTAGAATAAGTTCTCTGGAGTTATACATTGTAGCTTTAGAAATTAGGAAAGTAGGTTAATTTAAGCAATAATCACTCAAGTTTAGATTGTTTAATTTAGGTTAAGTTATTCATAACAGTAAAATAAAAACATGTTTATAATCTCTTATTGTTAATTGCTACTCGATGATTCAGAACAAGATAAATATGGGTAATAATCCTTAACTATAGCAATCAACCATTGTTTAACAATTTAGTAGGCCTAAATGAATAAATTAAAATAACTATCATTCCATAATTTAATTAGAATAGTTCAAACAATTCTAATAGAAAAGAAAACAACATAATATATTAATCTACTTTATTAAAATACCAAATATTTTGAAATCCCTTAAAACTATTGAAAAACCTTAGCTACTTATTCTTAAAAAATTAAATGCTTACTAAAGTTATGTCTACTGAGCTCTTTGTGTATATCTCCCCTCCTCCTTTTAGCAGCTAAAAACAAGTCCTTATTTATATCCTAGAGAACATACATAGTAGCTACAATAAAACCCTTAGGACTCTCCAAAAAACTACCCTAAATTCTTAAGGTTACAATAAACTTGTTTCCTTAATTATGATAAAATTCTTGTACTAAGTTTCAAACTAATTCTTGAATCGATATAGTCTAAATTAGGGTCTGCCTTTTTCATCAAAGTTGTGTTACTTTTCTTTAGCTTTCCAGTGCATCTAGTCTTTCCCAAAACAAAGGTCTACAACCTAAGTTATAAGGTAAAAATAAAGATTGACTCAGACCAACCTGTGACAAAATTTAAAGTGATTTCTTAGCTATTTTTGGACAATTAAACAGTTGATCTGAGCTTAAATTTCCTCATAACAATTGTAGCCTTGAATATGAACTTTAATTTAAGTTTTTGAATCACCCGATTTAGATGTCTGAAGTTCAAATTATGCATTAAATACTTAGTACTCAGACAAGAATCCTAATCCAATTAGAATTTGAAATTTAGTTTTCTACCCAATCTTTGAAGCAATGTATCAAGGCCTAAACAAACTTAAATTTGGACTCATGACCCCAATTTGAAAAATTTGAGATGCCTACTACAACTTCATTGGAAGCTACTTTTCCAATTTGGATCTTTAAGTTAGTGAAAAATCTAAAATAAGCAATTAAGGTCAAAATGATAAAATCTAGAATTTTGTCTACTTAAAACATGTATTCTCAAAACTTTCTCAAAGTATACCTAAATTACAAAACATATATTAATTAGTTTAAATAGGTATAAAACTCATTAAAAATAACTAAATGCAAAAGGAAATAAATAAATAAATTCTCACTCATCAAAGTTTCCCCATACTTAGCTTTTTGCACATCCTCAAGCAAAACAAAATCAACTCAAATAAATGATAAATTAGTTAGACTTCATAACATCATTATAATGCATAAATTCATTAAGTTCAATTCTTGACCAATATGCACACCGAACTAAAAAAAGTAGTAATGTCAAATAAAATAATAGCAAGTATACTTATCTTTTTTTTTCCTCTCTATCCATAGTTGCTATTAATTTGTTAATGCTAGTCTCACAACATAACCAAGTTATGTATAGTTTACTAATCAACCATTCCTCTTTACTATAACAAATTGGGTAGCAAACTAAGGTGTCTCTTATTTGAAACAAAAAAGTAAAACCAATATTCTTCCTTAATACATACCTAAAAAAATAAGGAAACATACATCAAGGTACTTTGCATACTCATGTTCTAATTATCATTTGATGTGCAAGTCAACACTTTTGGTGAAGTAACCCTAACTATTATGCAACTTCAACAATAGAGTAGAATTAAAATATTTGCATTTTTGCCTATTTTTTTAAAACCCTGTTTACTTAAACCCAAGTTTAGGACCAGCTTAAGAAGAACAATTTCAAGATAAACTACACATTGCTCAATCATGATTCATTACAAAACACACATAACCTATCAAGAGGCATTGTTTTAATTGAGTATTAAAAAGGCTAGCACACTTACCACTATTTTAGAAAACATTGTTGACATCCTAAACCCAACAATATATCACAAAACTAATCAAATTTCATGTTTATGCATCACAAAGCATTTAAAGTACAACCAACATATGATCACTATCTCACAAAAACAATAAAAAGGAAACTAAGAAAAAAATCCTACCTAAGCCTCTCTCCCACACTTAAACTTATGTTATCCTTAATGTAAGGCCAAATGTAATAGAAAGTTATTTGAAATATAAATATAAAGAAAGGGTAAATAAATCAAATTTGAATTATGCTTGAGTTGGCTCCCAAGTAATGCCTTTATTTAACGTCATTAGCCTGAAAACATGATTCCTCAGCCAATATAGATGGGATCTTCTAACTCCATCATCTTGATATTCTGCACCTAAAACCTTATAAAAAGGTTTGAACCTATGACTATTCACCTTAAATAACTTGTTCATTTGTAAATTCCTTATCTTAATTGCACCATAATAAAAAATATTGGTAATTATGAAAGGATTGACCAATTGAGATTGCAACTTACCTAGAAATAATTTAAGCCTTAAATGGTAAATGAGGACTTTTTAGCTAACAAAAAAGTTCTTCCTTGAAATCCTTTGATCACGAAAGGCTTTCATTTTCTCTTTGTTGATTCTAAAGCACTCATATGCATAGTTTTTTTTTTTTTTTATCTCTTTAAGCTCTTGTAGTTACGACTTCCTTTGTTCACTTGTCTCTTCCATCTTTATATGGTATTATTTAATTACCAAATAAGCTTTATGTTTTAACTCCATTAGGAGATAGTGTGGCTTATCGTAGGCTAACTAAAAGGGCAATATTCTTATGGTCATTTTTTATGTTGTCCTACAAGCCCATAATGCATTGTCTAGCCACAAACTCTAATCCTTTCAATTTAGGTTAATTGTTTTTTCAAGGATGGATATGACCTCTCTATTTGACATTTTAGCTTCACCACTTATCTGAGGGTGGTAAGCTATGACAATTTTATGCATGACTTGATACCTTCATAACAATGCCTCTATCATCTTATTACAAAAATAGGTGCCTCTATCATTAACTATGGCTTTTGGTGTCCCAAACCTTGCAAAAATGCTAGTTTTCACAAAATCTACAACAATCATGGAATCATCAACCTTGGTGGTTTTAGCTTATACCTATTTCAAAACATAATCAACAACCAAAGGAGTATAAATATTACCAAAAGAAACTAGGAATGGTTCCGTGAAATCAATGTCCCAAACATAAAAAATCTCAACAATTAGAATAGGGGTTTAGGGCATTTGATCTCTATAAGAAATATTACTTGTCCGTTGGCAATTCTCACAAGACTTACAGAACATATAAGCATCCTTGAATAAAGTTGGCCAATAAGGTCCACAATCTAAAATCTTGTGAACAATCCTTTTAGGTTTAAAGTGACCCTCACAAGTATAAAAATGACAAAAAGTTAGGGTTGATAAAAATTCAATTTTAGGCACACCTTTTTATAACATGATCAACATAAAATGTCTACAAATATGGGTTATCCCACACATAATATTTTTCATTATTCTTAAGCTTATCCTTTTGAGTTTTAAAAAGTTATCAAACATTTCTTCACTAACTAGGTAATTAACAATACGCATATATTAGGGTAAAACTATACCAACGAAAAATATTTACTCATCAAGAAAAGATTCTTGCAAAGGTGGCACATCTTCCTTACATACTAGTCTGCTTAAATGATCTGCCACAAAGTTTTCTACTCCTTTCCTATCTTTAATCTCTACAGTAAATTCCTACAATAAAAAATTCATCTAATAAGTCATGATTTTGCCTCCTCTATCAAAAATAGATACTTGAGAGTTGCATGTTTGGAATAAATTATCACTTTAGCACCAAGCAAATAATACTAAAATTTCTTTAAAGTAAAAACAATAAATAAAAGTTCTTTTGTAATCATAAAATAATTGATTTGGGTTACATTTAAAGTCTTTAAGGCATAGTAAATGGCATAAGTGGCCCTACCAACTTTCTAGTCTAAAAATAGCTACATAGTATAATTTCTTGCATTGCATATAATCTTAAACAGTAACTCCTAATAAGACAACTACATTACTGATGTTATGGTTAAGAGCTTTTGCATATTGTCAATTATATCCTATCTTTGAAAAATACTTGATAAATCTACAATTAAAACCTGTATACCTAAGAAAAGATTGAATCTCTCATACATTTATGGGTAAGGTAAAGCACAATAATATCTATCTTAGACTTATTTACCTCTATTCCATTAATTGAAATAACATACCTTACTTTACCATGAAATGACATTTTCTTCAATTTAGAACTAGGTTAGTTTCTAAACACCTCTTTAAAATTAGTGTAAGGTTATTCAAACATCTATCAAAAGATTCACCATAAATAGTGAAGTCATCTATAAATACCTCTATTATAATCTTTATATAATTAGAAAATATACTAACCATACCCCTTTAAAATATGGTTAGAGCATTACAAAATCCAAATGGCATCTGTTGATAACCAAATGTCCTTTATTGTAATCACGATCTAATTATAACCTAAAAGACCATCAAAAAATCAATAATAAGTATGACTAACTAATCTTTTTGACATCTAATTAATAAAAGGAAAAAGGAAATGATTTTTACAAGTGGTAGAATTCAACTTCATGTTATCAATACACATTTTTCACCTCTTTTGTGCACATATAAGTATTAACTCATTGTTATCATTTATAACCACTACAACACTAGATTTCTTTAGGACCACCTGCATTAGACTTACCCACTTGCTATTTAAGTTTGGATATATAATGCTAACATTAAAGAGCTTTCGAATCTCCTTTTTCATTACCTTCATCATTGACCAACATTGAGCTTCCTTAGTTGGTTTGGCTCCTTCTTCCAATAATATTTGGTGTATGTATATGGTTGGGCTTGTCTACTTAATGCCTACAATTATCCAACCAATCACTATATTATGTTCTTTTAGCACCCAAATTAACTTCTCTTTTAGCACTTGCATTAGATTCTTTGCAATAATAACTAGCAAGGTGTCATCCTCTCCTAAATACACATAATTCAAATGAGCTAGTGATGGTTTCAATTCTAACATAGGAGCCTATAAAATAAAAGGTAAAAGTTTGTTGTAAGAAACAAGTAACTAAATAAAAGAAACCACATTCCTATCTAAAATCATTGATAATGAATGAAATTCAGCCATAGTCTTCTTTAACTTCGTGCCTAGCTCAACGTCTCCTTCGTTTTCTAACTCAAGATGTTTGATGATGGCTACCTTTAACTTTTCCTTAATTGTCAACTCAAAAATTTCTTGTTCTAAAAATTCAATAACATTTATGGCATAAACTAAGTGAACATCACTAAGGTACCTCATAACCTTATAAATATTGAATCAAATATGTTCACCATCAAACTTTATCATTAAGGTACTCTCATGCACCTTAATCCTTGTCTTAGCTATCTTCAAGAATGGCCTCCCCCATAAAATAAGCGTAGAGTTAGGGGAAGTATCATTGTCCATATCTGCTATGTAAAAGTCAAATAGAAACACTAGCTTGTTTACTTGCATTAATTCATCCTTAACAACCCTTTTAAGGTAAGTATTAGTATGATTAGCTGATTGTATAATAACACTAGTATTTTTCAAAGGTCTTAGATTTAATGAAGCATAAATGGATCATGGTATCACATTAATTGAAACTCCTAAATCTGACATAGCTCTTTCAAATCTAGTATTACTTATTTTTGCATAGGATGGTAAACATACCTAGATCTTTCCACTTAGGATGAACCTTTCTTTGGAGAATTTTAGATATATTCTCCCCTACTATAATCTTCACATAATCTCTTAATCTTTGCTTATTAAGGCATATACCTTGGTACTTGCTTGATCACCTTTAAAAGTGGTATGTTTACCTCGTGGAATGTCTTAGGGATTTCTCTCTCCTACTCCACCCTTTTAGATTTTGTGCACCTAATGGGAAAAGGAAGGAAGTTAGCTTTAACATGAATGGAAGAGTTAGGATTTACCTTAGATGGAAAAATCTCTTTTTCTCAATGGCCATAAAATGTGTTTTCTTACATGGTTCCTCCAATTATTTTTCACTTCTCAATGATATGAGACTTGCATTCCCTTTTGAATTTACTAGGGGTTAAGAAGGTAATTTGTTGAACCCTTGAGCATACAATCTACCCACTGTAGAAGTTAGCTAACTCACTTGATTCTCTAAATTGTGTATGCTTGCCCTTGTCTCCTATTGGAATTATTGAGTGTGAGTTAAGAAAGTTTTGAACATATCTGATGAGATTCATGGAGGTGTTGATGCATAGAGGGCTTCCAAGGATCCATTAAGCATTGATGAAGGGCCAATGATAGGTTTAAGGGCTAAAAAGATGAAATAAGCACAAAGTGGGTTAATTAAGGATATTTGGGCCAACTAAGTAACAAATGACATGAATTCAAACTTGAAAGAGGACTAAGGCTTCATTAATATGATTGAAGTGCTTAATGGGCCAAGGTTAAGTAATCAAATCTACTACTAAATAGGAGTTTGTTATAAAGTAGAAAATCTATTCCTAAGTAAGAGTTTGTTATAAAGTAGGAGTTTGTTATGAAATATGACTTTATAATAAAATATGAGTGTGTTTATATTTTATGAGTATATCATTCCTTTACTTTTAGGGTTAGGGTTAATACTTCAACTTATAAATAGACTTGGTTTCATTGTTAAAAAATATAGATTATTGGTGAAAAAAAGAAAATGAGAATTTTCTCTCCTGGTTCTTCGTTAAACTTCACAAACTTACCAAGATTATTGTTTTGTGGTGTTTTGACTTGACTTATCACTCCCAGATCCTTTCTTTATAGAGTGTGACATCCAAATCTTTCTTTATACCTTCGGTTCACATTCATTTTAGCATTGGGTCTAGGTTTATATCTCAAGTTTGTGTTCCTTTGATCATTAGGTAAGGTTTTTACTTTTATTAAACCTAATTTAACTTTCTTAGAGTTTTAACTTCTGTGTTTTACTTGTAGGTTTCATTTTACTTTTCAGCCTTATATCAGATGTTGTTAAAGTTTTAAGGTTTAAATTAGGTATGCTTATATAAATTTAAGTTTTTCTTTAGTTCTCCTTTTTAACTGCCTTTTTATAACCTTTTGTTTTTTGAATCCAACAAACCCTAGTTTATCTTTTCTTGTATTTAAATTCGTGTAAAAAAAATGAAGAAAGAAACAAAAAAATGATTGATAGAAAAAAAAAAAAAGTCCACTTTGAGGCAATAGCTCAATAGTTTGGTTAAATTACCCACAATAACAATCTACTCTTTTAGCTTGACCATACTTCCACAATCTATTTTCTTATTTTATTGTCCAAGTGCTTGTTTCCTTGGAGTCTACTTCCTTAAATTTATTTTCCTTGACATCCCTTTTTTGTTTTCTAATTTTTTATTTTCCATTAAGTTAATTATATCCTATTTATTTTATTTTGTGAGTTGGTTTGCTTAAGATTAATCTTCTTGATTTACCTTGTTTAGTTCCTTAGAGAGCTAAATAGGGAAGTTAATCATGATAAAAGGCAAAAGTGTGAGCTCATTATAAAAAAAGCCACTAAAGAGAAGTAAACGTGAGGGTGAGTAACAATAACTGAAAGAAACATGTGAGGGAGTGCGTGTGAGGTTATTTCTAGTGTTTTTGATATAGGTGATGATTTGAGAATAAATCCTTTTAAAGAGAGGGGGAATGATGAGATTCATGGAGGTTTTGATGCATGGAGAGCTTTTAAGGATCCATTAAGTATTCACGAAGGGCTAATGGCACACTTAAGGACTAAAAAGATGAATGAAGTATTAAATAAGCTGATTAAGGATATTTAGGCTAACCAAGTAACAAATGACATGAATTTAAGCTTGAAAGATGACAAAGGCAGTAGGAGTTTGCTATAATGTAGGAAATCTACTCCTAAATGAGAGTTTGTTATAAAATAAGAATTTATAATAAAATAGGAATTTATAATAAAATACGATTGTTCCTATATTTTAGGAATATATCATTGTCTTTACTTTTATAGTTAGGGTTGTTAATTCAACTTATAATTAGACTTGATTTCATTGTTAAAAGAAGTGGGAATTTTCTCTCTTAGTTCTTCATTGAACTTTACGAACTTATCAAGATTATTATCTTGTGGCATTCCAACCAAACTTATTATCCTAGATCCCTTCTTTTTAGAGTGTAGCATCCATATCCTTTTTTATACATTTGGTTCATGTTCCTTTAAGTATTGGGTCTAGATTTATGTTTCTTTGAACATTGAGTTAAGGTTTTACTTTTGTTAAACTAGATTTAACTTTCTTAGGGTTTTGAATTCCTTGTTTTACTTGTGGATTTCATTGTACTCTTTGGGGTTTACATCAACACTTTAGCTTTTGATACAACATCTCATTCAAAGAAAATGATTTGGTAATAACTTTTGTGTTTATAGTAGGTATTATATTCATTGCAATGATCACATTTGTACACCTTTGGAACTAACAATCCATTAAATTCCACCACACAAAGGAGTCTTTGACAATAATAAGCTTTTCTTACAAGTATTTTTGGTTTAATTCCTAAATAGTTAGACTTTCACTTCATTCCTTTCTAACAAGGCTCCACCTTTCATTGCAATAACTCATTCACGCAAAATGATCTTGAAAATAATATGTCCATAAAAGGCACTATATTCATTACAATGGGCACATTTGAACACCTTTGGAACTAGGTATCCATTGAATTCCTCCAAACAAACTCATCCTTAATAATGATTTGCTTTTCTTACAAATATTTTTGGTTCAATTATTGAATAATAACACCGCTTCTTCATTTCTTCCTAACAATGCTTGAGCTTTTGTTGCAACTTCTCATTCACATAAAATGATCTTAATCATAACTTTTGTGTCCACAATAGGCACTATATTTATTGCAACAAGCACATTTGTACACTTTTAGAACTAGGAATCCATTGAATTCCATTATACAAAAGATTCTCTGATAATGATTAGCTTTTCTTGTAAGTATTTTTAGCTCAATTCCTAATTAATGAGACCATCATTTCATTCCTTCCTAGCAAGGCTCCACCTTTTGTTGTAACAACTCATTCACATAAAATGATCTTGAAAATAACATTTATGTCCATATGAGGCATTATGGTCATTACAATAGGCACATTTGTACACCTTTAGGACTAGAAATCCATTTAATTCCATCATACAAAGGACTTCTTGCAATAGGTACGTTTATACACCTTTAGAACTATGAATCCATTGAATTCCTTTAAATAAAGGAGTCTTTGATAGTGATTTGCTTTTCTTATGAGTATTTTTGGTTCAATTGCTAAATAATGACAATGTCTCTTCATTTCTTCCTAACAACGCTTTAACTTTTGCTACAACTTCTCATTCATGCAAAATGATCTTGACAATAACTTTTAAGTCCACAACAGGCACTATATTCATTGCAAGAAGCAATGCGAATGAGTTCTTGCACTGAAAGCTAAATGAAGAGGTAGTCTTATTATTCAGGAATTAAACAAAAAATACTTGTAATAAAAGCTAATCATTATCAGAGACTTCTTTGTTTGATCAAATTTTTTAGATTCCTAGTACTAAACATGTATAGACATGCTTGTTACAATGAATATAATGTTTATTGTGGACATAAAAGTTATTTTCTAGGTGATTTTGTGTGAATAAGTTCTTGCCCTAAAAGCTAGAACCTTGTTAGGAAGAAATGAATAGATAATCTTACTTTTTAGGAATTGAAACAAAAATACTTGTAAGAAAAGCTAATCATTATTAAAGACTCCTTTGGTTGATGGAATTCAATGGATTTCTAATTTTAAAAGTGTACATATATGCTTGTTGTAATGAATATAATGTTTATTCTAAGCATAAAAATTACTTGCAAGATCATTTTGCATAAATGAGTTGTTGTAATGAAAGTTAAAGCTTTATTATAGGGAAATGAAAAGAGAGTGTCATTATACTAGAATTCAACCAAGAATAATTTTAAGAAAATCTAATCATTATCAAAGACTCCTTTGTCTGATGGAATTTTATGAATTCCTAGTATTTAAGGTATGTAAACATGCTTGTCACAAGGAACATAGAGTTTGTTGTGGGTAAAAATTTTATTTTCAAGATCATTTTGCATGAATAAGTCCTTGTAATGAAATATATAGACTTGTTAAGAAGAAATGAATAGAAGATGTCATTATTCAAGAATTTAACTAAAGATACTTGTAAAATAAGTTAATCATTATCAAAGACTTTGTTGTTTAATGAAATTTTATAGATTCATAGTACTAAAGGTGTATAGATGTGCTTGTTGAAATAAATAGATGTTAACATTAGATATGTGTACAACTTAAACCTAATAAAGTCATATGTTTTTATCTTAAAGATGATATGTATTCTTATAATAATATGAAGAATTGCCTATATTATTAATAGATAGTACATGAAACAGGTTCAGTGGTTATTAAGCCCTTACAAAGAGAATCTAGAATTGGATCTGATTATGGTTTTAGAGATTGGGCCTACACCAAGTTTAAGAGAAAGAAAATTTTTTATCTAAAAGATTGGCAAAGGGATCTCTTTGACTACAAAAAGTTAAAAAAATGGTGGAAGGTTAAAACCTATAACTATTTCAATTATATTAATGCATGGGAAAAAGCCTTATTGTATGAAAATAGGCAAAGGAAATTTAGTTGGTTCATTCAAGTACATCTTTTGAATGACCCATAAACATTTTTAGATTGGTTTAAAATCCAGTTTGTCAAATGGTGTTTATATCATTTAACCCTACCCTATAAAGTTAGAACTATTTATGAACAATTTTGTGTAGACAACTCCTTTTCTTATGTGGACTTCATCATTAAAAAAGTTAAAATTTTTCCACCATTAAATATAAATCCATCTTGCTAGCTTTGGAATATATCTAATGTCAACATCTAGGACATTAACTTGTTTGGCCATAATAGTGGTCTTATTTAATAATCCATGGAATATGATACCAGATTGTAAACATTAATAATGGGACTTTAACCTCTTCATTGGCTTCACAAAATTGTTCATAAACAATTATAACTTTATAGGGTAGGCTTAAATGATGTAAACCTCATTCGAAAAACTAGGTTTTAAATGAATTTGGAAATCTTTTTGGGCCATTTGGAAGATGTATTTCTATTTGAATAAACTAACTAAATTTCCTTTGCCTATTTTCATACAGTTTGGCTTTTTCCCATGCATCGATATAATCAAAATAGATATAGGTTTTAACCTTTCATGATTCTTTTAACTCTTTGTAGCTGAAAAGATCCCTTTGCCAATGTTAAACTTGGCATAGGCCTAATCTCTAAAGCCATAACTTGATCCAATTCCAAATTCTCTTTCTATAGGTTCAACATATATAACATACAATAATAGCATGCCATTATAATATGCATGATTATGGACTCTATTAAGCCATAACAGTTGATGATACTAAATTAAAATAATTTGATGCTATGAATTCACAATAGGACCTTAATAGGATTTCTATTCAAAATAGAATACCTAAATTGATTAGAAAATAATTTTCTCATTGAAAGACATATTAGCAAAATTGTACCTAGCCTAAAATTGTTCTAGATGTTTTTATATGAATTCTTAATTTATGGATCTCCGAATGGAAATCTAATTTAGATATCTCATAAGAGCTCAAGAAAATCTTTCTACTAACATCTAACAGACCCTATAACTCTTTATGTTTCCTAAGTTATAGTCAATCAAATTTGACATTAACATGATCAATGTTTTGCAACATGATCAATGTTTTGCCTATGTTTACCTCATCAAATTAGGTTTCAATCCTTCAATAAATAGTCTGATGACAAATTGTTATCCTAATCAAATTAGGACTTATTATTATATTAGAATTCTTGTTTTAAATAGGTTTTTTAATTCACTTAGATTTTTTTACCTAATTAAACTTATTATTTCAAATAAAAGTCTTAATTACAGTAGAAAATAATTTTTTGATAAAATAATAAATCTACTTAAATTTAATTCATTAATCCTAATCTGATTAAGATGCTTTAATCTTGGTCAAATATTAGTTATAATTTAAACAATAATTTTCTAAATTATAATTGAATTCAATTACTTCTTCCATTTGTTTGTTAACATTTTTAACAAGTTCAATAACTTTTTCAACATCCATTTTTCAAGTAATTTTATCTAATTCCAAGCAATTGTTTTAACAACCATAATATTTGATTTTGACCCATTAGTCAAAAACAATATAGTAGTCCCTTCATTTACATATTTTGTTGAAATTTTTGCAATTTTTAGGATAGTGGTTTTTATAACCTTATAGTGTATCTTGTAAATAAAGATCCCATTTTTTGAAGCAAGCATCCTATCAAATCCTTTAGTTTTAATATCCAAACATAAAGCATGCATCAAATTAGGATTTAATAATGATTAAATAATGATTAAATAAAATTCCAAAAACAAGAGAACCAAATAAGTTCGTCACTAAAAGTAGATTCAATTACTCCTAATAAGGAGTCATGAAAGTGATTATGTCTTTTGTCTCTAACACATATAATTGCTAACTTATTTAAACCTAATCTAGTAGCAAGTTTTTAAGCTACTTGAACCATCACAATATCGATAAACTTATACATTTGTTGATGTAAGCTAATAAGCTCTTGGGATAGTAAAAAGAGTCATTATAACCCTAAGTTAAGGGTAAAGCCTCTTCTACTATTTTAATAACATAATCAACTTTAGAAAAAAAAAAAGTTTCCCCATTTATAAACATGGGGAGATGAAGAAGAAGGAAGAGTCTAATTTTATAGATAATTATTATCTAAATTTTCACCAATTATTATTTCTTTATTTTTATTCCTCAAAGAACTATCACTTTTAAATAGTCGATCAAGTCTTAACCTATCTATGCCTCACCATATCACTGTTAATGTCTTAAACCACAACTCTACACGCCTACACAAGTACAAAGGTAGCATAACTTTGGTTTTCAACATTGAGACACTGACGAGTTTAAACTTTCAACTCCTTAGAAGATTAGCATTCCATTAGGTTTATGGCTCTAATGCTAATTCTATCTTAGCAGCATAAGATTGCACAAAGTAGATATATAAAACAACACATAGATATATAGAAGGGTAATTTAAGAAACTAAATTAAGCACACCGATATAAAAGGAAAGAAACTTAAAACAAATAATGTCATAATTAGAATACTTATAAAAACAAAACTTTTATTGAACACCAAATATCGTTATAAGTTTATATTTTACAAAGGAGAGAGAAGGAGATTAGACTTTACATCTCATGGTCTATGAGTGGTTTATTTATACATATGAAAAGATGATAACTATAATTGAAGGAATCTTCTTTTTTCAAAGTGGGATGCTCCATTATATTCCCTTTTCCTCCACTTTTGTTAAAGTAGCTTTATTAAAGCTATCTTTTAGCTCCCAAGACAATTTGTTTATGGAAAGTTGGTTGTCATTTTGCCCTTTACAGCTCATATGGGTTTTGGGAATATTATATAATATCATCATTGAGATGCCTTTGACTACTTTCACCTTGGTTAGCTTAGGTATTTTAATCTGGTTGGAGTAGAGCAACCATCATTTCCAATAACCTTTCTTTGGATATAGACTCCATTAAAATTTTTAATATCACTTCAAGATTAGTAGGAGTGGGCTTTGGTGGTGAACCCTTAGGTCTAATAACTTCTTTTCCTGTTTAGACTCCATCATCAAAAAATTCAAAATTTTCCCACCATTAGATATTAATTCATTTTACCAGCCATAGAATATGTCTAATGTCAACATCTATGGCATTAGCCTATTGAGCCATAATGGTGTGGTCTCATTTAATAATTCATGGAACATGATATCAAGCTATAAACATTAACAATGGGTCTTTAAGCTCTTTATTGGTTTCATAAAACTATTCATAAATAGTTTTGACTTTATAGGGTAGGGTTATATCATTTAACCCTACTATTAAATGATAAGGCATCTTTATTTTTTTTGCAAGGAATGATTCACCTAAAATGATCATAAAATTAATATTCATATTTGTATCAAACATTAATTTCATTGCCACACCATGGGTAGTTTAAATCCATTGAATTTCATCAAATAAATGGGTCATTCATATTGATTAGCTACTTTTACATGGATAAAATGGTTTGTTGTGTGGAAGATGAGACAATCACTTTATTTCTAACAACTAAGATTTCTCCTTTCATCCCAAGGACTCCTTCTCGCAATGGAATGATGAAATTAACTTGAATGATTGCACTAATCACTAATTTCATTGTAAAATGCATGTTATTATTTCTTAGATAGTCCTAATCTATTGAAATCCATTACTTTTGATTAGCTTTTTTTATTACAAGGGCATCTTCCATTACCTGAATCACAAGATTGTCTCTTAATTACTGTTCATAACCTATCCTAGATGTTGACATTAGAAATGTTCCATGGTTGGCAAGACAAATTGATGTTTGATGGTGGGGAAATTTTGATTTTTTCTGTTGATGGAGTCTACACAAGAAAAGGAGTTATTTGCATAAATGGACCTAAGGCTCCACCACTAAAGCCCACTCCTAAATATTAAAGACTTTAATGGAGTCTATATTAAAAGAAAGGTTATTAGAAATATGGCTACTTTACTCTAACCAGATCAAGACACCTAAGTTGACCAAATTGAAAACAATTAAAGGCATCTCAATGATGATATTATGCAAGATTCTCAGGACCCATATAAGTTGTAAAGGGCAAAATAACAAATAACTTTCCATGGACAAATTGTCATGGGAGCTAGAAGATAGCTTTAATAATGCTACTTTAACAAAAATGAAGGAAAATGGAACATAGTTGAGCATCCCAACTCCTTCAAGAATTGAACCATTCAAGCATATAAAGAAAGATTAATTTCGATCAATAACTATTTTGTTTGATGAAATTGAATGGATTTTGACTGTGAAAGTTGCAATGTTGTGCTTGTCATAATGACTATGATGTTTGGTATAGTTATAAAAGTTATATTCATGGTTATTTTGTGCAAAACACTCCTTGAAATGAAAAGGAAGTCGTGTTAGCATGAAATTAAGTTGTGGGCTTATTGTTTAGAAATTAATCCTTTTAAAACTATTATGAAAGGATAATCAAGATCAATGACTCCTTTGTTTGAAATCAGGTAAAGAATTAGATTTTTTTTTAATAAACTCAATATCAAAATCAAATACAGAAAGTATTCCTTACCATCTAGCAAACTATTCTTTACTACTTGTTAGGATAGAAAGAAGTGTGGTAAAATTACCATATAAAGTGACTTTTAATGAAAGGCAAATACCTATCAAAGCTAGACCTATAGCTATAAGATCAAGGCATTTATAGATCTATAAAAAAGAAATAAATGACTCCTAAAAAAAGGGCTTATTAGAAAAAGTAACCTATAGAGTTACCTAGCATTTTATATGGAAAATGTTGCAGAATTAAAGTGTAGAGTTCCAAGATTAGTTATTAATTATAAGCCTTTAAATATGACCTTAAGATAGATTAGATATCCTATACCTAATAGAAAAGATTTGTTAAATAGGATGAAGTTCAAATATTTTCAAAATTTGATATGAAATCTAGTTATTGGCAAATCTAGATTTATGACAAGTATAAACAATATTTACAATTATATTTAGACATTATATATGGAATGTAATTCCTTTTGGTTTAAAAACTGCACCCTCAAAATTTCAAGAAATCATACACGCAAATTGATCTTGAAAATAACTTTTGAGCCAACAACACACATCATATTCATTGCAATGAGTAGGTTTATACAACTTTGGAACTACAAATGTATTGAATTCTATCAAAGAGTTTTTGACAATGATTAGCTTTTCTTACAAGTATTTTTGGTTCAAATCCTAAATGATGAGACAATCTCTTCATTTTTTCCTAACAAGGCTTTGCCTTTTGTTATGTAAACCCTAAAAGATAGGGCTTAAGGACCTAACACATGTTGGGAATCAAGTAAGAACCCAAGAAAGCTAAATCAAATTTCAATGATGCAAACCCTAGACCTAATGTATAAAAGAACATGAACCTAATGTATAAAGAAGTATATGGATGTCATCCTCTAAAAAAGAACGACTTTAAGAGTGATAAGTCGAGTTGAAGGCCATAAGAAAAATTAGTTCTTGATAAGTTATCTAGTTCTTAAAAGAACTAAAGGAGAAAATTCTCACTTTTCAATTCATATCATCAGCTGCCCTTTTAACAATAAAATCAAGTTTATTTATCGGTTAAAATAACAACCCTAAAAACTTTAAAAGTAGAGACAATAATATACTCCTAAAAGATAAAAACACTATTATTTTATTGTAAACTCCTTTTTTTATAGCAATCTCTTACTTTATAACGAACTCTTACTTAAGAGTAGATTTCATTACTTAACCCTACCCTATTAATCACTCCAATTATATTAATACAACTTTGCTCCTCTTTCAAGTTTAAATTCATGCCATTTCTAACTTGGTAGGCCTAAATATTCTCAATCAACCCATTTAGTACTTATTTCCCTTAAATGTGTCATTAGTCCCTCACGAATTCTCAAAGGATCCTTAAAAGCTCCCAATGAATTAGCTCCTTCATAAATGTCATCACTTTCATTACAATAACTCATTCATGCAAGATGATCTTGAAAATAACTTTTGTGTCCATAGCAAACATTATATTCATTGCAACAAGTAGGCCTATAGACCTTTGGTACTATGAATCCATAAAATTCCATCAAACAACAAAGTATTTGATAGTGATTAGCATTTCTTACATGTATTTTTAGTTAAATTCTTGAATAATGACATAATTTATTCATTTCTTCTTAACAACTCTCCACATTTCATTACAAGAACTTGTTCATGGAAAATGACCTTGAAAATAAAAATTTTGCCCATAATAGACTCTATATTCCTTGTGACAAGTATGTCTGCACACCTTAAATACTAAGAATCCACAAAATTCCATCAAATAAAGGGGTTTAGTTGAAAGAACTCATTTATAAAAAATAATCTTTAAAATAACCTTTTGCTGACAACAAATATTTATTCTTTGCAACAAACATGTTTGTATATCTTTGGAAATAGGAATGCATATAACTCCACAAAACAAAGGAGTCTTTGATAATGATTAGCTTTTCTTACAAGTATTTTTGGTTTAATGCTTGAACAGTGAAACTTTCTCTTTATTTCTTCCTAACAAGGCTCCAACTTTCATTACAAGAAGTCATTCATGCAAAATAATCTGGAAAACTAGTTTTGTGCCCATAATAGACATTATATTCATTGCATCAAGCATGTCTATGCACCTTTATTACTAGGAATTCATAGAATTCCATCAAGCAAAGGAGTCTCTAATAATGACTAGCTCTTCTTACAAGTATTTTTGGTTTAATTTTTGAATAGTGAAGTTATCTCTTCATTTCTTCCTTCAAAGGTTCTAGCTTTCAATGCAAGAACTAATTCATCCAAAATGATCTTAAAATAGATTTTGTGCCCACAACAAACACTTTTTTCATTATAACAAGCACATGTATACACCCTTATCATTAGGAATTCAAAGAATTCCATCAAGTAAAGGAATTTCTAATAATGATTAGTTCTTCTTACAAGTATTTTTGGTTTAATTTCTAAATAATGAAACCTTCTCTTCATTTCTCCCTCACAAGGTTCTAGCTTTCAATGCAAGAAATCATTTATGTAAAATGATCTTGAAAATAGTTTTTGTGCCCACAACAAACATTTTGTCCATTGTAACAAGTACGTCTATGCACCTTTCGTACTAGGAATCCATAGAATTCCATCAAATAAAGGAGTCTTTGATAATCAGTAGCTTTTCTTACAAGTATTTATGGTTTAATTCTTCAATGATGAGACTATCTCTTCATTTCTTCTAAACAAGGTTATAACATTTAGTGCAATAACTCTTTCACATGAAATAATCTTGAAAATAAGTTTTGTGCCGAGAACAAACCTTATATTCCTTACCATAAGCATGTCTGTATAGCTTTAGCACTAAGAATCCATTGAATTTCCTCTAACAAAGAAGGTGCTAATCATTATTAGCTTTTCTCACAAATAAGCAATGTTTTAATTAATAAATAATGAGATTGACTATTCATTTCATCCTAACAAGACTCGAGCTTTCAATGCAAGAACTCATTCTTGCAAAATGATCTTGAAAATAATTTTTAAGCTAATAGCACACATTATATTCATTGCAATAAGCAGGTTTATACACTTTTGGAATTAGGAATTTATTGAATCCCAACAAATAAAGCAAATTTTGATAATTATTAGTTTTTCTTACAAGTATTTATGGTTCAAATCCTGAATAATGAGACCATCTCATCACTTCTTCTTCAGATGGCTCTATCCTTCATTGTAATAACTCATTCACACATAATAATCATGAAAATAACTTTTATGGCCACAACAAATATTATATTCATTGTAACAAATGCATTTATGTAGCTTTTGCACTAGGAATCCATTGAATTCCCTTAAACAAAGGATGCATTAATCATTATTGGCTTTCCTCACAAGATCAATTCTTCATTTCATCGTAACAATAATCCATCTTTTAATGCAAGAACTCATTCATGTAAATTGATCTTGAAAATAACTTTTGAGTTGACAACACACATTATATTCATTGCAACTAGCAAGTCTGTACACCTTTGGAACTAAGAATGCATTGAATTTTATCAAGGAGTCTTTGATAATGATTAACTTTTCTTACAAGTATTTTTGGTTTAAATCTTAAATGATGAGACTGTCTCTACATTTCTTCCTAACGAGGCTCTACCTTTCTAATATAAACCCCAAAAGACAGGGTTTAGAGACCTAATACACATTGGAAATTAAAAAAGAACCTAAGAAAACTAAATTAAATTTCAATCATGTAAACCCTAGGCCTAATGTTTAAAAGAACATAAGCCTAAGGTATAAAGAAGTATATGGCAGCCACCTTTTAAAAAAGAAGAAATTTGAGAGTGATGGGTTGAACGCCACAAGAAAAATTAGTTTTTGATAAGTTTTTTAGTTCTTGAAAAAATTGAAGGAAAAAATTCTCAGTTTTCAATTCACATAAATGTTTATCTTTTTAACAATGAAACCAAGACTATTTATAAGTTAAAATAACAACCCTAAAAACTCTAAAAATAGAGAAAATGATATACTCTTATAAGGTAGGAACATTGTTATTTTGTTGTAAACTACTATTTTATAACAGTCTTCTATTTTATAACAAACTTCTACTTAGGAGTGAATTTTATTACTTAACCCTAGCCCATTAAGTACTTCAATCATATTAATAAAACTTTACTCCTCTTTCAAGTTTGAATTCACACCATTTCTAACTTGGTTGGCAATCAGCCCATTTAGTACTTTTTTCCCATGAACATGTCATTAGCCCCTTACGAATGCTTAAAGGATCCTTGAAGCCCCTAATGCATTGGTGCCTCTATAGATCTCATCATTTTCATTGCAACAACTCATTCATGTAAAATAATCTTGAAAATAACTTTTATGCCCACAATAGACATTATATTCGTTACAATAAGCACATCAATACACCTTTGGTACTATGAATCCATAGAGTTCCATCAAACAAAAAAGTGTTTCATAATGATTAGCTTTTCTTACAAGTATTTTTAGTTAAATTCTTGAATGTTAACATTGTTTATTCATTTCTTCCTACCAAGTTTCCATATTTCATTGCAAGAATTCATTCATGCAAAATGATCTTGAAAATAAAATTTTTGCCCATAGTAGATTTTGTATTCCTTATGACAAGTACATCAACACACCTTGAATGCTAGGAATCTGGAAAGGGTTTTATGCCTAGTTGAACTAGGCCAATATGAATGTATTTGTAATGCCTATTTTTGTGATTTTGTAAAGAGTTTTGAGAAAGAAGATAAATAGTTTCAAAGGGTATCAAAAGTTGTATTTCTCTTTCCTTGGTTTTGATTGTAAAATCATTTTTGAAAACATTGAATTTGGAAATTTTATAAATTTGATCCTTTTGGACTTTTAAAATTTCTTAATCAATAATACTTATATTGAAATCTTCTAAAGTAATCTCCTCGGTGTTGGCTATTCTTTAAGATTCAAAATAATCTAAGGTAGAAATGTTGAAACAAGAAGTAGATTGGTAGAGTACTAGGTTCATATTTGTGGATTTGAGTTTTACACATAATCAAGAATTGGATTTCACACCGATTCAGGAATTGGAGTTTGGGCATAATAGACTTCTTACAATCCCAATGGCTCTTAAGGCCCACATAATGTCCTAGTGACTCACGCATGTCTAATGGACAACAAACAACCAAATGAGCTACAAGCAAATAGGGCTAACACTTGAAAGGATAGTGTGCTTACACTACAATCCTTATATATGCTTCACACTTCAATGCAAAAATATGAATGAATAAACATGCAGAGTGTACCTTAAGTTCCAATGCAATGAAAACATTTAAGATTGGCTCTGATACCACTTGGGGGTGCACAACCACACTAACACTTTTAATCTTTGAAATTCAAAATTTTTATTGATAGAAAACTTTGAATATAAGAAGAGGAGGAAGATTATAGGTAAAAGGGATAAGAATACAATAAAGGTGAAAAGAGGATTTAGGAATCAAAGAGTCTCAAAACAATAAGGATGCCTCCTAAAATAACTTTTGAACTTCCTTATATAAGTAAGGAGCCAGGGGTCGAGATAGATACTTGAAACCTCCTTTTGTAAAAGCTAACATCTTCTTTGGAAAAGTAACTTTCTTTTTGTAAAGAGAGAATCTCTTTTCATAAAGCAACCTTTACTTTTGTAAAGATGCTTTAACTTTTGTAAAGATATTCTCTTTTTGTAAAATTGTTTTCTCCTTCTGTAAAGTCGATAGATAGAGTGTTCGTCTCTTGTACCACTTAGAGGCAAACAACTGCACTAACACTTTTAATCTTTGAAATTTAAAAGTTTTATTGATATAAAACTCTAAATACAAGAAGAGGAGGAAGATTACAAGTAAAAGGGATAGGGATACAATAGAGGTAAAAAGAGGATTTGGGAATTAGGGAGTCTCAAAATGATAAAGATGCCTCCTAAAATGCCATCTAAGCTTCCTTATATAGGTGAGGAACAAGAGGCCAGGGTAGATGCTTGAAACCTCTTTTTTGTAAAAGGGAATCCCTTTTTGGAAATTTAGCTTTGTTTTTTGTAAAGAGAGAATCTCTTTTCATAAAGCAACCTTTACATTTGTAAAGACACTTTAGCTTTTGTAAAAGATATTCTCTTTTTATAAAGTTGTTTTCTCCTTTTGTAAAGTCAACAAATAGAGTGTTTGTCTTTTTTTTTTTCATAGAAAGTTGTTTTGTCATTTTACAGTAGTTGGCAATCACGAACTCTGTCTTAAACTATCAACTTTACTTTTGTAGAAATCTTTGGTGGTCTAAATATATTCTCTTCCGGCCCTTAAAAGATGTTTTGAAGTTTATGGATGTCATCTATTGATGTCATCCTCCCATGGCGTTATCTAGGTCAGCCTATCCTTCATCACCGACTAGATTTTCCAAATCATCAATGTTTATTGGATCATTGTGATCTTCTGGTTCGTTGAGGAAATCTAGTAAGTCATTGTCAAGAGGTTCTTCCTATCAATTTTTGTAGCATTAGACCTATTCTTCATACTGAGTATTGATGTTGAAATCTACTTCATACCTAAAATACCTTTCCATGAAGATTTTTTTGTATAAAATCTTCTGCAGCCAATGTGAGTACCTGTTCTTGATACCTAATGTGCCATCTATTAGCCAGTGTTTTGGAACTCCAATTTTAGATTTATTGGACCAATCGAATTAGGGAATCCCAAATACCTTGTCTTGGTAGATTATGGTTGCAGCAGACTTCACTGTGCATGGTGATTACATGCCTTGTCAATTCTATTCCATTGATGTATTATAGAGGTGAATATTATATTCATAAAAGAACATAACGATCTTTGCTAGCCATCAGTTGTAAAAGCAATGGATGTTAATTTTCTACCCATTTGGTTGAATTGATCTAGACACTAAAGATGATGCTAAGAAGTATTCCATAATCCTTGAGCAATTGGAGAGTCATCCTTATGCCTTCAAAGTTGTAAGGCTTATAGAACTCCAAATGAACATTGGCTTTCTAGATTGAGAAATCCAATTGACAAGAACATGTCATTCTCTTTGGAGGAATACCAATTGGCAAGAACATGTCATTCTCTTTGGAGGAATCTTCATACATGTTTGGAGTTGTAGTTGGTAGGTCAGTCCTTGTCTAGGGGGAAAATAGCTGGTCTCGCAATATGTACTGATTCCTTGAAATTGCTATGCAGAGGCTGCAACTATTTTAAGGAATTTTTTACTTGTAATAAAAGTTTTTTCAAGACGTTCTTGTCTTTTTTTGTTGGCAAGAAAAGGCACACTTTCATAGGTTTGGAAGTGGTGATAAAATGTATTAGGAAAGAAGAAGAATCAATTGTGATTTATTTCATTTATCTCAATTAGAGATAAATGTTAGGTTTCACTCCTAGATACATTTAATAGCTTTGAATATTGCAAAGCTAACTCACCTTTTTTGTACTCTCATGTTTCACTTAGACTCAAGAGTTCAGATGTCATTGCCTCCTTAAGCTTTCTAAGCTGATTGACAAGGCCCTAAACATCATCAAAATAGTTTTGTAGTTGTGAAGAGAGACTATTTTCATCATTTTTCAAACTGAAATTGGAAGATGGTGCTAATGAGATTTTGGAAACATCTCCAATAGTTATAGATAGGGTTTTGAAATCTATCCATAACTATTAGGTTTTGTATAATAGTCATTTCAATCAAAGCTTAATGAATTGGAGTGTCTATGAAAAGTTTGGGTCCTATGTATTTTCTATAGGCAACTAATGCTTTTTGTAAATCATGATAGGATATTAGGATGTAAGGAAATCTATTCTTGAACTTTTGAAAATTCAGTAGCAATTCATGGTAATGCACCCTTAAAAGTACAATAATATTTGTAATTTGAGTTTTGAGATTTTATAGAGAAATATTTTGTTAAAGCATTCATAACATGTTAAAAATTAGAAGTTTTTCCTCTTAATATCCAAAGATTATCAAGAA
Organism: Bruguiera sexangula; assembly: GCA_020141445.1. Taxonomy (NCBI): domain Eukaryota; kingdom Viridiplantae; phylum Streptophyta; class Magnoliopsida; order Malpighiales; family Rhizophoraceae; genus Bruguiera; species Bruguiera sexangula. The sequence continues at coordinate 3,065,552 of JAHLGP010020637.1, forward strand.
GACATTGTTGATCAAATTCCTTTTTTTTTTTTTTTTTTTTTTGAGAATGCCTAAATGAGAGATTAGTTTTTGGTGAAAAGGTTTTTAGTTTTAATCCCTCAATATCTATGAAGTTTACCATAATCCTACAAAGAAAATAAAATTTTGTTAGAAATGATAAAATTTTTAGATAAAAAGATTTTTGTAATTGGCTACAGCTTGGAAAAGAATTTTGTAGCTGAGAAAAATTTTTACAAAACTTTTCTTTGAGAGAAGATTTTTTCTTTATTCTTGAAAGAACAAAGTTTGCAAATTTGGATGGTGGTTTTGGGCATATATGAGACCATAATTTATGATCAAATGTGTAATTAACATGGGCCTTGCATATATATATCTTTGGTTTAGGTTGGAATAATTTTTGTAATGAAATAAGGCAAGCATGAATGATTATATTTATGCTATTGGGTAAAGAAGGTATTATACCAAGTTTATTGGTAATCCTAGTATAAAGGTATTTTGAAAAGGTTTTGACTTGGAAACGTTCTTCATCTGAATGATCATAAGAAGTTCTAGAATCAAAATTGGTTTTAGAAGTAAGTAATAGTTTGGAATTATGGATCTCAAAGGGTCTTTTCTCAGTATGTGAATAATTTGTAGTTGAGAAACTTGTAAAGGCAGTTTGGATAATTTGTTTATAGGCAAAATTTTTGAAAATGTAGGTTTCAGAGGGTTTTGTCCACAATATGTGGTTAGTCTGAGTTCCACAAATTTGTAATGATAGTTTGATCCTAGTAGTGGTTTTGATCTCATACTTTTGGAGAGATCTTTTTTCTAAAAGGATATGGGTAGGATTAAAAATTTGAAATATTTTGGAAAAGGTTTTTGTAGGGATTTCAAAATCAAGATCCGAAACTATAAGTCTAGATATGGGTTTTGGGCACAAGATATGGTTTATCTATAGTTTTGATACTTATAAAGCTAAAGAGTGATTTTTAGAGAATTCTTGACTAGAGTGGTTTTCAAAGGACTCTATTTGGGATTCATTTCCCGAAGTGTTCACTTACTTTTTGGACAAAGAGGATGAAGGTGAATCTAAGGCGGTAAATTTTGTTTTGATCTCTTGGATAAAGGGATCGACAAGGCTATGAGGGTTTTCTATCTTGGAAAGTTCAAAAGGTTTAAAAACAAGTTGTTTGACTTTTGTGGGTTCAGGTTTTGTAATGGTCTTTTAGATGGTAGATGGTTAAATCTAGTTTTCTATGTAGTTTAGTTGGGTACTAATAGTATGAAGATAAGCATTTGAAAAATTGTTTTGTTGGACAATCATTTTGGAGAGTTTTTTTAAGGAATCAATTTCTTGGGGGATTTTGTAAGGTGTTAGATCAATAGTGTTCTATTAATGGGTGATTTTAGTTTGTCTGAAAGGAGGGTGTTCAAACTCTATGACTTGGTCATCAGGAGTAGTCCACAATGTAGACTTACTATGAAAAGTCATAGGGTTAATAGAATTTTTGGAAGAAGTAGTTTTTGAAATGAAATGGAAACTTTTGAAAGGGTATTATATGCTATTTTGAGATGTATACAATTCAAACTAATCAAAAAACATGATATGAGTTTCGGAAGCAAAAATGAAATCATAGAATTCTTTTTGGATTTCATGTCTTTTTTAGAGAAAGTTTTAAAAAAATCAATTTCTTTTTCCATTGTTTTGTGATGCATAAAAATTATTATGCAAAAGGGTTTTGTTAGGTTCAAAAGCATTTTTAATGGATTTTTCTAAAATATACAATTCATTTTATATGTTTTTTGTGATGTAAGAAGATGTTGGAGAAGTTGGAGGAGACTATTTCTAAGGATTTGCATAGATCAAATGAGGTATGTTTGTATAGTAATCTATAGTTTGAAAGGAAGTACTTAGAATGTTTGAGGTTTAAAATCTTGGAGGTTTTATGGGTAGGTTTATGGTAAATAGTAGGTTGGAAACATATCTTAGGTCAATTGTAGTGGAAATGGAATATTTATCAGTAGATCTAAAACTTATAGACCTTTTAAAATCGTTTTTTAAAGCACTAAATTTTGAAATTTTGTAAATTTGATCATTTTGGACTTTTAGAATTTCTCAATCATCAATGCCTCTATTAAAATCTTCTAAAGTAATCTCTTCGGTGTTGACTATTCTTTGAGGTTCAAAGTAATCTGAGGTCGAAGTGTTGGAACAAGAAGTAGTTCACCAGAGTACTAGGTTCATATTTGTGAACAAGAGTTTTACACATAATAAAAAATTTGATTTTACACAAATTCAGGAATTAAAGTTTAAACACAATAGACTTCCTACAATCCCAATAGCTCTCAGGAGTGACACAACATCCTCGCGACTCACACACATCTAATGGACAATAAACAGCTAAATGAGCTTCAGGTAAACAGGGCTAATACTTGAAAGGATAGAGTGCTTACACTACAATGCAAGAATATCCTTTATACCACAATGCTTGAATATGCTTTGCACTATAATGCAAAAAGAGGAGGAGGAGGGTTATAGGTAAAAGGAATAGGGATACAAGAGGTAGAGAGAGGATTTGGGAATTAGAGTGCCTCAAAATGATAAGAATGCCTCCTAAAATGTCATCTAAGCTTCTTCATATAGGTAAGTAGCTAGGGGCTAGGGTAGATGCTTGAAACCTCTTTTTTTAGAGGGGAATCTCCTTTTGCAAAAGTTGGCATCTTCTTTTGAAAAAGTAGCTTTCTTTTTGTAATGAGAGAATCTCTTTTCGGGAAGCAACTTTTACTTTTGTAAAGATGCTTTAGTTTGTGTAAAAGATATTCTCTTTTTGTAAAATCGATAGACAGAGTGTTCATCTCTTCTTTTCTACCGAAAGTTATTTTGTCGTTTTACGGCAATTGGCAGTCACAAGCTCTATCTTGAACTATCAATTACTTTTGCACTATTTTAGGCTATTTAGGTTTGGAAAGTATGTTAAAGTAGTCTTTCTCAATATTTTGTAGGCTTTGTAAAGACAAGGAGTCATTGTTTCCTAAATGGTCTGAGTCCTTCTCTAAAGAATTTTTGGACTGTAATAATTGTTGCATTATACCAAAATATTCTTCTTCTATTTTGGCTACTACCAAAAGGGCTGCTGTATAGAATTTTTAAGCTAAGAATGTTGTATTTAAAGACTTGGTTTGTAATGGTTGGCCCAATATTGGTTGATGTACATTATTCAACCATGTTTTAGTACTCAATTTCTAATAAGGACTAGGGTTTTATCCCGTGTTTGGTAATCAAGATACCAGATTAAAACCCATAGGAGAAAAAAAAATTGTAGAGAAAAGGAATAATGGTGTAAATCTTCTCTCATAGGCAGATGGTCCATATCTAATTTTGAATAGGTCATAACTTCCTATACTTCTGGAACAAGAATGTCTTAAGTAGAACCAAAATAGTTTCACCATTTTTTGAACTAATTGGGAATTTTTATGGTGTTTATTTTGGTATTAAAATAGAATAACCATGAATGGCTACCTTTTTGGTTTTAGACAAGGAATTTCCACCCAACAATCCCATTTGGAGATGAGATTACTCTACATGACCAGGGATACAATGCAAGAATAAGCTTTACACTTCAATGCAAAAATATGAAACAATAAACATACAGAGTGTACCTTATGTTCCAATCATATAAAATCAATCAAGATCAGCTCTGATACCACTTAAAGGCATGTAACCACATTAACACTTTTAATCTTTGAAATTCAGAAGTTTTATTGATATAAAACTATGAATACAAAAGGAGGAGGAAGATTATATGTAGAAGGGATAACGATACAATAGAGGTAAAGAGAGGATTTGGGAATTACAAAGTCTCAAAATGATAAGGATGCCTCCCAAAATATCGTTTAAGCTTTCTTATATAAGTAAGGAGCTAAGGGCTGGGGTAGACACTTAAAACCTCCTTTTTGTAAAAGGGAATCTCCTTTTGTAAAAGTTGACATCTTTTTTTGGAAAAGTAACTTTCTTTTTGTAAAGAGAGAATCTCTTTTTGTAAAGTAACCTTTACTTTTATAAAGACGCTTTAGTTTTTGTAAAAGATATTCTCTTTTTGTAAAGTTATTTTCTCCCTTTTTCTAAAGTCAGCAAATAGAGTGTTCATCTCTTCTTTTCCACTTAAAGTTGTTTTGTCATTTTGTGGCAACTAGCTTTTGACTACCAGTTTTGAAAAAATCTCTAGTGATTTAAATATATTTGCTTCCAATCATTGAAAGATGTTTAGAGTTTTATGGATGTCATCCTTCCATGGCATTTTCCAGGTTGGCCCATCCTTTGTCGCCAACTAGATTATTTAGATCATCATAATCATTTGGTTCATTTAAGAAATCTAATAGGTCATCATAAAGGGGTTCTTCCTAACAATTCCTATAGTATTGGAATTGTTCTTCATACCAAGTATTGATGTTGAAATTTATTCAATACCTAGAATACCTTTCCATGAAGATTTTTTGCATAGAATCTTTTGTGGCCAATGTGAGTACTTGTTCTTAATACCTAATATGCCATCTGTTGGCCAGTGTTTTGGACCTCCAATTTTGGATTTGTTGGATCAATGAAATTGGGTAATCCTAAACACCTTGTCTTGGTATATTAGGCTTGTAATAGAATTCACCATGCATGGTGATTACATGCCTTGCCAATTCTATCCCATTAATATATTTTATAGGCAAAGATTCTATCCACAGAAGGACATAACAATCTCTGCTAGCCATCAATCGTAAACTAAGGGACAATATTTTTCTACCCATTTGGTCAAACTAATCTAGATCATTAAAGATGATTGTGAGAAGTATTCCATGATCCATGAGCAATTGGAGAGTCATCTTTATGCCTTCTAGCATATTGTAAGTATGCAACCAAAATGGAGCCTTCCACTTGGGAAATCATTATTTTATAATGAATTTTGTAAATCAATGCGATTGGAATAAAGCCTACCAATATATTGTAATTATGGGTTTTAATTTGTAAAACCATGTTTTGCAAGATGTTTTTATCAACCAAAGACATAGTAAACTTTGGATAATAATTAAAAGAAATAGGTCAAGAACAGAGACTAAACTTTATCAAAGAAAGAAGAGAATCTTGGAAATTTCCAAAAGGATTGGCTCTAATATCAACTCTAGAGATTTTTAAGAAGTCTTAATTATATTTTAGATTTTATTCCGAACATAAATCTCATTGTAAAACCTTTTTCTAATCGTCTCAAGAAAACCCCTATTCCTTGGACTCCTCAACATATTGGTATTGTCCAATAGATCAAAACCATAGTTAAAGAAATCCCTTGCATTCATCTTCTTGACCCTTCACTTCCAAAAATAGTCAAAACTAATGCCTTTAAACTTGAATATAGAGGTATTCTCAAACAAATCAAAGAGGGAAAGGAACAAATAGTACAATGTGCATCTACACATTAAAATGATTGTCAATGTAATTATTCCATTATCAAAAAAGAAATTTTATCCATTGTCATGTGCATTACAAAATCTCAAAGTGATTTACTTAATTAACAATTTCTTTTATAAATTGATTGCAAATCTGCAAAAAAAGTTTTATAAAAAGATGTTCAAAACATTGCATCAAATCATGTTTTTGCATGATGGCAAGCTATCCTTTCTGCATTTGATTTTCAAATTGAATACATAAGAGGAGATAGAAACTCTATTCTTGATTTCCTAACCTGAGAATTTCTCCAAAACAAACCAAAAAATGCCAAAGAAATCAAAGAATAAGGGTAAAGCTCCCATGCAAAACTCGGAGGGGAGCATAGCCTCAACTCCTTCCTAAAACCCTACTTAGAGCCAAAACTTTAGACTTTGTGATGCATATGTATCACCAATAAGAACCTGGATAGAACAATTGGCCAATACCCAAGGTTAATCTTCAAAGCCCATTGAAACACCATAAACCTAATCCTCAAAAATTGTAGAAAAAGAATTACAAATCCAAAAATGGAGGGAAAACACCTATCAATCTCTAGAAATTCTCAAAATATTATCTTCTCTTGAGGATCTCTATAGAGAAGATACAAGTAAAGTAATATCTTTTATCCCTTCAACTTCTACAAAAAAGATTTCAAAATCTTCTTCAAAATATTTTGACACATACAATTTTCAAAATATATTTGTCATAAAACAAGGGTTCTATGATAAAAATCCTTTCATTACTATCCAAAATATTTTCCCTTTGGGATGGTATTTTAAACCCCAAGATCTTTTTAAACCTCAAATCTATTATATGGCTATACTTAAAGTAACAGAGTTAGCCATATTCAAACATTTTCATTTAGACCAAACTTATAATGACCCTACTTATTCCATTTGCCACATTTTACAAATCATCTCTTCTTAGGAATTGGGAACAGAACTTTCAAAACACAAAACCTTCCCTGTTTCTTTCAAATCCAAAACTAGTTATTCTCAAACATTTTCATACTAGGATTACCAATAGGCCTACTATAATACATTCTTGATCCAAAACCAAAAGGGTAGCCATTTATGGTTCTTTTATTTTGATACCAACATTAGCACCACAAAAATTCCCAACTGGTTCAAATAATGGTAGAACTATTTTGGTATCAAAGCCAATCTCAATTATTTTTATTGCATTGGAACATAAAAAGCACTCTACATGTTTGTTAATTCATATTTTTGCATTGATATGTAAAGCATATTCAATCATTACAATGTAAAGTATATTCTTGCATTATAGCATAATCACATTATCCTTCTTAGTGTTCACCCCATCTACTTGAAGCTTGTTTGGCCGCTTGTTATTGATTAGATATGTGTAAGTCACTAGGATGTTGTGTGGCCCTTAAGAGCTATTGAGATTGTAGGAAGTCTATTGTGTGTAAAACTCCAGTCCATAAATATGAGCCTAATACTTTATCAAACTACTTCCTATTCCAACACATCTACCTTAAATTACTTTGAATCTCAAAGAATAGCTAACACCGAGGAAATTACTCTAGAAGATTTCAATAGAGATATTGATGATTGGGAAATTCCAAAAGTCCAAGAGGATCAAATTTACAAAATTTCTAAATTTAAGGTTTTAAAAATTGATTTTACAATCAAAATCGAGGAAAAAGATATATAGCTTTCGAAACCTTTTGAAATTGTTCATCTTCTTTCTCAAAACTCTTTACAAAATCACAAAAATAGGCATTACAAATACATTCATATTGGCCTAGTTCAAGTAGGCATAAAACCCCCTTACAAAAGAAGGTTTCAACATCTTCATTTGAACAGTCCTTAGGGATACTAAATTTACAAATTTCCAAGATTCTCTTCTTTCTTTGATAGAGTTTATTCTTTGATCTAAACCTATTTCTTTTAACTATTATCCAAACCTTACTGTGTCTTTGTATGATAAAAACATCTTGCAAAACATGGTTTTACAAAACAAAACACATAATTACTAAATGCTGGAAGGCTCTATTCTGGTTGCATCGATTTACAAAATCCATTAGGGTAACTTTTTTTATCTAGAATTGGTCTAAGGTTGGTAATCCAAGTGCTTCCTTCCAAACTGTAGATTACCATACAAACATACTTCATGCGATCTATACAAATCCCTAAGAAAAATCACCTTTAACCTCTCCAACACCTTTTTCCATCACAGAAAATATACAAAATGAATTGCATGTTTTAGAAAAACCTTTTGAAAATGCTTTTGAACCTACATGATACAAAAAAACAAAAAAAAAATTAGTTTTTCAAACATTTTCTTAGGAAAAGAAAAGAAATCCAAGAGGATTACTATACTTGTCTCTCTTTTACAAAAAACACATGTTATTTTTTGATTGGTTCTCAAACTATGCCTCATACATGGATTACATCTACCCATTCAAAAAATTTCATTCCACTTCAAAAACCACTTCTTCCATAAATTCTGTTAACCTTGTAACTTCTTGTAGCATGTTTACACTATGGACTACTCCTGAGGAAAAAGTTATAAAGTTTCAACACCCTCTTCTCAGACAAACCAAAATCACCAATCAACAGAACATAGTTGATCTTGCACCATACAAAATCCCCTAGGAAACTGATTTCTCATAAAAATTCTCCAAAATGATTATTTAGCAAAACTATTTTTCAAATCCTCATCTTCATACCATTGGTACCCAACTAAACTACATAAAAAACTAAATTCAATAGTTTATCATCTAGAAGGCCATTACAAAATCTAAACCCATAAAAGTCAAACAACTTGTCTTTAAACCTTTTGAACCCTCCAAGATAGAAAACACTCAAAACCCTATTGATCCTTTTATCTAAGAGATCAAAACAAAACTTTTCACCTTAAAACCACCTTTATCCTCTTCTTCCAAAAAGCAAGTCAACACTTTAGGAAACAAGTCCCAAATAGAGTCCACAGAACCAAAGTCCTCTAAAAACCACTTTAGTCAAGAATTCTCTAAAAACTATTCACTGCCTTTATAAGTATCAAAACCTTAAATAAACCATATCTCATGGCCAAAACCCATAACTAGACTCACAGCTCCAAATCCTGATTTAGAAAACAAACCAAACAGGTTAACCCAATACAAATTTAATGCCTCTTCCATTTACAAATGAAATATTGATGGCATGTCAAAATACCATATCCTTAGTCTTCTACAACAAATGACTATGATAGCAAATGTCTACAAAACCCATAACAATACCTAAGACAAAACTATCGCTAAACTCCTCATAGCAAGATTTTCAGGACATCTCAAAGGATGGTGGGATTATCATCTCACTAATGATCAATAAGATCAAATCCTTAGAGCCATCAAAACTATAAAAGATGGTGTACCCATCTTAGATAGTTCAGGTGAACCTATCGAAGATGTTGTAACTTATCTCATTCTTACCATTTCTCTTCATTTCATAGGTGATCCATCTCACCTTAGAGACAAAAACACTAAGTTACTTACAAATCTTAGATGTAAGAAACTTAGTGAGATCCAAAATTACAAAAATACTTTGCTTACTAGAGTCATGCTTAGAAAGGATTCTAACCAGCCTTTCTGGAAAGAAAAATTTCTCGGAGGACTCCCAACACTTTTAAGAGAAAAGGTCCACCAAACCATCAAAACTATTCATGAAAACCCTTATCCGTAATGATCGACTCACTTACAGTGAATTGATCAGTTTCACCCAACAAGAAGGATTTAAGATCTGTTAAGATCTTAAACTCCAAAAACATCTTAAATGGGAAATGAAATAATCCCATTTTGAAGTTGGAACTTTCTGTCAACAATTTAACTTAGGAATTCCAAAACTATCTAAACTTGGTAAGAAAAAGTATATCAAACCTTATACAAAGTCTTACCACACTTACAAAAAAACCTCAAAAAAACACAAATAAACAAACTTATTATTTGATACCCATAAGAACAAAACCTTCCAATTCTAAATTAGAATCAAAACCTTTTGCCTCCAACCTTACTACAAAGACCTTATCTACTTTAAGTGACAAAAGAAAGGACACACAACCAAATATTGCAAACCCAACAAAAAAAAATCCAAGAACTTTACCTAGAATCTAAAACTGTACTCCAAAACATTTCCAATTCTGATTTTAATTACTTAGATAAAGAGCCTCTCCAAACTAATGAACTCTAAACTTTTACTTTTTCAGAAACCAAATTGAACTCTAAAGAAGTAAATACCCTTACAAAAGACCAGCCCTTATAGAACTCATTAAGTACATCACAAATCCAAACCTCCAAAAAGAATAACTAGAAAACCTCCTGAAAACATTCCAAAAACAAGAAGCAAAATTAGCCATTACCATTCCATCAACCTTTAGACCTCTCTACAACCTTACTATAATATTAGGAAAGAAAAACTTGAAAAAATCAACCCTTACTGTACAAGAACTCCAAATAGAAATCAACATTATTAAAACAAAACTTAGAGAACTTAAACAAAACCAACAAAAGTATAACCAAACCTTTCAATTTCTTCTTTCAAAACATTTAGAGGAAACTCCAAAAAGTGATCCTGAATCAAATCAGGAAACCCAAAATCTCCAAAACCTTAAGAAAATTCCAAATGATTTTCTCTTTACTTTGGAAAAAGTTACTTATAGAAAATATTTCATCAAAATCACTTTGGTATTTTTTGATAATTTCAAACTGGATACAATAGCCTTATTTGACATAGATATAGATTTAAACTACATAAAACAAGGGATTTTTCCAACTCAATTTCAAGAAAAGACCAATGAAAAACTTTCAGCAGCAAATAATTCCAAAATGACCATTACCAACAAAACCACTGATTTCATTCAAAACCAGCATTTTCAAATTAAAACTTTTTTCATCCTTGTTGAAAATATACATCATATGGTAATCATTGGAACATCATTTATAAATTTCATTACCCCTTATACTGTCAATTATAATGGTATAGTTTTCAAAATAAAATCACAAAAATTTCATTTTCCTTTTCTTGAAGCTCTTAAGACTAGGAATTTGAATCTTATTAAAGCCTATTCCATTTATGAAAACAAAATTTATACTCTTGTTCAGACAAAAGAACTAGATCTTCTCTATTTACAAAAGGATTATTCTCTTAAAAGAATCCAAATCCAATTACAAAACCCTATTAGTTTACAATAAATTTATGATCTAAAACCCTACAACTCTCAAAACTTGCCACCTTAGAACCCCCTTCATCATCTTCTTCCAAAAAACAAGTTAATACTTTGGGAAATGAATCCTAATCAGAGGATTGTACTTAAAAATTCTTTGAAATTCACTCTTTACCTTTATAGGCATCCAAACCATAGATAAACCATATCTTATGGCCAAAACCCATATCTAGACTCACAACTTTAGATCTTGATCTAGAAAACAAACCAAACACATTAACCAAATACAAATTTAATGTCTTTTCCATTTACAAATGTACTATTGATGGCATGTTAGAATACCATATCCTTAGTCTTCTACAACAAATGACTATGGCAACAAATTTCTACAAAACCCATAACAATACCCCTGACAAAACTGTCGCTAAACTCCTCATAGCAAGATTTTCAGGATAACTTACAGGATGATAGGATTATCATCTCACTAATGATTAACAAGATCAAATCATTAGAGCCATCAAAACCACAGAAAATAATGTACCCATCTTAGATAATTCAAGTGAACCTATTGAAAATTCTATAACCTATCTCATTTTTACCATTTCTCTTCATTTCATAAGTGATCCATCTCACCTCAAAGGCAAAAATGCTAAGTTACGTACCAATCTTAAATGTAAAAAACTTAATGAGTTCTAAAATTATAAAAATACTTTCCATACTAGATTCATGTGTAGAGAAGATTATAACCAACCTTTTTGGAAAGCAAAATTTCTCACAGAACTCTTAACACTCTTAGCAGAAAAAGTTTATCAAACCATCAAAACTAGTCATGAAAACCCTATCCCTTATGATCGACCCACATATGATGAATTGATCAATTTCACCCAATAAGAAGGATTTAAGATTTGTCAAGATCTTAGACTCCAGAAACACCTCAAATGGGAAATGAAACAATCGTATTTTGAAGTTGGAACCTTCTGCCAGCAATTCAACTTAGGAATTCCAAAACTTTTTTAGCTTGATAAGAAGAATTCTACCAAACCTTATACCAAGTCTTACCACGCCTATTTTTGGAATTGTTTGCTGCTAAAAGTTTCTCATTGGTCTTTTCTTGAAATTGAGTTAAAACAATTCCTTGTTTTATGCAGTTTAAATTTGCACCTGTGTCAAACAAAACTATTATATCCAATTTGAAATCATTAGAAAATACCAAAGTGATTTTGATGAAATATTTTTTGGAAGTAACTTGTTCCAAACCAAAGAGAAAATCATTTGAAATTTTCTCAAGGTTTTGGAGATTCTAGGTTTCCTAATCTGATTCATGATCACTTTTTGGAGTTTCTTCTAAATGTTTTGAAAAAAGAAATTGAAGGGTTTTGTTATCCTTTTGTTGGTTTTATTTGAGTTCCCTAAGTTCTATTTTAATGGTCTTGATTTCTATTTTGAGTTCTTGTATGGTAAGGGTTGATTTTTTTAGGTTTTTCTTTCCTAATATTGTCATGAGGTCTCAGGAGGTCTATAGGTTGAGGGAATGGTAATGATTGGTTTTGTTTCCTCTTTTTGGAAGGTTTTCAGGTGGTTTTCTAAATACTCCTTTTGAAGGTCAGGATCTATGATGTGTTCGATGAGTTCTACAAGGGTTTGTTGATCTTTTGTAAAAGTGTTTATTTTTTTGGATTCCAATTTGGTTTCTGAAAAAGTAGAAGTTTGGAGATCATCAATTTCGAGAGGTTCTTCATCTGAGTAATCATAATCATAACTAGGAATGTTTTAGAGTATAGCTTCTAATTTTGAGATGGTTTTGGATTCTAGGTGAAGTTGTTGGACTTTTTGTTAAGTTTGCAGTGTCTAGTTATATATCCTTTCTTTTGACACTTAAAGCACAAGATCTTCTTGTATTGCATTGTTTGATCTTATCCACAATATCTTGTTCAAGCAAAAGAACAAGATCTTATCTATTTGCAATATGATCTTTCTCTTCAGAGAATCCAAATCTAGTTACTAAAACCCTACTATTTTACAAAAAAAATTATGATTTCAAAGAAAACATCCAAAAAGAACTTTGTTTAGATCTTCTAAATGCTTTATGGAATAGGAAACAACATATAGTTGATTTACCCTATGAACTAGACTTCAACAAAAAACAAATCGCTACAAAATTTTGACCTATCCAAATGAATGTAAAACTTGAAAGTTACTGCAATAAAGAAATCTAGGATTAAGAATCTAAAAAACTCATCTCCAAATTTAGATCACCTTGGTCATATGCTCCTTTCTAGGTCAACAAATCAGCTGAGCTTCAAAGAGATACTCCTAGGTTAGTTATCAATTACAAACCTCTTAACAAAGCCCTTAAGTGGATTAGGTACCCTATTTGCAACAAAAAGGATTTGTTGCAAAAAATTCATTCTGTTTATCTTTTTTTTTTTTTTTCCAAATTTGACATGAAATCTAGATTTTAGCAAATTCAGATTCATCCAAAAGATACATACAAAATTGCCTTCATCATTCCATTTGGACAACATGAATGGAATGTGATGTCATTTGGTTTGAAAAATGCCCCTGCAAAATTCTAAAGAATTATGAATGACATTTTTCAACCATATTCATTTTTTCTCATTTATAACAATGACATTTTAATTTTTTTCAAACTTTATTGAACAACATTTCAAACAATTACAAATGTTTTTTCATGTTATTAAACAAAATGGACTTGTAATATCTTAGTCCAAAATATCTCTATTTCAAACTTGAGTAAGATTCTTTAGACATTACATTTCTTAAGGGACCATCACTCCCATTGAAAGAGCCCTTTCTTTCATTAATAAATTTCCTAAAAAAATCCTTGAAAGGTCCCAACTCCAAAGATTTTTAGGAAGTCTCAATTATATTTTGGATTTTATTCTGAACATAAATCTCATTGCAAAACCTCTTCATAACCATCTTAAGAAAATCCCTATTCCTTGGACTCCTTAACATATTGCTATTGTCCAACAAATCAAAACCATGGTCAAAGAAATCCCTTACATTCATCTACTTGACCCTTCACTTCCAAAAATAGTTGAGATTGATGCTGCTAAACTTGGAGATGGAGGTATTCTTAAACAAGTTAGAGAGGGAAAGAAACAAATAATACAATTTGTATTTACACATTGGAATGATTGTCAACACAATAATTCCACCATTAAAAAAGAAATTTTATCCATTGTAAAGACACATTAGCTTTTTGGGAAGATATTTTCTTTTTGTAAAATCGTTTTCTCCCTTTTTGTAAAGCCAATAGACAAAGTGTCTGTCTCTTCTTTTCGACCAAAAGTTGATTTATCATTTTGTAGCAGCTGGTTCATGATTGCCAATTTTGAAAAGATCTCTAGTGGTCTGGATATATTCTCTTATGACCAATGAAAGATGTTTTAGAGTTTTATATATGTCCTCTTTTGATGTCACCCTTCTATGGTGCTATCCAAGTTGGCCCATCCTTCATAGCCAACTAGATTATCCAAATCGTTGATGTCTATCAAATCATTGTGATTATTTGGTTCATTTAAGAAATCTAATAGGTCACCATCAAAGGGTTCTTTCTGATGATTCTTATAGTATTGGACTTATTCTTCATACCAAATATTGATGTTGAAATCTACTCAATAATTGGAATACCTTTCCATAAAGATATTTTGTATAAAATCTTCTACAGCCAATTTGAGTACCTATTATTAATACCCAATATGCCATCTGTTAACCAGTGTTTTGGACCTTTAATTTTGGATTTGTTGGATCAATAGAATTGGACAATTCCAAATACCTTATCTCGGTAGATTGGGCTTGCAACAAAATTCACCATGCATGGAGATTGCATGCCTTACTAGTTTTATCCCATTGATGTGTTCTGGAGGTGAAGATTTTATTCATAGATGTACATAACGATCTCTGCTGGCCATCAATTGTAAACCAAGGGATGTTAATTTTCTACCTATTTGGTCAAATTGATTTGGATCATTGAAGATGATGCTAAGAAGCATTCCATGATCTTTGAGCAACTAGAGAGTCATCCTCATGCCTTCAAAGTTGTAGGGTTTGACTCCAAATCAATGTTGGCTTTGTAGATTGAGCAATGCAATCAGCAAGAACATGTTGTTCTCTCTAGAGGAATCTCTATACATGTTTGGAGTTGTAATTGACTATTTGGTCCTTGTCCGGGGGGGAAATAGCTAGCCTTGTAGTATGTACTGATACCTTGAAACTACTATAAAGAGGCTACAATTGTTCTCAAGAATATTTGAATTGTAATAAAAGTTTTTTCAAGACATTCTTGTCTTCTTTTATTGACAAGAAAAGTCACATTTTCATGGTTTTGGAAATGGTGATAGAATGTATCAAGGAAGAAGAAGAAGAATCAGTCGTGGTTTATTTCATTTATCTTAATAGGAGATAAATGTTGGGTTTCACTCCTGGATACACTCAATAACTTTGAATATTGCAAAGCTAACTCACCTTTTTGGTACTCTTGTGTTTCACTTAGACTCACAAGTTCAGATGTCATTGTCTCCTTGAGCTTTCTACGCTAATTAACAAAAGGCCATGAGCATCTCAAAATAGTTTTGTAGTTATGAAGAAAGATTGTGTTATCTTCTTGTTTCAAACTAAAACTAGAAAATTGTGCTACTGAGATTTTGGAAACATCTCCGATAGTTATAGGGCTTAGAAATCTATCCATAACTGTTGGGTTTTGTGCAATAGGCATTCTAGTCAATACTAGAAAAATTAGAGTGTTTGCAAAAAATGTAGGTTCTATGTATTTTCTATATACACCTAATGCTTTTTATAAATCAAGATATCCTTTATAATGGATATGAGGATGCAAGGAAATCTATTCTTGAACTTTTGAAAATTTAATAACAATTTCTAGTAATACACGCTTGAAAATAAAATAATATTTGTAATTTTAGTTTTGAGATTTTGTAGAGAAATATTTTGCTAAAACATTTATACCATGTTGAAAATTAGAAGTTTTTCCTCTTGATATCCAAAGATTATCAAGAAGACATTGTTGATCAAATTCCAATTTTCTTTTTTAAGAATGCTTAAACGAGAAATTGGTTTTTGGTGAAAAGGTTTTTAGTTCGAATCCCTTAATATTTATAAAGTTTTCCATAATCTTGCAAAGTAAATCAAACTTTGTTAGAAATGATAAAATTTTTGGATAAGAAGATTTCCGTAACTGACTACAGCTTGGAAAAGAATTTTGTAGCTAAGAAAAATTTTTACAATACTCTTCTTTTAGGGAAGAGTTTTTCTTTGTTCTTGAAAGAACAAAGTTTATAGATTTGGATGGTGGTTTTGAGCACATATGAGATCATAATTTATGATTAAATGTGCAGTTAACTTGGGACTTGCACATTTGAATATAGGGTTTAGGTTGGAATAATTTTTGTAATGAAATTGGGTAAGCATAAATGATTACATTCGTGCTATTGAGTAAAAAAGACATTATACTAGGTTTATTGGTAATCCCAATATAAAAGTATTTTGAAAAGGTTTTGACTTGGAATGCCTCTTGATCTAAATGATCAAAAGAAGGTCTAGAATCAAAATTGGTTTTGGAAATAGATAATAGATTGGAATTATGGATCTCATAGGGTTTTTCCGTAGTAGATGAATAATTTGTAGTTGAGCAACTTGTAAAGGCAGTTTGAATAATTTGTTTAGAGGGAAAATTTTTTAAAATGTGGGCTTTAGAAGGTTTTATCCACAATATGTGGTTGGTTTGAGTTTTAGGAATTTGTAATGATAGTTTAATCTAAGTAGTGATTTTGATCTCATACTTTTGGAGAGATCCTTTTTCTGAAAGGATATGGGTAGGATTAGAAATTTGAAATATTTTGGAAGAGGTTTTTGTAGGGATTTCAAAATCAAGATCTGGAGCTGTGAGTCTATATATGGGTTTAGGCCACAATATATGGTTAAATGTGGGCTTTTGATACCTATAAATGTAAATAATGGTTTTCAAAGAATTTTTTACTAGAGTAATTTTTAGAGGACTTTGGTTCTAAGGACTCCATTTGGGATTTGTTTCCCAAAGTGTTGACTTATTTTTTGGAAGAAGAGGATGAAGGAGGTTCTGAGGGGGCAAGTTTTGTTTTGATCTCTTAGATAAAGGGATCAACAAGGTTTTAAGGGTTTTTTTTCTTAAAGGGTTTAAAAGGTTTAAAGACAAGCTATTTGACTTTTGTGGGTTTTGGTTTTGTAATGTTCTTCTATATGGTAGACTACTGAATCTACTTTTCTATGCAGTTCAGCTGGGTACCAATAGTATAAAGATGAGCATTTGAAAATTTGTTTTACTTTATAATCATTTTGGAGAGTTTTTTTGAGGAATTGGTTTCCTATGGGACTTTGTAAGGTATAAGATCAATAATGTTCTATTGATGGGTGATTTTGGTTTGTTTGACAAGAGATAGTTTAGACTCTATAACTTGGTCATCAAGAGTAGTCCACTATGTAGACTTAGTTCAAGAAGTCATACGATTAACAAGATTTTTGGAAGAAGTGGTTTTTAAAGTGGAATGAAATTTTTTGAATGGTCAAATGTAATTTATAGGGCATAGTTTGAAAACCAATCAAACAATAATGTGTGTTTTTCTTGAAAGAGAGAAAAGTTTAGTAATCCTCTTGGATTTCTTTTCTTTTTTCAAGAAAATGTTTGAAAAAATAATTTCTTTTTTCTGTATTATGCGAAGCATAGAAATCATCATGTAAAAGAGTTTTATCAGGTTCAGAATCATTTTCTAAAGATTTTTCTAAAACATGCAATTCATTTTGTATGTTTTCTATGATAGCAAAAGTTGTTACAAAAGTCGGACATGATTGTTCTTGGGGATTTCTATAGATCAGATGAGGTATGTTTGTATAGTAATCTACAGTTTCAAAGAAAGTACCTGGAATGTCTGAGGTTAAGAATTTTAGAGGTTTTATGGATAGGTTTATGGTAGATAAGAGATTGAAAACATGTCATAGGTCAATTATAGAGGAAATGGAATCTTTATTAGTAGATCTAAAATTCGTAAATTTTCTATTAAAGATTAGGATAACCTTTCTGTCTTGGAATTGGTTTATTTTGGAAACTTTTGTGTTTAGTTCAAGCTGTTTTGGGGGTTGAGTTTTTACTACTCTTTCAAATATCCAGTCATCAGGAAGGGTTATGCCTTTCTATTAGATAGATCTAGGGATAACAGTGTTTGAACAGGATAGGTCAATTTGTAAGAGAAGAGTTTCTCCTTTTTAGGAATGGAAATTGTTTTTGATGCAAATGCATAAATCATTGTTTAGTAATGGATTTTATAAATCAATGCAATAAGAATGGAGCCTTTTAGCATGTTGTAATTATGGGTTTTGATTTGTAAAACCATATTATACAAGATGTTTTTATTAGACAAAGACACAGTAAGATTTGGATAATAGTTAAAAAAAATAGGTCTAAAGTAAAGACTAGACTCTATCAAAGATAGAAGAGAAACTTGGAAATTTGTAAATCTAGTATCCCTAAAGACTACTAGAATGAAAGTGTTTAAACCTTCTTTTGTAAGGGGTTTTATGCCTAATTGAACTAGGCCAATATAAATGTATTTGCAATGCTTGTTTTTCTAATTTTGTAAAGAGTTTTGAGAAAGAAGATGAACAATACCAAAAGGTTTCAAAAAAAATATATCTCTTTCTTCAGTTTTGATTGTAAAATTGTTTTTGAAAACATTGAATTTGGAAATTTTGTAAATTTGATCTTTCTAGACTTTTGGAATTTCCTAATCATCAATACCTCTATTAAAATCTTCTAAAATAAATTCCTTGGTGTTGGCTATTCTTTGAGATTTAGAGTAATTTGAAATAGAAGTGTTGGAACAAGAAGTAGTTCAGTAGAATACTAGGTTCATATTTGTGGATTAGAGTTTCACACACAATTAAGAATTGAATTACACATAAATTTAGGAATTGAAATTTTGGCATAATAAACTTCCCACAATCATAATAGCTCTCAAGGGCCACACGACGTCCTAACAACTCACACATGTCTAATGGACAACAAATGGGTAAATGACCTTCAAGCAAATGGGGCTAAGACTCAGAAGGATAGTTTGCTTCCACTACAATACAAGAACATGCATTACATGGTAATGCTTGAATATACTTTTCACTTTAATGCAAAAATATGAATCAATAAACATGTAAAGTGTACCTTATGTTCCAATGCAATCAAAACAATCAAGATTGGCTCTAATACCACTTGAGGGCGCACAGCCACACTAACACTTTTAATCTTTGAAATTCAAATGTTTTATTGATATAAAACTCTAAATACAAAAGGAGAAGGAGGATTACAAGTGGAATGGATAGGGACACAATAGTTAGAGAGAGAGGATGCCTCTTAAAATGTCATCTAAGCTTCCTTATATAAGTAAGGAACCAAGGGCTAGGGCAAATGCTTGAAACCTCCTTTTTGTAAAGGGGAATGTTCTTTTGTAAAAGTTGGCATTTTCTTTTAAAAAAGCAGCTTTCTTTTTATAAAGAGAGAATCTCTTTTTGTAAGGAAACCTTTATTTTTGTAAAGATGCTTTAACTTTTGCAAAGATATTCTCTTGTTGTAAAGCTAGTAGAAAGAGTGTTCATCTCTTCTTTTCCACAGAAAGTTATTTTGTCATTTTGCAAAAGTTGGCTTGTTAGTACCAGCCTTTACAAAACTTTCAAAGGTAATAAATCCAAAATTGGAGGTCTAAAACACTGACCAATAAATGGTATATTAAGTATCAAGAATAGGTACTCATATTGGCCATAAAAGATTTTATACAGAAAATCTTCATGGAAAGGTATTCTAGGTATCAAGTAGATTTCAATGTCAATACTCAGTATGAAGAAGTCTAATACTACATAAATCGTTCGAAATAACCCCTTGATGATGACCTACTAGATTTCCTCAACGAACCAGAAGATCATAATGATCCAATAAACATCAATGATTTAGAAAATCTAGTTGGTAACGAAGGATGGGCTGACCTAGATAACACAATGGAAGGATGACATCAAGAGATGACATCCACAAAACTCCAAAACATCTTTTGATGGCCAAAAAAGAATATATTCAAACCACCAGAGATTTTTAAAAAAGTAAAGTTGGCAGTTCAAGACAAAGCTCATGACTGCCAATTGTCACAAAATAACAAAACAACTTTTAATAGAAAAGAAGAGATGAACACTCTATCTGTCGAAGAAAACAAGTTTACCAAAGAAAATATCTTTTATAAAAGCTAAAGCATCTTTACAAAAGTAAAGGTTGCTTTATGAAAAAAGATTCTCTCTTTAAAAAAAAAAAGATACCACATTTTACAAAAGAAGATTCCCCTTTACAAAAATGAGGTTTTAAGCATCTACCTCAGACCCTGGCTTCTTACCTATATAAGGAAGCTTATATAGCATTTTACAAGGCATCTTTATCATTTTGAGACTCTAATTCCCAAATCCTTTCCCTACCTCTATTGTATCCCTATCCCTTTTACCCATAATCTTCCTCCTCCTCGTGTATTCAAAGTTGTATATCAATAAAACTTTTGAATTTCAAAGATTAAAAGTGTTATTGTGGCTGCGCACCCCTTAGTGGTATTAAAGCTTATCTCAATTGTTTTCATTGCATTGGAACATAAAGCACACTTTACATGTTTATTAATTCATATTTTTGCATTGTAGTGTAAACCATATTCAAGCATTACAATGTAAAGCATATTCTTGCATTGTAATGTAAGCACGTTATCCTTCTGAGTGTTAGCCCTATTTGCCTAAAGCTTGTTTGGTTGTTTGTTGTCCGTTAAACATGTGTGAGCCACTAGGGCATTGTGTGGCCCTTGAGAGCTATTGGGATTGTAGGAAGTCTATTGTGCCTAAACTCCAATTCCTAAATCTATATGTAATCCAATTCTTGATTGTGTGTAAAACTTTAGTCCATAAATATGAACCCAGTACTCTGCTGAACTATTTCCTATTCCAACACTTTTACCTCAAATTGCTTTGAATCTCAAAGAATAGCCAATAATGAGGAAATTACTCTAGAAGATTTTAATAGAGGTATTGATAATTGGGAAATTTTGAAAGCACAAAAGGATCAAATTTACAAAATTTCCAAATTCAATATTTTCAAAAATGATTTTACAATCAAAATTGAGGAAAGAAATATACAGCTTTCAAAACCTTTTGAAATGGTTCATCTTCTTTCTCCAAACTCTTTACAAAATCATAAAAATAGGCATTACAAATACATTCTTATTGGCCTAGTTCAATTAGGCATATAACCCCTCACAAAAAAAGGTTTAAACATCTTTATTCTAATAGTCCTTATAAGATTTTAAGGGCCCTTATGAGACGTAAAAATGAAAAAACTACTTCTGGTGGAAAAGTAGCAAAGATGCTAGACAAATAGCTTTTATTAAAGCCATTTTTAAAAAGTAAGGAATCTAAAAGGACAAACTTAGTCTTAATGCTTTGTTGGTCAAAAAAACCCATCAAGTGTTGGTAATTACCTTTTCCTTAGCATATATGACTCCAATGATGTTGGAGTCAACTTGGCATTCATAGCTATAGAAAATAAGGTAAATTCTTATTATGATACCTCTAATGATAATGAGTCTTTGATTAATAAATTGTAAGATACTTTAGATTACATGGATAGGAAACTTAAAGACATGGCTATCAAGAATGAGGGTTTTCATTTTGAAAATGTCTTTATAAAGCATAAAGTTGGATCCTCAAAGAGTGAGATTGCTTCTCCATAAGTTAAGAATGCATTTTTAAAAGATTACATGAAATCATTTACTGAGAAAACTAAATAATTAGACAATGTCTATAATAAGAAAAACTTATGAAACTCTTAGGTGATAATATTCATCTTTAGAAAAAAGTTTCTAAACTTTAATAGTTTCTCTCTAAGTTCACTAAAAGTAAAGATAAACTAGACATGCTACTTAACTTACAAAAGTTTTAAGGTGAAAAGAGTGATTTAGGCTATAAGTCTCATGCATATCAACCTAAAACTTTTTAGTGCAAGACAATTCTTGCATACACATATGTGTAAGCTTTTAGTAGCACAACACATAAGAATGCTCATAGTAGAAAGGCATCACACAAGTATGCATAGATGTACAAAAGGCAGACATAAAAGCTTAAGGCATCTTATAGGCATATACATTCACATAATAGATGGCATGATCATGATAGATATGATTCTTATGCATATAGTTATCATTCTAGAGATCATATTAGATGTTATTTTTATAATGACTATGGTAACATGCAATATTTATGCAATTTAAGATAGAGTCTAGATGGTTATTCTCATATAAGCATTAGAGGCATTAAAGTTAATACTCAAGGAACCAAAATAATTTAGGTACCTAAATCTAAATAAATTATTTGCAGATATGTCTTGTTCCCACAGCCTTGTATGGGTTGTAATTGTTGTCAACTAGGGTTAAGTGTGCAAGAGAGTAAAGTCACATGGAAGGGCAAGAAAGTAAATCCGCCATGTAAGCCCTATTAGGGTTTCATGGAAGAGAGTATATAAAGGCCTCGGAAGACAAAATTAGGGCAAAGGGCCAACATAATTGAAAAAACAGCAACCCTACAACAACCGGCCAAAAAGGAAGAGAGAGCAGAACGGCAAGAGATCAGAAACGACACCACTGGGAGAGCAAACCAGAAACGTCACCACCGGGAGAGCAAACCAGAACGTGTGACCTCCTGCAAGCAAACCAGAAACGCCTCCTGCAAGCAAACCAGAAACACATCCTGCAAGCAAACCAAAAACGCCTCCTGCAAACAAACCAGAAACACATCCTGCAAGCAAACCAGAAACGCACAACCAGCAAGAGGAGAAATAAGAAACAGACCACCCGGAAGAGAAGACAGCAGACCTGGTATCCGTGAGACCACCTGGAAGAGAAGACAGCAGACTAGAAGCATGAGGCAGGCCGAGAGACGTGAACCAGAAAAACCAGTAGCGTGAAGCAGGCTAAGAGACTTGAAACAGCAGACCAGAAGCATGAGACCAGAACGTGCAACGGCGTGATTGATCAGAAGCATGGGGCAGGCCGTGAGACGTGAAACGGCAGACCAGAAGCTTGAGTGCAAGCTGTGAAACCATGAGACAGTGAAAGTAGGAGTTGTGTGAAACAACCTAGAGAAGGAATTCGGCGAAGCATTGGAAAGAACTCAACGTATTTCCAAATTTCTTCAAGAGAGGTTAGAGAGCATTGCGGTGAACTTCTAAGCGGCAGTGGAGCAGCCTTTCAATTCAACAGAGGCAAGACAAGCTAGAAGAAGGGTAGACACAATAAGTGACACCCTTTGTATTGTACTTGCTTAGTAATTGTAATAGTGAAAGGAGTAGAAGATTAAGACATCCATTGTAACTGGAATTCTCAAGTATAGTGGATAGCCTCGGTAAGGGAGAGTCCCTACCACCGTGGATGTATGTCACGTTGACGGAACCACATAAATCTCGTGTGTCCTTAATTTGCTTTACGTTCTGTGTTTTGAATTGAGTTGTGAACGCAGTTAAAGTATCAGCCAACCCATAACCTAACAAAGACCTAAACAAGAACATCTGAATTATCTATTAGGCAAGGTGTCTGAAAGGTGACTTTGGGGACAATTGTGATTAGTAGGTAGCAATAGATCTACCGTAGTCGAATCTGAGAAAGAGTTCGCTTTTAAGAAGAGATTGAAGTTGTTCACTTTCCTGTGAATTGCGAATTGTGGTGATACTGATTCACCCCCCCCCTCTCAGTATCACAAACTAGTAGATCCTAGGGTGATGTTGGGAACTTCAATTGGTATTAGAGCACAGGTTCACCAGGATAAAGCTTAATAGCTTGGTGTACTAGTTTGAAGAGCTCCAGAAGTTTTAACTTGTTCAGCATATTGAGAAATGGACGCCGGTACCAGCACCAGCATTACTTACAGCAAGAAGGTTCCAATCTTCAACGAAACCAACTACCATATGTGGAGAGCGAGAATGTAGGTGGTATTTGCAACCATGGGCATGAACATGGTGAAGTCTGTACAGGAGGGTTTTAAGCCTCCAGAAGAAGGTAAAGATCCAACCCCAGAGGAATTAAGACAGTTTGAGATAAATGGGAAGGCCTCAAATGTCATCATTTCAGCATTGACAGATGCTAAATATGCTAAAGTTATGGACTGCAAATCTGCCAAGGAAATATGTGACAGATTGCAGAAAGTCTATGAAGGTGATGGCAGAATGAAGGAGGCCAAGCTTCAAGTTTTCAAGGAGAGATATGAATCTCTCAGAATGCAGAAAAATGAGACAGTCCAAGAGTTCTTCACCAGGGTTATTGATGTTGTAAACGATCTTAGAAGTCATGGGAAGAACAAGAAGGACTCATCTATTGTGATGAAAATTCTGAGAATTTTGCCTAAGAGGTTTGCCTTAAAGGTGGCAGTCATAGAGGAGAGTAGAGATCTCAATTCTATGTCTCTGCATGATCTCCAGTGCAATCTCATTGCATATGAGATGAGAATAAAGTCAACTAAGAGCTCCTCAATGTCAAAGGTATCAAAGGAGGCAACTTTCAAAGCTATGAAACACTTGAAGATAAAAGAAGAGGAAGAATCATCCAGTGAGGATAATGATGATGATGAGGAAGAAAGTGAAGGTCAAGTGTTGGCATACTTCACAAGGAAATTCAAAAAGGGGTCTAAGAAGGGAAAAGGACATTTGTCCTTGAGATGTTATCGTTGTGGACAGACTGGACACTTTGCTTCTCAGTGCAAAGTGAAACTTGATGGTGATGATGAGCAGAATTCAAAATGGAAAAGACCATCATTCAAGTCAAGGAAGTCTAGCAAGAAGACTGCTAGCCCACAGAAGAAGAAGAAGAGAGGCTCATTTAAGAGTTATGTGAGCCAAACAAAAGAAGTCGATGAAGAGGAAGATGTAGACTCATCATATGAGCATGCCTTTATGGCATCAACTCAAGGTGGTAGTTCAACCTCTGAAGAGGAAGAGGAAGAGGAGGTTGATAAAGAAGAACCAGATCTTGAAGCTGAGTTGGAAGTAGCTTCAAAGGAGATAATCAGAAGGGGCAGAACCATAAGAAGGTTGGAGGCCCACATAAAACAAGTTAAAGCAAAGTCTGAGGAAGCTGAAAGTCAAAAGGATGAAATAAGGGCTGAACATATTGACTTGAAGAGAAGATTTGAAGAACAGATCAAAATATGTGAAGACCTTACTATGGAGCTTGGCTCAAGGACTTCAACAATTGAAGAAATGGAGATAGAGTTGCTGAGACTTCAGCAACAACTCAAAAGGAGTGAAGAGAACGTGCAGAAGCTTGAAATGATAGGAGAAACAAGTTCTGCAAGAGAAAAGAAGAATGAAGAGAAAGTGCAGCAATCTGAGGCTGCATTGCTTAAAGATAATAAGAATGTGCCACAGAAGTTGAAAGAGAAGGTTGTGACTCAAGAGAAGATAGCTGAGAATAAAGAGGATTTAAAGAAGCAACCTAGGGTGGCAAACAAAAATGAAGAAAATAAGGTCAGCCAACAAAGGGCTATGGCTGAACAGAAGAAGGAGAAAAAGGTGGCTGAAATGAAAGCCACACAAGCAAAAAGGCCAGCAACGTTGCCTACACAGCAAGTAATGAACAAAAGAAAACAAGCTATGATTAGACCCAAGAAGAGGCAGTTTCAAGGTCATTGTCTTTATTGTGGAGTTTGGGGTCATAAGGCAAGTAACTACTGGTGGAGAAGGCCAGTATATGTCTCCAACTTGAGAAGATACGATGCTGCATACAAGGGGAGACAATACAAAATTCAGAGGAGAACACCTATCGTGAGTTCTTGCACATAGTGTAAAAAGCAAGGACACACTGACAAGGATTGTTGGTGGAAGCCCAAACCAGTAGTTTCAAAGAACAAGTTTGCTATATTGGGAGACTTGGAACAGTGTGAAAGGTGTGGGCAGGATGGCCATAATGCCAAGAGATGCATGACACTTCTCCCTGAGTAAGAGAAGGCACTTAATGGCATAATGAAAACAAGCGGTGTAATCAAAGCTGAGAAAAAGGAGAAAGCTATCTTTTAGCCAGTTCAAAAGAAGGAATATAAAGCTAAAAGGGAGGTGGCTAATATAGCTAAAATTGTATTCAAAGCTGACTACAAGGATAAGCAGTGGATCCTTGACAGTGGATGCACTTCACACAAGATGGGAGACAAAAGTAAATTGTCAAAGCTAAACAAGTCAAAAGAAGGCAGAGTCAAGTTTAGCAATGATGATTCACTCAATATCAATGGTTAGGGGTCAATAAACATTGGAAGAGGAAAACTGAAAGATGTTATGCATGTTGAAGAACTCAGATATAATTTAGCATCTGTTAGCAAACTATGCAATGAAGACCATAAGGTAATATTCACAAAAACAGGTTGCCAGGTAAAGAGTAAAGAAGGCAATACTGTTGCAGCCGGGAAGAGAATAGCTAGAAATTTGTATGTGATTGATGAAGAAAGAGATCCTATTGCAACTAAGACTGTGAAAGAAAGAAAGCCAAAGAAAATGTGCACCAGTGCTCATCAAGGAAATCAGATAATAGGTGACCCATCAGCAGGAGTTACAACAAGAAGAAGAATTGTGGGTGCTACTGCTTTACTCTCACAAGTTGAACCTAAATCTGTTGAAGAGGCTGCACAAGACAAAGCCTAGATCAAAGCTATCAATGAGGAGCTGGATCAAATCGAGAAGAATGAAACATGGGAGCTAGTTCCAAGACCCACTAACAAGAATGCCATAAGAACAAAATGGGTGTTTAAAAATAAACACAATGAGGATGGCAAGGTGGTGAGGAACAAGGATAGGCTGGTTTGCAAAGGCTACACTCAGATAGAAGGAGTAGATGTTGATGAAACTTTTGCACCAGTAGCAAGGTTGGAAACTATCAGAATGTTCTTAGCTTTGGCAGCACATAAGAAGTATAAAGTTTACCATATGGATGTAAAATCAGCCTTTCTGAATAGGCTCCTAAAAAAAGAAGTGTATATTGAATAACCCAATGGAGTACAAATCAGTGAGGATGAGACACACGTGTGCAAGCAAAAGAAAGCCTTGTATGGCCTTAAACAAGCCCCAAGAGCATGGTATAGCAGGCTGGACGCGTATTTGAGAAGGTTGAACTTCAGAAGAGGAACAGTTGATAATAACCTATATGTGTTCAACTCAGAGAAAGGCCAACTGATAACCATAGTATATGTAGATGACATCATCTTTGGAGGGAATCACTCTGAGTTATGCCAAGAATTTGCACAGAAGATGAGTGAGGAATTTGAGATGTCATTGATTAGAGAAATGACTTACTTTCTTGGATTACAAATAAAACAATGTGAAGAATGTATTTTTATTTCTCAGACAAAATATGCCAAAGAGATGCTGAAAAAGTTTGGCATGGAGGATAGCAGACCTGTCAATACCCCTATGACAGTGGGCTGCAAGTTAACAAAAGATCAGGAAGGAACGAGTACAAGCCCTACAGAATACAGGAAGATAATAGGGAGCCTTCTGTACCTTACAACATCAAGGCCTGATCTTATGAAAGTTGTGTGCATCACCAATAGATTCCAAGCTGATCCTAAGGAATCTCATGTGTTGGCAGTGAAAAGAATCCTAAGATACCTCAAGGGGACACTAGAAATGGGCTTGTGGTATCCTGCCATGGATTCTATAAAACTACGAGCATACACTGATGCAGATTGGGCAGGAAGCATAGATGATAGAAAATCAACCAGTGGCTGCAGCTTCTACTTGGGTTCAAAGTGTGTTGCATGGCTAAGTAGAAAGCAAAACAGTGTTGCTTTGAGCACAACGGAGGCTGAGTATATGGCTACTTGTGCAGCATGTACTCAGGTGATATGGATGCAAAGACAATTGGCCGATTTGGGTGTTGAAATGAAATTACCAGTGAGTGTACTTTGTGATAATCAAAGTGCAATTGATCTTAGCAAGAATCTAGTTCAACATTCAAGGAGCAAGCATATTGACATCCGGTATCACTTTATCAAGGATCAAGTGGAAGAGGGCACAATTCAGTTGGAGTATGTTGGTACTAAGATCAAATCTCAGATATTCTAACTAAACCTTTGTCCACAGAGTTGTTTGAAAAGCATAGAATGAGTCTGTCTGTGCAAATGCCTCCTCAAGCCTGAAGTTCAGGTGAATCCTCCATCTCTACTTTGCAAAGGGGGAAATAAGCAACAGTGCAGGGGGAGCTGTTAAGGAAAGGGGAGTGCATATTTAGGGGGAGTTGTAATACATCTGCTTCTGGATTATTACTCTAAGAAGATTATGAAAAACGGCTGCATAATGGCTTTTGTTATGAATGTTGGCAACAATTACAAAGGGGGAGATTGTTGTTCCCACAGCATTGTATGGGTTGTAATTGTTGTCAACTAGGGTTAAGTGTGCAAGAGAGTAAAGTCACATGGAAGGGCAGTAAAGTCACATGGAAGGGCAAGAAAGTAAATCCGCCATGTAAGCCCTATTAGGGTTTCATGGAAGAGAGTATATAAAGGCCTCGGAAGACAAAACTAAGGCAAAGGGCCAACACAATTGAAAAAACAGCAACCCTACAACAACCGGCCAAAAAGGAAGAGAGAGCAGAACGGCAAGAGATCATAAATGACACCACTGGGAGAGCAAACCAGAAATGTCACCACCGGAAGAGCAAACCAGAACGTGCGACCTCCTGAAAGCAAACCAGAAACGCCTCCTGCAAGCAAACCAGAAACACATCCTGCAAGCAAACCAGAAACGCACAACCAGCAAGAGGAGAAATAAGAAACAGACCACCCGGAAGAGAAGACAGCAAACCTGGTATCCGTGAGACCACCCGGAAGAGAAGACAGCAAACCTGGTATCCGTGAGACCACCCGGAAGAGAAGACAGCAGACTAGAAGCGTGAGGCAAGCCGAGAGACGTGAACCAGAAAAACCAGTAGCGTGAGGCAGGCTAAGAGACGTGAAACAGCAGACCAGAAGCGTGAGACCAGAACGTGCAACGGCGTGACTGATCAGAAGCGTGGGGCAGGCCGTGAGACGTGAAACGGCAGACCAGAAGCTTGAGTGCAAGCTGTGAAACTGTGACACGGTGAAAGCAGGAGTTGTGTGAAACAACCTAGAGAAGGAATTCAGGGAAGCATTGGAAAGAACTCAACGTATTTCCAGATTTCTTCAAGAGAGGTTAGAGAGCGTTGCAGTGAACTTCTAAGCGGCAGTGGAGCAGCCTTTCAATTCAACAGAGGCAAGACAAGCTAGAAGAAGGGTAAACACAGTAAGTGACACTCTTTGTATTATACTTGCTTAGTAATTGCAATAGTGAAAGGAGTAGAAGATTAAGACATTCATTGTAACTAGAATTCTCAAGTATAGTGGATAGTCTCGGTAAGGGAGAGTCCCTACCACCGTGGATGTACGTCATGTTGACGAAACCACGTAAATCTCATGTGTCCTTAATTTGCTTTACGTTCTATGTTTTGAATTGAGTTGTGAACGCAACTAAAGTATCATCCAACCCATAACCTAACAAAGACCTAAACAAAAACATCTGAATTGTCTATTAGGCAAGGTGTCTAAAAGGTGACTTTGGGGACTATTGTGATTAGTAGGTAGCAATAGATCTACCTTAGTCGAATTTGAGAAAGAGTTCGCTTTTAAGAAGAGATTGAAGTTGTTCACTTTCCTGCGAATTGCGAATTGTGGTGATACTGATTCACCCCCCCTCTCAGTATCACAAACTAGTAGATCCTAGGGTGAAGTTGGGAACTTCATGTCTTAAGAGCAATATGAAGAAAGATGAATGGTGTGTAGATAGTAGTTGTTTTAAACACAAATAAGGAATCTTGAGAGCTTTATTTACCTTAATAATATTGATGATGAAATGGTAACATTTAGAGACAATGCTAAAGGAAAGTTTATTGGTATTGGCAAGATAGGTAAGAAAAAGTCCCTAATTATTGACAATGTTTCACTTGTCAAGAAACTTAAGTTCAATTGATTAAGTATTAGTCAATTGTGTGATAATGAATATAAGGTATCATTTAAGCAAAATGTTTATTGTGTTGCTCATTCTAAGACAAATGAACCCTTATTTATTGCTAAACTGTCAAACAATGTGTATATTATTAATTTGCACACTTTGGCTAACTAAGATGTTAAATGCCTTGCCTTTGTTAATGAAGAATCATGGATATGGCATCAAATGTTGGGTCATTTAAGCATGAAACAACTATCAAAGTTCAACCAACACAACTTTATAGAAGATCCTCCAAAAGTAAATTTAAGAAGGACAATGTATGTGATGCATGTCAAATGAGTAAGCAAAGCAAAATCTCCTTCAAGAGTAAAAAGATAGTATCTACTGCTAAACCCTTGCAACTATTGCATATGAACGTTTTTGGTCTTACTTGCATTTCATTTTTAGGTGGTAAGTTATATGCATATGTCATTATAAATTATTATAGTATGTTTGCATAGGATACATTCTTAACTCATAAGGACAAGTACTTAAAGACCTTTAAAGGATTTTGCAAGCAAATCCAAAATGAAAAGAGGTATTATATTACTTCAATAAGAAGTGATCATGGTCTTGAGTTTGAGAATGAAGGCTTAAGAATTTTTGTAATTCTTATGGTATCTTATAACTTTCAACTCTAAGAACTCTACAATAAAATGAAGTAGCTGAAAAGAAGAATAAAACCTTTTAAAAGATGGCTAAAACCATGTTAAATAAGTATAGTATTTCTTAACACTTTTAGGTAGAAGTAGTCCATATTGCTTGCTATGTGTCTAATAGAGTTTTCATTCATCCAACTCTTACAAAGACACTTAAGAGTTATGGAATGGAAAAAAGTCTAGAATAAACTTCCTATGAGTCTTTTGTTGCAAGTGTTATATTCTAAACATGAAAGACAACTTAGGTAAGTATGATTCTAAGATAGATGAAGGTATCTTCTTGGGATACTCTTCTAGTAGCAACGCATATAAAAGACCATGCAATAGTTTTAATAAGAGTTCATACATGTTGCATTTGACAAAATTAACTCTTTCTCCTAAGAGAGTCAAATGATCTTACATGTACAAGTAAAAGCTTGGAAAAGACAAATGAATTATTGAGGAATCAACAACATTTTAGTAATGTTCAAATGGACCATAATGAACAACTTGAAATGAATGAATCAATCTTTCAAAGGATGACAATCTTGATAGTGTTGTTCAACAAATTTCAAGAGAGTGGAAGCATGCTAAAAAGGCATTTCATGATCAAATTATTGGTAACCCTTTTGATCTTTTGAGAATTCAATCTACATTTAGGGACACTAACAATATAGCATTTATTTCACAAATAAAACCAACACATGTAAATGATGCATTGGTTGACTAGTCTTAGGTGCATGCAATAAAGGATAAGCTCAACTAGTTTAAGAAAAATAAGGTCTAAACTTTAGTACCAAGATCTAGTGATCATCTTATTACAGGAAATAGGTGGGTCTTTAAAAATAAACTTGATCAAAGTGGCCAAATTGTCAGAAATAAGGTAAGGTTCCAAATCATGTCTATAAGTTTTCAAAAGCTCTATATAGATTAAAGTAAGTTCCAAGAGTTCAATATGAAAGTTAAGATCTTTCTTAGCTAACAAAAGCTACACTAAATGTAAAGTTGACAATACTTTTTAACAAAATCCAAAGGTAAGGGCTTGTTAATTATTCAAATTTTATGTTGATGATATCATGTTTTTACTCCTATTGATTAATTATGCAAAGAGTTCACTAATAATGACGAGAGAATCAAATTTCTTCCTTAGACTTTAAATTAAGTAAACAAAGGATGAAATTTTTGTCAACCAAGTTAAGTTTGCATAAGAACTACTAAAGAAGTTTGGCATGGATAATTCCAAACCTTGTGCCACTCTAATGACTACCTTTACAAAGTTGGACAATAATGTAAATGGTTAGGTTGTTGAAGAAAAGTAGTACAAAGGTATAATTGGCAGTATTTTCTATCTTATTACTAGTAGACTAGACTTGATATTTGTTATTTACTTATGTGTAAGATTTCAATCCAGCCCAAAAAAGTCACACTTAGTTTCCCTTGAGAGAGTGCTTAGGTATGTGAGAAAAACCACTAGTTTAAGACTTTACTATCCCAAAAGATCAACTTTTGACTTGGTTGGTTACTCAGACTTAGACTTTATAGGAGATAGAATTAAGATAAAGAGTATTATAGGTGCATGTCAATTCCTTAGCCAAGTCTTAGTCTCATGGTGCAGTGCGGTATAAAACAAAGTTTAATTGCTCTTTTTACAGCTGAAATAGAGTATATGACAATAGGTGCACATTGTAATCAATCACTTTGGATGAAGCAAACCTTAGAGAACTTTAGATTGCACTACTCTCATATGCCTATTAAGTGTGATAATAAGTGCAATCAATATGACCAAGAACCCTATATACTGTGCTTAGACCAAACACATTGACCTAAGACATCATTTCATTAGGGATCATATGTTTAAGGTAAATATGTCTCTAGAGTTTGTGAACACTAAAGATCAATTAATCAATATCTTTACCAAACCTTTGAATAAGGATAGGTTTATGACCATTAGAGAGAGATTGGGTATGATTGTGTTAGATTGATCTCTCACTTATGTGACTGTTGTCATTTGATATGTTTTTATGTATTTTAAGGCATGATTATATGTGTTGCATGATAGTTTGGACATGTTATGCTTGAAATATGAAAATCAATTTTACAATCCAAGTGGGATTAGTTGACCAGACCAAAAGTATAGGTTGATTGGTGTGAGTGATTAACCCATAACTTTCTCTAGTTGACTAATGTCAAGTTTAAAACTGCCCCTACAATTTTCCCTTATCAATTCCAAAAATCTCTCTTTCCAAAATCCACTTTCCTTTGAATTTAAGATAAATGGTCCCTTGGATGGTTTCACCTTCCAAAAATGGATTAGATTTATCACCTTTAAAGGAGAATTTTACTTTGAGATGATCAAGTACTTCTTTGCAAACATGAAAGTGAATAAGTATTGCACTATGATCACCTTTTATATGTATAGAAAGAAAGTGAAAATTACTCATAAGGTGATTATGGGTTACTTGCATCTGTCACTAGAATATGGATATGTCACATGGCGTGATTTATGGAATGTAGGTAAGTTTAATACTCAAAAGCAAATAGATGATGTGTTTAAAGGAGAGGCTGAGCTATGTGCAGAAAGTCACAATATTAAGAAGCCTTTTAAGGCATCTTCCTTGCCACTCAAGTCAAGGATTATATAAAGAATTATGGCTGGCAACATCAATCTTAAAAGTGGTTACTATAACTACTTGACTTTTCTTAACATATGCCTTTTAACCTATCTATAAAAGAATGAGAAATTTAATTTGTCAAAGCACATATTAAGGAAGCATAAAAGGAGCCAGTCTAAAAGTTTCTCTATGTTATTCATTTGAGTTACCTGCTTCTAAAACTTGGTGTACCTACTACTAGAGAAGTGCTTGCTCATGTCAAGTTGGGTCAATTCATCAATACTACTACACTCAAGCATATGCATTTTGTGCAAAGTAAAGGAAAATAGTCTACACCTTCAAGGGAATCGAGATCAAGTCTTGAGCCATCAAGTACGACCCCCACACTAGCCTTTAACTCTCCTAAGCTTTACTAATGTCAATATGACTTCCTTGACTAAGGAAGTTAATGAGTTCAAGGAGAATGTGAATGGACTTAAGGATGATGTGGATGAGATTAAAGTGGAGTTATAGAACTTTATGAAGGAATCCCATGGCAGCTTTGCCTCTATCCTTAGATTACTGAAAAAAAAAAGAAGCTCTATTAAAAGAGTGCTCCGAGAAAAGGAAATAGTGAAATCCTAACTTTAGAGGTTGCTCAAGTTCATTTTGATGATACCAAAAGGGGAGAGAGATAAATGATTGATGAGACTTTGATCTATTTCTCACCTTGCTCTTGAACCTTAGATTTGATTTTACCTATTCAACCCTTAAAAAAACCTTTGAACTGTTTATTTCTAGATGATTATATCTTAATTAGTTACTTTTACTTTGCCAATTATGCTTATTGTTTACTTTACCATCTATAATTCCTTAATATTTGTTTTGATATTATGCCTTTCCTTTTCTTGAATGATCATTGATATTTAATTTTGGTTGATTGATCATTGTCTTGTTGCTTTGTTTGCATTAGTAAGGGAGAGAACATACATTTAGGGGGAATTATTGCATTTTTTTAATTCATCTTTTACCCATTAATTAATGATAGTTGTTATCATCAAAAAAGGGAAGATTGTTGAAATTAAGAATGAGATCATTGAGATTCATTGAGTTTTTTATGATCATTAGAGATTGCTAAGATTAGTGAGATTATATGTTATACTCCATTACTCTATGTTTTGATATGTCCCCTATGTTTGATTGATATTATTACTTACTAGGTAAGTATTATCTCTATTTGGATAGTTATTATCTTTATTCATGCTTACTATGGAGAGATCTTTCAATTTCAAACTTGATTTGAGCTAATAATGGTATAGATATCTTATTCTTTGTCAAATTTCTATTTATAAAAAGTTATTAAGTGAAATCTTAAATGATTTTAATGAAAGATGGAAATAATTGTGAAGATTTAAAACTAGTAGAAATTTCGGATGGAATGACCTATGACATCAATTGCTCAATCAGTAGACAAGAGAAGAAAAGTATAAAGAAGTAGAGAATTTAGGTCAATTGACCAAACTTGTAGCTATGATCGACCGGATGCCAAAAAAAAAATTGTAAAGAAAAAATAAATAGATAATTTGTGCTGGTTGACCAAACCAGTGCTTGTGATTAACTAGACACCAATCAAGATAAGAACAAAAAAGTTACAAAAATTTCAAGTTGATCGACCTGACAAGTGGTTGTGGTCAAGCAAAGATAACTCGAGTTGAAAATTTCAACAATGCAAAAGTTACAAAGAATTTATCTCAATCAACTTGAACAATAGTTGTGGTCAACCAATGGGATGGAACAAGTTGAAAGCATAAAAACCTGAAAAAGTTACAAAACTTTTGGGCCAATTGAATAATCATAGTCAATTGATGCCTTAGAGTGAAAGTTTTCTATCTTAGAAATTAATTTTTGTTATAGAAAGAAATCAATTTTCAATGGCTAGTTTGTTGTATTTGTCTACAAAAGGGTTGTAGAATGCTTTTGAAAGATGAGTTAGAGACTAATAAGAACTATTCATTGTATACATCTAGTGAAAAGAGAAGAGTGGTCATAAGAGAGAGATTAAGAGCTTTAGAGTGAAAAACTAAGATTGTGAAAGAGTGGGAGTGCTTAAGTTGAAATTGTGAAAAGAGCAAAAGTACTTTAGTGAAAAGTAATAGAGGGTGAGTTTCTAAATTTTTAAAGAACTGTTGGTTTTTGTGAAAATTTCACAAAAAATTTGTTATGGTTAAAGTCAAGGTAATTCTATGTAAATGGTTGTCTTCACCAAATAAAAGAAAAAAGAGTTAGTGAAGTTAAACTCTTACAAGATAAACCTTAATAAGTAGATGTAGACTCCTAGTTTGAGTTGAACCATTATAAATTGTTATGCATGCTTTCTCTTCCCTTATCTCTTTACTTTAGTTATTTGCATTCCCTAGTTCATTATTCATTTGTTATTGGTTATCTTATTATTAATCTTTAGAATTGTGATTGAGTGTGGGTTGAGTGATCAAACTAAATAAATCCAATTTACCCTTTTCTCTTAGATTGCCCTAGGAACCAAAATCTTCTATATCATATAAGCATGTCAATTTGCATTTAAATTGACGTCTATGCATATTATAGGTGACCAATCACATGTGTATGCTATGAAAATAATTGGTATTGCATGTCACTCCATATAAGATTGATAAATCAAATTTTTATAATGACACGAGAGATGGAATGTTCACTCTCTGTTTTTTTTTTTAAGTTTTAGCTAGATTTGGTATAGAATAAGGCAATGATGCAATAAGTTTGAGAAGTTGATTCTTAATCCGTTAAGTGGTATGTTTGAAACATAAGTGATATTTGACTTATACGGTAAGTGAGATATTATTAATGCAGGAAATACTATATGCCAATCCAAATAAGATTGCTTCTACGGAGTGACATAAGGAACCACTTAGTGTAGTAATATACCACTTATTAGTTGAATGCAACTTTCCTTCAATATACCACTTACAGTGACTCCAAATCAAAATATTAAATGTGCGTCACTTACTTTAAAATTTTACCACTTATTAAATGGGCACATACCACTTTACTTCCAAATGCACCACTTACGGGAATTAAGAATGCCCTTATAGCACGTTGGGATCTTGGT
Source organism: Bruguiera sexangula (assembly GCA_020141445.1). Taxonomy (NCBI): domain Eukaryota; kingdom Viridiplantae; phylum Streptophyta; class Magnoliopsida; order Malpighiales; family Rhizophoraceae; genus Bruguiera; species Bruguiera sexangula. Next base: position 3,101,628 of record JAHLGP010020637.1, read on the forward strand.
TTATTTTGTCAATGTAGTGCTATATTATATGTCTAATGTAGATGAAAGTATACAAAAATTCATATTTGCCCACTACATAAAGTCTTAGCTCGATGACATACGTATAAATTTATAATGTGGTCTTATTTTACAATGCACTGTATAGATCATAAGTGAATGTTTTTTCTATATCATATTACCTTTAGCTTCCCATTTAAAATTAATGTCCATGTATATTACAATTTATTAATGTATAACGGATCACATGTGTGTGGACTAATATGTTATGTAGTTGTTTATTAGATTCATCTGGAGTGCATTTTAGTGGATACTGATCTTTATTTTGAACCTCGTTGGTATAATTCAATATTTTTAATATATGGACAAGTTGTTTTATGGTTAAAAGTATTTTTAATCACTTATGCAATTATTTGGGTTTTTTTTGTAATAAATCATGGATTTATATAATATAGATGCTCTTTTATAACAAATTGATAACATATTATTCTACATATAAAATGTCACTTTATATTTCGCATTGACTAGTAATAATTATGCTTTATTTGAAGCTCATTTTATTTTTCATATATTGGTAATATTTTTAACATTCAATTATGCTTTATTTGAACCTCGTTGTGTCCAACCAACCGTGAGTCGATGCAGGCTCTTCCCTAGTAGGAATAGCATTCAATTATACTTTCAGACACTACGTTTTGTGAAATTTTCATAGAAATGAGGTGTAAATTCCTTATCTTCCTCGACAATTTTATTCTTGTGGCCAACTGAATTGTGAAATTTGCATGATTTGCCAAATTGAATTATTTTATTGTACTTCATTATCACGTCACATGTAATGTAATTGTTGATGTACTAAAAAAGACCCAATACAGCAGTTGAGTTGAAACTGCTCATTGCTTCTTCGGACTCCTCTTCTCAAATCTTTTCTTTTCAGTGTCTCTGAATGTCTTTCTCTCACTGTCTCCCTCCATCAGTCTGAAGGTCGCATTCCCACCAAGCAGATCTGGTGCAATGTACGATGCAACACCAAGTTCGGCTTGCACCGAAAATTTCACTGGCGCCCCATGATTTTCTGTACATAGTAATGAGACTGAACATAATCACGCGGCCTCGGCGTCTCAGAGCCCAAATTACACTCATGTCCCTTGCATAATTCACTGGCAAATTATACTCTTTATCAACTAAAACCGAAGGCCTCCTATACCTAACAAATGTCGCCTCATCCTTTCGGTGCCCAGAAACTAATTTGGTATATTTGAATTTGTGAGCTTGTGAAAGAGAAGCGCAATTGGAGAAAAGAGGAAAAGAGAAATTCCAGTTACTCTTCAGACTTCAGGAATTGAAGACTTTGAGTTGGGGATAAAAACATGGAGAGAGAGAGAGAGAGATGGAGAGGTGGTGAGCGCGCCGTAGGGTTGGAGAGGAGAGGAGAGGAGAGGGAAAATAAAGAAATGTACAGTTTGTAGAGAATGCCCTTGCTCATTGAAAGGTCAATTGTAAAAGCTGCATAGCTAATCAACTGTTGTGTTGACTAGTCTTCCCATGCCAGCGATCACTTAATACATGACGTGACAGATAGCCGTATAATATAATAAAATAAATTTATAAAATAACAATTTAAGAGGTAACAATCTAAATCGGACAAATTAAGAGTTTATCGCCGCATTTTGACAAAATGTATAAAGATGGCAACATAAATTTGTACCTTGACCCAATGATAACGGTGCTATAACAAGAAACAAACGATAACATAGCAAATTAATTCGCATAATACAGTCTTTGCTTTTAAAAACCTCCTATCCGGGAAAGAGACAGTATCCACAAATAGGAATCAGTAGAAGCAATTACACTTTGTTTACAAATAGCAGAAAGATGGGAGAAAGGACACTAACCTTTAAACAAGATTGCACCGATTATTTACCCTGATCAATCTTCGGCACAAGGCAATTGTTATCCTAAAAGTATGAAAGTGCTCAATATTTTCATCAGGGACCTAAGCTTTAGTAATATATTTCCGTACAATTTGGCGACTGAATTCTGAAATTAAAGTGATTTGAATAAATAGTTGAAGTTGGGGGAAATAATCCAAAGGTCTAGTTTTATCTTCCTGGGAGAAGCTTTCAAATTGAATCAGAACCTGCGTAACTGGAATATGCTCTGTATTGAAACACTCGGGATCAGATTAAGCTGTTTTTGCCACCTTTTCGATTTTTGTGGTAGAATGCTTGAAGTTCAATATACCACCACTAAGTCCTCGTCCCTTGCAACCCGCTCAATTTCCTCAAGTCTGTGCCTAAGAAGATCCACTTCCTTAGCTAGAGCTTTGTCCCTTTGCTTCATTTCCTAAAACAGAACAAATAATGTGTTCAGCGAATTAGGAGTGCTAAATTTATAAATGCTCATTGACACGTAAATATGAGAATGGTAAAACATGGTCGTAATGTGATGGGGGCACAAGTAAAATCCAGCCTTGGATTTGATCATGCATCAAAGTTTATTCTCTTCACCGCTCAAATTTTGTTAATAATAAAAAAAGCCTACTACGCACAGTACCAAGCAAGTAAAACACAACCACATGTTCAGGTTTCCAGAAGTACCGCCAATGGCAAAAGTCGCAAAGCAAACAACCATAAAAGATGAGTAATATCAGAACATGCTCATCAAAACAAAAACTTCCCTAAACATGCTCAATCATACTAACTTGCATGGGACTTAGTCAATCTTGCGAGTGAATAACTAAGTAAGTTTTAAAGAGTTTGAGACAATGAGTAGAGAGTGTTGAGAAGCAAGTAGGAGAGTTGGAAGTGCTAAAGATGTAGAGGGTACAAAAAAACTTTGAAAGTGAGAGCTTTATTAAGCTGAGCAAATGTTCTTACTGTACAACTTTGAGTGTCAAAAGGTTTAAGCATCTAAACATCTAAGTGTCTAAGCATTTAAGCATGCTATACAAATGGGGGGAGTACCCTATTTATACTTGCTCTACCTCCTTAACAACTGGCTAGAATTGATAGTCCTGGATATTTATATGAAGTATTCTAGATAAGCATTTATGAGAGTCCTTTCTAGAAGTCTCCAAGTGAGTGCATTTATTGGTCTTTGTAGGAAGTCTCTAGACATAAGCACTTCTGCACACTTCTAAGACCTTTCATTGCCCTATCTTGGGCAGCAAACGGGTTGGGCAATACTATGAACCAATAGAGGTTCAATCCTGACCTGACTTTGGCCTTCTAGAATGTTTGATGACCCTCCTTAAATAATGTTCTTGTGATGCCCTCCCCCATTCAATCCTATGACGCCTTCGTTGTGCTCTTAGTTTTATATTGTTGAATGTGATTGGCAAATTGCCAAATATGATCTTCTCATTCTTAACTAACCTTGTGATCTAACAAACATTTCCATTTGACCAAGTACTTAGTGTAGTTAGGAACTCTCTTCTTTTGGATCACTCTATCAGCAAGCATGTACTCCAACTCCTTATCTAATTCAATGACCATAGTAGTTGGCACATGTTTGGACTCACTTTAACTTAGATCTTCGTCATCTCTATGAAAAGGATTTAGAAGACTTACATGGAAAACGTTATAGATCTTGAGCTTTGGTAAGAGTTGGACTTGATGGGCAACCTTTCCCATATGTTTGACAATAAGAAATAGTCCTTCGTATTTCCTTACCAAGCCTTTATAGACTTTGCACATGGACTTGAATTAGTTAGGCAAAAGCTTCACCATCACCATATCTCCCTCTGTGTACTCCTTTAGGTGTCAATTAGTGTCAGCCCATCTCTTCATCCTCTTAGCCACTTTGTCGAGGCAAACCCTTATTGTGTCTGTCTACTCATGTCATTCCCTCGCAAATTTGTAGGTAGAAGGGTTATTCCCTATGTAAGAAGAGGCAATATCACTTGGTATTAGTAGTTGTTATCTCATAACAATCTCAAAAGGGCTCTTATTTGTTGCCTCACATTTTTGGAGGTTATATGAGAATTAGGCAACATTAAGTAACTTCGCCCTATCTCACTAGTGGGCACTAACTTAGTTCCTTAGATACAACTCCAATAAGGCATTAACTCACTTAATTTCCCCATCACTTTGAGGAGGAAAGTTTGTTGAGAAGTTTAGATTGATCTTCAATAATTTGAATAACTTGCACTATAACTTACTTGTGAACTAGGGGTTTCTATCACTTATTATGCTTTTAGGTACACCTTACAACTTTACCACATTATTAAAGAATAGGTGAGCAACTTTTTTGACCTTACAATTAGCAGAGACTCGAATGAAGGTGCCATATTTACTGAATTGATCAACAACTACCATGATCCTTCCAAATCCGTTAAACTTGGGTAGAGTTACAGTAAAGTCCAATGAGACACTCTCATAGTTTCTCAGCAATTGGTAATGACTCAAGTAGACTAGTTTGATATTGTTCTCCTACCTTGTCTTATTAGTAAATTAGGCAAGTGCGCACATAAGCCTCAACATCGGCATGCATTTATGGCCAAAAGCAAATTTTTTGGATAAAAGTAAGGGTTTGTGTCATACCTGAGTGACCAACCTATAGGGAATCATGGCATTCCTTAAGGACTTCCTTCTGCAAGTTTCCTTATTTACGCATAAAGACTCGATTGCCAATGGTTGTTAAGACTCCATCATTCAACCAAAATTAATGAGTCTTCACCTCACTAGCCAACTTCAATAGATTCTTTGCTAGATTGTCTTGTGTTGTTCCTTTCTTAATTTGCTCAAGTAAGTTACTCTTAGGCGTATTAGTAGATAAGGTAGTCAGTTCTGCCTTTTTACTTAATGCATCGACAACAACATTAGCTTGGCCTAGCTTATACTATAGCATGTAATCGAACTCAGTTACGAAGTCTTGCTAATGAACTTGCTTGGGGCTAAGTTTCTTTTGTGTTTGGAAGTAACTTGTGATGACGTTGTTAGTCATTATTACAAACTTACTTACGAGCAAATAATGTCTCTAGGTGTACAAGTAATGGATTATGTTAATCATCTCCTTGTCTTAGATGGTGTACTACCTCTCTATGTTGTTTAGCTTGTAACTTTCATGGGCAATAGGGTGTTTATCTTACATCAAAACTCCCCCAATAGTGATGTTAGATACATCATTACGGACTTTGAAGGGCTTTTCGTGGTCCAACAACACCATGACAAGTTCCTTAAAGATTGCTTGCTTTAATCTCTCAAAGGAAGCTTGGCATTCTTTCGACCCATGCTATGTGTTGTTCTTATTGAGCAAGTTGATTAGAGGTGTCACTATGGAAGAATAGCCTTTAATAAACTAACAATAGTAGTTGACTAGCCCTAGGAAAGATCACAATTTTAGGATTTTATTGGAGGCTCTCACTCTTTGATAGCTTACACCTTTGCTAGATTCATCATGAGCCTACCACCCTTGATTTTATGGCCAAGGAAGTCTACCTTTTGCTTGGAAAACGAGCACTTTTCCTTCTTGACATACAGGTCATTTCCATGGAGAACCTAAAAGACTTGCTTGAGGTGCTCTTTATGCTCCTCAAGGGTGTTGTTGTATACCATTATGTCATCCAAGTAAACCACCACAAATTTGTCAAGGAAAGGATGCAGTACCTTGTTCATAAGTGTGCAAAAGGTAATTGGTGCATTGGTAAGACTAAAGGGTATGACTAAGAACTTGAATTCTACATACCGCGTCACATAAGTCATCTTTGGTTTATCACCTTGTACAATACAGACTTGGTAGTAGCCTGATCACAAATCTAGCTTGGTGAAATACCTCACCTTCCTTAGTTGGTCAAAAAGATTAGCTATCAAGGGTATTAGATACTTGTTCTTAATAGTGACCTTATTTAAGGATCGGTAGTCAATGCACATCCTTAGCGATCCATCCTTTTTCTTTTAGAAGAGGACTAGGGCACCAAAAAGGGATTTTAAGGGCCGTATGTAGCTTAAGTCTATCAAGTCTTAGAGCTACTTCCTCAACTCAGCAAGCTCTAAAGGTGTCATACAATAAAGGGCTATGGTAAGGGGTTTGGCACTAGATTCCAACTCGATGTGATAATCCACATCTAGTCTAAGTGGAAGCTTATTGGGCAGTTTAGAAAACATCATGTCCTTGAACTTAGCAAGGATAACTTGGATGGGTTACGGTAATAAAGAAGTAACTGTTGCTATGTCTTTCCCATCGCTTAATTCCCTTATAGTAACAATGTAGCTTTCATCTAACTTGATATCCCGTTTGAATTGCAATGCAAAAATCATCAATGACTTCAACGTTTCCATGCGTTTTAAAGGAATCACTTGGATCTTATAAACATTAAGGATCATAGGGGAACTCGGGGCAAGAATGGGATAAGTTAAAGTTTTGCAAAAGAATGTAAGACTTAGAACCACTTTAAAGTTATCCACTGGAACAACAGTAAAGTCTAACATACCATTATAATCTCCAATTTGGATAGTTATGTCTTGCATTATGCCTTGGACAGGTTTGACCTCTAAATTGACAATCTTGATGATGCCACTTCCTTTTGCAAGTTTGAGGCCTAAACGCTTGGCCTCTTATATATCATTGAAGTTGTGTGTTGCTCCCATGTCTAGCATCGCACAAGTAGTTTTGCCCTCGATGGTAACACCCATGTATAGCAATCCCTTCTCCTTAGAGATTATTGGAGAGAAAAGCTTGGAGAGATTACCCAATTGTTGGATAGATCTCATGTCGACTTAAGCCTTTTTCTTGGACTTCTCTTTGTTGAACTTTATCACCATGGCATTAATTGCCTTGCGGTTGGGGCAGTCCCTTACCCAATATGGTCCATCGTAGATAAAGTAAGGCTTTAGGGGATTAGTTGTGGTACACTTGCCTAATGGACTTTTGTCATGCTTGAGATGGCCAATTGAGGATTTTTGGTGTCCACCCTCCTTGTGGCCAATATCCTTCATCTACCCATTCTTCTCTCCCTTACTCTTATTAAAGTTAGGCTTTTTACTTTTGGAGTAGGCAAAGTAGTCAATGAGTGTCTTAGTAGTAGCAATGGTAGCATTTAGGTCTGCACTTTGTGCTTATCTAACTCTACTCTCACTCAATCTTTCAAGTCATCTTTAAAGTGGAAGACATATTCTTTGTTAGACAAATTAATTTCAAATATGAGGGTAGTGAGTTCCTTAATGTTGTTAGAAATACTACTTATTTGTTTTAGGCAACGTAACTTTCCCCTCACTTTGCTATCCGCATTATAAGACACAAAGTGTGTGCAATTTAGCCTTGAATTGCTCCCAAGTGTTGATGACATATAGGTCTTTTTCTCTTTCAGAATGCTTTTGTCTCCACCGTAGATGGGTAGTATCCTTCAAGAAGATCGATGTGTTACGTACCTTAACAAGGTCATCGACAACTCTCATGACCTTAAAGTATTGTTTAAAGCCAAAGAGAAAGTTTTCTACCACAGTAGCGTTACAGGTGCCATTGTACATGGTAGGCTTGGTGACCTTCAAGTCATGCATTACAATAGTACTAGTAGTGGCAGTCATACTAACTGAAAGTGGGCTATTTCAACAAAGAAACTCCATCTCCCTATGAAGGCCTTCAATCTCACCTTTAACAAACTCTTGTAAGTCAGACAACCTTTGGTTTAGGGAGCGTAGTTCTCCCTTAAAAGAGTGGCCTAACTCTTCAATCATGCATTTGGTAGCCTTTGTGATTTTGACATTTTCATGGATCAAGTTATTAACTTGATTGCTGAGTTCACTTACTACAGAGGTCAAATTCGTGATGCTCTTCTCCAAGCCAACTATGCAAAACTCTATGAGTTCTCTTGTTAGTGCCTTGAATCCATCACGCTTGGGTTAAACATGTTGCTCCTCTCGCCCACCAACTTATTGCTCCTCTATAGTGGTCACAACAATTCCTTCCTCACTTGTCATGCTCACAGCTTCACTAATAACCAAGTTATACCTAGGATTAACTGTTGCTCTGAAAGCACCTATCACAGAGTTAGACCTCAATCGTGCTAAATCACGCAACACTTAGTTAATCTTACGAGCGAAGATGAACTAAATAAGCCTTAGAGAGTTTGAGAAAATGAGCGAAGATCGTTGAAAGGCAAGTAAAAGAGCTAAAAGTGTTAGAGAGGTAGAGGGCATAAAAGAGCTTAGCAAGTGAGCTTTATTGAGTTGAGTAAACGTTCTTGTTGTACAACTTTGAGTGTCTAAACATTTAAACATCTAAACGTCTAAACATCTAAGCATCCAAGAGTCTAAGCATGCTTTACAAATGGGAAGAGTGACCTATTTATACTTGCTCCACCTCCTCAATGTATAGTTAGAATTGATTGTCCTAGATATTTACATGGAGTATTCTAGAGAAGCATTTATAAGGGTTCTTTCTAGAAGTCTCCAAATGAGTGCCTTTATCAGACTTTACAAGAAGTCTCTAGATATAAGCACTTTTACACACTTTTAGGATCTTCCATTACCTTATCTTGGACAGCAAATGGGTTGGGCAATGTTACTAGCCCATAGAGGTTCAATCTTGGCCTAACTTTGGCCTTCTAGAATGTTTCATAGGCCTCTTTAAATAATGTCTTTGTGACATAAGTCTCTAAAAAGGGAAAAGGAGTTGGCCTCTCACTTGTTGTCCTTTTCCACACACATTCAATGAGAAATTTTAATAGGACTATTACACACTATAACAATTAATTTACAAAGGATTGCATAAAAACTTTGGTTTCAGCATTTGCCATAATGGATATGTTTAGCTAGAATCATAATTTAGGAAAATAGTGCATTTCCTAAATAATAAAAAATGCATTGGAAAAGAGATCACACTAGAAGTAAGAGAAAGAATGGGATTGATTCAACTAAAATTGACACATTTAGGTTTCATATGTAAGGTGATGTATTCAAAACCACCTAAAGAAAATAATTAAAAGTAATACAATTTGCTTTTAAATTAAAGATAATTAAAAGCTCAATAATGCTCTTTTATGGACAATGGTGTAATAGATGATGCAATCACCATAGAGATATCCCCAACTGGCCAAAATTATTTTAAATAAAGTAGGTGTTATTTTGTACCCCTTATAATAACAACCAACTCTCCAATTACTACATAAAGTACTCACTATTAAAAAATAAATTTAGACATAATATGTTAAATTTCTTAATAAATTTATTATTATAAATTTAATTTAAAT